>JACGZH010000011.1:0-600000 GCA_014706385.1 Phaffia rhodozyma | reverse complement strand
ATGGAACAAGCAAGATAGAAGACTTGTCAAAATCTACCTTTTCTATAACTCCTTTCTTGAAAGGCTTTGAGATAATGTACGAACATGCTTCCTCCACCCATCGCGTTCTCAATCAGGTCCAAACTACTGTGCGCAACCATTTGCCTGAGATGACCATCGTCATACCCACCCTGACCAGTGCCCATCTTTCTGCCAAGCTCCTTAACACCAGCAAGACTAGCGGCATTGGCACCAAAAGGAGAAGTAATGGGAGAGACAGTAGATGCTTGAGAGGACCATGAGGGGAATGCCGAAGAGGATGGCAAGGATGAAGTAGATGAATTAGTGGACGAGGTTGGGAGAGGTGAAGATCGGTTTGATGGAAAGGTATGCTCCGAGAGGGGATTGTCAAGTGGTCTAACGTCGAGAGAAGATTAAAAGGTTTGGTTTCTAATACTTTCCTGAATCTCAAAACAACTACACGGTGAACGCTTACCCGACGAGGACAAGATAGGATGCCATGACTGCAGATTGATAGTTGAAGACTGATGGATGGAAGGTACTTATCATGTTGTCGGTCGAGATGGAGAAGTCAAGGCAGAAACAAAGTTAGGGTTGCATATCACGTGAGCGCTGGAAATACACCTCTTTCAACATTGACCTCAAGATCGAAAGTACGAAGGACATGAAAAGACTTCGGACGGTCGTCTATAGGCCGATCAAAGAATACATGGTTTCCCTTGGACACTGATGACCACCGATCTTTCTTCGGATCGCTCATATCTTCATTGTCCTTCAATACCCTCTTGTTCAACAAATAGATGCGTCCAAGTGCTTTCTTCATTGAGACTTAGATACGCCACTACACATTGATCAATCTCATTTCGATTCTAAATTATACTCGTATTTTACTCATCTTCTCTTCTCCTTTTTATGCAGACTATTCACAAGGCTGGCTCGGAGGATTGCTCTCAGATTATTTTCAAGAAGCCCTTTCACGATTTTGATTCAGTGTTTGTTCTCATCTTTCATTCTGTTTCTCTAAATGGGAACAATTGAATACCTATACTTTCCAAAAGTCTTGGTGACTTCTCAAAGTTTACAAGGGCTGGAAGGCATAGTCCTACATCGACTGAGTCGAAATTATATATACGAATCTTCCGGGAGTATCATGCACTGTTCATAGATCTTTCTTACTTGAAGGGATCGAACTGAGCGTAAGCTTTCTTGAAAGCAACTGCATCTGCCTTTTCCTCAGCATCCGTCTGAGCACATGCTTTCCAGTCTACTCGGTGTGGAATCTCCAAGAGTTTTGCAAGAACAGTTCTGTATGATACATAAGTTTAGAAAGAATATTATTTCAGAGTTTGGATTGGCGCAAAAGCGATCAAAATGATGACATATAGAGAAAAATGCAGGAAAAGAAACGTACCGGCCAAACTGTAGATTGAATCCGGTCCCACGTATCAAATGAATGAGTTTTCCGTTTGGGAAATCTACCCTGAAATAGCTGTCTCTACCGCCCGTCCCGATAGAGTTCAAGGCGACATCGGCGTCGGACTCAAAATTGATTCCTAGCTTAGCTCCTTCTTCTCTAAAGACAGATTCGATCTGTGAAACGGCTGTCAACGGTACCGGGACGATTTGCAGATGGGCGTGCCCTCCCCTTCCGCTGTTGTATATCAAAGCACAAATTGACGATCAGCAACCGCTAACAAACAGGTTTTCTAGATGTCAAAAAGATGGATATCTCCAGACCTACCCCGATCGACCGACTTCGAATACAACTGGCACAGAATTGTAGACCTTGTAACATTTTGCAAGGGCCGCCTTGGTTTTTTCGATCTCCGACTCGATCCCAACAGCATCCTCCTTGGGGATGGATAACACTGTAGGATAATGCGATATCGGAATAATCTATCAAAACATTCTCATACAGGTGAGTCCAGCATCAGAGAATGGCGACAAAGTCGATTCAGGAAGACGGCGCTAGCAAATTAAAAGACAACTTACAAGAACGTGGCCACCTCCAGGAACTAGGCCAGGCTGTTCAGACCCAGCAGGCATCTCGGGCAAACCAGTGACCTTGTTTTGGACCATTTTTGTAGCGGATGCCGTAGGAGGGAGCTGGCCTTTAGGAAGGGTGACGTAAGTTTCCGTGCCGATGGAGACAATGAGGTGTTTTCTGGAGTCAGATTTGAAAAGATGATCAGTCTCAATCTTCTCTCTCTGATAAAGAGGTAAGTCCACTCACGTTACTTTAGGATTACTCAAACAGACTGTGAAAAGTAGAAATACACCAAATGGAAAGGAACACATGTCAATTCGCTATCAACGCTCATGCAGAAGACACCGAATGGAAAAGGACTCACACCAGCACTCCGCGGGACTAAGCTCAGGTCGCTTAGGAATTCCTGTGACAGCACCACTGTTCTGCCGATCAGCGCTAGAATCAGAGTTGTTTGTCTTCTGAGGACAGTCGCGAATGTAGTGCTATTGGTCACAATCGGGATAAAACAAATAAGAAGTGTGATCAGTCAACATTCCCTTTCACATGGAATATATTGTAGACAAACTCACCCCAGGCAACTTGCATATTCGGCAGACGTAATTAGCAGGGGGGCCATCTGTAAGAGAAATTCGACAGGGGATGTTATCGATCTTGTGTACTTCATGTCAATTTTTATAATTCATACTAACCTCCCTGGGTAACTTGCTTCTCAGCGTTATGCGCGTCTTTTCGAGGGCAAGCTTGAATCCAATGCTGATATAAAGAGTATGCGTTTTTAGTGAATGGATTACATATGAAAACCAAACGAATGAAAGGACTCACTCCAGGCTCGTTACAGATTCTACATGTATAGCTAGGCGGAGGAGGACCCTCTGTTCAAAATAGAGACAAAATCGATCAGTATCATCACCTAATCAATTCGACGCCTGCTTCCTGTATGATACTTTGTAACACTAACCTCCGCGAGCTTTCTTTCCGCCCGGTCCAGACTGTCCCCAGATGAAGTTTTCACCCCCTTCAGGTGCCTCTCTTTTCGTCCCGCGTCCAGTAGAAGAAGGTGGTAGCGCGAACGGGTTGGGCGTCGCATTGGCCGGTTTCACAGGGAAAGGAGGAGCCAAAGGAGCTAACGAAAACGCGTAGAAAGACTACATATCGAATGATAGAGTAAGAGTTAAACATGTAATTGTGAGAACAAACATCCGGTACGAATTGAACAGGAGAAGAAAGAACGTACTCTAGCCTTTTTCTGTCCGTCAAGAGGAGGAGGACCCCCAAACCTTCCCATCCTGATACATCTCGTATATCTCCCTTCTGAGCCAGCTCCATCCCACCCGAACGGCTCCCTCTCCCAGAATCCGTCCTCTCCATCTCTCCCGCCCATGAAAAACACATATCTCGGCTTGGCTCTTCGGATGATTTCTACTAACGGTGTAGCTCCTTGCCCGACATTAAATTCCAACCCGTTGAACGAGGGTGAGAGGAGAGAAAGTGATGGTGGAGGAGTTTGGAGGAGCAGGATATCCAATCCGGTTGGAACGATAGCTTTTTGAGAAGCAAGTGTTAAGTTTGAACCAGTCAAGGCTGACGGAGCATTGGCCTCGGGAAAGATGTGAGGAGAGGCCAGAACAGGAGCAAGGAGGGAAGGAGTGAGATTAACTGTGCTGGTAGGTGTAGGCTCAGCTGCTTCTGACTCAGCTGCTTCGGACGAGGAGTTGGTCGCGGCATCCCAAAGAACAGGATCATAGTTTCCACCGATAGCTCCAATCTTTATCCCTTCAGACGTATTCAACACGTTACTCTGGCCTTTCAGAAACCCGAAGCAATCAAAAGTATCCTCATCAACCCTACTATCTTTTTGCTAATCATCTGAAGAATCGAAGGGCTCACCGACGAAGAACAAATTAGTACATATCTCTCCTCCTGTTTCTATAATCTTCGCCTGAACCTTCTCAGGCAGAGCGTGTGACCCCAACATGATGTATGTTGTCAAAGGGACTACCGATGTTCAAAACTTGTGTCAGCTTACTATCAAGCCTGGCTTGTCTGATTTACGCGTCGATTAAGCAAGGAAGGATCTCAAACACATATTTCAGTGATATGTAACTCGCTTACCGTTCAGGCTTCCTCTTAGAAGGTCATCCACCTCATCAGGGTTTTCTCCTTCCGGGCCGAAAAAGTCACCTACGCACACACATAGATTAAAATGGTGTTTCGACTGGAGAGCTCGTTGCTTCTCGATGAAAGCTCGAAGAGATCCTAAGGCTGGACCAAGGGCTAGTCTGGAAAAGGGGGGGGGACAAGGCATGCACACAACATCAGCTTAGATAAAAAACATGTTCTTTGAACAAGACAGAAATTTGCTGACATCTTGTTGGACATCTTGGTGAACAGACACGATCTCGAGATGATTGATATGAAAGAAAGCAGCCAGACAAGTATCAATGAGATTTTATGATTAGCCCCCGATCTGCCCAAACATCAAGGCTAATCTGGGGTCAATCTGGGGTCATCACAAAGTCCAACAGCTCATTTCTTACTTGTTTTTGTTAAGGATTAGGTGATATGAAACAAGCCACTTTTATAAAAAAAAATACAAGGTCAGAGAGACAGAGATGGGAAGAGAAAACACAAAGATATTGAAGGAGACTGGGAGATCGAGGAAGGACTTGAGTAAAAGTAACAGGAGAAAACTACAGATGATGAAGAGAAAACCGTAACGAGAACGCTGTCAACAGATTCGTTATATGAAAAGCTGAGAAAAGGAAGCTTGAGAATAGGACGGGCAGAAGAGAACAACACATGGAAGGAGAAGTAACGATGAGAGAAAAAGTAAAACAACTAGAAAAGTAGCCAGACGCGTAAAGAAGTAGATGGGCACATATAGCTATGATACTAAAAAAACGCGATGCAAGCAGGTTACTTCTTCGCGTATGGATTGACAGCGTACACCTTGATAACGGGGGGCGATTTCTCAATGTCGGCAGTAACAATGACCTGCAAGTGATAGACAAAGCCCATATCAGTATGGGGGTTTTGTCCATGAAATCATCCTCCTTGGAAAAAACTTACTGGAACGGTCATCAGCTCTTTAATCTCCTGAATGTGGTGCTTTCCATCCGACGACGTTCGAAGACCTTTGAACACAGGTGCGTCTTGGGCTACCGACTTTGATTGTTGAATGGAGTCTGTGATTGAAAATTTCTTATCCTTGGCAACGGACTCCTCAGATGCTTCCGCTTCATCTTTCGGTACGTTCTTCTCTTCGTCGATTTTGCCGGAGGACTCGATCTCGGCTTGAGCATAGTGATCACCAAACTTCTTGACTTTGTTAAGGTGCTCGTCGTCGTCACCTTTGAACGATACAACAAACATGGTATCATACTGTTAGAATTGAGAAAGCAATCAACATCAAATGAAAGAAAACTCACGTTCAGCGAGATACGAAATAACATCACCTAAAATTAAGAAAGCAGTGATAAAGTTAACTAGGGCCAGAATGAAGAACCAAAAAAGGATGTATAACTCACGCTCGCTCCAGTACAACTGTAGGGAAGAGTTGTGTTCTTCGTACACGATATTCTGTAAGAGTAGATGCATATAAACATCACAATCAGTGGTGCCATTCAAACGCAAGGGATTATGTCAAGGAAAATATCTACCTCAAGCGGCATTTGGTCGGCATGCACTCGTTTCTCAATTCCAAACTCAGGGATGACCACCTGCAAAGGGAACGATGTCAGGATTATATGCTTGACAAGCTACACTTTTGAATATATACTACTCACATCAAAGGCTTGATCAAGAACATTGACAACACTAGCGAACCTAATGACAGGACCATATCGGATGGTGAGATCCTGCAAGAATAAGAACTGAGATCAGGTTTGAAAGAACATTGCGATCCAGAAAAAAAGATTGGCACGAACGTTGATAAGAAGACATAGATAAAGATGAGTGGACTGCTCTTGGGCGAGCTGAGCGGATTCCTTCTTCATGTTACAGTTCTGAGCCATCTTGGCCACAGTATCTCGGTCCATTTGGAACTTGCTTTCAATAGCTGGAAAAAACCAAAAAGACAACAACGACGTCAGTATCCAAAATTCATATGAAATGCGCTCGACAGACTCACGTCCGTCCTCCAAACAGGCTGCAAGCTGCCGATGAGCAACGATGTCGACGTATCGTCTACACGAGCCAATGATGATACCAAACTATTTAGTGCAAATCGAAGCGATATGGGAGTGCAAATACTTTCTTACCGAATGGGACTCGTCTATTGGTGGTATAAGCATGACGTTCAGTCAGTGAAGATCATCGAAAGACATAAAAGAAGCGAGACTGATGCGTTCTTACAAAATGGGTATAGAGAGGAACACTCAGCGCATAATGAGCGTACTAGAAAGAGAATATAGAAACAGAAACATGTATTTAGAACGAGTTTATAACAGATAGTAAGACGAGGATGGAACACTCACCTTAGCGATATCGAGCATACCTACGATGAGTTTCACTAAATTTCAGCACAGATATCATAACGACCCATAACGTCTTGAAAAGACTGACCAGAACAGAAATATCTAGCTTTTTGCATGGCTTTTCTAGACATGAGCTCCAAAAGCTTCTTGATGTTCTCGTCCTTGATGTCCAAGAACGATCTCTCAAGCGCACCACTGCTAGTGACATCTAGCTCGATTCCGAAACGCTTGGCCCGTTTAGCGAGACCTTCTAGACGTCTGGCGAGAGGAATCTCGTGCCGACGAAGAATGGCCTGCTCAGGGAAGTTTGCCGCAATCATGGTAGCCACCGTTGTGTTGGCGAGAATCATAAACTAGTTGGTTGAACCATGTCAGTCAACAATCCAATCACGTTATATAACGATGTTTCCGACACAAATATATGTCACAAAGCGAAACGACCTACTTCCTGAACAAGAGAGTTGGACTCTCGCTGTGTGTACACTGAACAATCAACAGGCTTGCCATCATCATCAAGCTTGAAAGTGAGCTTGAGACTGTTTATTCCAAGCGCTCCGTTCTTTATTCGTCTATCCAAAAGCTTCTTGGCGAGATTCTAAGAATGTAAGAGATATAAGATATGAGGCTCATGACGTGAAAGCAAGACAAACGTGTCGTTTTTGTACGTACTTGCATGTTTCGGATGTCTGTTTCGATATCCTCGGCCTTGTGTCCTTCTGAAATCTCTGCTTCTTCCAAAGATTGCTGCTCGATAACCCTCTGTGCCTGCCCATAAGAAAGCTTTGCACATGATCTTGAAAGAGAGAATATATATCATCAAGGTCAGATGATATTGACGTTCAAGAAAAACATCAAATGGTAAACGTACTTTATGATTGATTTGGCAAAGCTCGTCTTGATGACACGTGCATCAGAAGTCATGGTAAAGAATGCGGAGAAAGCTAGCCGTTCGACGCCAGGCACCAAACTGCAGAGCTCTTCCGAGAGAACAGGCGGAAGCATAGGAACTGCTCGCTGAACGAGGTATACACTAGTTGCACGTTTTCGTGCGTCACCTATATATCAAGATACCTCACGTCAATTATCGATCATACTTTCGGGTAAAAACAAAGAGAAGAAACTTACGATCAAGTGCAGTGTTGGGTTTGACCTACATACAACGCGAACAGAACCGCATCTCAGTACAAAAGCAACCGGATCAAATAGAGAAAAGCGTTGGAACTAACAAAGTGTCCAACGTCAGCAATGTGAACTCCAACTTCAAAGGTGCCGTCCTCATTAGTCGAGATGGACAGCGCGTCATCTAGATCCTTGGCCGTATCCTAATGATTATTGATAGGGGGAGACAAAGATGAATGGTCTGTGACAACATCGAACTGTGGACGATAAGACGTACAGGATCAATCGTGAAGATCCTAGACTCTCGAAGATCTTTTCGGACCTCATATTCTCTCTCAGGGATAGTCTAGACAGGAGGCGCGAACGTAGTCAGCCATACCTGTACAGTGAATAGAAGCATTGCGCAGAAACTTACCCAGGGAAGAGGGGGAAGGCACTTGAGAACGCTCTCGGTGAAATCTTCTGTTGGGAAACTATGTGAAAGCAAGAAACATTTGACGAAACTAAGTATAATGTTTGATCAGATCGAAAATCGTCAAATTCATACGTACTTGCAGTCCTTGAGCAATGCAGAGGTTTCCACTTCAACCTCGCCAATAGGACCGATTTCTTCCACAAGGGTACCAAAGGGATGAAGAGAACTAAATGCATCATGTGAGCCCCCATCAAATGCGATGTCAGGATGAGACGTGATTTTTATCAAAGCAGGGATGAAAGGAGATTGAGAAAGGAAAGAGAAAAAAAGGGGGGGGGACGCACGTGATAGGCCATCTCTTGATGCAAGCACAGAAGAGGACATTAGCATAAGCTTCGGATCGCTCCAAGAAGTCGGTAGGGGCTTGCTCAGTCGGAATCGCGATCAACGGTACTCGCTTGTCGGTGGGCTATGGACGTTCCAAATGAGTATCAACTCAGATTAGTCAAGAGTCGAGAAGTGCGGGTCGAGTCACAAGGCCAATGTAGGTCATGAACCAAACGAACCTTGAACCAAACGATTTTGGGCCGTTCGGCTGCTCGAGGCTCGGACCGAGCTCCAGGTCCCTCCCGCTCTCGTCGCTCGGCCTCTTGCTTCTCCTTAGTAGCAGCAGAAGATGGCCGAAGCAGACCGAGAGTACCAGAGAATAATTGACCAGGCATTCTCTCCACAACGGCAACGACATGCCCGGCATATTCTAATTAATCAAAAAGATTGATAAGAATAAACATGGTCGAAAAAATTGAATGAAAGAACAGGAGATCCTTACGGGGTTTGATATCATCCGTGACCTCCTCGTCTTCGAAGAGCATCAATCCTTGTCCCTGTTATAATACGAATAACAGAATTAGCGGTTGTATCCAGAAATATACATGATTCTAGACTCCGCAAACCGTACCTCTACCTCAACATCGTCCTTCTTCTTCTCTGTCTTTCGCTGAGCCGCTTGCGAATTTCCCCGTATGTCATTGTAGACAGAATTCTCCTCCTTCTTTCGCTTCTTGTCCTCTTTCTCTTTTTTCGAGGCCCAGACCTCGTCGACCTGAGATGAGATACAACAATCAGTCAACGTAGCTAAGCATACACAGCCGAATACAGTGGTTGTTCAGAAAAATAGCTCACATCAAGAAGCTCGACAGCAACGGTGTCTCCATCAAGAGCTCGGTTTCGATCTCGGGACCCAGAGATCTAAACGCAGAACGGACGAAACATATTGTAAACAAGAGAACCGAACTGCGTGCGTCTTATGAAAAACACGAGCTTACGTAAATGTCGGCGTCCAAAACCTCAGTAGCAATATAGGCGTCAGATCGATTCTATTGAGAAGAATATGAAACGAGTTCAAAATCTTGACTCTTTTATATATGTAAGGTAAGTTGGTAAAATAAGAATGAAAACAACGAACACGCTTATTGACTCGGAGAATGCCGATAACCAGCTTGCCAGCGGCAAGAAGAGGAGGCAGGGACGCAGCGGGCAGGTAGGGAGAAAACAGCGACTTTCTCTGTGGCTGTTGAGCTTGTTGTTGAATTTGTAGCTATTGTAAGGAAAGAAGGGTAGACCCATGTCACAGTCAGCTAACAGAAGACCGAAGAAGATAAATGACCATCTCGCTCTCACTTGGAAGGCCTGCATCTGCTGAGGAATGTTGAAGTAAGGAGTATTGTTTGCATACAACATGTTAGGAAGCATGTTAGGCAAAGCAAATGAAGCCATCTTGGAATGTCCACCTCCGGCAGCAGCTCGAAAGGAAGCGATGGACTGAAGTTGGGCTTGTGCTTGAGCAAGATCCCCACTTATGGCATTACCTTGCTGAACAGAGCCAACGCCTCCATCTAAGTTTTGAGAGAGGGAGCACATGTTTAGTAAACAAAAGGACCGTTAAGCAACTAGAAGTCTTAAAGAAGTTATATAGAGGAGGGAGAGAAAACGAAACACGCACTGATCCTCCAGCTTCCGTCCAATGTTCTGCTATTCTGTCTTGAGTGGGTCCCCCCACCAGCACCGGCCCCAGCATTCCCGAAAGATGTGGGATTTCCAAACGCGTTGAACGTGTCCTCTGCCCAGTCGGCTGGTCCAGAGAAACTCGGTTGGGAAGCTTTGTGGCTCATGCCGGCAGATTGTCTTCGTGCATGCACAATCGGGTTACCAGATGCAGACGAATCGCCAAGGCCAAAACCTCCACCGCTCATAGGTCCAGCAAACGAGGCTCGCGACTGATGGCGAGATGGAATTGACTGTTGTTGTTGTTGCTGTTGCTGGCCGGGTTGAGCTCCGAACTGACTGAGACTATTTTGGAACTGATTAGATCGGCTGATACCGGAGAGATCTCCAAAAGTATTAGAGGTTGAAGTCGGCGCAACCGACTGGATTCGTCTGTGCCGATGGAGATCGCCGGATGATTGAGCAAAGGCCAAGGGCATCACCGGGACGGACTGATAGCCGCTTTGCTGTTGGGACTGCATAAGAAGCTCTCGCTGTTGTCGCTTGAGTTCATCAATCTGTTGTTGAAGCTGATATTGAGCGGCGAGAGCGGGCGTCATCTCGCTACCGGTTCTCCGATGAGCGCTAGCGGCCAAGGAGAGTAGCGCGCTCATGCCGGGATTAACATTAGGCGTCGCTGCTTGCTGACCGAGCCCAGAAAAGATGGGGTTGGAATGAAAGTCGTCTTCACTGCCGAATCCAATGGAAGACATCTCCTGAGGTCGAGGCTTGGCTCCGAACGTAAAGGTGGGAGCTAGAACGGGCCGGCCATTGGCATTGACAGTTTCCTGTGGTTCGTTCGCAGCCGCAAGCGCAGCAAATCGAGGGGCAATATAATTTCCAGGAGCAAACCTAGACTGAGCTTGGAGTTGTTGTTGAGCCTGTTGCTGCTGCTGTTGAACTTGTTGCTGTTGTTGCTGGTAAAATTGTTGCTGTTGCTGTTGAATTTGAGCAGCGAGAGTGCGAGGGTTGGCGTTGGAAACAGGAACGGGCAGAGGAGCAAATGCATCATGATCTTCCGAAAGTTGCTCCAAAGTTTGGCGAGAAGGTTGAAAAGCAGGAGCATTAGGGTTAGGGACCTTGGAAGGAACATATGTTCCTGGGGAGACGATGGGTACCGCAGCCGATCTCGGGGATTTTTCCATAACATTTCCACCTCGAGACGAAGTTGCCACTTTGAGTGCAGGTGACCCCTCGACAGGCGGCGAGGTTGCGGTGGAGAGTGCACTGTTGTTAATCGGAGGAATTGATCTGAGATCGGTGATCATTCTCTGAAGCGAGTTCATGGCGTCTCCACTCTGGCCTTGGTCGGAGGAAGCCGAGTTAGAGCTTGATCGACTAAGTTTGGGAGCCGGAATAGAGACAGACGACCTGTGCTGACGATTTCCGTGGCCAGAGGATGGAGCCTCAGGAGCTGGAGGCTTAGTGCCGGCTGAAGATGAATACGATCTTCCAGACACCCGGCCATTGGATGGAGCTCCAGCAGTGGAAGAAGATCCGGTGCCTGACAAGGCGTTAGAATGTCGTCGTCCGTTGTTTGTGGATCGGTTGCCTGTTCCGGAAAGAGGAGGAGGCGGAATTGTCGAGGGCGGTATGTTCTCTCGTTTACCGCTAGTCGGTTTCAGTCGGTTAGATGAGGTGGAAGTGGTGCGCTGTTTGGATCGAGCGGGGGCCGAGGTACTGGCCTTGGTGGGTTTCTCACTCTCAGTGATGTTGGAAGGGGGTGTGGGTGCCAGTTTAGCGGCCTGTCGTGGTTGATCAGCAGACATCATCAACTGGACTGTATGAAGATAATCGAGAAAATTCAAGAATGATGATATGTTCGGAAGAAACAAATCAGATCATGGTGGACGAAACGTTTGAAAGATGAGACATTTAGGTCAGTGGCGGATCTGATATCCCTTGAGATCAAGAGTATTATGCTTACAAGTGGATGAGATCAAAGCAAAAGGTGAAAGGGAGATAGACAGGAGGGTGTAAGGCCGGAAGTAAGACAACTGAGTTCAAGAACGGATAGTCGTGAGATGAAGGGTGTGTGGGGACCTATAGGGTGAGCAGAGTATGATGAAAGGGGGGAGTGCAGGGTCAGCACATGGGATGTATACCTTGGCAGCATACAACAAGTAAGGTGGTAAATGTCCACATGAAAGCCCTGCCCGGCCGCTATCAATGCGGCTGAAGAAATCGCTCCCTTCTTTTTTCTCTATTCTTTCTCCTTCCAAAAACTGTATGTGTACGGACCCAGGCACATACTGGCCAGGCACAGAGAAAGCTGACAATTTGGCATGCCCCTTCTGAGCAAGACACATCTCCTCATACAAAACGGTTTGTCAAACAGATGCACGTACGTTGCACAGGATATCAATAGACCGAGTGATTGAAAGTGTTGTTCAAGTCTAGAGTCGGCAAAAAAAGGAAGATGACAAGGAACAAGCAAACTCAGTCACTTCGTTTGGCTTTTCGAAAGATCACGATTGCTGAGAAGGTTGTCAAGGTGGAGGTCGTTGAGAACAGAGCGAGCCCTTGAGCTACGAGCGGTCAAAGAGTAGATGATGATTCTTCTCGATATAGAAGACAGAGGAAAAGGAGGAGAATAAGAGAAGAAAAAGACTGGGTTGACAGGTATCCGTCGAGAAGGTCCAAGCGTCAGAACTGCGGCCATCGCATCTCCGACTTCACCTTTGTTGGCAATGTGTATTCGAGCAAAGATCGGATAGTTGACAGCAAGGATGGTGAAAGATAGGAGTGTACGCACTTGTGAGATAGTTCGTCGATTTGCAGAGGAAGAAAATCAAGAATCAGACAAGGAAGAAAGATTGCTGTATTTGGGATGCAAAGTCGAGAGGTCGAGAGATTGAAGAATCAAAGAAGGACGAAGTTGATGGTCGATCGACGAGTGTGGGTTTGGTATTGCTGTGATCTTTTTTGTGTTTTTTTTTGGTCGTTTCTTCAGTCGGTTTGATATTTGACTCAAGGAAGGTAAGGATTACTCTTTCCTCCTATCCTTGAAGATCGAAAGGAATGATCGATGTTACTGGTCGAGAGAAACTGAGGGAAGTAGAAGGACTGAAGGAATCTCTTATCCCTTGCTACATACACACTGAATTAATCAGCGCTCAACACGCAGTCTTTTTGTTTCCTTCCAACCCCAAGCGGTGCATCCGTTTGATCTATTTCACACTCTGAGTCCAGGTGTATGCGTGCTTGTATATCCTGGACTGCGAGAGTGGTCTCTGTGCGTGCTTTTTAAACCTCAGTCAGTTTCGTTCGATGAAACCAGCGGCCGTGGGCAATACGAGACAAAGCAAGTGAGGAATGTATGGTCCCTTTTGCTTCTCTTCTTTGCTCTTCTCCAGTTTCACTGCTCAAAGTACTTTTGACCCTTCATACTCTCTTTCTAAACACATATACCCTCCTTTCCTCTCCTCATCCTCTTACTTGGATCCATTTCTGTTTCTCTTCTTGTTACTATGAGACCATTGAGAGGAAATAAAAGGGCAGCATATTGTGTCTCTCTCTTCTTGTAGAGCATCATCGAAATGACAATCAACTGACAAAAAAAAGAAAACAAAACAAAAAACATATAGAAAAAAAAGAGAAGACAACAACCACCACCCGTCCTGTGCTACATCTCGACCCAAGCGATCTTCCCAATCACTTTCCCTTTTGTTCTCATTCTTCCTTGATTGCCTAGACACCAGACATGCAATCGATTAAATGTGAGCCTTAATACGTTTCTACCCCAAATCTGCCAGTTACGATTCACTAGAAATACGACATCTCACCATCTGTATCTTCAAACGTGTCGTGAAACTTAGGTGTAAGCGAGTCGTCTTTCACCAGTTGATCTCTTATGTCGTATTATCCAGCTCTCTATCTGACACTCGGTCTTCTGAATATGAATTATCGCCACATATATTCAGGTCGTTGTCGGTGACGGAGCTGTAGGCAAAGTAAGTCTTCTTTTCCAACTTTCAGATAATCTGTCTCGGAACAAGTAGAGAGAAGAGAGAAAAGGCAAAACAAAGGGGGCGAGCCTACTCAATCATACACGTCGTTAGGAACTGAACTGATTCGTTCTGTTCGTCTGCATGGTGTTTGACTGTGCTCAGACTTGTCTTCTGATTTCCTACACCACCAATGTATGTCCATCATTTCGCATACAAATGCTTCCTAAAAGGTCTTCCTTAAAGAAAATTAAGAGAAAACTCTGATTCCTTGCTTTCACCTCCCTCTTGATAGGCTTTTCCCGTTAGACCTTTCTCTCCGATCTAGGCTCAACTATCTTTCTTCGTCATCCAGACTCTACGATGCGCTATTCTAATCACATTTTCTCTCTCCTTTCCATATCTGTTGACGTGTTTCCGATGCTTAACAGGGAGAATATATACCTACTGTGTTCGACAACTACAGCGCAAACGTATGTCTCCCTGACTCCCTCGCACCCTACATACCTCGGGGCTGACTCTCTGTTCAAACTCTTCCTCTGAGCAGGTCTTGGTGGATGGAAAGCCAGTTAACCTGGGACTCTGGGATACCGCTGGACAGGAAGACTACGAGTATGACCAGACATATGTCCTTGCCGGATAAGACCACGAGATACTGAATTGTGATTCGTTTTCTTATCAATCACTTAATCCTATAGCCGACTACGGCCGCTAAGCTATCCTCAGACCGATATCTTCCTTGTTTGTTTCTCCCTTGTTTCCCCGCCTAGTTTCGAAAACGTCAGGTTCGTGAATATTTGTATTTGGTTCTGCTTCCTTCAACAATACTCGTAAGACTGAGCCGAGTTTCTTTACCCTGTTTCTTCCTTGACAGAACAAAATGGTATCCAGAGGTTTCCCACCACGCGCCTGGTATTCGTAAGTCCTGATAATGATAATTACACATATAAAACATCCTACATGTCTGTGCACTTTGCTTATCTATCTATGGTTTCTCTCTCAAAGCTATAATCCTTGTGGGAACAAAACTGGGTTTGTATTTTAATCTTATCTTTCATTGGTTTTGTCTGATCGGAACCAACACTCCCCCAATCTCAATGCTAATTCACGTTTTCATTTTTCGTTTTCGGGTCTTTTCTTTCTTGATTGTTTGAATAGATATACGTGAAGAGCCTAGCACAGTTGCTAAGCTCAGAGAACGACGGATGGCACCCATTGGTTATCCTGCAGGCGTCCAATGCGCGAAAGAGATCGGAGCTGTCCGATATCTCGAGTGCTCTGCATTGACACAAAAAGGATTAAAGGTGAATCTCTTCTCTCTTTTTCGTCTTCTCCTTCTCTCTGAAGATGTTCCTGCGCTCTTGTTTGATCTTAATGCTTATCTACCTGGCTCAATTACCGATATTTGCTACAGGGCGTGTTCGACGAGGCTATCCGCGCATGTCTATCTCCTCAGACCAAGTCTTCGAGAAAGTCAAAGAAGAAGTCTTGTGTGATCTTATAAAGCGAGAAAAACGATGGCGAGAGGAGGATTTCTTTATTTCTTCCAAGACATACAACCTTTGTACCGACTTTTCATCCCACTCATTCAGTCTTCGATCTATTCTCCTTTCTTCTTTTTTTCTTCTCTTTTTTTCCCTTTCCCTCTCTTTCTGCCACCCTTGCGTGCTCTTCTTCTTCTTCTCCCTCCTTTCCCTTCTCTCTTTCGTCTTGGTCTTAATCTTTTAACTTTGTTGTCTTTGTCCTGCCCCCTTCTTGGTCCCCGATTTGTGGTTCATATTCTTTGCTTGGCTCATCGTGCTTCGCTGAAAATAATCTTTCTTGATACTTCCCCCTCTTTCCCCTTCTCCTTGTCCTGACAATCATCTCAAAAACATAGGTGGCGGAGCCTTTCTTATTTCCGCGACTTCACCAAGATTGAGCATCACTTCAATTCTAGATCATGCTTTGCAGAGATAGTATGTCAGTGAAGATGATAATTATACCTGCTATATTCAAGACGACATGCATGAAGAGCGTATTGAATTGCTGGGTTTTTCAAGAATCAATTAAAAGCTACCTTATACATAAGTAACTCAACCTTGACAGATTCACTGCCTAATCGTCATCAGTCCTTATAATCTTCTTAAGATCCAGTTCACTTCCATTGATCATTTTCTACTGAGGATGAGCGACAATATAGGCCATGAGGATAGGATTCAACCTCACAGACGTGATCCTCGCCACCAGGCTCAGAAAGCCTTCCCACCCCCAGAGTTCACAGAACGTGAGAACACATCAAGACATCCCATCAGGTTCAACCGTCCTCCGAACGTTATTGGCGCAAGCGATAACCACACCGTCAAGATTGAGCCTAGCATCGGTCTAAATCCCAACAAATCTTTTGTTAAACACAACAAACGGCCTTTCATATCTACAGAACCCTCAACGAGATCCACGATGGACGAAAAAGCGTCGTCGAATATGAACATGGGGTATAGAAATCCTAAACGAGCTCGAGTCGAACAACCTCCGCCTGTTTCTAATCCTAGCCTGAATGTTGTGAAGGACCTGAAGCCATTATCGGAAGCGCCTTCACTGAATTTAGACAAGGCTTCTTCTCTCCTGTCTTCATACATGGTTGTACTCAGTCGACGGCCAAATCTGTCTTTGGGAACGAAGAAGAAAGCGCCTGGACCGACGTTCTCGTATACGACGCTTCAAGCTCCCAAACACGGTTCAGGTGAGGAACCGGTAGTGATAGCTCATGTCATGTTGCCTCCTCACTGTCCGTGTCCGAACAAGTTAGCCGAATCTGACCCGAATGGGAAGGTCAAATCCGAAGCAAAGAAGGAAGCCTGTGGAAAGTTGATGAGAGAACTATGGAGGTGTGGGGAAGTAGGGGATGATTATACACCAAAGGATTTGTCCGTTCGTCAAGAGTTCATCCAGAGTCAGGTGTTGCAGAATACGCTCCAAGAGGGAATATCTTCCATTCTTTGCAAAGAACCAATATTCTGGAAAGCCTGTCTTGAAGCAGCCAATTCATCGTCATCTTTACATGGGGACCAATCTCTTCAATTTTTTCCCACGGTAATATCTTTTCCACGGGTGCCAGTATGCTCTTCAAACTCGAACGACCCTATCGAACCTCTCCAAACATGGCAGCCGAGACCGATTTTGATTCTTACTCGACTGGCACTTCCTCGACTTCCTGCCGTCAACTTACTCATAACCCAACAATTCACCACTCTCTCTATCATCACTCATGCTGCCATACAGTTCAAAAGCATGGACGAGAAGAAACTTCTCGAAGCGTACACATTAAAGGTGATGAGGACGATAACAAACAAAAATATAACAATTGAGGCAGGTCAGGCCGAACCAAATTATTTGCTGGCTCCAATGATATGGGACGACTCTGCTAAATCCACTGAAAGCGAAACCGAAAAGGAACGGCAGAGCATGTATGATTCTCAAACATTACTCTCATCTTCCTCGTCTCCCGACAGCCCTTTTAAGGTGTCCAGGGCTGGCATCCGACCGAAAGCTGCCACAGCGGTTCCTGTACTCCTACCGACGAGCTCGCCTGAAATCGACTGGAACGAAGTAAGAGAGACGACAGAGCCTGTTACAACCCATCCGTTCGAAAAGGATATAGACAGGTTAAAGGGACAAATAAAGGATGGAATTGCAACCAACAACACAGAATTTGGAAGGAGATACGAGATCTTGAAACTCAGAACGGATCTGTCACCGATGAGTAAGCTTGTGGATAGTCCAGTTCGTATATGCAGTATTCATTTTCTGTGCTTGGTTCAGTCTTCTTGAGGTCAAAAACCAAATGTGCTGATTCTGTCAACACACATTCTTATCAAATATTCGATAGAGAGAAGCAGCTTACAGCTCACTTTACGAGTACCTAAAATCTAGAAGTAGATTCAACGGTACAATCAACCTGGAACAACCTCTTTTGGAAGTTCGCCGGATTCGACCAGTCATGGGTTACCTCAGGTATCTCGATAAAGAGGAAGCAGGAATGGAGGCTTCTGCTAATGGTGCGCACGAGAAGAAAGGGGAAGAGATGAAATGTAAGTCTCTTCTTGATCATCGTTCTAACTTGAGTCGCACGCGCGCGTGTGTTTCGTTCGTCCCTCATCTCGGACATCCTTCTCTGGACTTTAGAAAGGTGTCTTATCGAGACATGACAAGCTGATCATGAACCACCAATCATTTTTGGCTTCCTTGTTTCCTTCTCCACAGACATGATACCAGGAATTTTGCACAAATCAGTGGTTCGAGCGAGGTACGTCAATCTTGCCGATTTTATATATATACATATACACTTATACCCAATCTCCTCGCGTTTCCGTTTTTTTGCCTTGTCTCTACTATCGTTTCCGTGAACAGTACATATAAATCAGCGGTTTTCCTACCATCCGTTGTTTTCCGAATCGATGCGCTTCTATGTACAAAAGAAGTTAACTCAATGATTCTTCAAAACCTGGTTGATGAGAATCTCCTTACGTTGGCGTTGAGCAGTCCGACGCTTTGTAGTTTGGATGGAGATTCTGACATATTGGAATTTCAAGGTGTGTAGTTCGATTCTTCTCTCAAAAGTATTTGAAAACTGAATGTGTTTCCTGTATCTATCCAACTACCACAAGGGGATGCTGTTCTTAAACTTATCTCGACCGTCTACCTGTATGCAACTCATTAGATTTTTGTTTGAATGGCAGCTCAACCTCTAATTATCTGAGATATCCTGTTATGTTTCATCTTTTAGGTTTGCGACCAACCCAACCTCTCGACAAGGTGATCTTCACAGTCTGCGTAGAGCCATTATCGCCAACTCCGCACTTCGCATACAATGTATCAACTCCGGGCTAGCCCCATATCTACAGGCAAGGATCTTCGCAGCAAAGACCTGGGTGCCGCATGGAATGATCGCCTCTGACACAAATGGTTCAAAGCTGTTGACAGCTCAGCGAAGGATGGATATCGGAGATAAGGTTTGTTGGGTCTTCTTCAATGCACGATAGAATTTAGGGGCGCGAGTTAAGTGTTTGAAAATCTCTTTCGAATCGTACACAGCAACTGGCCGATATGGTTGAGGCCATCTTAGGAGCAGCTTGGATCACTGGAGATCTTCCCGTCGCATGGCGAGTGGCCAAAGTGCTCAACATCGGCCCATTTCCAGCCATTCATGAATGGGCTGATTTTTCTAGGTACTCCGAGATTCCTCCGCTGGTCCCCCCAATGATGCAGAAGACTGTGGAGATCGTATCAAGGGATATCCTTGGTTATCAATTCCAGAATCAGGGATTTCTGAGTAGTGCTTTGGTAAGTCCATGCATTTAGTTCTTCTTGCTTTCAAAGACAAGTTCAGAATATCCAAACAGACTTGATTTTTGCGTTTGATGGGGCTGCGATAGTGTCATACATCTGCAAATCATGACTTTTTCCAACGGTTGGAATTTTTGGGTGATGCTATTCTGGATCTGAGTACGAATCAAACATCATTGCTTTCATTTACTCGTACAGTATTTTAATTGACGAAAAATGTTTGGTTTTCTTGTTTTTTCTTCTCTTTTAAAACCTATAGTGGTCATGCAGCATATCAAAGAAAGATGGCCGCTTATACGGCCGGAGTATATTGTGATGTTCAAGGCAAGTTCCATCTTTTTTCCCCTTTACTGATAGTCTTTGAGAGATCGAGAGCTCATCTTCGTTTTTGCGCTATTATGCAGTCACACATGGTGTCGAACAATGCCATCAGCGCGTTCTGTGTCGAATCCGGCTTGTACAAAGGTCTCCTGCAGGAATCAGGTCGGATCGACAAGGAAATTCACAATTACGCCTCACGAGCTCAGGCCGCACGACAACGCGAAGAACACGAGGCAAAAGTAGAAGATAGAATGCCAAGAATCTATTGGGCGGATGAGGAAGCTCCGAAGGTACATTATAGTCCCGGTCACTACGCGCACAGAAAGGGGTCAATACTGAAGATCTTTTCTGTCGTTTCGTTCTGGATCAGGTCACGAGTGATGTAGTAGAAGCCTTATTGGGAGCCTTGATGCTTGAAGCAAAATTCGACTATCATACCGTCCAAAAAATATTCTTCTTTGGAGTCTTCCGACCGTTCTTAGATAAATATATCCATGGGTTTGAATCTTTACCAATTCGTACGTCTCAGAATGAAGACTTTAGGGGTTTACTCTCCTTGAGACTGACGAGTCTTGACTTGTATGCAATGGAACAGAACCCGCTGCGATACTTACGTCAATGCTTCAGCAAAAGGTTGGTTTTCCATTGTTATATTTTTGTTTTGTCATCAACCTCGTCATTCTCACAGTTTTGCACCTCCTATTTTCTCTTCAAACGATACTAATTGGTAATTCAGGGTTGCAAAGCTTGGGAATTACGCAAGACGTTACTTGATACAAGTAATGCATCTCCTACGAAAACCGAAGGCACGTTTTTCTCTTCCTCTTTCTCTTCTTGGTCTGCTCACGAAACGTTTTATTTACACCCTCTCTTCCTCCGTTCTGACTCGACTGTTATTTGTAGTGTTCATCCACGAGACGATAGTGGCATGGGCAATTTGTGCGACACCCCAAATGTCTAATCGGAAAGCATGCGAACAAGCTCTGAAAGCCATCTCAAACGAGATCAGAGGAATTGATGTTCTATGTGATTGTTCTCGAGCAGGCAGTTCTAAGAGTAAGTCGTCTCCTTTCCCACCACATATGTTCAAACCCTACCTTTCACTGGGGACCAGTAGTGCTGACTACTAGACTTCAACCGTTTGAAAAGAACCGGGTTCATAAAACACCGTCAAAGTCTTCAATTGACACGCATGAATATCAAGCATAGTCGCAATCATCATCTATATCTATGTCTCACTCGTTGTCTCATTCGAATCGCGCCGATGAATGCTTTTCCATCTTTTAGATATCTACGTCTTGAGCCTTTCGGTTCATATGAGATGCAACCCCTCATATCTTTGTCCGAGGATAGTGTAAAGAAAGATTGATCATTGAAGAATGAACAATTCATCATCATAAAAAGAAGTAAAAGAGAAGGAAATCCATCTGCAAACAATATTCACTTATAAAATTTAGCTGAAAAAGAAAACTAGTTCTGAAAACTAGCTTCGAACGGTATGATAAAAAGGGAAGAGAATCGAAGGAGTTGAACGCCAGAGGAAAAATTGGATGAAACTTGAAGATGAATTGTATGTAGACATTGAAGGACATGGTAAAGAGACGAAGAGAACATACGACGGGACAATACAGGGGAGGAGTTGGCGCAAGAAGTTGTTGGAAGAGGGAACAAATTCCCAGTAGAAGATAAAAAGAATACTTGAACACGGCGGAGGAAAGATAGAAGGCTGAGACTTATCGTCTTACTCCCAATCACTATCCTCGCTGTCGTCCTCCTTCCGCTCAGCAGCAGTTGAAGCAGGAGATGTTGGTGCTCTCACATTCCCGCTCGGCTGACTGACGATATCGTAACTCTCCTCTGAGATTCTAGGTGACGTGTTCGTCGTACTGGGCGTTGCTTCCTCCTTCCTTTGTTCGACCGTTTCAGGGACGGAAGCTTGTGTAATGATGGAAGGGGTCGAAGGTCCGGGCGTGGAAGAGTTCGTGAGTTCAGGGGCAGGAACAAGAGTGGTATCGGAACCAGTGGAAATGGTGGTGGGGGCAGTGCCGGTTGTGACTTCCTCGTCGTCCCAGGAGAACGCTTCGTCTTCGGCAGGGGTAACAGCGGTCTCAAGAACAGTCTTTCGGCGCTCGGCTTCAACTTCGATCTAAACACATAATTATAAAGCGGAAGAGGTAAGCAGATGGCAAAACAAAGTTCGTATCTACGTGGGGGTCAGTTGATATGACATACCTGGTGCACTCGGAAGAAGTATCGAGTCCAGAAAGCCTCTTTGTCCATGACAGAGGGTACTGTTTCAAAGTTCGTCGAAGGAGAGGGTGTAAGCGACAGCACGTTCGTTCTTGAAATGTACTCGCGAATAAGAACAGACGTACCCAACGCATCCCGAGTGGCTTTCAGTTCCTCTACGCCTTCTTTTTTAGTGGGACCAAGTTCTCTCCAGATCAGCTCTGTCCAATAATCCCCCTCAATACCACCTTTTACCTCAACTTCATCTTTCAACCAGGCCAGCCAAGCCTCTCGAATGTCCTTCCCAGTCTCTTCACTTCCAGCAGGGTCGATCTGCAGGAGATCCTTGTTGGATCTCAAAGCCTTGAGCAGCGCTTCTTGCCTCCTAGCCCGCACATCGGCAATCGACTTGCCCGTCAGTTTGGAAACCTGATCGTCGGTCTGAGAGTAGACCGGAGTATGACCCCCATCGTAAGTCGCTATAGTCCACATGTCGGATCCATCCCAAGAGACGCCAGCTTGGCCATCGTTCGTCGGTGGGACGATCTTGACAGCTTCCTGGAAGAACTTCCCTGCGTCTTGTAACAAGTTTTCCGATTTTTTCAGATAATCTTCCGCGAGCTTCTCAGCATCGGCAAGGTGAAGATCAGACTGAAGCTTTTGAAACGAATTTGTCAAGTTCTGTCGAAGGGCCGGTAGATCGAGCTGATTCAGTTTCAAGTTCGGGTTAGATGACAGAGTGTGGGAAAGAGATTGTTGAAACGAAGCCAAGGAAGGTAACGATGTATGAGTGACTGTTGTGCCATCCGGGTTGGTCTCCGTAGTAGTCGGCAAGGAAGACTGCAGTTTTGCAAACAACGATTGGAAAGCTACATTTGCTTGGTGACCAACCGCATCGACCGACGAAGCAATAGAGTTATCCGGAAGCTCTCTTCCCTTTCCTTTCACATCTGGCTTAGTAGAACCCGCCGCGGCTTCACTGATACCAAGGCCACCGAAACCCATACCGATATCGCCCATCATGGCAGACGAAACAAAGTCTGCGTTGGGATCAGGTCCAACGGCGGTATCGTTTCGGGCCCGAGCTTCCGACTGAAGCCGTTCCATCTCTGCCCTTGCCTGTGTCGCCGCAGAGTTGAGATCCTTTCGAACAGCACTGATGGTAGGTGCAACCTATCGTTCCCCCAAAGACAAAGATCAAACGAAGAATTTGAACGTAGAACGTGATGTCACATATGTAAGCAAGGAGGACCCTGTGAATGATCGGCGTATGTACATGAAGACAATGAAGAGAACAGAGGGAAAAAAAGGAATTCGAACCTGTTTCTGAACACCTCCCCAGAAAGACTTCCAACTACCCATAACCTGGCCTACTTCGTTCTCCAATCCTTCCTTAAACGATTCCTTCTTTCTTGGCTCGTTCAAGAACTGATCGGTCTCTTTCGTTGATCTCGCCGAGTCGTCCTCGGCTCCCTTTAAAGAAGGAGAAGAGCCAGCAGGGGTGGAAGACTCAACAGCTGCTGATGCATCGTCAGATACGCTGTCTATTCCGGTAGCTGTGGTAACGAGAGTGGGATCTGAAATGGATGTAGAATTAGATCCTGTTGAAAGATCTGGGGCGGATGAATCCATCTTGTGAGTCGTGTAAACAAGTCGTGATGCCGATAACGATGATGATGCTGATGATGGTGATGATGATGGGCGAAGGAGATGAACGATTAGGCGAAAACCGGCGGATTCACAAAAACCGATTAAAAGGTGTTTGTTCTACCCACCCGCTCTTCTCGATATCACCCTTGGCTTTGTCCCGTTGAAGTACTTTCCGGTTTCCAATGCTAGCTCCTTCCTTTTCGTCTGCCTTGCGATAGAGAATGAGACTTGTCATTATTATTGCAGACCATGAGTAAGAATGCAGACATAAAACATGGCACGAGAGGAAGAAGCTTTAAATATGTTGCTTCAGACCGAGACCGATGAGTGAGAGAAGAAAGTATAAATGTTGAAAGCAGAGAGAACGGAAGAGAATATAGAAAAGAAAGAGAGAGTACGTGATGAGACAAATGTAAGAGGGGGTATGAAAACATGTTGTTTGGACGAGGACAACCGAAGGAAACAGGAATACCAAGAAAGAAGAAAGTGTATATTTATATACGGAGACAAAGTCCCAGTTTGATAGGGCGGAGCGAGCGATGCAGATCAACAATGGAGAGAGAAAAGAACACAAACGAAAGAAGCGAAAAGACGAAAGAGGTGGAACAAACAGAACACACAACCCAATGAGGGGAGGCAGAAAACATGGCAGCTCAATGCGTCAGAGAAGAGGTCGATAAGAAGAAAGTGAATTGAAAAAGAGAAAGCGAAGGAGGTCTCCTTCTTTTTTGTTTATTTAGGCAGACTCCTCCTCCTCCTCCTTTGTCTTCGCGAACTCCTTCTTGAGCTTATCCGCAGGGGCCACCATCGGTTCTCCCTCTACGTTGATCTTCTTGGCCACGTCCTCGACATCGTCGTCGTTGAACGCCATGGCGGCAAGCAACTGAGCGAATGACGAATACACCTGGGGAATATCCACCGCAAAGTCATCAAGGAACTCGGCCGAGGACTCCAGGCCAGCCTTGAAAGTGTCCTTCGAGACCACTGAATCGGCAGACAACTTCTTGAACAACTTGATGGTCAACTCAAGGTCGGCCTTCTTGGCGTCAAGGGCGTAGGTCACAATCTTCTCAACAAACGTCTTGGTATGTTGCGAGGGCAGCTCGGTAAACTGCAAAACAGCCTCAGAGACGTCCTGTTTGAGTAAATACAGAAAAACAAAGGAGAGGAACAGATCAGCATGGACTGGAGCTGTGACAACCAAGAAATGAGACAACCAAAACGAACCTTGATGTGATAGAACTCGTCCATGTTGGACTTGATCTTCTCGGCAGCAGCCTTCTCATCCATCTCGACAGAAGCAGCGGAGGCAGAAGTCTCCTCGTCCTTGTCCTCCTTCGAGGCGGATAGCTCGGCATCGGTCGGTACAGTCCTGGGGGCGAGGTTCAGTCGCTTTCGCTGAGATGTGGGCTCAGCAGCGGGCTCAGTCGATCCAACTTCGTCCTTGCTGGTTCGCCTCAAGAACGGATTCGGGGGCAAACCGGCAGGGCCAGGGGTGGTGGCAGCAGGGTCCATCGAAGAATCCTGAGAAAGCATAGAAAACATGTTGACGTTGCTGCTCGACGAGTTTCTCGACAATGGCGGGGTCTCTCCCATCTTGGGTCCTCCTCGCTTGTTGAACACAGAGCCGGTCGGGCCGAACGTCGGTGCGCCTCCACCTCGCTTCTCGATCTTTCCAAAGTTTCCAAGATCGCCGACCTTACCCAAGTTTCTGGGTGGGGCAACGGTCCAACCATCCTGCTGGGGGTTGTTAAAATCAGTTCGGTTCTGTCCTCGTCGAGATCCACCTCGGGAAGAGTTTCCTGGCCCGCTCGACGATCGAGCCAACGAATCCTGAGCAGCCCTCGCCTGATCCTTGGCGGCTTTCTCTCGAATTTGAGCAAGCGTCTGAACACCCTCGGTAGCGTTTCGCTCCTGCCAGTGTCGATGTCGGAGCTCTCCGACATCGAGCAACATGAACTGCATTCGAGACGAGGTCGAGCTGCTCTGACTGATGTGTTGCATTCGGGCAAAGTACAAGTCCATCGCGTTCTTCGCCTTGGGGGTGTCGAGCTGGGACCCAACGGTGGTCAACAGCCTGCAGAGGGACTCCACATCCTCCTCCTCCGGGTTGGCGACGTTGTTGAGGAGTTGCTTGATGCAGACGTGCATGATTCTCTCGGTCAACATCTCCAACTTGAAAAGCTCTCCGATAAGTCGGACGAGACCAAGACCCTGTCGCTTGGCCTTCTGAGCGGCGTAGTACTCGTCAGACATCAACGCAGCCTCCTCCTTGGGCTTCTCCGAGGCGGCCGTACCCGTCTTCTCGGCGTTCTCAGCAGCAGCGGCAGCAGAGGCCTCGGCCTCGTCGTTCTTATCCTTGATGGCCTTGTCGTCGTCGGCCTTGGAGGCGGCGGCAGCAGAGGTGCTCTCCCTGGCAGCCCAACCTCGCTCGAAGTCCTCCTGACATCGGTTGAGGAGGTACTTTCGGAACAACGTTCCACCAATCACGCACTCGCCCTTTGCGTCCAACACCTTCTCATCCGAGATCTCGGAAGACAAGTTGTCCATCATCTTTCGGCAAAGTCGGGCATACATGTTCGACCAGTGAGCCTCATCGGTGGCCTTCTCGAACACCAACCTGATGACCTGTCGGAGCGTTCGGCCGTCAGTCTCGGTAGAAGACTTGTTGGCCCATTCAATGATCTGACCAGAAATCGAAGGGAAGTTCTCCATCGTCAACTTGTTGAGAAGAGCCTTGACCTTTCGGTCGACCAAATCGGGAGTCATCGCCTCAGCACCCTTCTTGGATCCAGGGATCCATCGGTTAGCAGACTCGACAAGAGGAGCAACAGGAGTCTCTGGAACGGCCGAGATAACAGGGGCAGACGGGAAACTGGGCATGTCGCTTCTGTTTCGACCTCTCTCCGATCGGACTCGACCACCCTTCATCGAAGGGCTAGAAGGCATCCCACCGGGGAAACCACCGGGACCACCAGTGCTCGGCTGCCTCGACATCGGAGCTCGGAACGAGTTTCCACCAACGAGAGGCTGGCTGCTCGCGGCAAACCTGTCGGCCGAGGTCTTGGGAACACCACCGAATGAACCCATACCCATGGAGAATCCAGACGAAGGAGCTCCTCTGGTGGTCGATGGGAAGTTGGCCTGAGGTCCTGATCGGACACCAGGACCTCGGGAGGATCGTCGGTGACTTCCCTGGTCGGTAGCGGCCTCCATTCCGATCTGCTCGAGAGGCGGGAGTGACTCGGGCTTCTCCTTGCAGATCTCCATGAACTGGATGAGGAACTCTCGATCGTATCGGAACTTACCGGCGACGATGGTGGCGTTGAGAGCCTGGTTGGGAGATTTGACTCCCTCAGGGTAAATGATCGAGCTAGGCTCGCTGATGAACTTGGCAGCATTGAGAGACTGAGCGACAGCGACCTGAGGAGCGACAGAAGCGTCCTCAGTGACGGGCTCGGCCTTCGACTTTTCCTCGGTCGAAGCATCCACCGGCTTGGAAGGAAGTCCGGCAGAAGGAGGAGGAACAGAGCTCGAGGAGGCGGAGGTCGCGACAGCCTTGGATTCCTCGCTCTTGGACTCAGCAGCCTGAGCCTGCTTGGACTCCTCAGCGGCCTAAGAGGCACAACAACGTATGATACGTACAATGATACATGTTAGACAGAGAACAAGAACGCGATGAAATAAAAAGCGAGGCGACTGACCTTGTCCTCAGCGGCCTTCGTCTCGGCAGCCTTCTTCTCAGCGGCCTCCTTCTCTTCGGCGGCCTTCTTCTCTTCAGCAGCCTTCTTCTCCTCGGCAGCCTTCTCTTCAATAGCCTTTTCTTCGGCCTGCTTCTTCTCCTCGGCCTCTTTTGCGGCCTTCTCTTCGGCAGCCTTCTTCTCTTCGGCAGCCTTGGCTTCGGCGGCCTTATGCTCTTCAGCCTCCTTGGCTGCCTTCTCCTCAGTCTGCTTCTTCTCTTGCTCAGCGGCCTGAGCCTTGAGAGACTCTTCCTCAGCAGCCTTCTTGGCCTCGGCCTCCTAGTTTGATACAAAAGGGGAGGGGGGGGGAAGAGGATGAGATCGCGGTGTCAGAACGACGGAACAAGGAAACAAGATGTACAACGATGCACACTAACCTTCTGCTCTTGCTCCTTCTTCTCCTTCTCAGCCTGCTCCTTGGCGGCGGCGGCCTTCTTTCGCTCGGCTCTCTCCTTCTCCTCCTGAGCGTCCATCTGCTTGAATTTGTTCTCCCGAGCTTCCTCAGCCAACCGGGCGTTCCTCTGGGACTCTGTCTCCAACCTGACGGTCACTGGAGGTCCAGGCAACTTGGAGATCGTGGGGGCCGGTGCGGCTGGCTTTCCTTCGGTAGCAGAGGTCGAGGATGAAGATGAAGATGGCTTGACCAAGGATTTGATATCAGCGGCCGTTCCGTCGGCGAACGCAAACTTGACCGGGTTAGTCTTTCTGGGTGCGAAAGCAGGGGCCATTCCTCGAAGGGAGGGCGAGCCAGGAGGTCCTCCCGGTCCACCGACAGGCGACATGTGGGAACCAGAAGGAGAGAACGGGGCGGCCGAAGCAGAGAAGGTGGAGTTCTGAGCTCGGTGGTTAGGTCCCGAGCCTGGGGTTCCGGAACCGTTGTTGTTCACGGCGGCCTGTCGGATCTGAGGAGTGGAAGGACCGGAGGGAGGGAGACCGGAGGCGTTAGGGGAAGGGGACAGAGGCGCGTTAGCAGCGCCGTGAGGAGAGTGAGGCATAGGAGGCTGCTGATGGGGGTGGTAGCCGGGCCACTGAGGAGGCATACCCTGATAGGAGTTTCCGTACTCGGGCCCACCATACATGTGTTGAGGGTACTGTGAATTTGAAAAAGAAGGGATGTATCAGCTACTTGCGATCTAACGAACAGCGCATCTTAGAACCGACAAAAAAAGAACTGACGTAGTATATCGGGGCCTGTCCAGGGTAGGAGCCCATCATCTGGTTCTGTTGAGGAGGAATCTGAGCGTTTCCGGGTCGAGGCGAAGTGCTATCGCCAGGGGGAGCTCCAGGTCCGTTAGGTCTGCCATTGTTCGGTCGGTTACCACCTTGGAACGATGGGTTTTGCTGCATGCTAGGCGGTCCACCGGAGATCTGCTGGTTCGAATTCGAACCTGACCTAGAGGAAGACGACGACGAGTGGTGGATGTGAGGAGGTCGGAGGTGAGAGTTTTGGTTGGGTCCACCCTGCTGCTGCTGCTGCTGGGGATGGTAAGAAGAAAACGAGCCAGATGACTGAGGCAAGCTGTTAAGCGGCGGTCGGTTCTGGGGCTCGAACGAACCTCGTCGGGCATCAGCAGATCCAGAAGATGGGGAAGCGGTGTTGACAGCCGAGGACGAGTTTGTTGACGAAATAGAGGGAGGCGCGGGGCTGGACGCGGTGGGTGCCGAGCTGGGAGGGGCTGCTGAGGAGGAAGACGAGTTTTGGAATAGCTTGTGGATGTCAATCTTGGCCTTGGGCTTCTGAGCCTCAGTGGAGGCAGAGGCGGGTGTCGAGGCGGGAGCCGGAGTGGAAGCGGTGGCTGGAGTGGTGGCTGAAGTAGGAGTGGCAGTGGAAGCAGAAGCAGATGTGTTTGCAGGAGCAGCAGAAGGAGCAGTCGACACAGGAGCAGCACCAGCCACGGGTTTAGGAGCCTGTCTGGCGGCAGCCACGGCCGATCCGTTCGGAGGAGCAGTAGCGACGACGCTACCGAATGCCTTGAGGCTAGCTCCGTTTGTCAGATGAGAACCGGTGGCAGGAGGTTTGGCCGGAGAAGAACTCAAAACGGCGGCCGAGTCGTCAATCGAACCAAAGTTGATACCCGCACTGGGGATACCGACTGAACTGGTAGTGGAGGAGCCCTTCTTGTTCACGGCACTGGAAGCGGACACTGATCCGCCAGCGGCGGATGGTGCTTGAACTCCTCTACCGACAGACACACCTTCACTGATGGGCCGACCGGATGCGAGGAGACTTCCTTTCCTAGAGTTTGCCGAGCCATTTGACTGTTGAGAATTGGCATTGACAGGAGCGGCTTGCGGTTTGGGAGTGGCAGAAGGGGAGGATGAGGGAGAAGACTGGGCTGTGGAAGAGGTGGTGGAGATCGGAGGGCCTCGAGACCAAGCTGACTTTATTGCGGGCGGGGGAGCTGACGATGAAGGGTTTGAAGATGGTGCTTTGCTCATTTGATGAGTGGCGAGTTTGGTTTTTTGAAACGGGAGACAGACAGAGGATGTGTGAGGTGAGGGTTTTGACGAAGAGGAAGAGCGATCTAGATTTTCAGATTTTCCAATTTTCCTCGGGAGAAAAGTAAGAAAAGATCAAGAGGTCGTGTTACAGTAAAGTAGCCCGACTGAAGGATCGAATAGAGTGATGTATGTCTGTTGAAGAGGGAACGGGAATGAAAGACGACCAGAAGAAAAGGTCAAGGATGAGAACGTTTGTCAAATGGCGAGTTCCAGTTGGGTGGCAAAAACAAGGGAGAAAAAAAATGAGAGAACGCGTAAGATGTCAAAAGATCTCTTTGCCATCATTCTTCTCCTCTGCCATCCTCTGTGATCGATCGAACGATGGAACCAGGCTGTGGTGTGTGGGCAGGAACAAGTGTAGTTGGAAACAGAGAGAACGGATAGCAACAGAACGAACCTTTATAAGAGATCTAGATGGAGGCCGGAGTGATTAGAAAAGAAATATAAAAGATTTCTTTTTTTTTCTTTTTTTTTCAAGGGCGGAAGAGCAAAGCAAAAAAAAAGGATTGGTTGATTCGTTTCCAGAGTCGAAAAGGCAGAAAGAACGGAACAAACAAGAGAACGAAGACGACAAAGAAAAGGATGGAGCTACTTTCTGTTTGATATACGACGAGCTGGAGATCGATTCTCAATGTCGGAGAGGGATGTGTCCGAGTAGAGGGGAACTGGGGGTTGGGAGGGGAAAGAGGTGGAAGGAAGAAAAAAAAGAGGAAAAAGGGCAGGAACGGCGGAAAGGGTAATTTTTCTTCCCATCACTTTTCCTATTGTGGTCTGTAGTGTTGCTTCTATTAGTTTTCCTAATGATCGTCCTAATAGCAGTTGTTACTCGTGCCAGATCGTTCTATTACATATTCTCTCTAATCATTTTGCTTGATTATCATAGTCTGACTCTCTATTCAAAATCGAGACAGCTCAGACTATATGCTGGTTCCCATATGTTCCGTCCACATACATTCGTATGCTGAATTCATCCAAAAGCTACACATAGTATCTCCATAAGGCCTTTGCTCGTCTCGTCAGATCCTGGATCAACCCAGGCTCCTTCTGCATATCTTTGCCAGAGTACTGATCCTTGCGGATGCTCTCCAGGATCTCTTTGACGTCGTCCATGGAACCAGATGCAACCTCATTCGTATGCCACGATACGACTAGAGGCGGGCGGAAAGATGGGATGGATACTTTTTCCAAAGGCTCGCTAAGACGAGCAGAGACCATGAGACATATATGAGTTGGCCGTGGGTTGGTTTACAAGGAGAATCCGTCGACAGAGAGAACACTCACCTCCAGTCGACTTTGTTCTTCTTGACTTCATCTGCCACCTTTCCTCCACGCTCAGCCAACGATCTCTCTCTTTCCTTCTTGATTCGGTTACGCTCCTTGATCTCGAGAGCGTTGATGATGCTGCGTCTCTGGGTTTCTGTCATACCCATCGGTGGCTCGATCACATCGAGATCAAAGTCTGTCAAGATCAAGATAGAATGGTCTTTAAAATCGACGTAGAGCTTCTGAGAATTTTGGTGCAAAAGAACTCGAGTGACACGCTAGTCGTGCCACTTTCTTACTCACCCACAGGATATGGGTTGTCCACCTTGTTGTACAATTGAGATTTTCGAAGCATGATCAACGCCTCGTACGAAATTGGTGCATTCGGATTGTGGCTTTTTTTTTTTTGTGTTTTCGATTGTTTTGTTTTCGTATCCCAAAGCCGCAAGAGTTGGCATAAGAAAGACAGTCATGTTAAAGTCGAGACGTTTCTTGTGAACTGAGAGCGCCACCAAGAACCAGCAGCTACACTCATAGTAAGAGACAAAAGAGGCAAACATGAGAACTTACAACAATGTGATCACAAACCTAGGTTTTCGCCAGAACGCCATGACGAATCAATCTTTTTGTATTTTCTTTTTCTTATTCCTTCGGTTTCACTTCGTGATACTGATGAGTTGATGCTGGATTGAATCACGAACTGCCGACGGTCAAATGTATGATGCGGGTTGGATGTATGAGTATGCGTTTGTGTGTGTGTGTGTCAGCGTGTGTATATATAATCATGAGACAACTTGCAGGCATGGCAAACGACCGGTTAGTCACCTCACATCAGACGTCGGACTTGGCCTAAGATCATCAACCATCTTTGACTATGTAGTGACCTCTGCCATGCGATAACCCTCTCTCTCTCACTCTCTCCGAGCACCTTTACATAGCCCATCGATGACGTCCTCGAACTCCTCTACATATAGTGCCCCCTCTACAGAGTTCCATATCATCCACGCAACAAAGCCAGAGGATTTCAAGCGATGCATGGATGTCCGATTGAAAGGTTCGTCCCCATCTATCCGTCGATTATCTCGTACCCAGCCAGAGTCAAGGAAAGGCTGAAAGGACTGCTCTGCTTCGTTTGATACAGTCTTTGTCGATGAACAAGGCTATGATCCCAAGATTGAACAGGACGAGTGATTATTTCGTTATTTTCCTTTTCTTAATTCTGTACGAGTCGTAACTGTAGATGATCGCTCGCTAAGCTTTTCTCTCTTTCTTGGGCTCGATCAAATAGATACGATCATACTTCCGCCCACTTTCTCTTGGTCCACACGCCTACTTCGGAAGCAGTAGGAAACGTCAGATTCTATCCACCTTCTAACAAGGTGCGCCATCTCTTGACTTTCTTCCCTTCTTTCTTCTTCTTCTCAAGATGCGTTTCAGCGCTCGCTGATAGAACCACTACGGCTTCTTTGAATCTCAAGCTCGGCAGGCTGGCCGTCCTTCCAGCATTCAGATCTTACAAACTAGGAGCAAAGCTCGTGGATCACGTTACACTTTACGCGATAGAACAAGCTAGACAAAGAGGCGAGAAGGAAGCAGTGGTGATGTGTCATTCGCAGGTCAGATCTTGGGAGGTTTAACTATCAAGTCAAGCTGAGCTGAGCCAGACTGTTTTTTTCATTTATCCATTCATCATCTATAGGCACACGCGATTGGGTTTTACGAGAAGGTATTTCTCACTTTCTTGGGATCAAACTGACTCGCTCATATTTTTCTCTCTCCCTTCTGACAACGCTCTTGGTGCTTCATCTTCTTCTCTTTTGTTTTCTTTTTTATTTTACCTTTCTGGGTATATAAACAGAAAGGATATGTCCCTGTGGGCCCTCGGTTTTCAGAGGTATAGCATTGCTTCTTTTTCTTCGTCTCCTCCTCATCATCATATGCGCTGTACACAGCAAGAGACTGACTGAATCGAGCCAATTTCTTCCCCGGCTTTCTGCGTCTTTCCTCGTTCGGTCTCTCCCATCGAACTTGATGCAGGAGGATACAGAGCATCAAAAGATGGTTCTCACCGTTCGAATATAAATCTTTGAATCCCCTTGTATCATCCTTCCTGGTTGAGATTCAGAACTGAGAGAAACAAAACCGGCCGCTGTCGTCAATGCGGACGAGAACGTCATCTTGAAATAATGAACAATGAAATGGCACGCAAGGAAAGAGAACAAGTCGTAGTGAAAGAGATAGAAAGAGTGTGAAGATATCGAATGTCGTTTAAAACTGGACTGTAATCAAGGTTCAATGCATAAAAGAAAGAAAGGGCCGTAAGGGAAAGAGACAATGAAGAAAAGATTGACGTCCACTCGCAAGAGGAACGAGAAGAAAGAGCAGAAGAGGTAAAGACGCATCAAGCCAAACCTCCCTCATCACCGATCGTCTTCTTGATCCTCAACAGGATTTCCGTCTTCCAGTTGTCAAGTTTTGTGACCTGGTCGTACTCGACCACATGAGCGGTGAAGGCTTCGACATCGCCGTCACCGTATGCGATCACGATGTTGTTGAGGAACCGAGCTTCTCTAGTAGAGGGGAATGTGACATCTTCAGGAGGGACGTACACAACGGAAACAGAGATAAAACAGTGTTAGAATTGTATCCTTGTATTTGCAATCAGACAAAAGGACAAGATGGGACAAACCTTGTTGGGCAAACTTATCGAGCAGGTTACGAGCCAGCACGACATCTTCAGCTCCCAGCGCACTGGTTGATCGGAAACAAATAGCTCAATTAGCCTGACGAATCGTTCGCGATCTCTGGTCGAAAGGGAGCTGAAGGGAAAACGAACCAAAGACCAGCTTTGAGCCAGATCTCCTTGACGCTGTACTTTGTCAGTGGGCTGCTTAAACTCCAGTTTCCGACCTGGACAAACGTATCGACCGCCCGTTTGTAGTCTCCAAGTGATCCAGAGATCTCTGCTGCTTCCTTCAGAATAGCGTTTCCCGTGCTGTGAATGACCCAAGAACGTACACAGGAAAGTTCAGCGTGGTCAAACATGGTGCCAACAAGTGATAGAGGGAGAGACAGAGAACTCACGCCTGAGCATCCTCCATCTGGTACCATTCTCCCGCCTTTTCGAACGCGTCCCTAGCGGCGGGTAGATCCGACTCTTTTAGGATGTTGCCGACTTCTTTCTGTCGATCGGCAGCTTGTCGGAATCGTCCTTGCTCAGTGAGAAGGGTGATTGCTTGAGTCAGCGCGTTGACAGCGTCCGAGACGGAGGATACTGAGGTGGATTGCTTGAACCTGAGGAGGATGAGAAGGGGTAGGGTGACGTCAAGATAGGAAGGGGGGGGACACAACATGCCCTCGGAGGAGGTTCTAGAGTGATACGGGGAGGAGTAAGAGGAACATACGATTTGGATGCGTTCCAGAAAGCTGCTATAGCGTCGTCCTTCTCGTTCGCCTTGAGTCTGCATTCTCCCTCCCTGAGCGACAGTAGGATGGATTGGGTCGATAAGCAAGGAGACGAGAACTGATTAGAGCGACAAGCACCTGGGCTGATCATGATTGTCAACTCACTTGTCGAAAGCTCGTCCACTAGAATCCCAGTTTTTTTCAAGCTTGAACGCGTTGGCCGCTTGTTGGAACTGTGGTGATGTTTCCGCGACGAAATCAGATTGATAGAAGTTCAACGTCGAATCAGCTGGACGACCGCTTAGGGTCGAGTCGAAAGAAAGAAAGAAAAAAAAACTCCATGAGAACTAACAAGATCGGCGGCTTCCTCGAACTTTGTTGAAGAAGAAGAAAACCAGCCTGTGGAAGAAGAAGCCTTCTTGTTGGCCTTTGCCAAGAGATCTACCGAAGAGGGAGCCATGCTGTATGTGTATATGTATGATGGAGCTGTGAGATGTGTGAGAGCTGATGCTTGATGGATGGGTAGGTTGAACCAGAAGTAGGAGAAGGACAAACTTCGTCATAGCATCTTTCTTGCACAGCTTTCGTTGTTTTCTCTTTCCCCCCTTGGCTTTGAGCGTTCGGACTCTTGACTCTCATCTGGTGTTTGATATCCGCATATCCATTCTCTGCCAAGGCATCCGATACACACACACACACACACACACAATGGCTGATCAACCGGTAGCTTCTTCTTCTCGACTTCCTCCAGTTCTCATCCCGTTCCAACCACCAGGTGAGATGGTCGTGTGTCTTGAACTTGTATCAGCGTACTACTGACCGTTGATGGTTGTCTGACGATCTTTCGATCTTGTTCATTCGCTATCTCAACTCGTATCTCATTCCTTGCAGACCCTGGGCCACCAGCTCATTTGACAGGCTCGGTTGACCTGCTGACACATCTGTCGCTCCGGACGTCGTACGATACGTTCGTCCGGCCGTACTTTCGAAATCCCAAACCGCTGGTCGGCCAACAGCTCGACGAGAAGGGTAAATCCAAAGAGTCGGGGCTGACGGCGAGGAAGGAGGCGGTGATGGATTTGAAGAAGATGAAGGACAACTATGAAGATCTCGTGCCGGAGTGTGTCGTTCTCGGTTTGTCTCTTTCTTTTTTTTGCTTCTTCTTCTTTCTATCGGGGAGCTCGAGTTTCTCGTTGGATCACGCGTATAGGTTCGAGTTGCTGAGGTTTTGAGGGTTTCCTTCCCGAGGGGGTTTTGCTTTCTCTTTGATGGGGGCGCTTCGGATCATTCTCACCACATCTCAGGTAATCACCCGATCATCCAGATCCCACCGTCGTCGTTTCACCGGCTGGTGTTTGAATCAACTGACGACCAAGGGAACGCTCTGCCTACCCAGGAGATCAAGAAGAGGTCGAAAGCAGAATTAGAACAGGCTGGTTGGTGGTTGGCTCCTGGGGACCTCGAAGAGGTACGCCCAGGCTATTCATCTTTTACATGTGTGAGTCCAAGTAGATCGTTGGACTGATGTTGATTTGGTATCTTTTCTTTTTCTTTGGTGTTTGTCGAAACGTTAAACAACTCGAATCGAAACGGGATGATCAGGCAAAAGACCCAGCTTTGTTCGTTCGACAACCCAGACCTGAGAAGAGAAAGGTACGACGGTCACCCTTTTTGATGTATCACCCAGTGTCAAATCTAACCTTGACTCTACGCTTTTCTTAATACACACACGCACACGAACGAGCAGAAAGCGAAACGTCCTAGACCGATAGACGACATCGGGCTGGGTCCATCGTCCCTCAACCCACTCCTGTCGGGGGACGTTCCGTCTCCGGCTCATTCTCATCTCTCGCACGGGCATGGTCACGGATCGGGTGTCTCGCCTGGCCAGGGTGGATCTATTAAACGAAGACGGGATGTAGGTTTTTTTTTTTTTCTTCTTCTTTTTCTTCTTCTTCTCATTTGCGAAGAAGGAAATCTTTGACTTTCTTGATTTCCCCCCTCAGAGTGTCTGTGTTTCCTTGCTTGTTCTGACGATGACAACCTTTTTGTTTCATTCTGACCACCCGACGAACCTGCAGTCAACCGCTCCTACGCCAGGAGGCAAGACGCCTTCGTCCTCCCAGTCGCATCCCCACTCGGGCTCACATCCAGATGGGTACGGGGGATCAAACAAACTCCACGGGTCCGGGAACGGGAAGCGGACGCCGGTGCCCGTCTTGAACGGGCCGACACCCGGTTCGACGAACGACGACGACGGCAGGACCCCCGGGGGTGGCTCCGGACGGACCCCGGGCTCGTTCCCGGCAGATCACCAGTCAAACTCGAGCTTCCAGTCTTATTCCCGTTCGTATTCGAACCAATACGGCCGATGAGATGGGCTTTTTTTCGTCGTTCTCTGCTTGCAGTGTGTGTGTGTGCGTGTGACGGAAGAAAGATGAGGAACAATGGATCATATAAGCAGTGGCAAACGGGGGAAAAGAAAAGGCAGACAAACAAAAAGAAGAAGGAAAAAAGAAAAAGAAACAGAAGACAACACGACACGACACGACAGATAACAACACGACATGGACGAAAAGACAAAAGAATAGGAAAAAAGAGAGGGAGAAAACGATGTGTGTGTGAGAGAGAGAGAGAGAGCAGAGAAAGTTATTTTATGCGCATTCGATGGATGAGTGATAGAAGCATAGATTAGAGAATGAGAGAGAGGTAAGAGGGCGAAGAGGGGAGCGGGATGATTTAATAGTCAACCAACACAAGAAGGGGGGGTTTATTTTCAAGGGTTTTCTTTTAGAAAGATGTTTTCAGTTTCAAAGATGAGGGCAAAGGAAGAAAAGAAAAGACGGATACAGGGGGTGTTGTGAGAGAGAAGAAAGAGAGGGAAGAAGAAAAAGAAAGGAAGAAAAAAAAAAGAAAAAAAAAGAGAAAGAGATATAAAGGATTGGAAGGATTCATAGATTTCAACGAGACCTCCTCCTTTCCTCGCTTCCCCTCCTTCTTTACATTGGTTGGTTTGCAAAAGGGCATCATCCACAGGGCCGGGTGATATTAAATGTGATTATCTTTTCATTCTCTTCGATCCATCCTTCGACACAAGCGCAAAACAGAGTCTAATTCTCGACAGCGGCGAGAGCGTCGAGATCCTTCTTTGCTTGCAACGCGGCCAACGCGGCTCCGACACCACTACCGTCCTTGGCGAGGACGAGTCTGATCTTGCTGGCGTATTCCTCTCCGAGAAGAGCGGCGAGGTAAGAATTGACGCGCTCCTGGAAATGGGGGTACAACTCGGCCACACTGCGAGAGGGAGGGAGGGAGGAAAGGAGGAAGGAAAGGGATGAGCAACCAGGAACAAAAAAAGGATTGAGCTAGATTAATGATCACAAAACACAGAGCGAACGAACCTTCCATCGACTCCGACGTCGAGAAGGTCGACGTTCTTGACGTCCTCTGCGGTCTCTCCTTGGGTGTGGAGGACGATACAGGCGATGGCACAAGCACTCAAGGCGGCGGCTCTGCTACCGACGGCCTGGACGGCCCAGAGGACAAGTTCGACATCCTGCTGGGAGATGTGCTTTGCCTTTACGCCGAGATACTTTGTGATGAGTTCCTTGATAGCCTGCTGGGCTGGGGTGAGATCGGAGGAGGAGGTTGACTCCTTTTTGGGGGCAATATCAGCGGCGGCCTCGACAAAGGAGAGGAAGGATGTGTCGATTCCGTAGTGGGCGTTCAACTCGGGGGTTGAGTAACCCGAGAACAAGAGGGACGAGTCGATAAAGTGGAGCAAGATGTTTCGGGTGATCTCTCCGAGGTACATTCCAGAGATGAGCTTTTCGAACGCCTGCTTGTGGCTGTGGGTAAGTTTGAGAGGGATGGGGTGTCAGAACGGGATGGGAGAGGGAAGGACAAGGACGAGGTCGAGGTCAAGGTCAAGGTCAAGAAGAAAGAAAGAAAGAGAGGACGTACGGGTTGATGGACAATCGGTCGAGCGCTCCGTCAAAGAGAGTGATGGGCAAGACGGCCCTCGAGTTGTCCAACGCTCCCCACTCGGTGTTGATGACCATCTTGCTGCCGACCTTGGCGGTCTGTTCCTTGATGTAGGACTCTCCGAGCTTTGTGATCTTGGAGAGGTCCTCGAGATAGGCTCCGTTCGTTCCGGTTCCAAAGATTGCTCCGATGAGGGCCGGTCCGTGCTGGTAGGAAGAGGAGAGCATGGTTCCGACGGTCTGTTTGATGGTAAGTGAGAGGGTGGGAGAGGAAAAGTTTAAGAGGGCAAGAGAGCAGGACGGGGAAGAAAAACAGAACAAGGCAAGAGAGCAGGACGACCGATCAGAGATGATAGAGAAGATGATCAAAACGAGAGGATACTAACGTCGTTCACAAGAGCACTGCATCGGACGTGAATGTGCTTTCGGTCGAGACTGTCCTGGAGAAGTTTGACGACGTCGTTTCCGATGGCGTTGGTGGCAGAGAAACCCTTTGTCCAGGTGAGGATGGTTCCGGCATCCAGAGCGGTCTGCTCGACGGGGAAACTGGAGGAGGGAGAAGAAAGTAAAGAGGCAAAAAGATCAGAGGGGGGAGCGAACAGAGAAAGCAAGACCGCCGGGAAGGAAACGTCAGGCGATGGGCAGTTTGATGGAAACAGAGAGACCAACCTGAAGGTGAAACCGAGATGAAGGACCTTGCCAGAGTCGGATTCGGTTCCAATCTCTGTGAGGAAGGAGTCGACGGACTCGGCGATGTAGTCTGTGTGTGCGTGCAACATGTATCACCTATCATCAGCTTGGCTTTCTCATTCCTCTTGGCAAACGAATGAATGAAGACCGACCAAAGAGATCCCGGGCGTCTCCCCGCTTGAGATCGTCGGAGACCTTGTACTTTTGCTGCTTGATGGTGAACTTGTGGGAGCCAAGAAGTCTGACCTCGCACACTCGCCTAGGGAAGGGAAGGGAAGAGGGAAGAAAGAAAGAAAAAGAAGAAGAAAAAAAAGAGAGCGTATCTCATTCTCTTCAGTATTCCCGGTTCACTCAACAAGAAGGTGAGCTCGAAACCGACCACTCACAGGTTCGTTCCTCCGAGGTCGAGAGCGAGGAATGTTCTGTTCACACCAGGGGGGCAACCAAACAGACGGGTGAGTGAGAGTGAACCATACAGACAAGGGGGGGGGCAAGCAAGGGAAGAGATGTGATGGTCCCAAGCGGGAGGGGGGAGCGGGAGGGAGGTGAAGAAGAAGAAGGAAAAAAAAGAAGAAGGGAAAAAAAGGAGGAAGGAAAAAAAAAAAAAGAACGACGAACCCTTCTTCGTTTCCGTCGGGAACACCGGTGATGTAACTGGGGATCATGGCGACATCCTTGCCGTATGATGTGAGGCCTGAGAATGCCCGGGGGGGAGAACAAACAGGACGAGCAAGACGGACGAGAGATGGTCAGTACCATCCGGCAGAAGAACAAGAAGAAGAAGAAAAAAAAGCGGCAATGCAAAGAAGAGATGGAGAGATCAAGCTCAAGAACGATGGCTTGCCGAACAACATTCAACCACACAGCACACCACTGAACAACAGACTAACCTTGGGAGAACTCTGCTCTGAAGGCCTTGACGATCTGTTGAAGCTTGGGGGTCTCGAGGAAGAACGAAGGTTCCAATGCCTGAACGGCCTGTGGTAACCTCGGTTTTGTCGACACGGCAGCGGAGGCGGCAGTGGGGGCCATGGCGTGGGGGTCGAGTGAGCTAGTTTACCGGGGGGGAACTGGATGGACGTGATAGAGAAAGCGAGGGGGACTGTTCGAGAGCAAGAGCAAGAGCAAGGAGATTGTATGGACGAGAGGGTTGATGGGGGGGAGCGAACGAAAGCAGAGGGAATCGATGAGGTCAACGGGGGGGGAATGGAGATGATCCAAATTCGGCGGGGGGGGGGGGGGATTGTTCTTGGGGGGGGGGGCTGCCTAAAGGGGGGGGAGGGGGGCAAGACATCTCATTAGGAAATCATACTACAACGTCTCTAATGGGGGCATCCAGTTTTCGTAGTCTTTCGAATGACTACAAACTCAGACTACAGAATTTCTATTGGCCATTACAAACTTTCCTAATGACCCGGCCAATGACGTTCCCCCCCGCCCCCCCGGGAGACTTTCACTCGCTGCTCTCTCCGGTGTGTTTGTCGGGATGCCTCCAGTCTGTACAGTCTCGGGAACGTCTCTCTCCCCTAGCCTGGTGATTGATCAAAGCTGGCTCTGGCCACAGGATCTCATGAAGCTAGTGCGCGTGGTTGCTCAGTGTTTCATTCTTACTTCTCTCTCTCTCTCTCGCTCTTGCCTTGCTCGCGCCCTCTTTCTCTTGAACCTTCCTGAGCGTGTTCTCAAGTCAGCCCATGCACAACACTGAGTGGCTCATCCTGCTCCTCACACTTGTCTGTCACAGCAAGGAAAAGAAAGGAAAGGAAAAAAAGAAAAGAAAAGAACGAAAAAAAAAAAAAAAAAAAAGATCCATGTCGATACAATCACCATTCAACACCAGCTCACTCTGTTCTTTCCTATCTTTCTCATCATACCTACTCCTCCATCTCCCCCAGTTTAAAGCTCGCTAGGGCCACGACCACCAGCCGCCGCTACCACTGCCGCCTCCTCCTCCTCAAGTGCTCTCAGTTTGGCCAACTCGGCCTCCAACTCATCTCTCTCGGCCTGGGCGAGAGCCTGTTCGTTCGCATCCGCCTGAACGGCCAAGTAAGCCAACCGACGCTCGTTCAACACGTACTTGATCCGAGCCATCGACGTTTGGATCTGTGAACGTGCAGATAGCAAGGAGTTAGCATACCGGTCATTCTTTCTTTTTCATTCTCGCTTTTTTTTCCCCCTCTCTCAATCCGTTGGTCCCTCTGCCTCCTTCTCTACATCACATCATCTCCCAAAACACACACACACACTCACCTTCATTCGTTGCTTGGTCGTGCCCAGAGCAAGACCAGCCCGGACCCCACGCCGACGCATCTCTTCTCGCTGGGTGTAGAATATGTTTTTCTCCCGGAGCAACAAGAACCACAAGGTGTGAAGCTCCTGGAACGACTTTATCCGGAGTTCACTCGTCAAATACGGTCGACCTAGGAAACCAAGACAGAAGCAAAGCCACACACAAAAGCAGACAAACAGATATTTAGAATCAACCCAGAGCTCATTCATTCTTCCTTTCCTCTCTTTCTCCCACATACAAAGAAAACCTCCCAAACAGACAGACAAACAAACAAACATACCGGACCGCTGCTGGTTCTGACTCATTCGTTCCACACTAAGCACCTTCCCAGTCGTCTCGTCCTTCCTGAAAAACGCCCAGAGCGGGTGAGCCGGATCGACCTCGGTGTCGTCCAGATACTGTCTGACCACCGGTTGCTTCGGGGTCGGAGGAACGTGAGGCAGTAACGACGGAGCCAACAGCTTGCCCTTTGCATCATAAAACTCGGGCCTCTTCGACGACGGTCCACTCGGCCTCGGCACCACAAACGTCGACCCAGATCCAGACCCAGCCCCAACGTCGGACGAGCCAGAGCCGATAGCGTCTGCGTAGAGAGTCAGACCGGTCGAGAACCGAGCTCGACCTACAGACCATGCGTTTTTCGATCCGACCGCTTTAAGAGTAGAGAACATGCTGAAGAGAGTGGGCGTGTGTGGGTGCCAGTATTTTGGGGGTGCTTGAACAAACGTGGGGATGCTCTCGACTGGTCCTAGAACAACCTCCTGGAAAGCAGCAAAGACCTGGCTTGAATGATCTCGAAAGGGTGCGTCGAAAGAACGAAGGAAGGTGGAAGTTGTGGGCGAAAAGAAAATCTTGTTGGAAATTCAAATAAAATACAGATCATCATTTCCGCTCACCATCTCCGTTCGTCCCCCCCCCCCCCCCCCCCCCCTTTACCATCAACATCATCAGCATCAACAGTGTCCCCCCTCACAGATGGGATCGTTCCCGCCCAGCTCGATAGATATCCCACCGCCGTCAAGAGGAATCGCATCGCTAACAGTCCAGACCCCATCGTCTTCACCATCGTTCTTTCCCGAGAATACAGCCCCTCCCAACAGCGCATCCACAGCTCCCTCTCCGAAACACCATACCAAACCCAGTCGATGGAGCTCGGCAGAGTTCATCGTGTATGAGCTCGCCGTCGCAGTCGGCCTGGCTCTCCTTGTGTCTGTCGGAGTCGGTCTAGGATCTGGTTGGTAGATCGTTTCTCTCGACTCTATTGCATGTGTCTTTTCCTTCCTTTTCTTTCGTTCTTCCCTCACTCTTTCCTCCCTTGCCCTTCTGTGTGAACGACGGTCGATGCGAGACCTGGGAAAGAACGATACAAGACATCTCGTTCAGAAAGCTCACTCACCTCCGTGTGCGCGCCGGCTCACCGCTGTCTCTCTTCTTCCTTTGTTCTTCCCACCGCTTGCGCTCGACGTTCTTAACCCCAGCCAGTCATCCGAACTACGGCCAATACTCCTACCGGTTGAGGAAAGGATGGATCTTTGGTCGGCTCATGGTCCGTCCTTCTTCCTTTGGGCCGCTCTGCATTCCACTCGCTTCTCAACCAGCTTCCCTTGATGCGTTCCCTTGTAGGATATGTCGGATCATCAATACTCGACGTTCCACTCAAACCTACCTGCCCTCCTAGGACTCTCCTCGTCCTTCCTCCTCCTCCGGTACATTTCCGTGTTCCTCTCGGCCGACCGATCGACCTTCCTCACCCTCTTCGCCCTCGGATCGCTCACCGTGATGCATGGTCTGGGTGTGCTCAAGATCCTTCTCATCGTCCTCGTCAACTATGCTCTCAGCCTATCGGTCGCAGGCACAAGATGGGCGGTCTGGGTGGCCTGGCTGTTTGTCGGTCTTGTCCTCGTGGGGAACGAGTGGTCAGAAGGTTGGAGTCGTCTTTCTCTGGTGAGGCCGTTCAACATTGCTTTTTCTCTCTGTTTTCTTCTTTCTCTCTCTCCCTCTCTCTCTCTCCTTCTCCCTCTCTCTCTCCTTCTCTTCTCCTTCAAGGACTCGTTTGACTGAAAGCGCGATCAAGAACGGATACATGGGCCTGATCCCCAGATGGCATATCTCGTTCAACATCACCGCGCTCAGACTCTTGTCTTTCAACCTCGACCACCACTGGGCCCTCCAGACGCTCCGTGAGATCGGACCGACCGACCGAGCCGGATCTCTAGAGGCAGACCAAACAGACCAATCGTCCTACCCTACAGAAAGAGAGCGCGCGTCGAGCTCAAGAGAGTTGACGGTCTACCGATCGGTCGGTGCTTATCTGGCCTACGTGCTATACACTCCGCTTTACATCGCCGGACCGATCATCACGTTCAATAACTTCCAATACCAGGTAGCCTCGTTTTCTTTGTGTTCTTGCTCGTGCTCCTGCCTGTTGATCCTGGCCGCTGACAGATAGACACGCTTCGATCCTTCCAGACTCGTCGGCCGCCGGTGATACCGAGACGGACGATCTGGAGTTATGCTCTCCGGTTTGTGATCGCGTTCCTATCGATGGAACTCATCCTCCACTGGATATACGTCGTCGCTCTGAAAGACTCGAAAGCGTGGAGAGGGCTGGGGCCAGGTGAACTTGTCACACTTGGTTTTTGGAACCTCATCATCGTCTGGCTCAAGGTGGGTGCCAGCCATGACAACCTCTCTCTGGTCGAGTCGGGCTCAGGCTGACGGTCGGTTCTTTCGGATTTGTTTGCATTTTGTTTCGTCTCGCCTCGTCTACACAAACAAAGCTCCTGATCCCGTGGAGGTTCTTCCGGTTGTGGGCGCTGCTGGATGGGATAGACCCACCGGAAAACATGGTGCGTTGTATGGCAAACAATTATTCGTGCGCTGGTTTCTGGAGAAGTTGGCACAGGAGTTACAACCTCTGGATCGTCCGGTTCGTCTTTTCCTTTTCGTGTCTTTTCCTTATTCTTCTCGGGGAAGAGCAGGCTCGATCTCTGCTGAAATGTATCTCGCTCGGAATATCATAGATACATATACGTCCCTCTAGGAGGAAAGAACCGACCGGTCAGAGCGACGCTTATCGTCTTTACCTTTGTCGCCCTGTGGCACGACTTGTCGTTCACCCTTCTCACCTGGGGTTGGTTGGTCTCCCTGGTCGTCATCCCAGAGTTGGTCGCCGGTAGGGTCTTGCCTTCTTCTTTGGTAAGAGTCTAGTCTCTCTCTCTCTCTCTCTCTCTCTCTCTCTTTCAGTTTCTTTTTCCTTCTTCTCATCCGTTTGTCTCTCTCTTTCTCTGTGGTTGGACTTGTGCACTGTCTCTTGGTTACTGTGATGGGGCTCTTGACAATCTGAATCGAACACAACAACAACGACGAAAAAGTACGGCGAGACCCGTTGGTACCGACACCTGAAAGCCCTCGGAGGGGTCCTCAACATCCTGACGATGACAAGCGCGAACCTGCTCGGGTTCGTGCTCGGCCCCAGCGGGATCCAAGAACTCCTCTTCGGCATCCGGCAGAGCAGCTCTGGTCTGGGGGCCGGTCTGGCCGGCCTCGCCGGCGTGTTTGCCGCCGTGCAGCTCATGATGGAGTACAGGCAAGAGGAGAGAAGGAGAGGGATCTGGAGAAAGTATTGATATAATGTATCCTTTCCTCTTTTCGGGGTGTAGATGGAGACGTAAAAACGCAACAGACGGTCGTCCTTCATCATGTTTGTTTGTCTTGCTTTGTTTGTTTTTCTTTTTCCTTCCTAATTCACCCCCTTTCTCTCTTCGGGTTTTGTCTGGCGTGTGTCTTGTCCATCTTTTCCCTTTTTTTATTTTCCTCTCCTCAGCTTCTACTCTGGCTTTCCTTTGTTTCGCCATTCTTTGTTTCGTGTGACAGTAGAGCCGTCCGAGATTCAGGTGTTCGCCAACGGTCAATGTCACACCCTGCCATCCGGGCCACCAGAAACGGTCGAATGGGAAGCGTCTCAAAGGAAAACGAAAGAGCAGAGAACAGAGAGAAAGGCCGTCGAAGCCGAAGCCTTGAAGGCAAGAGATACAACAGAGAACCGTAGTCTTTCATGATTCACAAAGGAGAGAGAGAGAGAGAGGAAAGAGCCGTGGATGGAGGGAGGATCAAAAAAGTACAGAGGAAAGAGTTTTAATGGAGACCGGCTGGAGAGAAAGAATGAAAGTGTGTATGTGTGAGGAAAAAGAGATGGGGATCGATAGTCAGTTTCTCTTCATTAACAGAGTATACTGAACGAACGAATAAAGTGATAGACTCACCCTCAGGGGTCTGATTGGTTCGGAAGAGCCAAGAGGAAAGGAAAGAACCAAGACAGACAAGACTTCAGTCTCTGCAGCAAACAAGTTGAGAGAAAAAGAAAAGAAAACACACGTTGATGATGTAGTCCACAGCTGGAAGAGAGAGAAAGCACGGGTCGGTCGTGATCAGCACCTGGCAGACACATGAGAGATACAGCGCTCTGGCCAGAGAAAAGAGTAGAAAGGACATACCCTGTCGAACAGTTCGGATCTCATCGGCCTCGGCGTCAGGGATCCTGTGATAAGCACGATGGGCCAAGAGCAAGGCCTCCGATCAGTAAATCAAAAGTAAAAGAACAAGACGAACAAGCACTCGGACGTGTCGAAAGATGAACGGAAAGAAAGGCAGGACGTACTCGATGAAAAAGTCCTCCTCGATGGCCATGATGACCTCGACGGCATCCAAAGAGTCGAGACCGAGGTCCTCGGTAAAGGAGGAATCAAGGTTGAGCTGATCGAGATAGAGAGAAGGCAACAAGAACGAGTTGTATGAGTTATCGGATGTTCTCAAACCCCGTGGAGTTTTCCATCTACAACTGTTTCTTCTTTGAGCCTTCCCCCCCCCCCTTCGTTCCAAAGCCATGTGGTGTCTTGTCCACCCTCCCGTTCGATCGCCAACAGAAGTACCCCACTGTAAGAAAGAGAAGATACTGTTCTCACCTTGTCCTGGTTGACCTTGTCGAACGTCCTAAAGATGTCAAGGATCCTCCTTTCGATGTTCTCCTTTGTGAGAGAAAGGTCTGGTCCGTGCCCTCCGGCGTAAGATCGAGCAAAGAGCAAGGTGGACGGCCGAGCCACCACACTAGCCGGTCTAGTGGCAAGAAGAGAGAACGTCCTGGGAGTCACAGGAGCAGCTCGGAGTGATCGAATAGCGAATCTGGAGAACATATCGGATGTCGGGCTGAGTGTCGAGGGTGATGATGGCTGATGGGGATGAGAAGGCTGCCGGGGGGGGAAACGGGGGGGGGAAGAAAATGACTAAGTTTTTCCGAGCTGGCCCTGAACTTTCCCCCCTAGGCGGGGGGGAGGGGGGGGAGGTCCGTGCGCCGAGCGCGTCAGGAGGCCCGTGCGCACAGACCATTAATCCCCCCCCCCCCCCGCCCGATCGTCCGTCGAGTCTTCCACTCTCACCATCACCATTACCATCACCATCGGGTTTGTTGGGTATCGCTCTGCTCGTTTGCGCTGCGCTATGAACCGCTCATCAATACGGATATACGGACAGAGTGCTCGGGGTGTGTCCGCACCGATTCACCTCCCGTCACTCTACAGGCGATCGTTCCATTCCTCACCGCGCTCGTTCTCGAGATCACCTCCTCCAAAGACCCTCTACCAGGTCCTTGGCTTGGAACGATCGGCAGACAAAAAGGTCATCAAGGAAAAGTTCTATGAGGTTCGTCGTTCTGTCTCTTTGTTCTTTCTCTGTTCATCAGGCTCTGCAGCCGTGGTCTCCGATCCTAGGGTTGCAACACTCGATCATGGAGCTATAGTTTCCGATCTAGTGCTCTGAAAGCAAGCGCTAACTCGACATCCCTTCTATCGTTCTCTTATCATCATATCGACTACCATCTCTCTTGGCCTTCTGTTCTGTCAAACCGTCGGGTATATTCACCTTCTGCGTAAAATCCCGCCTGGCAGCTCTCCAAAAAGTACCATCCTGATCTACGACCGAACGACGAAAGCGCGAAACAAACGTATCTAGATATTTCTTCCGCTTATGATGTCTTGGGAAACGAGTCTAAGCGGTCAGTATATTTTATCTTTTCTTTCCCATCGAACCCCATTCTCTTTTTGTCTCTGTTTTTTTTTCCTTCTTTTTCTTCTTCTTCTTCTTCTTCTTCTCCTTCTCCTTCTCCTTCTTCTGAGGTTCAATCGACGGCCGATGAGGCAAAGAAGAGGGCGGTTTAAAAAAAACCTGGGGCTCCCTCCTTCACCTTTGCTAGCTGATTCGTCGAGCAAGGAAACGCCTTGGATGACTGACGCCTCGCTTGGGTTTGACCTTTTCTGCGCTCGCATCCTATCAGAAAGCAGTACGACCTCACACTATCACCCGTGCCGACCTATCAGAACCCTCAAACCTCTAGCTCCCACTACCCGTCCTCATCCCGAAACGGTCGGCCCTCAAGCTGGGTTCATCCCTCAACCAGGACGGCGCCTCGACCACGATCGTCGACAGCGTCAAACCCGTCGGCTCATTGGCCGTTGAACCACCGGAGACCCCGTCAACCGTTCTCACCTCCACCGGGAAACACGTCCCATTTCGGTCCGTACGTTAACCCAAATTCTTATAGCTCGCCTTTCGACAGGTACGGCTTTGACGACTCGAGCCGGCCGATGTACCGAACACGGTCGGCTCCTGGCGAAGGATACAGAGAAGGACATGACGGGAAAAAGATTATAAACGAAAAGGATCTTTCCGGGTTGACCAGAGCCTTCGGCGTCGGCTTGATGGTCAGTATCGCTTTCGGCATAGGCGCCGGCTTCTCAGGAGCAGCCAGGTCGGACAATGGGTCCAGAAAGTAGTCTTCTTGTCGTCTTTTCTTTTCTCTTTTCTCTTTTCTCTTTCTTTCTTTCTTTCTTTCTTTCTTTCGCTCCCTCCTCAATTTTGAATAACAAGTAAAATAAACTGTTGTAGTCTTAGGTAGTCAGTCGTTAGATTTCCTTTTTCCCCCCCCAAACCAAAACGATAGATGGAACAGAAGAGAAATCTCGTGCTGAATGTTCGCACGATCCGGTCGAGACTTGCCAGGGCTTTCTCTTTCTCCTTTTCTTTCGCCTTCGCCTTTTCTCGAAACCCCATTTAAGAAAGTTGACCAAAATTACATTCCAGCTCATAAGCAAAACGAAGAAATCCGAACTCTTTCCCCGATCCTCTCAACCTCTACACACACATTAAAAGAAAACATATACACAACACCGGCCTGTCTAATCCCGGATGATCTCCCAACCGAGTTTCTTTCCTTCCCAGAAGGGAACGACTTCGCCGCCATCAAACGCAAACCTCTTGACGGCATCCTCATCCTTCTCATCCGTCACCTTTCTCAACGTGATCTGGTCGAGTCCCTCGAGGGGTAGACCATAGAAGGCCCTGCCGTGAAGACTGGCGAAACCCTGCAACTTGTCGAGCGCAGAGAAAGATTCCAACAGGTTGGCAACCAAAGGCAAGAGGATAGGAGAGGTGTACACGCCTGCCGCGCAACCCACGCTCGGGCTAGAAGTCGTCTTTGAATGAGCAGGATGGGGCGCAGAATCTGATCCGAGGAAAAATCGGGGATGGCCGGAGGCGATGACGTCCCGGAGAGCTTTTCGGTCGGTTGGGTACTTTGCAACTGGCTTGCAAAAGTTGAACGGTTGACCGGCCCAGTCATCCACGACCAAGGTTAAATGGTGAGGGGTGATCGAGCATCCTACCGTATCACCGCATTGCTTGACCTGTGTCAAGAAAAAAAAACCCACAGTGAAAAGTTGGGTGAGACGATGCGCGCTAACAAAGGCGAAACGAAAAGTAAAGGAAGAACGACAACGTTCCCACGAACAGCAGCGACGGCAGCAGCGGTAGTAGCGTGTTCCAACACGATCTTCAACTTTGGGAAGGCCTTGTGAATCTTGAAGAGGTGAGCCAAAAACGTCTCCTCGGCGTTCAACACGCATATACCCTGGTTTGTTCAACGCCAGCGAACGGATTCAGCCTTATCTGCCTCCCTGTGCACCTCGCAATGACGGAGAAGCTCTAAGTATAAAAAGAACATGCTGACCCGATCGTGATCACTGGGAACTTCTCCATGCAAGTTCAAAACCATGCCGACCTGTTCCATCGCCCCAAAGACATCGTAGTAACTCTCGTAATCCTCAATGCCACCATCCGAATTGGTGGTCACTCCACGGGGGTAAGATTTGACTCCTCTGATCCCGGCCGCGTGGGCCTTTCGGATCTCTTCAGGTGTAATGGACGGGTGAAGGTAAAGAGTCATAAGGAACTCGACATCCGGAGCGAGCGTCTGGAGGTCGGAACGGTAGGCTAGCGCTCGGGCGGTCGTCGTTATCGGCGGTGTCAAGTTGGGCTGAGCGGCAAGGCGTTCGGCAATAGAATAGGAAGGGAAAGCGTTGTTTCAATAAGAACAATAGATTCAAGCATACGAATAGACAACCCGTTCTGTCAGCCTTTCGATCAACAGCTAGTCAAGCATGTATTTAGATGGTCAACCCATCCTTCCAAAAGGACGGAGAGCCTAAAAGAAGGAGGCCAACTGAGAAATCCAACTACTGACCATCACGTACGCAACATCGATTCCTCCTGCCTTGACGTGGGGCGTGACGAGCTTGGAGACAGCACCTTCCCTCAGATGAACGTGCATGTCCACCGGGGATGGAACAGAGATGGTGGTCATGACGAGAAGAATACAACGAAGGGCGGTGAGAAGCAACGAGGGTGATGGTACGTCGGATGGTGTTGTAGGATCATTTTTAAAAAAGAGAAAATAGAAAAGAAAAAAAACCGCCAGCACATTTCTTTCTTTTTCACATCTAACCATCACCCACAGAGATCGATCTCTTCGTCTTCTCTTCCTTTTCTTTGTCTTCTTTCTCTCCCAGTCACTCAGATTAGCATCATGGCAGACAAGAGGAAAGCGCTCGTTTTCAACATCTGTGAATTTCTCAGAACATCCATTCAGGACGGCTCGATCAGATCGGACGATGTCGAGGGTGTCGAAGTGGCTAGTCAGTCTTTCTCCCGTTTCTCTCTTTACATCTTCCAAGCTCGTTCACGCTTTAACTCTTGGTTCTTACGACCTCAGTTGAATGTATCGGTGAGGCTTTCGGAGTAAACGCCGAGGCTGCCGCTGACCAAGAGCAGTACTCCATTAAGCCGACCACTCTGCTCAGTATCTTTGACGTCTTCTTAAAAACCAGGGAGAAGAGCAAGGTACGCCGCTTCTCTTCGAGATGCTCAACCGAACAGTTCATCTCGAGTCGAACGTAACTAATATTGCTCTTGATCTACAGGCCTCGTCTGCTCCTGCTCCAGCCGCCACTCCTGCTGCTTCTGCTTCTTCCTCGGCTTCCTCTCCGTCAGCAGAGGACAAGACCAAGGCCGAGGCACTCAAGACAGAGGGAAACTCGCTCATGACCTCAAAGTCATACTCCCAGGCCATCGCAAAATACACCGAGGCCATCGCTCTCAACGGTACCAACCCGGTCTACTTTTCCAACCGAGCCGCTGCTTACAGCTCGGCTGGTGACCACCAAAAGGCAGTTGAGGACTCGGAGAAGGCTTTGAAGGTCGATCCGTCGTTCGTCAAGGCTTACTCCCGACTTGGGTGAGTACACCGACTTCATTCTTTGTTCTGTGTGTCCGGCGCATGATGACTGACACAACATCATGCTCGCCTTTCTTCTCAACCAGTCACGCGCAGTACTCGCTCTCTCAGTTCCCCAAGGCTGTGGAGACTTACCGAAAAGGACTCCTTCTCGATCCGACCAACACCAACTTGAAGGCCGCTTTGAACAACGCTCAGGCTCGATGCCCTTCATCTTCTTCCGACTCTGAGGATGATGAGGTTGCTGCCCCTGCTCCTCGAACCGGCGGCGCTGGTGCCGGTGCTGGAGGAATGCCTGACCTGAGCAGCCTGATGGGTATGCTTGGTGGCGGTGGCGGCGGAGGGGGAGGAGGAGGAATGCCTGATCTCGGTTCGTTGTTGAAGAACCCTCAGATGATGGCGATGGCTCAGCAGATGATGGCCAACGGAGGATTAGAGAAGATGATGGCCAACCCTGCTATCAGAGGAATGTTAGTAGCATATATATATTCTCCCTATCGGCACTGTCTACGAGCCACTTGCTGATGATATTTTCTTTGTTCCGTAGGGCTGAGAGGATGCAGAGTGGAGGTGGACCCCCTTCGATGGCCGAGATGATGAACGACCCTTCACTCAAGGAGGCTGCCGCTCAGTTCGGCGCTGGTCAACCTTAAAAACAGAATCTTTCTTTTCCCTCTCTTGTCCTTTTTTTCCTTTTTTTTTCCTTGGACGAATACACCTGTAGCCTTTGTCTTCCCTCTACCTCTTTTATCCCACATTTGATGTACTTGCCCTTTTGAAATGGTTCATGTGTGTCCCGGTTGCGCGTAATGTAGATGGTATCTGGCAAAAGCAGTGTTGACGCGTCGAAAATGACAAAAAGTGAGACGATCATCTTTGTCGGAGGGTCGACCGATCAGAACGAAAGAACATGACGCCAAGTTTCATCCATTCCTCATCTTCACCAGCCCAACTCTACTGATACATCCGCCCAGAATGGGTTACCCTGAGTCCGAACGCCATCAGCAAGACGGACAGTCTGGTAAAGACAGACTGTATATCATCATCACCGGTGCGAATTCTGGGATCGGTCTAGGAATCGCTACACGAATTCTCTTCCAGCTCGCTTTTACCTCTTCTTCCACGGCTCCTCCTCCAGATTCACTACCCCAACAAGCCCTTCTTCAGTTCACATCTCCAGACACCGGTTCATCAGATTTATCATGTCCTTTTGTGAACAACTCAGGAATCACGCTGATCTTGGCGTGTCGGTCAAAGTCGAGAGCCTTGGAAGCTCGAGGAATCTTGTTCACTAGGCTGAGAGCCGAATGCAGAAACAGAGGACTCAAGGACTCTGAGGGAGAAAAGATCGTGAACAAGGTCGAGATCGTTTGGGAGGCTCTGGATCTCAGCGAGATGAGAAGTGTCAGTACGTTTGTAGACAACGTGAAAACAAAGTGAGTGATTGGTCTTCCATCCGAGCCAACCTTGTTCAAGAGGTCTAATCATGAGCGTACTTCTATCATGGTTCTGTTTCTCCTTCACGACCCCCAAAAAATGAATCACGGACAAAGCTATCCATATGTCACTCATTTGTTCAACAACGCCGGTGTGGGCGCTTGGGCAGGTATCCACTGGCCAAGCGCCTTCTTCGAATGTCTGACCGATCCGATCAAGGGTATGACCGATCCAGAGTTCAAAAAGCAATATCAAGGTTGGAAGAGTGAGAAGGATGGGCTTGGCTGGGTTTGGCAATGTAACGTGTTTTCGCATTGGTGTATTGTTAGTAGCCGAACGGTTCTTCGCAATCTGTTGGCTCTGTTGAAACGTTTGGTTTCTCTGCCCGTCCTGACCCAAACTGCTTGACCCTCCACCTTCTCTTTCAATCAAGACGAAAGCACTGTTACCGCACATCCAACGGTCTCCGTTTCATAGTCCCCGGATCATCTGGACATCGTCTCTGCTCGGTTCTAACGCGCCCAAGCTAAACTTATCGGACCTTCAATGTATTGAGTCCCTCAGAAGTTACGAAGAAAGCAAACGTCAAGTCGATCTGCTCTGTGCGTCACTCGACAGAGAACTTGCGAGTCAACCGTTAGGCATCAGATGTATAACCGGTGATCCGGCCGTCACGGCTACAGAGATTTTCAGACCTCAACTTGGATTTTGGTTGTATCAAGCGATGATGTTTGCGTTCTACTTTGCAAGTCCTATCCTTTCTTTTTTTTCCTCCTCTCTGTGAGCCCCCTGCTAACCATCTGCAGGGTACGCACGGACTTCCTGTTGATCAAATCCTCTCTCCCTTGAACCGTGTTCTACAGGTTCGGCTGGTGTGCAATTCACAGAACCACCCAATCTCACCTATGAACGGCACGATCACATTTGTCCATCTTGCTCTCTTGTCTGCCTCCTTGATCCCTACTCCTTCCTCCTCTTTCCCTTCATCCTCTACGTCCAAAGCTGAGTCTCCGACAACACCAACCGATCCACCGCATACCCAACAGGCATTCAAGTTCCGGAGTCAGGCCGACAGATGGGGTAATCCATATGTGTCTGTCGTACAGTTCGAATGGGACGAAGTGGAGGCCGGTAAGTTAGTGGACTACATGGAGAACTTGAGGCAAGTATGGGGCAAGGCTTTGGGAGGGTTAGGGTACCAATCTTGAGATCCTCTTTCTCTCCTTATATCTCGAGCCGTTCTTCGATGCTCGTTTTGAATATTGTATAAATTGAGAATGTACACAAATCAGGTCTCGTTCAATACAGGTGATCATCCATCAAATACAAACCAAGCAATGCCATACAGGTACAGGTGAGAACACAACAGAAAGAACAAAGACAGGCAGAGACAGGCAAGAACGAAGAGACTTGGTTCGTTCGCTTTGAGGAGACCAAGCATTTAAAGCTTAGCTTTGGCACTCTTCAAGACACTGTCCAATTTGGTCTATTGTTTTCATAAGGTAACTGTCAGCAATGTCTCGGCGCTACACTTGAAATAAAAGGTGAACACAAGGGTCGATGTTGATCCTTACAGAGAGCATGATGTTTCCTTTGATTTTGAGCTGTGAAATATCAAGGTGATCTCAACGTCAGTCTCATAACTGGTAAGCGAAAAGGACTCCAAGATGTCCAACAGTCAACTGACCTTTCCCTATAGTACCGATTCATGATTTGAGATGACACAACGTTTAAACGCATCAGCTTGTGAGCATGTTTGATCAAGACATCACGATAGTCTACTTACGCTCATGAATGCCTGAGAGACGATCAACCCGGAAGCAAAAATCCTGTTGGTTAACGAACGATGACAGCGTGGGATGAAAGCGGGAGAAAACGAACCTTTTGAGCACTATTCAAGATTGGTTTTGAGTCAAGGCAAGGGTCAAGGTTGTCAGCTTTCTCTCACGCAACAGGTCATTCGTTTTGATCAAGAACGAACTTGAGCGTTCCATCAGCCTGTTCAATTCAGAAGGGTGATCAGATGCCAGTTCTAATGCCCATTCTAAATCAGACAAAGAATAGGCAACATACCAAGCTAGTGAAGACGGCATCGTCCATAAAGATGATTACATCTGATATCACAACGAATTCAAATGATCAGCCGATGCGCGCTCTATTGAAACCTACAGAGAGACAATGAGGTCGTTTGATATGATGAAACACGACTATCGACCTACCAGGTTTGCCCTTAGGCCCCTTGACGACATCGCCGTCCTTCTTGAGATCAATCGTCCAGATAGCTTCTTTACCTGCATTTTTGATGTTTAATTGGAAGATTCCGTTTGTCTGAATGATCAAGATACCCAGGTCACGTTCTTGTTGAATCGATGTATCTAGTGCCTGGGAGAGCAGAATGGGGCACATAGAAGGAACAGACCTTCTTGATGGTTGTCTTCTTCTCCTGCTCTGACATTTTAGAAAGGCCGTCTCCAAGGGCCTAGTTTTATTCGATTAGAGAGATCTCAGCACATGTTCAATAGGTGGACATGAATGATGGAGCGAATCAAGACAAAGGTATAACGAACGGTCAGGATATCAGCCGCCTTGAATCCCTCCTCCTGTACGCCCGATCGCATTTATCCATCATTCGTTCGTCCATTCGTTCGAGTCATATCGTAAAATTCTTCATAGTAAGTATGATTCGACTAGCACATGGAAAGCGAACAATCATCTACCTTAAGATCGGGAGATCCACTAGACTTCCCATCAGTCCGCTGGGATCCCATTGTATCAGAAGGGTTGGATACCATATTGCCTTTTTCCGAAGAGGACGTGTTAGAGACAGGAAGAGGTTCGTTAGGAGAGTCTTTTGTCTGAGGAACAGGTTGAGATCCAGCAGAGGCCATTTGAGAGGATGTATATAAGAGTTTCTGTTAGTGAAAGTCGAAATGAGTGTTTGTACTTTTCCTTTGCTCTCTCCATCGGACGAGCATCTTTAGGAAGCGAGCTCTCCGGTTAAAGATGTTAACCGGACTGGGAGTCACGTGCGTCATCATTCAAGTAAGTGCACGCTTCATCAAAGTCTTCATATATATAATGTAACATGCACAGAGAAACAGATGGACGACAGAATCAACCGACTCGAGAAGCACTAGCTTGATAAGCAGACTAATGAATTATAGAGGGATGAGAACAAGGTCAACATCCGTCCAGAGTAAGAAGAATCGAAAGAATCGAGTGACAGTGGAACATACCCTAATCTCCTCGAGACTGATGCTACTCTTCTCGCACATCGACCGGAAGATTCCATCAGGGTTAAGATACAAGTTGACAGGTGTATCAAACTCGACGATGCTTCCTTGATCCATCACGCAAATCCGATCTGTAGGAATGTATGTGGAGATATAGCAGATCAGACGAGGTGTTCTCCGGTTTCAAGTATAAGGAAGAGATGGACGGACCGTAGTTGAGAATAGTTCTCAACCGATGCGCAATACAAAGAATCGTTTTGTCTCTACATGATTTTATCAAGAGTGTAGAACGTGGGTTAGAAATCCAATAGCAACAAGAGACGGTTGAAGTTGAAACACGAACTTGAACTCTTTCGCGATGGTTTCCTGAATTTTAGAATCTGTTTCCATATCTACGGAAGCGGTGGCTTCGTCCAATACGACGACCTGATCCGCACCGAACGATGAATGAAGGTCAAATCTCTGAACTGACAATTACCCACAGGATATGACAAAGAAAGATGTGACTGACCTTGGCATCCTTTGTCAACGCTCTAGCAAGTGACACCAACGACCTTTCACCCACACTCAGATTCAACCCTTCGTCCTCGACAACCGTCTCCAACGTAAACTTTTGACTGGATGTATTTCCCGAATCGGTTTCTGTCAAGTAAGCTCGTTTCATAGCGTCCCAAAGTCTATCATCCGGATAAATCCCGAATGGATCCAAGTTCGATCGGATTGTGCCTACAAAGTCAGAAGAATCAGGCATAAGAAACAGATAAGCCTCGAAGTGATCATGTTTACAGTCGACACATACCGCTAAACAGAAGGGGTTCTTGTGGAATGATAGATAGCCCTTTACGCAAGTTAGATAACCCCAACTTTGAGATATCCACTCCGTCGACTTCAATCCGGCCTTTGCTAATCTCAACAAGTCGGAAGAGTGCCTGCATGATGGTTGATTTTCCAGCTCCCGTTCGACCCCTTTTAGGATGTGAAGAACCCACGTAGCAAAAGAGAAATCAGATGAGCCGGGCATGGGTAAGAGTTAGAAGAAAGACCAACAACCACGTACACGACTCCGATCTTTTCTCCTCCCTTGACTTCCATAGTGAATCCTTTCAAGACTTCAGGAAGACCAGGCCGGTAGCTCATATGAACCCTAATCGGTTTGACACAAACCAAGTAGGACAGTATGTTTCAATTTTCTTACAACTGAAAGCCTTGGTCTTCTTTATACTGATGGAACTTACTGCCGGAAGGAGATCTTCCCCTCTTGAGGCCAAGAAGCGGGTGGTGTCGTCTCAGGGATATCATGCGGAGCTTCTATTTGTAGCTCATCAGCATAATGCAGAATCTAGTCGATGAACCGAAATCCATTTGAGGTCAACATCTTTTGATAAAGAAACACAGTGAACAAAAAAGAACTTGAAAAGCTTGACTAACTCGTTCGACGGAGGTAGAGTCATTCTCCACCTCGGCGACTTGACTTTAGTCCATGGTGAACCACAAAAAGTTTATCAGATATACAGTCATATCCTGCGCTAAATATCAAATCAAAAGTAAACATACCGGACGAGCCAAGAGAACGCCTGAACGATCGAGATCACATAACCAAGTGCCAAACCAGCTTCGGCGGCAGATATATCATGAAGGGTAATCGAGAGAATCGAGCAGACGAGAACCAATAGGTTCCCTAGAGCATCGATCCTAACTCCAAGCCATCGTTGGGATAAAATTGTCATGTAGTACGCCTGCCACATCAGAAAGATGAATGGTTTATCGAGTCGTTCGGGTGATCAGCGCTATGAGGTCATTATGAGAGTTAGAACAGAACAACCCAGGCTCTTACTCGGTTCTCATAATCGATCATGACATGATTCTCCCGAATGAAGCGAGGGATTCTAAACAAGTCGGATCATCAGATAAAGCAGTTTTGACAAATTCAGAAATAGCTTGGATATCAACCATAACCTTAAGGAGGCTTGGGCTTACTCTCCATATGCTCGAATGGTTGATAATCCATTCAGAGACTCTCCAAAATGAGAATAGATGGACGATCGAAGGATACTGTCCAACCTCTTGAGCTCACGAGCAGTCCGCCGATAGAAAGCTAAGATGGTTCAAGCGAACAGGCTTAGATGTCTTTCGATGGGAATGCATAGCGGTGTAGAGGAAAAGGAAGACTACACACCGGCACCAAGGAAAAGACAGTAGAATACAGGTACACATGCGATAAGGAAGTCTAAGAACGAAACGAAGCCGGTCAGTACATCAGTATTCGCGCAAAGAAAAGAGGAAGATAGTCTCTGCCGTACAGGGTTGGACAACAGCAATCAGAATGATTGAACCTATAGATCAAGCTCCGTACGTCAGTAAAAGCAAATGAAAATCATATTTCAAAGAAACTTCATACCCATGATTTGGGAGAGTGTGATGATGACCATTCGGAAACCTTCAGGAAGTTGATTATCAACGTTATCCATATCTTTTCCGAACCGGTTTTGGATTCGTCCCTGCGGTTTTGGCAAGATGTGAGTGGACGGATAATAATCAGAAGCAGATTCACAAAGTATTATATTCAAGAAGACTAACCAAAGGAGTTGTATCGAAAAAGCTTTGGGGGGCCTTCATGACTCTTGCAAGAGCTTGACGGTGAAGCGACACAGACGCATAGAAAGTGACGAACTAAACGGCCATTGTCCAACAGAGATGATCAGACTCATTTTGGGCGCTACCGACCAAACAGAACATGAATATAATCGACAGTTTCACTCACAGCAAATACCGCTCCCATAAGGAATGTACTGTATGAGAGAAAGTTGTATGAGTACTCCTCTCAAGACATTTCGGTACATAAGAAGATGGAGTGAACCAAAACTCACAAGACGGCAGAAGCTACAGCGAGTGTTCCATATAAAGTCATATAGATTCCTATGGGAAAGCCATACTTGCCCTCTATTGATTCGTAATCAAAGATTCCAATCCCTGCAGCATCAGCAACCAACAATCCCAACGCATCTCGAAAGAAGATAATAACATAAGAACGGACCTTGCCACCAGATCAGGACATAAGATGTCATGACCGTTGCCACTTGAGACAGACACATCGTGATGAGCAACATCGGGACTAGGATTACTCCTCTTCCAGCTTTGAAATAATTCTTATACACTCTCCCACCAACAGCACCGGTGTATCTTTCTTCGGTTGTTATGAGTTTGTCTCCCTGTTTGGTAAATCTGGATCGATCCTCAGGTGCAGATACAGGTTCGGGTATATGTGGTTTAGTTTCCTCGACATCTTCACTACAACAGAAAGAACAAGGGTATATATGAGTATTGGAACTTGAGGGGCGCCTTATCAGAAGAGAGAGAAAGAGAGAAGAGTAACACAGACACTACATCTTCTATTTTCTGTTCATCGGGTTCCTCTACATTTCCGAAATCCTTCATCAACCTAGAGAAGCTGCCTTCTTGTGCGATCAACTTCTCATAAGGCCCTTGTTCCGCAAATTGGCCGTTATTTATACAAATGATGTGGTCAACGAAAGCAAGAAAATGAAGTTGATGAGTGACCAGAATCCTGGTCTTTCCTTGAAGTGCGCCGTCGATCGCATTATAGAATAGAGACTTCCCGACGTGAGCATCGACAGCTGGCAGTAAGTATCAAGTGCATGAAATTTAGGACCCCTATCTATCGTAGGTATGATGGTTTATCGAGCAGAGGGAGAGCACGCACCGCTCAACGGGTCGTCAAGAAGGACGATGTCGGCATCAAAATAAATCATCCGAGCGATCGATACCCGCTGCTTCTGACCTCCAGACCTACATCGATCGGTAGGTTTGAACAATAGTCGTTTTTAGTTGTTGTTGTTGTTGTTGTTGTTGTTTTCAAATCAGTAAGGGCGCGGAAACAGAAAGGAAAAGAGACCAAAGAAGACCAACAAGTTAATTCCTTTCTCCCCGATAGCAGTGGCATCTCCACCTGACAAGATCTCCAAGTCCGCCTCCAAGCTTGCGGCCCGAACAGCGGCCCAATACCTTTCCTCATCCCATGGTTGTCCGAACAAGATGTTTTCTCTGATCGTTGCGTTCTATTTATTTTTTCAAGATATGACTTATTTAGCGCTGTGCTGAAGGAAAAGATAGCATATGAATGGTAGATACCTGGATCCAAGCAGTTTGAGGGCAATATCCAATTGAACCGGAGAACGTGATGGTTCCAGCGGCTAGAAGATAGATAATGGGTTCTCTTAAGACTTCGTATGACAATATGATGAGCATAAGAAAGTTCAACGATCAATGAGACGTACTCTTTCTCATTTCTCCTATGAGCGCCTGCAACAACGAAGATTTACCGGAGCTTATCAAGATATAAGCATCCAGCCAGGTGACCCCAGCAAGTTACCAAATGGAGTCAAATCGTGCTTGGTGATATCAAAAAGAATTGAGCGCTGAGGAAAGAAAGAAAGAAAAGAACGTACCCGACAGCTCCTACAACAGCCACAAGTTGCCCTCTCTTTATTCTCATCTCGACGTTGTTCAGTCCGAAAGGTTTTTCCTTATCTCGTCCATTGTCCTCTTCTCCTCCTTCCTTAGTTTCGGAACCGGCTGGACCAACACCTGCACCAGAAACGCCTCCTTGAGTCTTTCGTTTCCCAATCTTTGACTTTTTATTTTTCTTTGTTCCTTCTTCCAATGGAGCAGCCGCATCCCACTCGAACGAAGCTCCAGAAACGTTTATTGCGTATTCTGAATTTGGTTCGATGATCTGATCATCCGACAGTGTTTTCGCAAGGAACAGCTGTTTGTTAGATGTATCAATTCCAACCCGATAGAAACATGAGTCAGAACCCTATCCAGTCAAATATTTAAGATAGCAGTCAACAAAGAAAGGAGGAGAACGGACAGTTTCGAGTCGACCAAAGGCATGAACTGCATCTGTGGCTGAACTAAGAGCCATAGGAAGCATCGATAATGGAAGTCTCAGTAACTGGAACAGAGCCAGACTGGCAAAGACGTCTCCGATATTAAGGCCGCCGTGAGTTGCTCCATAGATCAAGAATGATATAACAGAACTCAGGACAGCTAGATTAGAGGTAGTGAGAAAAGTGTTTGATGTTCGAATTAGACTTCAGGTTTGTATGATAAAACACGATGGCAGGGAGAAAACAAAAGAGAGCGACGTACGAAGACAGACAGCTAAAGCTGTATTGGCAGATCGGACCAAGAGGAGGTTCTTGATGTACCCAAGCTCCTGCGTTCGGATGTGATTCAGTCTATCCAGATAGGGAAGCTCCCAAGCTGTTTTTGAATGCACTGCGTATGAGAAGTCTTGCAAATAGACTAGATGAAGGGGCAGAAAGGAATGGATAGACGAACCAAAGAATTTGATCAACTTCATTCCGTTCAAGAGTTCAGACAACAACTTGGACCTTTGATCCGTCCAAATCATTGCTTTAAGTCGTTGACTAAATAAGACTTTCATTGCTTTAGTCTGCAGAGGAGCTGTAGTAGCGCCCATTCATTAGGCCGTCAGCTGTCGTTCCTCTTTGAAAGCATAATGAGCGACGCTTAGATCACTGAAAGGTGACGAACTGATAACGACAAAGAAAACAAATCCGAGAACGGCTGCCCATCCTAGATTGAGGCATAGAAGGATCAGACAGATACACGCCTGAATGGGCGAGACGATTATGAGATGGAAGAATCCAGCAGCGAAATCGATCCTCGACCTAAACGTCAGAATACAGAGGGAAAGACAAAAGCTAGAACGTTAGCATTGAAAAGAGGTAATTCATCGGAACGAGAAGAAAAGAGTTGCATACACGTCAGTCGAGATGTGGTTGATTAACTTTCCGTGTCCTAAGCCGTCCACCCTCTCCTTGCCTGTCAGCTTGAGTCCCTTCTCATAGATGCAAGAAATCAATGCCCCTCGGAGCAAGACTCCCGTTCCTGTGGATCTATAGAAGAACTGTAAGGAAAATTCATACGAGGGGAAAGGTCAGTCGAGAGGAAACTGGGGATGGGAAGGAGAGTTGGGAGCTACAAACTTGGTGGTTGCATAACGAGGCCAAGAGAATCATTCCAGAGAGACCGATGGCAGCGCCTACACCACGGCCGACATTAGGTGGAGCCTGACCATTAGCTCTGGCTGTAGAAGATTGTTTGATAAAGTTGATGATGTATTTGATGAGCAGCGGAGTCAAGATCTGATTACAATCTCCAAGCACTAGCAACGCGGCAAGAGTGGAGCGGGAAAAGGGAGTTCCGAGGTAAACAAGAATCTTTTGGTCAGCCAGGGAGAGGCGAAATGCTCTAGTGCGTTGATCAGAAGAAGGTCAAACTGACTCACGTTTGTAGGCTCCTCCGGTCCAGTACCACTTGAAGATGACCTCGTTACAGGCATACATTAGACTGGGCCGTTTCCTGCCGGACTTTGTTCTCCATTCTTCTTCACTGGCCTTGGTGATCATCCAACAGACACGTCTAAAGACGCTGGGCTTGAGCTCTCCGTTGGCAAGCATGGTGTTGTACGCGTCGGCCTCTCTAACTCGTCTCTCCCTGTGAGCGGAACAGAAGAGTGATCAAGCCGGGTTAGGATTAGACAAAAGCACAACAATGTGTCTGGTAGTTCATTGAAACACAAAGAAACCCTTACCAAGCGGCCATAAGTTTATCACTCAGAATCTTGGAATCTGCAAAATCCTTATCGAGAACCCATAGATCGGTGTCTTGTAGTGGCCGTTGGGAGCCTAGGAACATCATCGGCTGTGGCCAGGTAAAGAAATGCCTGGAGATGATGCCTGCTTGAAACTCGGGTGACCGGGGCGCGTCGTCCATCGTACGAGGGGGATGAGGAGGAGGAGTCGGTTTCGAAAAAGGAATGAACGATTTCCTAAGCACACAAAGACAAAACACAACCGTAAGCCTGGATTTATCTGGAAAGAGAAAAGAACAGATAACGAGGAGGCACTGACCAAGTGACTTTCAAGTCCTCCACTCCACGGCCATACTCTTTGGGCTCTTGATCGCCCTTGGCATCATCAAACTCGTGTTTTTCTAAACTGGACGGGTCACTCAGAATACCCTTCTCGATATCTCGCTCGGTCTGTTTCGCGGGTGCGGAGGTGGGAAGGGTGACTGAACTATCTGGATTAGAGACCGGAGGAGGAGGGATATACGTTGGTGCGTCGAACGTTCTGTGAAAGCGGGAAGAGATGTGGGAGAAATATCAGCATAGCTTCCTACTCTCGGCCCAACATCGATCGGACAGAAAGAGCATGAAGGCGGAGAAGACCGAACGGCGCTGTCGATACAGAACACAAATGAAAAGGCGAGGTGAAAGAGAAAAAAGTGGAGAAGGAGAAGAAACCCATAGACATCTGACTCACAACGGTTTGTCCACGCCTTTTTCCACAGTCTCCCCATCAGCAATCTCTCTAGCCAGACTGAGATCGGGTCCCCTTGCAGTGTCGAATTGTCCGTTCAGTACGATTCTTTCGAGGTCTTGTGGTGAGGTAACTATCGAATCGGTACCAGTCGATCGGAAAGAAGGATCTGAATTATCATGAGAGTGCGCCATGTAGATACGTTTGTGCTCGATCGAGAAAGCAGACAAAATGTGAGCAAGATATAACTCTTTTCCTTAAGAACAACAATCGAACCGGGTGAATCGAGGAAAAAAGAGGATGAATGAATGGTGAGGAGAAAAAAGAAAGAACAAGAGACGATTAGTTATATTGCTTACCGAGGCTTGTTCGGTCAAGTCCGACGATGAACGATTAGAATCTATCGCCCATACTCTCACTCTTACTGTCTGTTTTTCTGTCTTTCTTTCTCTTTCTCTCCAGTTTTGAATCAATCAGCTTGATACATTGTATCTGGTGTATGTCCACCGTCACCGACATCCATTCATTCTCTAGCGTCTGTTGTCAAACTGTGTCTTTGACCGTCCGAATTGTTGAGCATCCTCTCTGGTCAAAACGCCGGTCGGGGAAATTCTTTACAGTGATGGCCGGAAAATGAGAGCGATCGTTAATTAGGTAATCAACATATATTACATAAGCACATTTAACCCTAGCATTCATCCTTCTACCCATACTCTCCTTCCATCCATCTGCCAGAGAAAATCCTGAATAGAACAGAACAAACAACAGCGAGGGATCCTTCGTCCATCAACTTCGCCCACTCAATTGTATGTCCATAAGTTGAACAGATCATGAGAGTTCATGCTTGTACTTGTACTAAAGCTCTTGTTCTTTCTGCTGCTTCCGCTGATTTCGCTCTGTTTAACTGCTCGTTCGGCACGGCCAGTCGCGGTTCCATCTAACGTCTTACAAATACCCCTCGCGTACCCTCTCCCCCTTTCTTTTGTCTCGTCCAACAGATGAGAGACTCCAACCATACGTTCCCTACACAGAACAGGGCGTGTGTATGTATTACTAGTGCGTTGTATGATCGTAGAGGTAAGTATTTCTTCTCCTCTCTTCTTTCTTCCTAGGTGTACGCGGCTTGTTCTTCCTTCTTCCCAACAAATCTCCTTCAACTTGGATAGTCTTCTTCCGGTAGAGTGAAACAAGGAGAGAGAAAGAGAGCAGCCACGCAATACACATCTTATGAGACCGTCTCCAGGGCTAGCATTCACCAGAGTGGTCTCTGTCTTTCCTTCATACTCATCCTTCTAAAGAGGGACTGCCCTTGTCATCGAGAAACAAGATTCAGATCCGGTCATCCAATCTCTCACGCTCATCTGAGTCAAATCAACGTGCCCCTTTCATCTTGTTCGCGTCGTTGCATCGGACGTTGTTCCATACCTATCCTCTTGCACCTAATCTTTTCCATTCTCTTGCATTCGTCACGTTTGTCGGAGTGAAATTATGAGTTTGAACTGATCTTATACACACGCTTTCCCCCCCTTGTTCGGTCGCCCGACCTTGAAACCAAACCAGCCCTGGATACAACATCGGCCCTACCTCTCCTCAATTCTCTCACCCATCTCACATACCTGACCTCAACATCTCCCCGAATCAGAGAAATCCTTACCCTCGACGGCGGACTCGAACGACTTCTTCATATCCTCCGAAATTCTTCGATCCCTCGACCTCTACCACCGCCTCCTGATCTCTACGGCCTCTCCCTCCATCCAGCCATCCCAGCCTCCACTGGACTGCTCTCCCCGGATCGAGCAATTGCCTACCGGTTCTCACTCGCCTTTCAATGTGTTAGCAATATTGGTGTGAGAGGGAGTGAAGCCATCCGGACCAGAGTGGTCCAGGCTGGGGTGCTCGACATTGTCGCGCAGGTATTGGAGATCTGGTTGAAATCTAAGGGAATGTCTATCGAGGCCGGTTCGTCTGGCACAGGTGCTCCAGCAGGTTCCCATGTATCGAGCAGACGTAAACCAGTGATCCCTCCTTCCTCCACCACCACTAATAACAACACCACAACATCCGGCCTGTTCGAAAGTGGCCACGAATCTAGGGTGGCTCGAGGCACGACCGACACGGCCTCAGTACCAAATGCCTCGTCATCGTTGACGACCGCTCCCACCGCTGGGAGAACTCTAGACATGGCCCCTAGTCGATATCATACCCACTCCTTACAAACCAGTCTGATCACTACGTCCGAACAAGATCTCTCATCTCGTGCTCATCATCCGCGTCCCTCTCACCACCACCACCACCATCATCATCATCATCCAACCCAAGTTAATCAGCATGTTGCCCCTGGCGACAGACAGCCATCCGCCCTGACGGCCCCGACCTCCCTATATGGTGCCTCTAGATCAGATCACGACCTCTCAAATCCCATCCAGCCCGTCGCTTCTTCATCCTCTTATCCATCCGGGGCGACTTCCATGTCCATGCCCAGCTCTTTCACCAACTCTGGTGACGAAGAAACCTCGGATGTGAACGAAGGAGAGAGTAGTGGAGCATCTCCAACGACATATGCTGCCGTCGACTCTGAAACCGGCCGAGAAGATCTTGAGGAATCGGAGATAATGGATGTCGAGATGGCCTTCCAACTGGCTGTCTCGGACGAGGAAACCGCCCGTCTCACAGCTATAGCCAGTGCTGCACTCCAACGGTTCTCTGGTGATATCTCATTCCGAGCCCCCGTCCCCGGACCAGGGACTATCAGCCCAATGGGCGAGCCGTCAGGATCCGACAACTTGGCCTTCAGACGATCAGATCAACAAGTGGAAACAGAGAGTCCTACACCTAGAATCTTTCAGGGAACTCTCCTTCCATCCGGCATGACCGTAGAACCCATCGTTGGCTCCATATCGGCTGATTCAAGTCGACGGCCATCTCCTACGAGATCACTCAGTAATAGTGCAAACACATCCGCCGACTCATCCCCTAGCATCCCATCTGCAGCCACAGTCATCCCTATTGAGCCAGCCGGACGAGTGACCACAGCTCGACACAACACATTGAGAGCTCCGACAAGACCGCCTTTCAACAACCAACATTCCGACGTGAGCTCGGCTGGAGGAAGCAACGTGTCGACCCCGATGGGAACCCCTACTGGGACGGCCAATCGAGAACGAAGCGACACCCTTATCGGTCGACCTACTCTCGCCCCCCGACGTAGGAATCGAAGGGAAAGAGTGGCCACGCCTGGAAACGAAAGCGGCACGACAGGCGGAGAGGAAGAGGACGCCGACGAAGCTGATGAGGGAGAGTTAGTAGGTGACGGAGCAGGGGCTCGACCGATTGGACAGACAGGAATCGACGGGGCTGTTGGCGGAGCCGGAGCCGCGTTAGAGGTAGGTATTGTTCAAGAGGAAGACGGAGCAACAGACATTGAGTCGGGCCTGGTTGACGGAGATATGTTGAATCAGAATGTCGATCTTCAGATGGGAGCTCCTCCAGGAGCACCGGGAGCAGTCACTCCTCGGACGGCCGCCGAGATGACACCTAGGCAGCCGTTTTTACCGATGACGGATCCCCAAGTGGGTGTTGGAGCAGCAGGAGTTCCCGGAGGAAATGTCGGTGGCGCAACCCCGCTGGTTCGACCAACTCAGGCCTTGGGAGGACCCCACGGAGGAACTCTTCTAGGAGGTGTCAATTTGAACCCACCTGGGGTCAGTCTGGCTGGATCTCCAATCCAAAACACGATCGGTGGCGCTCAGAATATGCCAGGGATGACGGCGCCAGCCGTCGTCGCGCTCGCTACCGCCCAGGCGACCCAGCGAACTCTTCGGGACCTCAGTATGGAGACCGGACCATCCACCGGTTCAAATGAGCACTGCTACAGGGACGACGACGTCTTGCTTTCTCTCCAACTCTTAGCCTATCTTTCAAAGTATCCGCACGTCAGACAGGCGTTTCATCGACCAAGAGAACCGTTCCACGCGAACCTGTCTCTCAAGCTTGCACCGGGTGAAGCGCCACTTCCGATGCGGCCTCCTCTGTCATTCACACCAAACATCTTTTCACTCGTCGAACGATTCACATTCAAACCATCGGCGACGGACCCAAATACACCCATCCTGCCTGAAGAGATCGTCTACTGGGCAGGGGTCATCATGCGAAACGCTTGCAGGAAGGACGAAGGACGAGGTGGGATCAGACAGTGTGCCAACATGAGTTGTGGCAAGTGGGAGAGTAGCCCAAGACAGTTTGCGAAATGTAGGAGATGTAGGAAGGCAAAGTACTGCTCAAAAGAATGTCAGAGCAAAGCTTGGTCTGAAGGCCATCGATTTTGGTGCTCGTGAGTTCTTGTTCATTCACATTTGAGATCTGGGCTGGTCTTTGTTCTTTGACTGATGCTGACTTCTGGACTGGTTCTCGAATATCCAACGGGACCATCATCTCAACGATAGCCAACGAGGCGAGACTGGTGATCGTGCAGACCCCAGTCAAGAATCCTCTGATCCGGTCTCTTCCCGTGGAGACAGACACCAAGGGACTATACCACCCCCTCCTGTCCAATACCACCACCCTGCCCTTCACCACCAACACGCCGGTGGTCCCGAGGCAAGTCCGACTGTAGGACTTGTTCATCCTCGACCGCCTGCTCATACGAGGACCCGAACCCGGACGAACACCAACCCGACGATCACTCTTCCTTCGCTCAGAATTCCAGCTCGAACTCAGGGGATGGATGTCGATGTGGACACTGCTGAGGCAGATGCCGACATAGATCCTAGGACGATGCCTGTACCACCTACACCTAGGCCTCAACCTATCGGGCGGACGGACGGACCTTCTTTACCTGGAGGCCATCCTTCCGTTCCGTTCGCTCGAGCCAGAACAGATGGACTTGATTCCCCTCTGTCAACGTCTGAGCCAGGAAACGGTTCATCAACCGCGGCCTCTACAACCGTCCCAGCGGCTCCTACGCTCTCAAGGTTTCCTCTTCCTCAGTGGGGCTTGGACGTAGCAGGTGGCCTGTTCAGCCGCCCTGAGCAACCAATGAGATCGTCCACTTTGCCGGCTGATCTCGGCCAGAGAGCTTCTCATTCTTCTTCCAGCTTCGTTCCTCCTCCAACTAGTACAACGGCTGGTTCTAATCAGAGTTCTTCCAGCTCCAACAACCCAAACATCAACTCTCGGATACGTGCTCTTCCTCATATAACCAATGCTTCACTCACTGCATCGTCAACCTCCTTGTTCGCCCATCCAGCCAATTCAACTTCCAATACCGGCTCGGTCTCCAACTTGTCTCTTACGGCGGCTTCTGCCGGTGCAAACTCTGGATCGACGTCTTCTACATCGGCATTCTCTAGGGCGTTCCATTTCGTAGACAGGCTCGGCTTGGGAGGGAATAATCCCGATCGAACATCTCACGTTCCTGGTGCTAGCGCCGATGGTGTGCAGGGCGAAAGAGGAATAGAACAAACACCGTTCGGACAAGCGCCTTCAGCACCTCAGGTCCATCATCGACGGCTCTTCTTCAGAGGGTCCAACGGTCCCGGTGGTCTTGGTGGAGAGTTAGGAGGGGTAAGCAGAACGGGACATGATAGTGAGATGTCGGGTTAATGATCTTTCCGGAAGCGTTCTTTCTTCTTCCTTCTTCATTTCTTTGTCTGTTTTCTTCAAACCAAGAGTCATATCAAGTTGTATATAAGTCAAATCAAACCCTCGCGAGCAGAACCATGGGGATTTCAACCCCTTCTTCCCATGAATATAGTCTCTCAAGAAGTCGAGCAGCCTTTCTCTCTAAATCGTAAACCAACGTCAAGTCTTGCCAACGCTCTCATTCCTTTCCGTCCTATTGTGATCCCTATTATATCAATGGATCCTTTGCATCCGATCATCTCTACCTTTCCTTGTTCTCAAGGTTCTTCTTTTCTTCTGTGCTTGAATTTGATACACTCGCTTATAATAATTCCATTCCGAACATGCCAAAGTAATCCTTCTTTTCCTTATGTTTATAACTCCTAGTGATTTTTTTCTTCATGAATTTATTCACAAGACACTCGTTCTAGGATTTCCACAGAATAACAAATGAGTGGATGAATGAGCAAACGATTGTGAGCTCGAGTGGACCGAGAAAGAGAGAGAGACAGAGGATGTAACACGTCTCTTTCGGCAAGTGCTAGCTCTAGATCTTTTCATTCCTTGAGTCGTGTCTCCTATCTTCTATCTTTCAATTTCCTAGTTGCATTGTGATAAATTCCAATGTATATAATTTTCTTCTCTCCGTTCTTTTTTTGTTCTTTGGGCTAGTTTGATTTAGATTATTCATCTCTGACAGGTTTTAAAGTGGCTGCCTGGGCGTCTCTAGCGGATCTGAGGGAGGCAGGAATACAAAGTAGGATGGAAGAAGGAAGAAAAGATGTGAGTATCGATAAACACGGACGCAAAGAACGATATCCTAGAAGAGATGAAAGGAGAAAACTCACTTCACAAACTCGGTGAACCACCTTCTAAAGTTCTTTGCGTCCAACGTTCGAAGTTGGTTCAAAAAGTCAGCTGCTGTCTCGGGCGGACAGTTGATCGATGGGAAGAATACACCGCCTAGTCTATCGAAAGCCTCCTGTCCTCGAGCGGCAACGACTGATCGGAAAAGATTGACAACCTCGGACATAACCTAAGTTCGTACGGATCAGAAGAGTGAGACAGTAGATACATGGAAAAAGAATACACATGAGAAGCAACATACAAGCTGGGCCTGTCCGTCCTTGATCCTGAAAGCAGGGTTAGAAGGCACCTCAAAACAGAGAGGGATCAATCGATCATAGATGTATCCTTCAAATCCAGGGATAACTTGAGTCGTAGGCAACGGTCCGGCCACATTACTTCCTACCCCCTGAGTTCCGGCAAGTGTCACTCGGGCGGCCGAGGGGTTCGTAGCCCAGGCGATCGTCACTCTAGATAAGATGCCGAAGGCTAATTTTTGAAGTACCGGGTCTCCGAACTCGGATGCGAATCCAATCACGTTGTTCAAGATATTTTCTAATTCAGGCTTGTTAGCTTTCAAAACGTTGAGAAGAGGGACCATAACAAAGATGTATCAGCGTAAAGAAACCAGTAAAAAAACAGATGTCTCATCATAGAAACACATACTTGGCGAAAGGAAAACGGCATCTAGTCGAGCACCCATGATGGACGCGATGAAACTGAGATAAGCGGCTCGAAGAGCATTGTGAGAGAGCTCGTCGTCCGTTCCGCTAACGGGTTCAGCCAAGATTTGGAACACCTTTTGAATCACCGGAAGGACCAAGCCATCCAGAACATCGAACAAGTTATCCTGAAGACCATCATCAACGTTTAAACTCTGATTAGTGACACAGTGTCTAGCGATTGGTCATTGCAAACAGTAGATATAACTGTACCTTCAACTTGTGCAACACAAGACCCAAAAATCCTAGGAACTCGACAAGTTCGCTGGGCTCAAACTGGGTGACGATACCCTTGACGAACAGCGCGACGTACTCCAACACCCGTTGACTGGCAGTAGTAACTATTCGAGCGAAAGAGAACCGAGCCTGGTAAACATGCAAGGAAAGACTGTCAGAACACATGTTCGAGCAACCTGGCTCTACAGATTTAGCTGGGCATTAAGTTATGAACAATTTGGACTCACAGCATCACGAATCACTTTGATAGTGTTCATTCTTTCAAGCACAGCCAAAATTGCTTCGGTCGATTGCTTGAACACAGCGATCCACGGCGGAGGTGCGGCAGCCAAGGCGGCATCGGATGGTTCAGGAAAGCCTTTAGCAATGTTTCCCATGGCCATCATAGAGTGGTGCACCAGAAGGATCGATGCGATATCGTCGGGACCAGAGGCAGCGATTTGAAGATTGGAAGAGATGAGGGCTAGTAATGGATTGATAGCGGCCTATGAAGGATGCATTTAGTAGAGAGAAGAGAAGAAGTAATGAGCCAAAATCGTTACATATCGACAAACATGAGCTAGTATCATACCTGTAAGAAAGCCAACTGCTCGTTGGGAGAGTCTTTGAGGACGGCAATAAGGATTCCAACGGTTTCAAACAAGTAGAGCTGAGCATCGAAAGCGGAAGCGGTCAGAGTGGCCTTGACCAAAAGATCCTCCTCTGGGGACTCCCGAGCTGGAATTACTGGCTTGATCACCAGCAAATCCTAGAAAGTTGATCGGTGAGAATGTGAGAGCGTGGAGTTAAGTATGGAGGAACTCATTGTCTTTTCTAAGCGCAATCTGGAAAACAAAATGGCTACTTACGCTCATTGATTCTAGAATAGAAGGAACCAAAGTTGAGTTTAACGAAGATTTGACGTCCCGAACAAACTTGTGGAACAGATAGAAGGCACGCTCCTGGACGGCAGGTTTTTCGTTATGGATTCCTCTGTAGAAAGCGCATAGGAGAGAAGAAATACTTAGCTTCCGAGCTAGTTCGAAGACGGAGCCAAATAGTAAACCAAAGGTAACAAGAAGTTCAGAGACGTACCTAGTATCCAACAAGGAACCTAAAGTGGGCTGAATACAATCAATTCTCATCTTGAAAAACTCTGCATATCGCGAGGCACATTCGAAGAACTGCAACGGGACTGCTGGATGAGGGTAACTCGAGATGTTTGACTCGACTGTGCTAATCAAAATTTGTCCCTGCAACGTTAGAGGGAGCGACATGTAGTCTACATTCACTTTGGGTGTCGAGGCGCCAGAGTCGGTCATCCCGTCTGACGAAGAAAAGGAGGCTTTTCGGGTTTTAGTGCTAGAAGCAATCGCCGCCTGAACGTCTGGAGGAATCTCTACGAAAGCTGCACGACCCGCCACTGATATGAGAGTAAAAACCGAACCAGGGGTTGAATCAGCTCTTCATTCATGTAAAATCTTTATCATCAAGTCTATACGTACCTCGAGTCACACTAAACTCGCTCCAGCTATATACCAAGAAGAGCGCCAGCTCGGCCTGCTGCCATGTCACACCTCCAGCCCCTTGGGACTGGAAAGTCTGGAGGGTCGAGAGAATGAAGTTCGAAACGCTTCCGACGAAAAGGTCCGGATCGATATTCGCGATAGCTTCCACAGCGGTTTTGAGTTGCTTCAGACATGGGAAACACGCATTGAAGAAAGACAAGTCGTGGGTGTTAGTCAATTAATGAGAAAGAGCATAAGAAATAGAGAGAAAAGCTTGTTACCTTCCGCATGGTCTGGAAGTTGTTGACCTCCTCAGGGTCTACATCTCCGTCTTCTCCTCCTAGACTCCAATCAGCATCCCGTCCCCACTCCATTTTCTTCATAATGACATTCAACAGAGACGTAAAGAACGCTCGTTTCGAAGGCGACAAGTTCAGAGCCTCTCCCTTCTTTGCGCGCTTGTTCTACAGAAATATTTATATATGATGTAGACATGATGAGCGATCATAGAACATATCGGAGGTCGCAGAAGGAAGGAACTGACTCGTCTTAGGATATCATCCAACATTCCAAACACGGCTGAACTGGTATCAGTGCTGACGTCCCCCAAAAAGTTCAAGAATAGCGGCAGACTGAGTTCCAACATGGCTTCTGCCTCAACTTTTGTCTTGTCTTCTGCAAGGGCTTCAGGCGGAACAATCTTTCCTAGTTCGATTCCAAAGTTGTTCAACAGCTTGGCTGTTCGTTCTCTAAACTCATCAACCTCTCCGCCATCACCTGCGCCGGCCCGAGTACTTTCTTCGAGCGGGCTAAGGGCGTTAACGATAGAAAGGAAGTTAAGAAGCTGGATCTTCTCTCCCGGATCTTTCATTCCTTTGAGCGTAATTCGAGAGAGAACATCAAGGGAAAGTAGACGGAAGGGGAAATGAGAGTGCTGAAGCAGTCGGTTAAGGAGATGGAGGGAGTGGGGAGTCACGGTCATGGTAATATCCAACCAAGCTTTATATTCAAAATGACAGTCGTTACAAATCGTGAACATCGTGCGAGATTTTAGGTGGCTGGGACCACAACTGAGCTAAAAACGAGGAGAACGGCGAGGGAACAAGTACTCACGGACGTAGCCTCCATAAGCCTTCACTGCCCATTCGACGACTTCTGCCCAACCTTGTCCTTCACCACCATCCATTCGCCCTAATGCCTCTTCCCAAACAGTCAAGCAAGCGTCGTGCATGGCCGGTGCCTCTCTTTCCCTCATTTCGTCCCTCAACTTGGCGTCCCGCTCATTTCTCTCCTGCGTCCAAGCTCGAGCGCTCTTCAAAAGTGTATCATGTGCTTCCTGGTTGATCTCCACAATGGTGTGCAAGACGAGGAGGGTGGTATGTGGGTTCACTTGAGGCTTTACCAGGATTAGCAGGGTTGAGAGAAGGGAAGGGGTTGAGGAAGGGAGAGGAGGATACTGGAGAGTCGGATAGGACGAGATGAAGAGGAGGGCGAGGGTATGGGACACTTTGTTCCGGAGCAGGGATTGAACTATAGTTTATTTTGTGCCAGAAGTAAAAAAGGTAAGCATGAGAATGTAGGCAGCAAGAAGGAAGCCAGGTAACTAGAAGGATTGCAGCCACTTACCAGGACCAACTTCAGCAGCTCCGTTGACAAACTCGGTCTGAACATAATCAAGGAAAGCTTGCTGGATGGCAGCTCGTGATTCTAACGACAGCGCATCCGTTCTAAAAAGGAGGGACAAAACCATCGCGATAACTTTTTCAATACGAGACAACGGGCCACAAGGGAGGAAAACAGAAAGAGAACCGACTCACTTTGGTTTATCTCCTAGTAGTTGGTCCATGACTTGGAGACTAAGAACTCTAGCCTCGGGTGAGCACTTCTGGTTTCCATCTTTTCCAACTTCAGAACTTGATGGTGCCCCTGCACCTTTTAGAAAGATGGATAGAGCCAACTGAACGACGAAAGGGACAAGGACAAGAACAAGAACCAAAGAGCAGTGAAAGAAGCGCCCTCATATCAGTATGCTTGCTTAAAGAGTGGCTGATAGAAATCTCTATGATGACTGGGATTGAGTCATCATTGAAGAGAGAGCCAAATATTGGGTCGTCCGACAGGAACGATATAGAGCATATGGACATCGGTTGCCTACGCTCGCAAAGTACCGATAGCAAACCGAGACAGACCGAAGAGAAAGAAACTTACCGGCCACCATTGATCACAATGTATCACTACGTCTCGAAGAAAATCGTTTGCCTGTTGCCTGAGAGATTGATCTGGCGAAGAAGCAATTTCTACAGCGTACAAGAGCTGCTTGTCGTCCATGATATGTGTGTATGTGTGTGAGTGAATGTGGGTATGTGTAGACTTTTGTAGAAGATTGTCTGTTGCGACTATTTTGTTTTTATCCTCTGTTTTACTGGAGAAAACCCCTACTCTTCCGAAAACAGAGACAACACGACTTCAACAGAGAATCGGAGAAGCCGAGAAAGGAAGGGAAAGAAAAGAAAAGAAGCGAAGCGAAAGAAGAAAGGAAACAAGGAAGAGAGAGTGAAGAAACGGTGTTTGTGGGTGGAAGAGAGAAAGAGAAAAAGAGAAATTCTATTTTCTTACGTTTTCTTCTAATCCCACCCGGTCGTTTTCCTTGTGTTCGTCCTATTTCCATCACAACATCTCTCTTCTACTTTCCTTCTTTCCTTCTCACATGTATGGTCGTGAACGAGAGCTAGACAGTAATTGAATGCCTTAAGCAATTACGGTCAAGGCGCATACATGTGTATATTTCATAACTATCGAACATGTCTTTACAGTGTACAACCGGTCGATTCTGTATATGTTTCCTTGTATATCCCACAGACCTGAATTCTTTTTGGCTTCCGGATAACAAGAGCCCAGGCGGTTCATCCTAGAAGGATATCGATAGTGTATTGCTCATACACGGATCAATCGAATGGGTAAAGGGCAAACCTTGACAAGCACTTTATGGTGTTCATGCCGAACCGAGAGAGTGCTTGGCCACTTTAGAATGGGCGACTAGTCCAATGACAACGCAAGACACGGTGAAGCCGATACTTTATGAGAGATTCAGTATGTATATGGTCCATATGAGATGGGTATCAAGTAGAGAAGAGTTCGAAACCTGTTGGCTCAAGTGACCCTCGAAATAGACAACGTCTGAATGAGGTCAAACGACGTACAACTTTGCGAACGTCTGACGGGATATCTGACGTTCCTCCTCTGATGTTCGAGCAGACGCAAATATGGCTAGATTGGAACAGAAGGCGATATCTGATTAGGATAGCATACCTCAAAAATGGACATAGAAAGGCATGCCACCAACCTCTGAGATTTGGAAAGGAAGACATCCTGGATGTTGTACTTCTTTTAAACTATGATAGCCAGTTTGTACAGTGTTAGGAGGCTACACATAGCCTCGAGGCGTGCCTAAACCTCACGTGCTTTTTTGCCACACGTGACTCATCATCAAAGCGCGTCTTTCGTGCGCTTCCTTCGTCTGTCCTTTTTTTTCTTCTTCTTACCTGCTCTTCACCTCGGAACTTCTTGCATCTTTCAGCATAGATACACGTTACAACACTTCTTGTCAATCAACAAATATGACTTCTACACCTCCCAACGGTCCTTCTCGAAGCAGGTTCGCCTCCAGAGCTCCTATGGATATCCTTACCGAGGAGCTCGACGGCCGAGTTCTCTTTGCTATTCCTAAGAAAGGTCAGTCCTGCCTTAAGTTGCACCCACGTTGTTTTCTCATTAGCTCGTCTCGAACGCGTCTTTGAACTTTTATTCCTCAACATTTCTATCTCCTAATCAACAGGACGGCTTCACGAGAAGTGCATGGAGCTCTTGAAGGGTACGCGTTACTTTCCTTCCTCTTTCTTGCAGTGTCCAACCAGCTTACTGTCTATCACTCTTAAAAGGTGCCGACATCAAGTTCAGTAGAGGACACCGACTGGATGTCTGCCTCGTTCAGAACCACCCCATCGCTCTGTATGTGTGTTGTTCTGAGTCAGACTCACACTCCCATCGTTACTTTGCCATGTCTTTTCTCACCTTCTCCCATCGTCATGATTTGCCTTGGTCCATAGCGTGTTCCTTCCAGCTTCGGACATCCCTCGGTTCGTCGCCCTCGGAAACGTTTCCCTAGGAATCACTGGTCAGGATGTCATCCTTGAGTCAACTTTGGCTTCTCAAATTACCGAGCTCCTCCCGCTCGACTTTGGAAAATGTGCTTTGCAGGTTCAGGTTCCGGTGGCCTCGCCTTACCAGTCGCTCGAACAGTTGGCCGGTAAAAGGATTGTCACCTCTTTTGAAGTCATCGCTGGTGAGCTCTTCAAGGGTGTCGATGAGAAAGCTCAGGCTGAGGATGGAGCAAAGACGAGCGTGGAGTACATTGGAGGTAGTGTAGAGGCTGCTTGTGCTTTGGGAGTGGCCGACGGTATCGTCGACTTGGTTGGTCAGTCCTCTATGCATCTTTCTTACCTTTCTCGTCCTTCAGTAGTTATGTTAGCTTTTTTGCTCAAGAGAAGAATTGGAAATCTTTATTGCACCCCTTCCTGCTCTGTCTTCCTCAGAATCTGGAGACACCATGCGAGCTGCCGGTCTCCACGCCATCCACACAATCCTTCAATCCGAAGCCGTCCTCATCACTTCCTCAACCCCTCACCCAACTCTTGACTCGGATCTTCTCTCGTCCGTGACCTCGCTCGTCCGCACTCGGCTGGCTGGTGTAATTGCCGCTCAACAAAACGTGCTCTGCACCTACAACATCCCTCGATCCAAGCTTCCCCAGGCTATGACCGTCACCCCCGGTCGAAGGGCACCAACGATCAGTTCCCTTGAGACCGAAGGTTGGGTTGCCGTCAGCGTGTTGGTCAAGCGGAAAGGGATGGCCGAGGTCATGGACAGGTTGACCCATGTTGGAGCGGAGGATATCTTGGTTACCAAGTTGGATAACTGCCGTGTTTAAAAGAGAACGAAGAAAAGGGACATGAACGAAAAGGCAGATTGTAATAGATGGTTTTGGCCTGATTCCGACTCATCATCTGGTGAAGATTATCACGAAAACGCAGAACGAATACTGCAAACGTAGCTTCTTGAGCGTGGTTATCTCAAGGAGATAGAACGAGGAAAGAGAGAAAAAAATCTGAAAGCGGACGTGATCGACGCGACTGTTTTCTTAATGAAGCGAATTAAAAACGCGGAAAAAAACAAACTCGTCAGCTGAACCTCCCAATACAACCATTCTCTCCTCCGTCCTGCTTCATCCTTGATTCAGTCAATTCCTTCTTCTAAGAGAGGGAAGGATATACCCTCTTGTTTTTTTATCATGGATACCTATCGCCCATCTTGGATGACAGACGAGCTAGAAGAAGAATGGCCAGCCTCGGAGCACACTCCTTCTCCCCCCTCTTCCGGATCATCTTCCTCTCGACCTGCACCTCTTGGTTCTCTTCCTCTCCCGCAAACATTTCAAGCTCAACTTATGCCTTCGACCTCTCTATTCTCTCCAAGTTTAATCTCGCCTCTGAAGGATCCAGAACCTGTATCATCCGTGACATCTGTTCAAGCCCCGGGAACATTCATTGTCAGAACGGATATGGAAGCTCAAGGACCGTCCACACCTATAGGTCCGTTGTCAAAGCTCAAAGGAGCTATCACACCAGGCGGTCATCAAGGCGGAGGAGGAGGATTAGGAATCATTAACAGTTTTTTCTCACCAATCGCTCTCGAGTCAATGTTCGAGCCTCCTTCACCGAGCTCTGGATCGGAAGATGATCATATTCGGAACGCGAACAGGTCTACTTCTCAGACACCTGAACTGAATAGCTTTCAGCAAACATCGTCAACTAATCAGTCACAACCACAAACTCAACAGCAACGGATATCTTCGTTCGATATGACGTATCCAATATCAATCTCTTCCTCTTCCTCTCCAGCAAAGGAAGAGATCGTAAATTCATTCGCTGAACAACCAATACCTAGTTCACCTACGCATTCATTCTCTCCTTCGCCTTCACCCTCGCCTCTTTCTCGAATTCCTCCAAGTAATAATCAATTATATCATGTACCTCAGCGTCCATCCAGGCTAGCAAAAGGATTCACTCCGGAAGATATGACAGCATCGACGATCGATCCTCACGATATGTCTCGTGTGGAAGAGACGGGGTATGACGATGAAGTGAAGGAGGATTTAATCGAGAAGGGAGACGTAGTCGATGTAGGCGAGGTAGAGCGGACACCAAGCGCTGACAATGACTTGAAACAGACAGTTAGTTCTCCGTTGTATATTCCTGCTTTATAGTCCTTTCAATGAAGTCCTTTGTCTGATCTCATCTCGAGTATCTTCTTTTGCTCCTTCCTTCTCTGTCTAGCATGTAGACAACAGACATCCAGATTCGTTCAATTCATTCAACACAATCTTGTCCTTGGATGACCGTTCGCCGGATAATGGGAACGAAACTACCCTCAGCTATTCTTCTAAGAGCGATGAGGATGATATCGAAACACAAGCAGACCGACCCGAGGACCAAATTGCTCAACCGACATCGACTATCAATCCAACGACAATCGCGTCTTCCTATCCTAATACTTCACGAACATGTGACGCCAAAGCCTACGGCCCACCTCTCTCACCCTTCTCTCCGTTCTCCCCCGTTAAACAGTCAGACGTCAGCTCGGAACCAAAGAAACTCCAACTGTTTCAACCCCAATTCGATACATTCACTAGGGAATTCATGAGCGCCATCGTAGACAATATCAATGCTTCCACCAGCACTTCGTCCTCTTCTTCTTCCTTCGGCGCATCCATGTCATCGTCTCCTCAACCACATGCAGGCTCAACGACATCTTCAACAGAGGACGTCCAGTCGATATCCATCCTATCAGACGAGGTCTCCCTCCGGTCCTCTAAAAGAATAAGATTATCACCTCCGAAAGCAGAGGGAGGAAGGATCCCATCCGGCTCATCTACATATAGTCTAGAGAGACTTCGAAAATCAAAGTCCTCGGCAGCCACTATAAATAGAGATTGGGATAGAGAAGCCAAGGAGATGATGATCAGGGTCAGAGAGCTGGATAAAGCACAAGTGGAATCAGATAAAGAGTTGGGTTTAATTGAGAAGGAACAGAAGTCGGAGGAGAAATTGAGAAGAGAAAATGGAAAGGTGTCATGGGATCATGAGAGCAAGTCTGATCTTGATTCAGAGACGAAGCAAGATGGTGAGGCAAACAGTAATGATGCCGTGCAAGAATCCCAGGAAAAGAGCCCCACAGGAGAACACGGTTGTGAGTCGCTATAAACTTTTCTCATATCTGTTCAGATTCTGGCCATAGAACATTTCTCTCCTTAAGTAAACTGAGTCTTTCTTATGCTTCCTCAATTTAATTCAAAAGTTGCCGAACAAGCCTCAAAACCTATCCCTGCTTCTACATCTCCTTCGTACTCACCGAAAAGGTCGCTTGCATCTTCTACAAAATCTTCTGAATCGCGCGATCGGCTCAACCACCCTCCTCTTGATGATGACACTGTCTTCAAATCAAGCGCTTCTTCATCAGATACTGTTAGAACTCACAAATCGGTCGGATCGTCAGGATTAGGCGAATCGAAAACGGTGGATGGAAAGCCCTCATTCGAGGACCTGCGCTCAAAGAAAAGAAGTCCGATGAAGCTTTTGAAAAGGTTAAGCGCAGCAGATAAAGTGGAGAAGGATTTAATAAAGGGAGAGAAGGATTTAGGTTCTGTGATTGAGAGATCACAGGCTAGGTTAGCTGTGAGTATTGTGGAATTTCTCCGTGTCAATCTCCGGGATTTCTTTGTTTTGTGTAAATCCTGACACGTATATGTTGGCATCCAGCAACGACGGGGGGAGGTATCACAGTCTTCAGTCCTGGAGCTTCCTCGTGTCGGAACAGGCATTCCGTCTAGACCTACCTCTCGACATTCAAGCGCCACCCTGTCAACACGCGCTACCCAAGAATCTACATTACATACAAATCCTTCTACTCAATCTACCTCTTCCACCCGAGATATGAATACTATCGAGCTCTCCTCTGCTGTCCGAATGACGACTGTCCAGCCCATTGTTTACTCGTTAGAAGAAGGTCAGAAGAAGGAGGGAGTCGGCTTGGAGGAGAACAAAGGGCTGAGTGTTCTACCAGAGGAGACAGAGATTGACTCTATTGAAGGGCCATTGTCGAATTTGCGGCGCTCTATTATGGGTGTTGAGTCTCGAGCGCCTCACCCCCCGCTATCGAACCTAGCAGCCTCGCCTTCTCGAAGACCGTTCAGTCGATCGATATCTATCAATTCCAACTCTTTCGACACCTCTGATTCCCCGGTAGACGACCAGGATGGCTTCAATATGGAAGAAGTCGCTGCTTCATTAAAGACGTTTCAAATCCCATCTTCATCCTTGTTGTCTTCGTCCTCTTCTTCAGGCTCATCATCTAAAGCGAGCACGCCCACATCGTCTCCACCTCATCAACGACCGCCTCTGCTCCATCATGCGGCTACCGCACCTGTACCACTCTTGTCTATTCATGCCACGCCTTTGCCTGTAAGAGGTCAACGTGAAAGAGGCCTATCTACTGGAGGCTTACGTCCATTCATCACGCCAGTGTCTGTGCTCAAGAAGCCGTCTCCTCAAGGACAACTGGGTTCAGCGACGCCTGGTTCGGTTCCTCACGGTCGAAGCGTTAGTTTCTCTGATGGAAGGAAGACTGGAAAGTTGAAGGACCCTCAAGTGCAAAAGATCGAGCTTTCTTGGAATGAGAAAGTGGGAGACGTGTCTGGGGATGAGGCAGGGCCAGAGGCCTCCGCGGGAACTTCGATGCGTACGCATAGAATTCAGAACTTACTGGACGATTTATGGGATGACTCCGATTCTGCAGAGAGCGGTGAGTTTGTTATGTTTCCTAGATTTATCCTTTGCGAACATAGGTTGGTTGGGAACTGAAACTATCCGATTAATACATCTTTTTCTTGGTCAGACGTCGTTCACGACACGCCTTCGAAAATTAGTCAATCCAGTTCTACCCTTCCGTACCGTTCCCGATCAAATGGTTTAAATCAAGATTCAGAAATACCCGACCTCACTCGTCTCTCACTCGCTCCTACGTCTCGCTCATTCCATTATAATGGTCGGAAGAACAAACCAGGAGACGCAACGTTTCTCACCGAGTGCTCTTTTGGCGCTACGAGGGATCGTTTGGTTGAGATCATCACGGACGTCCATTCGTTTGTGTCCCATTGGGATGAGATGACGTCTATCGATATCGAGGGGAAACAGGCCGGAAGCGTAGCTCGGATGAAGGAGTTTTTGCCGAAACTTCTTGAGGCCAACCTGTGGGTCTTGACGCATCCTTCTTCTTCTCTTCTGGATTAGACATCTGATATCGCGCTCTTGTCTTGTTTGTCGTTTTCCTCTTGAACGGGGTGAATAGAAATCGAAATGACTTGACGTATCTGACAGGAGTGCCGTCCTCCGTGGAGACACTGAGAGCTGCACACAACCAGTTCGTCGCTCCTCTCCGATGATTTCTTCTCGATGAATACTAATGGCTGTGTCCACCCGACTCCTCTCTTTGTCTATGAAAACCAGACTAAGCAGTCTGACCGCTGTAGCTCATCTTATGAACCTTCAATATCTTGACTTGAGTTACAACCAGCTTGATTCCGTTCACCGTGAGGCAATCTTCGTATTTTTCTTGAAGGGGTTTCCTCCTCGACGTAAACTTATTCTTGCTTTCAATTTTGATGAACAGAACTTACTTGTCTTCGTCACCTTCGAGAGATCAAACTCGATCACAACAATATATCCGACCTGACGCCTCTTTTTGCCATCGACAACCTGATCAACATAAGCGCGGCCAAGAATCAGCTGTCTTTGATCACCTTTCCCTCTTCAACATGGTAAGCATTAGAATTCAACTGAGTAATAACCTTTCTTTTTCGACGGCTCATCGTCCTTTCTTTCATCATCGTCATATCTCTCGGCCAAACAAGGTCTCGTTTGGAATCTCTTGATTTGGGACGTAACAGAATTGAATCAATCTTCGGCCTAGAGTCTCTCTCGAGCTTGAGATCTCTGATACTTGGTGAGTTACTTGGACAAATAGCAGTACTGATTTTAGACTTGCGCCCTTACAACATCACTTTGTTCTCTCTTTTCTTCTGCAGATGGAAATAAGTTACGAACGCTCGAGCCTTCTGGACAAATTCGAAAGCTCCGAAGCCTGAAAGTGAGCGACAACAAGTTGACGCAATTGGACATTGGTCAATTCCCACAACTCAGAATTCTCTACGCGGATGACAACCGGTTGAAGCGTATCAATCGATCGGCCAGGAGCACAAAGCTTGAAAGATTGAGTCTGAGGAACCAGGAGGGCAGTCACCTGTTCGTTTGATGTTCCTCCTTCGCTCATATGTTCCGTCATCATGAAATCCTTCGCTGATCAATGTCTTCTGCTGAATGTTCTGGGGACTAGCTCTCTTTCTGCTGTTGAGTTGAAAGAAGTCAAGCGGTTGTTTGTTTCGAGTGGGTTAGATTTAAAACAAATGTTTTCTCTGGACAGAACACTGACAGTTAGATCTTGTTTGGTCTCACAGACAACCCGATCACCCCCAGCTTCTTCAATCAGCGATGTCCAAACCTGATCTACCTTGAAATGGCGTCTTGCATGCTCTCGGCCTTGCCGGATGGGTTCTCATCTTTTGTACCCAATATCCGGAACCTTAACCTGAACTACAACTTTCTAAGCGACTTAGTTCCTCTGCGAGGTCTACAGAGTCTGACCAAGTTGAGTGTGGTTAAATCTAGATTGGACGCTACAAAGCCAGTAGTCCGAGTGGTCCGAACGCTTCCTAATCTACAAATGCTCGATATCCGGTTCGTTTAAACTTCGAGTCTCTTCTCATCTAGTATGAACTGGGTTGTGTTGCCAGCTATTATCTTCTAACCATCTATTTTTGTGATTTACAATTCCTTCATAGAATGAACCCATGTACTCTTGCACTTTACTTGCCTATTATGACCGAGGCTCTCTCTGTCGGTTCTGAAACCAACACGGGTCTCCCATCGCTTTCTACATCAATAGAACGGACGTCCCCAGAATCGGCAGGCTGTTCACCTTCTTGGGCCGAACTCGATACTGCTTTCAGACGATCACTCCCGGACGATTGGTATGTCCGTCGACTGGCTCATCGGGGACTGATCATGCAGACGTGCCCCCGGGTGTCTACCCTGGATGGGGTTATCATCTCGGACGGCGAACGGGCAAAGGCAAATGAGTTATTCGAGACGATCCGAAGAAAATCGGAATCTTGATAAATGCTTGTTCTTAGTCTTCTATCCTTCACTTGACCTTCGCTTCCTTTTCTTTTCTTTGATCGACATGTACAAGTCCAGTTTCCGGTGCAATTTCTGCTCTCTTTCGTGATGATTTCCCCTTTCTTTTTGTTCTCTACGCTCAGACTCACGAAGCTATATTTTATCGGCTCTTCTCTTTATCCTTGATATCACCACCGGTCAGAAATGACTAAATATATACCCAACTCGAGACTTTTTTGATGAGCCCTTCGAATACTGTGCCTCTGAGAACTATTCAAGACGTAAGAGATATCAATCAAATTGAACGTCGAACGCGTCAGAGAAGAGTTCTTTTTGAATTCACCGAGGGACGTGCTCATTTTCGAGATGGGCATTATTCCCTTCATCCCGCGTCGACGCGTTGACGCGCCTTCGACTAGTCACTCACTCTCTCTCGCTTCTCTTTCTTTCGTTTCACCTTCTTCTTTTTCCCCTTTTTACACCTTCGTTCTTCTCCCTTTCTTCGTCTATCCCTTTATGCTCCATTGCCATCTGCTCTTACTCACACTTGGCTTCAAGTTCTAATAGCTAATCAAGACTGAACACAATGTCGATACTGATGTTGAAAGACGCTAGACCTTGGTCATATAAGCAAGAGAGATGATCAGGAACAAGAACCTAATGAACACTAACCGACTGAACGCCCTGAAGCTGGAGAACCCGCAGCTGACTACTAATCAGGCACCAGGAACAGTCCAATCTTGTTCCTGACCTGTCAGAACGCTCACCCGACTGCCGAAAGCTGCCTCTACTGTCTGACTCTCGCTCAAGGAGCGTACGCTGTAGAACTCTCTCCGCATCAGATGAAAGACCGGTCAGACTGATTGGATTTTTTCTTCCCCTTGGGATATCACTTATAAGATGGAACCTGTCTTTCTTTTCCTGTCTCTTCTTCTTCTCTTTCCTCATCCAGCTGTATCTCTTCCATCTCTAACTTCCTCATCCACCATTAGTTCCCTCAAGTCCACCCTGTCCAATATTACCGTGTCTCTATTGCGACACACCATCAACCAAGACCCGGACGCACCATTCCCAATTTATCTTCCTGTCCACATTTCCTTTCCCACCCTCACTTTTATTCAGCGCGCATATAGTCATGTCTGCCGAAGACGTCAACTGGCAATCTACAAACAACTGTACCTCCCAGATGATCAACCATGATCAACTAGAGGATTGCTTTTCCAGATACCTCGAGTCAGCTTTTTCTTTTGATTAGACCACAACTCTTCGTCGAGATTTCTAACGAACTCTGTTAAATCAATACGTTCATTTAGATCAAAATACAACTGGGATGACGAGTCTGATACTGGATACTCTATCTCAGATTTCCCGTATGGTTCCTACGAACAAGGATACGAACAAGACCGCGAGTATGAACAGTCCTACCAAGCGTACCCCTTTTTATTGGAATCCTTCACCCAGGGAAACATCGAGGATGACACTTCGGAGAGCTCGAGCGAGAATGCGAGCTTTTCATCGCTGGACGAAGTTGCCACTTATGAGTGAGTGACCCTCTCAATGTTTCATCCCTCTCTGGTTCTAGATCAGTCAGCTGAACAGCGTTTCCGAATTTTCTCCTTCTCTTTCTACTACCAGTACTGCTTCTGCGTCGTCTCTTGATGACTGTTCTTACCAATATGAGCACATATATGCACACCCTCCTGCTCCTCCTAGCTTCAGCTCCAGTCCCATCGAAGAAGCCGAACAGATCTCGTACAGCTCTCTTCTTGTGTCTCCAAGAAAGGCACCAGCGTACGAGAGCGCCCCTTCGCCAAGCTACTCGGACACTTCAGCCGAGTCTACCCAAGAGATGCAATTCAACACAGTTGATTCTGAGTTGTATGAAAACTCGTGGCCTGGTTCCCTGGAGGATAAAGACTCATCCGTCGATCATCCTTCCGCCCAGAAAAGATCTCGTGCGGCCAGAAAGACTGGTAGCAGGTATCTACCTATGAACACCACCGCAGCTTTAAATGTATGTCTGGCCAATTAAATGTCTTCTCCTCAAGCTGTCCTCGTCACTAACTTAGATTCGATCTTGGTCGATTATCCTGACAGGATTGGTATGTGAGCAGTACTCATAAGTACCCTCCTCGAGAGCTCAAGATTAAGTGGTGTGAGGAGACTGGGTTAAGCCGAACCCAACTCGATGTACGTATTGGTCGCCGCATTCTTTGCCCTATTTATAAATCAACTTTAGCTAACGGGATGTTTTGTTTGTGCGCTTCAACACACTTCAACCTGGATTTCTTGCTCCTCTTCAGGATTGGTTCATTAACCGACGTCGGAGGGACAAAGATTTCTGCAAGCAACCCAAGAGCATCAAAAGGAGTGTACCACGTGGTAGTACTGCTGCAGGTGAGCCTAAATCCGAATCATCAGCGTGGTATATAGTTTATCTGGAGGAATGCTTATTCTTAAATTCCCTTTCTCTCCTGGCTCGACAGACAAAGCTTTCTCGGGTTTGAAGCATCGATCAAATGCAAGTCGCATGAAGTGAGGCATAGAGTTAATAGCTAAACCTTGATCGCATCCGGCGCAGAGCACATGTTGTCTTTCCTATCTCTTCTATCGTTCTCTGCTTTTCTTTCTAATCTACTCTTCTCATTTCTTCACTCGGTTTTCTGTTATCTTCTTTCTGTCTCTTCTTATTCTTCATCTATCTGATTTGTTATCTATCTTTGATCTTTTTTATATCGAATGCCATGCCGCATCTCCACCAGTCGTATAGATACTTCTTTCCTTCTCTCTTTCATCCATTTCTACCGCCTTATACTGTTTCCTGATATTTTATACCGCCTCGTTTTTTTTATCGTCATGTCGTTGTCTTTATGATGTAACATCGACCTATAGAGTCTGAATTAGCTTGAGTGCGATTAGGGAAACGAGACAGGTGGATACTGTAAGTCATCTAAACTCGAGACTTGTAGAGATGTTCGAAACGAGACTGATCTGCCCTCCGCATCAAACGGAACCAGGGACCGCTTCGTCTTCTAACATCATTTTCTCTATTATTTCATAATCTCTCGGAAACTAGCATTTGTATGATCTTTCATGTGAAAGAAAACGAGAAACCTTGCTTGCAATGCATTCTGTTCGCTTGTGGACTGCGAATGAAACGCGTGCGCACGTTAAGGAGGACACACTAGTCGTTGGAAGAACGTGCACCTTCAACCAGATTGTATTGGATTTAATAGACATGAAATCCAAGAAGGGTTGGGCGAGGATGTTTTTTGTTTCCAAAAAGAGGTTGGTTGAGATGTTTGAGATAAAGAATTTACTCGTCATCCTCAACGGCCTCCTCTTCCTCCTCCTCTTCCTCCTCCTCCTCCTCCTCCTCTTCCTCCTCCTCCTGCTGGGTCTCCCAAACAGAGGTGGCGATTCGGTCCAAATCCCTCATACCGTCCTGGGAGATTCGTCGACCTCCATCAGGGTGGGACTCGAGGACACCGATCTTCTCGAGGGACTGGCAGACACCTCGCTGGATGGCACCAGAGGCGTCACCGTGGTGGGAGGGTCGGGATCCTCGTCGGTTCTTTCCTCCGTGGAGCTTGGTAAGAGCACCGATACCAACGTGCTTTCGGAGGTAGATGTGTCGGGCGACGGCGGCTGTAGGAGAAAAGAGGTTGGTTAGTATGACACGAGTGAAGAACGGTGATGTAGCGGGAAAAAAGAAAGGGAAAAGGAAGGTCGCCACGAATTGCCTTACTGTCTCTCTTTTTACAGAGGAAAGTTCAAACCAAGTTCATGTCCCCTCCAACAGCTTCTGTGAATTTACTCACCAGCCCGGACGTAGTACCAATCAGGGTCGTAGGGAGCCAACTCCTTGTAAGCTCCGGTCTTGACGATATCAACCCAGTTGGGGATCTCGAGTTTACCGGATCGCTTCAAGTGGGAAGAGTAAGCGGAGATAAAGTCCTCGGCGGCTGGAGAAAAGGGAGAAAGAGACAAACCCGTTCAAATTGAAGAAAAAAAGCAGCACGCAGTTTCGTTAGCCTCTATTTCTCTTAATCCATTCTCGTTCGCGGAATCTCTACTAAAATCAAAAGCAAACAAGTAGAAGGAACATACAGATATCACGGACACCAGGCATATTGATAAATTGAGTCGAAAGAGGTAAAAGACCTTGACGAAACGGCTGGCGGAAGGAGTGCTTGAGGGAGAACAAAAAGACGGGGACAAAAAGAGAAGGAGAGAAAAGTTTGCTGAATGGGCCGGAGCTTGAATGCTAAGGCTGACAACAAGCTCACATTGAGACTTGTTGAGACTGATGAAGAAATTATTAAACACCCACCGCGTGACACCGCCCTGTAAGCTTTTGCCTGGTCTTGAATCTCCTCTTTGTTTTCACCATTGTTCATGTATTCTTACCCAGACATCCATCGTATTGATTTTCATCTGAGAGGTTGAGGGGAAAAGCTGACATGTGTTGAACGCACAAACTGATTCGTTCTACCAAAAGAACAGCTGTGTCGTTATTGTTGTATCGTTTCGTTATTTTCTTTTCTCTTCGGTATCATCAGATCCATTCATGTTTTCATATACCACCGCATCCTCCCTTAGACAGTGCCCTCTTCTTGCTCATACCGGTAGTGAAGAGGGTGATTGAGGCCTTGCGAAGATCACATTTATCGAGTTGCTATTAGTAGAACCCGTGTCTTCTGTCCCGTGAAGAACTTGGGTGGGAAACGCTTCCCGACATCTCTCTTTGTCTCCTCTTTCCTTTTGTTCTCCATTCTCTTAATCATGTCCGTCTGTGTATTTTATCCTATGTGTTTCCTCTTGAACCGTCGTTTCGATCAAATTCCCGATGTCTGCAACCTATCAAGCTGACAAGATGCACGTTTGAGTTGCTCGTACTTCCTCCAGAATCGAACAAGAACGCGTATCTATGTATCGAGAGCTCGATGCCTTCATGTACATATCGCCGTTGGCGATGTAGATGGAACCGCAGAAAGAGGGAAAGGATCGGACGACGCTCACCAGCATCTGAACTCGATGTGGTCACAGAATAACGGCAAGAAAAGAAGCAACCTGCCTCTAGATACAATACAGAAATCGTCAGGGGGTTTTTCATCGCTCGTTAGAAAGCTTGTAGTCATTCTGCCCGATGAAATAATTAGAAAACAAGTCGAAAAAAGACTACAACAGTGAAGAATGATTCCTAGTCACCAGATATATCACGTGACTGCCAAAAGATTTTCTCACTTGTGATATTCCAAATTTCTAGTCGCTCCTTCTCTCCCTTCCCTCCCCTCTGTCCTACCCATCCCCTTCGTTCACCACCCCCCTCCCCTTTTCTACTCTTTCCCAGGCTTATCGTAGATCCTTGAAGCAGGTCTCACTCTAGCTTGACGTCAAAAAGATGCCCGGACTTTCCCACGTTCTTTACGAGGCCGCCTCTGGTTACGCCCTCTTCTCTGTCTCCCTTCACGATGACATCGCCAACTCTACCAAGCAGTTCCAGGACTCTATTGCCGACCTTCACAAGTTTGGAAAGATGGTCCAGTTGACCTCATTCGCTCCTTTCAGCTCTGCCGGTCACGCTTTGGAGAATGCCAACGATGTTTCCGAGGGTAGGTTTTCTTTGCTTTACTATTCACTCGGTTATCTATTTTGCCCTCCTGCCTCTTCCTTTTTTTCTCCTTCAATTTCCGTCCTCTTTTTCTCCTACTTCAGACTCCGGCCGTCTTGATATCAATCGCTTGAACAGCATATCTGATCCATTTGCTCTTTACGCCTCTTATGTGGTACTATAACAGGTATTCTTAACCCCCATCTCGCCTCCCTCCTCGAGTTGAACCTTTCCAAGTCTTCCGCCAAAGCCTCGTCCTCTTCCGCCTCCGAGAACATTCTTCTTGGTGTTGAAGAGAAGAACTTGGCTGGGTCTATCAAGGCTGAGCTCGGTATCGAGTGTGAGGCTGGTCAGGCCGCTTTGGAATTGATTCGAGGTGTCCGATTGCATGCCGAGAAGATGTTGAAGGGTATGGAGGCCGGCGATGTTGTCAGAGCTCAGCTTGGTTTGGGTCACTCTTACTCCCGAGCCAAGGTGAAGGTACGTGAAAAGCCTTGTTCTTTATTTCTTTTACATTCTTTCCTCTATTCTGCGCTTAGCCTTTCCTCAAGAGTTTACTGACCTGCGCCGCGATGTTTAATCATTCGATGCCCTTCTCCAGTTCAACGTCAACCGATCCGATAACATGATCATCCAGGCCATCGCCCTTTCCGACCAGCTCGACAAGGACGTAAACACCTTTGCCATGCGAGTCCGAGAGTGGTACGGATGGCACTTCCCCGAGCTTGTCAAGATTGTCCCCGATAACCACCAGTACGCCCAACTTGCAAAGTTCATCGGCGATAAGTCTCGATTGTCCGAGTCCGACCTCGAGGAAATGCAGGAGATTCTCGATGATGATGAGACCCGAGCTCGAAACGTTCTTGACGGTGCCCGAGCCTCTATGGGATCTGATATCTCCCCAATCGATTTGATCAACATTTCCAACTTTGCTGATCGAGTCGTCAACCTTTCATCCTACCGAAAGGCCCTAAAGGCATACTTGATCGAGAAGATGCACCTCGTTGCTCCTAACTTGTCTGCTTTGCTCGGAGAGACTATCGGTGCCCGGTTGATCTCCCACGCTGGTTCTCTCACCAACTTGGCAAAGTACCCAGCCTCGACCGTCCAGATCTTGGGAGCCGAGAAGGCTTTGTTCCGAGCTCTCAAGACCAAGGGAAACACTCCCAAGTACGGATTGATCTACCACTCCACCTTCATCGGCAGAGCCGGTACCAAGCACAAGGGACGTATTTCTCGATTCCTTGCCAACAAGTGTTCTATTGCCGCCCGAATCGATTGCTTCTCTGGTGAGTGAATTTAGCACAAGTATTTTCCCTAAAAAACGTCTTATATTAACAAAAGTCTCTTTCACCTTACTCTCCGCGCCCGCACCGTCTTTATAGACACCCCTACTAACAAGTTTGGAGAGGCCCTTCGAGCCCAAGTTGAGGAGCGATTGGCTTTCTACGAGGTCGGTTCTCTCAGATCAATATCTATTCGCACAATCACAAGGTTGACGTGGCGTCCCTTTTCTTCCCACTTTCTTTTACACAGTCCGGAACCGCCGTGTCCAAGAACTCTGACGCCATGAAGAAGGCTTTGGATGCTATTGCTCTGGACGGAGATGATGATGATGATGAGGAGGTCGACGAGGCCGAGGCCGAGGTAGAGATGGTCGAGGCTGCTGCTCAGCTCGAGGCCGATGAGAAGAAGCGAGCAAAGAAGGAGAAGAAAGCTGGAAAGGTTGAGCTCCCTGTATTGGAGGAAGTCAAGGCTTTGGTCGGTGGATCCCTACCTGAGGGTTCGATCGAGACCGTCGTCAAGGCTGAGAAGAAGGACAAGAAGAAGAAGAGAAAGGTATGTCGGTGTTTTTCTTGACTGCGCTTAGATTTCTCCTCTCGAGAGGTACATGCAACAGACTTTGTTAACCCATCGATCTGTTTTATGCCCGGTCATTCTACTTTCCTTCTCTTTCTCATAGTCCGAGGTTGCTGACGAGTCGGCAATGGATATCGACGCTCCTGCTACCCCTGCTGATGGTGAGGAGAAGAAGAAGAAGAAGAAGCGTGTGTCTGAAGTCGTACGTCCAGCCAAGCTTGTCTTCTTTTCTTTCATACTGCGCGCTTATAACTTAATAAACGATCCTTGGTCTTCTGTTTCCATCGTCTAGGTCGCTCCTGCCGCTGAGGATACCCCCTCAAAGAAGGAGAAGAAGGAAAAGAAGGAGAAGAAGGAGAAGAAGTCCAAGTCGTCGGCATAGACAGATCGATCGATCTTCTTTTCTTTCCAGCCCTTTGATCGTATCCATCCTCCAAAAACGCTTTCTTTCGCGTCTCTTCCACACCATCCTCATCTTGCCTTCCCATACGTTCTGATCGCCCACCGAGGTCTTTGTTCTCTGTTCACTCATCAATTTTCACTCTTTCTATATCTCTTTGCCTTCATATGTTTTCAACTTTCTTCGATTACCTGTTTCCCTTATACAATATATGGCTTTGGCTACTATAACGCAACCTTAACCGATGGTGGTCGATACATGATCCTTTTGGACTTGGGTGCCCTCAGATCACAGACCACCAAATCCCCATGGGTCATGGGTTTAGTCTGTGCCAGCCTCAGCCTCAATAGCGACAGCGTCAAAGCCCGGCATTCTCGCCCCCTCGTTCTTCTCCTGGTGCAGGGCTAGGTGCAACATGTTGCGTGACGCATTGACATCTCTGTTCCACCAAGTCTGAGAGCAAGCATCAAAGAGACAAAGAGACAAAGCCGAACGTCGTCAGCTTCCTCGCTCTGTCTGTGAGCTCAGAGACTTCCTCTCTCGTGGTGGCTAAATATGCTTGAGAGAACGTCATCAGGACAAGATGTCGATCGCTTGTGTACCTGCTCGAGTTTTGCCCTGAACTCAACCGGCTGTGCCTGCGAACCTCCCTTTGACGGCTGAACACCTGTCGACCGCTGTTCCTGTTTCTTTCCTGTCAACGCTCGTTCCTGTCGATGCTCATCTTCTGCTCCTGGCTCATCTGTGCGCTCGAGAGCTTTCCCATATAAGTTCATCCTTGATACAATGTTACCATTCCTTTGTCTTCATCTTCTTCATCACATCTGCAAGCGCACATGATCGCATCGTATAGAATGTCCCACACTCGAAACAAAGCACAAGTCCCTCCGAGTGACGTGTGTTTCTTTATGAGGTCTAGTACACTTGAGGTATCAACCCAGTCGAGCAGTGTCGATAGACAGTTTTCGACTCTAACCCAGAGCGTTGAGATCAGCAGCCAGTATTTGACTTTCATGGTTGTCGAGTATGTATCATCACATGCGCATTCATGGGATGATCGTAGCCACCTGCGACACACTGTCACCCAAAGACGTACCAACAACACACCGATCACAGTCATCACTATCAGTCCTGATCGAATGACTCGTCGGGAGGACGAGATCGACAAGATTCTGGCTTTCTTTTCTCAGCATGACATTTCCTGGTGGTCCTTCGGCATCCAAGACAAGGATCAACCCAGACTCAAAGCGCGGCTAGTCCCTGTCAGCACGCATGTCCCCGTTGTACGGCAACAGATGTTGCATGGGCGCTTGACAGCATCGGGAACGTCCAAATATATGGTCTGTTTCAACCGTACGGTAGCGTCATACAAGAAGCTATCAAACGTGTTCTCAAGTGTGAACGACAACTCACCTGAGGGCCACGAGGATGATGACGACGACGACGCTGACCTTGGAGTTGAGGTTGGAGTTGATCTTGTAGTTGAAGTTGAAGTTGATCTTGGAGTTGACGATAAAGCTGATTTCGAGTACGAACATGAAGATGAGAACGATGATAAAGTCCCTCTTCTCGTCCCACTGGCTCCTTTGGTCCCACTCCCTCCTCCCAACAGTCCACTTCAACTTGCCGCAACGTCCAAGTTGCACCAGTTCCAGAGTTCCGTCCAGCACCATATCGAAGCTCGCCAAATCGAGCGCGTCGTCGTGCTCGGCCGGACATCTACCTTCTCCACCAAGCAAGTCTCGTTGGACGCCCAAGTAGGTCTTCTACAACATATGCTAGGCGACTTCGAAGGAGATACCCGTATGCTGGAGTGCAACGGAGTCTCTGCATACGAGCATGACTATCTGCTCGAAGCATGCAAAAGGGACGAGAAGGTATGTTTCTGCCTGTCCTACCTTTATCCGAGTCTAAGCTTCATGCTGATCTGCCTTCCACTTGATGTCGTAATCCAGACTCTGGTCCTTGCGACCTCGATTGATCGCGCCTGCCGGAACCCAGCTTTCATCGAAGATATCCTCGGATCACTCGATGTGATGACATTCATCCATTGTGATACCGGGGCGAACTGTCGACCGCTCGCGGATGAGTGGCTGAACACTCTAGACGAAAGCGACCAACAGACCTGGAGGCCCATCCTCGAGAGGCAATTGTCTCACACCACCTCAGTCAAGACAGCAGGGATCACTTTCCCATATCTCTGAAATACACCATCTGTCAGCCTTAGGGAGCAACTCAAGTCTAGGGTAACCAAAGACTCAGCGTTCTGTTCCTCACGAGGATCCTCACATCATTTCTCGTGGCCTCCTCTCCTTCCTGGCTTGACCAGCTACACTAGACGCAGGATTGGCTTCGACGACGATAGGGTGGAACTGTGGAAACAGATCCATCAGGAGTACACAGGATACACGCTCGACATTTACTATGAGAACAAAGGACGGGCTTGCGCATGCCATGGAGATGTCTGCAGAGACGATTGCCTTTGTGATTGCAGTCCTTGTCAAAAACGAGCCACAACGGGATGTGTCTGTCGTCTTCAAGAGCGTTGCGATTGTTGGATCATCGACTTCTGTCGATGTCCAATCTGTGACCCGGACACAGAGGAAAGGAGGCTCAAGGCAGAGGAGAAAGCAGAGAAGTGGAGGCTGAAGGCAAAGCAGAGGAAGCCTGAGCTAGAGAAGGAGATAGAGCGGAGGAGGAGCAGAGGAGGAGCAGAGGAAGCCGAAGGCAGACGAGTGGAAGCTTGAGGTAGAGAGGATGCGGAGGGAATTGAAAAAGCAGTTTCAGGCGCAGAAGTATTCCAGGGTCCAACAATTGATGGCAGCTGCAAAGCTAGTCGACCGACAACAGGTAGCGGCAGATATAGATGCAATCATCGCGGAAGCTGCAGGTAAAGTAGCGGCCATCGTGGAACGCAACGAGACATATACTGCGGTCTATCAGAGGACGGTCATAGTCGCGCGGTAGAAGATCTACGAAGGAATATCTTGTCGGATAAAGACTTTCGCAGAGAGGGCTGCCCAACGAATGTCGGATCCGGTCGTGCGACGGCAAGGGATTGCAGTCGTGCGGGACAGGACGATTCTAGAGACTCCAATGCGGCTGAATCTGGAGGCTCTGAAGCAGGAGACATTGGAGCGGAAGAGACTGTGGAGTGAGATGGAGTGTATGGAGAAACCATATGACGTCAGATGAGTTGGATGGAAGATGGACAGAGGGACAACGACTGACCAGGCTGGTAGCTTGTGTAGAGATCAAGCAGCTGCTGGACGAGGAGAAGGGATGGAGGGTCGAAGAGAGGCAGTTGCGAGAGATATGTGACTTTTTGGGGGCAGCAGACGCAAAGTCAGAGGCGGATTCGGCCAATGTGATGCTGAAAGAGAAAGGGCGAGAGCTGCACTTGATGTCGATCAAGTATAGGGAGGAAGAAGAGGAACGGACTAGGGAGAAACGGCAGAGAGAAGAGTACGTCCAGATCGTTTCATTCCTTCTACTGACTTGGCGGCTGTCTTTTCCTCACTCTTCCTACGTAGGTTGGATGAGCAGCTGGGTGAGTCTCCTTGGTGGCGGTCTATCCGACAGAAGACCACAGCGGAATGTCCAGAGCCTGAAGTGTAAAGTCTATTGGAGATTGAATTCGATGAGTGATAAAGTCTATGAACGAGACAGACTGGGATCAGCAAGAATCGAGTCAGTCATGATATGTTTCGGGGACAACGTTGACATCCAGCCGAGCGTTTTGGATTAAGGGGGAGCAGAAGCTCAGATCGGAAGTCCGATGTAAGTTGGGTTGAAGCGAGAACGGGCTGTCATCCAGAAGACGCCGAAAGACTTGAATCGTCTGTTAGAAAATCGAGGCGAGGTTGTGATGAACTCGATGAGATTGGACTACATTTGAAGTGCGATCGACATCCTGGTCTAGTCCGGCACAACGGGTCAACTTCTCTTGTCTTTAGCCGGGCACTTCATCTCAACAGTTTACTTTAATCTTAGTCGCCCATCTACCATCAGCACTGGCAAAGGATTGCTCGATAGTTGAGAGGAAAGTGGAGGCGCATTGTTCGAACCTACTATAGTCAAAGAGAGAGAGAGGAAGAGAGTGGGGTGATGATGGTCGATGGATTTGGTTGATCATATCCACAATACCATAATAGTTCAACAATCCCAGACTATATCGAGATTTGGTGGTTCGTGATCTGAGGGCACACCAGTCCAAAAGGACCACGTATCGACTGCCATCGGTTGAGATTACTTCCAGTAACCAGATCGATATAGCTTCTATATAGACAAAAAAACATGGATGATGAGTGAAGCCAAGGCACAGGGACGCCTGGAGTATCTAAAATGCGGATCCTGTACGCGAACTACGTCTGTACGAAGCAGAGGATCGAAACTCAGACTGCCAGCTCGATGGTCAGCATGCTGAGTCCGTTGCTCCGAGCACGGGAGGATCCTCTGGATCTTCCCATCTGCTCTCTGTGAGTTGTCCATGTTGGAAAGTGATAAGCCTCTCAGTTACATTCAAGGTCATTGCTACACTGAGATATACTTACAGGCCAAACCTGGCTGAAGTTTCGGTGGCTTCATAAAGGACACAATTTGGGCCGGCCGTCAGAAACTTGCTGCGTGTCAGGATCCGGGTTCAGAGGGTAACGGGAAGGTTACAAGAATGTAACCAGGCAGGGAATAGGGCTGGCAAGAAGGAAGTTCAGGCTCTCTAGCTTGGTGACTGTGACGAGAGCGCAAGGCAGGGAAATCGTATGAATAAGGTTGATACAACAATGGAACAAGAGTACTAGGGAACCAAGAAATGACAAAGGATTCAGGCTTGGTAGACTATGCTATGGGTGGCAAAGGGGACCCGTCTTATATATCATCCTTAGACTCCAACGATTATGCATAATAGAACAGGTCATAGAAGGTGCTAGAAGCACCTGCGCTGGGAGGTCATATACCTACATGTTGATATGATGAGAGAGCATAAGGAATACCGAAGTAGGAGAAGCGGCAGAAGCAGGAGAAGCAAGAGAAGCAGGAGAAGATCATCGGGGTGTAACAATGAGGTCACATCCCTGACAGATAGGGATAAATAACCATCTGACCTTTGTTGAGTCGTCTGACTTTTCACACGCGTGCTCTCGTTCACCAAACACTCTTCGATCGACTCCTGATTCTCGTGTTGTAGCGGATAACTTCAAGACTCGTCGTTCAGGTGAGTACAGACATGGCGTTGTTAATATTTTTGAGGGAATCCTCCTGTCGAGATGAAGAGTGAGGAGAAAGATATGGTGTACAGAGATTCTGATGTTTTTAAAACTCTTTTTTTCTTTTACTTTTCTCTTGGGTTTTGCTTTTGAAACGTTCTGCTCGGTCTCTCGAAACGGCTGCGAAACTTGAATTTTTGACTCTTCCCTGCCTTCCGCACTCCGTCCTTCCTTGTTCTCTCTGGAAACCGACCAACAACAAATCTCCTTATCCGCCTATCTGAATCGATCTGTTGAACCATTTTCTCGGCCCTCTCAAAACTCATCCAAAAAACCCACCACCTTCTCTGTCTTGTTCCCACACTCCAGCATGTCCTCCGTCAAAGCCACCAAAGGAAAGGGTGAATACTTGTTTTTTTTTTCAAGTCCGAAAGATCTCGGGCTTTGCAGGAGAACATTTCGAACCGGACAACGAAAGGGAGCAGGAAGAAAACAGAAGTCACAGGCATAGAGCGAGTCCAAAGGTGGTGCAGGAGGTTTTTCCAGAGAGCAGGGCAGGAATTCTTGTTGGACAGAGCGAAAGGAAGAGATCAAAGGGGTTCGAACATGCAACTGGGATTGAAAGAACAGACGTCCAAAAGTCGAACGGTCCTCCAGCATCATGCATATCCTTCATCCTTTCGGCCAACACTCTTTTCTCCATGCACCAACTCTATCCTCCCTTGTTCTTCGGTGTCTCCAGCTCCGTCAAATGTTCTTCTGCTAGCCGAAAATCAATCCCGACTATTCCTCCAAGCCAATCCTACTCTTTCAAAGGTTGATACTGATCATTTCCAATTCTTTTCTGATCTAGGTCCCGCCGCCTCGGCTGATGTTAAGGCCAAGGCCGCCAAGAAGGCTGCCCTCAAGGGTACTCAGTCTACTTCCACCAGGAAGGTCCGAACTTCGGTCTCTTTCCACCGACCCAAGACTCTCCGACTTCCCCGAGCTCCCAAGTACCCCCGAAAGTCGGTCCCTCACGCCCCTCGAATGGATGAGTTCCGAACTATCATCCACCCCTTGGCTACCGAGTCCGCCATGAAGAAGATTGAGGAGCACAACACCCTTGTGTTCATCGTCGATGTCAAGTCCAACAAGCGACAGATCAAGGACGCCGTCAAGAAGCTCTACGAGGTCGAGACCGTCCACATCAACACCTTGATCACCCCCGCCGGAAGGAAGAAGGCTTACGTCCGACTTACCCCCGACCACGACGCTCTTGACGTTGCCAACGTTCGTTCCTATCCTCTTTATCTTTAATTCTTCTGCAGTATTTGCATCGGCTGTTGACGCGTACTTTCTTGCGTTTCTTTCACGAATGGTACTCGCTTGTCGCTTTACCATAATATAGAAGGCCGGCTACATCTAATCGACTCCATCCCTTGGATCGGTTCAGTTGTTTGGTTTGCATCGGGTTTCAGAGTTTGACGACCTTGAGACTCGAAGACGTTTGGATGCATGTATGAAATTCTCAAATTCATGCGATAGAGAAAAATGAGAAGATTTCAGTTGGTTGTGCTTCGCTCATCTTGCCAAATGGAATACATTCTCGCACACACACATCATGAACTTGGAGAGCTGATCCAATTCAAATATAAGAATGTGATCCTCTACAAAGAAAAGAAAACTTTCTTGCACAAAACCGACCATCTCCTTCTGTCAAATCCATCGCGAACTGCAAGATTTGTTGAATTTATGACGACTCTGATATTTCGTAGCCTTCGACTTAAGAGTACAGTCTTTGTTTCAGTCCTTATGTACTTTGTCCCTTCCTCGCCCCAATAGAATCTGGGAAGATAGTTTTCGGCCACTTCTCGCTCTCGTAGAACTGATTTCCAACAGAATACTCTCTCGAATAGTGTACGTTTCCTTTCTGGAAGGAAAAATTCGACCTGTGAGACGTATAACCCTAACGCCTCCCATAACCCTAATATTCCGCTTTGCCGGCCTTCATCGTTGCTCAATCAACGAGAGATATTCAGTGAGATGACATCTGCCAGTTACTCGGAAAGCGTCTATGCCTAACGCTTCCGATCGAGATCAAGATCCAGAGGCCGATCTTTTCCGCCGGTTCGCCGCTCTTAAGAATGTAGGATCTCTTGGAGCCCTCATGGACTCTTCAGTCTCGGCCGATTCACGGACTTTGCCGACAGTTAATAGCGAGGACGATGGCGTTGACGACCTGGATGATGAAGTAACCCTGCTTTCCTCCTCTTACCTGAGAGAAGAGGGTAAGAAGCAGAGCAGATATTGATGTCAATCCTTCTATCTGGTCTCCTTCTCAACAGGTGGAGGCTTACCTAGCGGCGTTTTCTCAAGATCATACATCGGGTGACTTGGACATATCAGTTTCTGAATCAAAACCGGTTATTATTGACGCGACGGAAGTTCCAGAATCGTTAGAAAAGGAAACTCGACGCGTCCTGCGTGATGCACAACTATGGATATCTGAGAGCTCAAAAGGAGACGAAGAAGATAGTAACGATGGAGATGAAGATGTGGATGATGGGTTGGACGAGGACGCTATCGTTAGCAAAGCGAAGGATGAAGTCACAATCGAGCGGGATCTCATCCCATTAGGGACATCTTCCTCACGTTCTCCTCTTCCTGATGATGCTCAACCTTCTTCTTTGGATGAGACAGCTGACATTGGGAGAGAACAAAGCTCCCTATCTTTGACCAACATTCTTGCTTCTCTCTCTTCGCCCACCATTTTGCCACCACCACCAGCCACATCGCCTTTATCAACTCTCTTGGATCCTACACTTTCCACCGCTTTCTCTAGACTTCTCGCTCTTCAACCCTCATCCGCCCCCCCGACAGATCCAAAGAAGAAGTCTCTTGAAACCCCGAGCCTGAAGCCAAGTGGAAGCCAACCAAAACCCTTCGACTTGGAGGGCTGGAGGGCCGCTAGGGATTCTGAAGTCGATTCATGGTGTTGTACGCTTGCGCGCTCCTGCTTTGTCTCGCGCGTTCCGATGTTCACAAGCATGCGTTATCTGATACTTTTCATTCTTTCTCGTTTTTCTTCCTTCTTGGATTCCTCAATATTTCAGGTATCTGCTCAGCGGACGCGTCATTGGTCTGTCCAGGGTGTGATGGAGACCTGTATTGCGCACCTTGCTTTAGGGAAGGTCATCTGGATGAATCAGGGGAGGAGATGAAAAGACATCGACCTAGGAAATATGTGTGGAAGGCTTCATGATATAAAGACTCTTTCCTTTTATCCTCAACTCTTGAAAGCCCTTCTTCCATCCCTGCTTCCATTTTCGTGTCGTGTCTTGTCTTGTCTTGTCTTCATCTCAGCATTCATTCTTCAAGTACATCACATCATGAAGAGGCTCAAAGGGTCCAGGGGAAAGTCACTCGATCCGTCTTCTAGGGCTTATTCCCCAGATCTCCCAGAAGTCACGGGCATCCAACACTCGACCAAGTCGACCAGTCGGTCGAGGTAGAACTGGTTCGGATTCTTCTCTCATAAGCTCTCTGACCCATCTCCTAGATTCAGCTTCTGGATCGAGAGGAAGGGACGAGGCTAGGTCCCACCTGTATATGTTGGTCCGGACGAAAGACAAGATTGAATATATGCTCTACATCAAGGATAAAATGGGGAAGAGAGAAGGAGAGGGGGGGGGAAGAAGAAAAAAAAAAAAAGAAAGAAAGAAAGGACGTACCAATCATACACTCTAGTGTCACAGATGATGAAACGTCTAGCCGAAGATGAATCTGGCTTAGGCAGGAGATCTAGATCCTGGACGAGCCGGACGATGCAATGTGAGACGTCATCTCCATGGACTACAGGTTCGACTATCATCAGTATGTGATCCTTCCCACAGTGAGGAAAGGCAGGCAGAGGTAAGGACGGAAGGAACTTACTGAGATGGACTCCTCCCTTCTTTCTCAAAGCCTCTTTATCGTCCGCAACCCGCGCGATCCAATTTCTCACCAGTCTTTCCCCACCAAACAGACCGGCAAGGTTCAACACTACAGTCTCGTGCCCGTCGATAGAAAGATTAAGAAACTCAGTCTCGGCTTGACCGCGCGCGTTCGTTGGATTCGGAGGAGAGTTTCGATCAAAGATCTGGGGTCGATCAGTCGAGACCAACGTTGGGTCGGACTTGTTTACATGGAGCATGACGAAAAGCGAGAAAGCAGGATGAGCATTCGACGACCTTTTTTTTTTTTTTTTTTTTTTTTTTGGGAGAAATGAAAGAAAAGAAGAGATGAGAAGGTCATACCGTCCAGATCCCTGTGCTACCCAAATTAACCCAGGTCACTTTCTCTTTTGTCTCCATCTTCTTCTCACCTCCCCAAGCCTCTTCCCACCCGTCAATCAGCTTTTTCCCGGACCCACCCACTAGAGGAAACGTCACCAAGACCACTCTTGCCTTTGGTAACTTCCTGAATGATTCTCCCACGGTCTTCTTTGAATCTTCCGGATCAAACTTGAACTTCTGAAGAGGATAATCCACAGGAACCGATGGATAGTGAGTCTCCCCAGATCGGGTGGTAGCGACATATGTTAATTTTGAGGAAGCCAGGAGTGGAAGAAGAAACTGAGAGAGCCAGCCGGCGCCGAGGATGAGGATATCGACTTGAGAAGGCAGATGCTTGGAGTATATGGATACAGCCGTCATTCTAGAGAAGGATCCGTTCTTGTTGATATGTTCTCTTCTTGACTCTCTGGTTGAGAATTGTCTGTTGGATTCGATCTTTCAATTATGTATTCAAAGGTTGGGACGAAGATGGAACGAAACGGGAACGCATCATCGATCGTAGCTGACTAAGCCGCGGATGACAACATAAATTCGCTCTTCTTCTGCCTCTTACGTCCTTTTCCGATCATTTGTTTCCTCTACCGAGAGGTGTATAGAAAACCGGAGGAGAGAGCTCAAAGATAAAGTCGTTTGAAAACGTATCGTATACAATTAATGGTATCTAGTTTTGCAAGCCTCCATATCACTACCCACTGCGTCTGCCCTTCTCTGCATCAGACAACCAAATTACATTCGAAGCATTCTTGACACTTCCGACCGACAGCGAGCGAACAAGAAAGCGATAGGGACAATCGAGGCGATAAATATGTCGATCGATTGATCTCAACCTCAAGGACCCGGTCCGGTCTTGACCTTCGAGTCCGGTTTTGTCCCTTGGCCTGAGGGACCTTGACCAAGTCGAGCGGACGAAGCCAGAGGAGGCAGTCGAGGAACGGCAGCAGCAGCAGCAGAAGCGGCCGGGGCAGTATTATTGATTGAAGTTAAAGAAGAGGAAGAAGATGCCGCAGAAGAACCGGTACTAGTGCTCGTTCCGGACCCGTTCCCTGCCTGCACTTTACTCAAGATTCCTGCAAGACCACTCAACTGCGCCGGGCTCAGCGTCCCTAAGATCAAATTGAACGCAATGTTGACCCCATCAACCCTCAGATTCCACACCAGACTAGGTGCATCCGGAGCTGAATTTGTTCGAGGAATGATTCCTAGGTTCATTAGGGTCGGTAGCGTCGACGCAGGCAAAGACAACGGAACGGGCGCGTGGAGATCGATGTGGGATGCCCCGGAAGTGGAACTGGGTGTAGTTGTAGGCACGGACGGACGGGTGTTCGAAGCAGAAGGTAGGGGACGGGAAGAGATGCTGAGATTCGCTGATGAAGGTCGAACCTGGGATGATGATGAGGCGGAAGACTGTATCGGTGGACGGTAGGTTGGGTACCCAGGCCGTTGGGCTGGCGGTCTGCCTGGCGTTCCAACAGATGGAGGACGGTACATCCCAGAGTTCAGCGGCCTAGCCATGTTCACTCCGTTCACACTCTGAGCCGAGATAGGGACTCGTTGTTGAAGAGGAGCGCCTCGATTGGTATAGTTGGCCGGAGGGCGAGCAGAACCTGTCTGAAGCGGTGGCCGATTAAGGGTCTGCTGAGGAGGTGGCAGCGGTGGTGGCGGAGGAGCTCGGAGGGCAGCTAGTTCTCGTTTCAATTCATTCAGTCGGTTGATAGCAGCCGACTGTTCAGAGGTAGCCGAGCGCAGACCAGTCTTGAGATGATAGATTTGACGGAGTTCGTCCGCTATCGCTGCTCGGCCAAGAGGAATAGCCTGCAAGGATGGGGAAGCGTGCTGAGGAAAAAAGGCCATGGTAGAAGGTGAAACAAAGACCGTCAGCCATTATCTTGCATGGGGCGTGCATCTCTGAGTGTAGGTCTATCGGAAGCTAAACGACTCACCTGGCCTTCTCTACGCTTCAGCGAGACAAACCGTTTCTCCAACTCTCGTTTTCTCTTTGCAAACCTCACGGCTTCTTTCAAAGATACACGTACATGTCCGCGTCCACGCCAGGCATCATTTGATCAGTCAACCTCGAAAGAAGAAGAAAAGGAAAAAAACGAGAAAAACAAGACATCTCGGCAAGGAAAAGACGTGAGCACTGTTGATACATACCTGTAATATCTGCTTCTGGTGTGCTAGAGGCAACATCGTCCCACTGCCAATCTGTCGCTCTAGCCTTGCCCTTCTGATCGGTTCCCGACGACGGCGGCGGTGGCGGAAAGGATAGATCCTGATCAGGGATCTGCCAGATGTGATACGGGAGAAGCCGCTGGATCACATCGCACACATCCTCAAAGGGGCTGACATCAGGGTGGAGAGTCATGTACTGGTCGTGTGAGAGCGCGACGGTAACCCTATTAAAGCAGAAAAGAGGCAAGACGGAGAGGAGGAGAATGACGACAAACAGATCAGACATCAATCCTTGTTCATCGATACGAGATGGGCTGAGTTATCAAATGCGGCCTGAGCCAGGGACCGACCTTCTTCTCAGAGATTCAGCGACAGAACGCTCCTCGAACGATCGCTCCTCTTTCGGAGCAACCATTTTGGGGCCAGGTCCAGGCGTACCAGCAGACCCACCTGTCACTCTCACTGCAGATGATGACGGAGTCGCGTTCGACACGCTAGGGTTAGAGGGACCAGATGAGCCTCTGTTGACTGGAAGGGTTCCTGCTGTTCTATTGAGAGCGGATGAGCTGACTGCAGGATGGGATGGGACTGGCCGACCCGATGAGGCAGTTGTATCCTTCACCTGGGATGGCTGTGGACGAACAGCTGAGGACGTGGAAGAGGAAGGTGTGGCAGGTGATGACGATTCTAGGTATATTGGACGAACAGCATGGACGGATGAATGGATAGGTGTATGTGAGGATGAAGAATGAACGGGATGGATTGATGAACTCGCTGTCTTTGTCGTCGTCGAGGATGGAAGAGTTGAGCGAGCTGAAGAAGACATGCTCCTTCGAGTCGGGTGGGGATTGTTGTGTCTGTACTGGGCGAGGCGAAGCGGCGAAAGAATCTTTTTTTTTCCTCCCTGTCTTTTCCTTGACGAGGCAGAAATTCGCTGGCCACGCGGCTGGCAGATTTTGTATTGCTTTTTCTTCAGCATTAGAATTTCGTGTAATGCACTCTCTAGTATGTTTTTCATTTTTCACTGAGACTCCAACTCATACCGCATATAGCTATGCAAGATACAGCCGTGTCGTATACATTGTATACAGTCCTCACAGTCTGATGTTTACGTTCGCACCAGGACATATACACAAGCATGACATGGAAGGTCATTTATCTAACGAGAGGTGTACAACTACAGGAATGGAGAGTGTTTACATATATTATGGAATAGCCAAAGGAAATGTGAAGAGAGTACAAGACCATGCGCCCTACTTGGACGACGAGAATTTGGTCACAGACTTGGTTCCCTCCGAGATGGCGTGCTTGGAGAGCTCTCCGGGGAGGATCAATCGAACGGCAGTCTGGATTTCTCGGGAAGAGATCGTCGACTTTTTGTTGTACGAAGCCAACTTGCTGGCCTCACCGGCGACTCGCTCAAAGATGTCGTTGACGAAAGAGTTGAGGATAGACATGGCCTTGTTGGAGATACCAGTGTCGGGGTGGACCTGCTTGAGGACCTTGTAGATGTACGACGAGTAGGTCTCGACTCGCTGTAGTCATGAATAAGAGCAAAGCCCAAGTCAGTTTTTGGCCCTCCAGATGTAAGAGCACAAAGCTCGACGTGCATCGACTGACCTTCTTGTTCTTCTTGGACTTGGCGCCCTCAGCCTTAGGAGCCTTGGAAGTGGTGGACTTTTTGGCAGGCGCCTTGGAGGCGGGAGCTTTGGAAGCAGGAGCCTTAGAGGCAGCTGAGGAATGGACAAAAGACGCGTCAGAGTGGCGAGTTAAAAGAGGAGACATGCGAAACAGGGTAGACTAACGGGCTTTGGAAGCGGTAGAAGCAGGTCCGGCCATTTTGATAGAGATAGATGAGTGAGGAAGAGTTTGAGAGGGTAGTGCAAAGTAAGCTTGGAATGGTTCCGGTGTGATGGATGAGGGGAAATGAACAAAGGAAATCGAAGAGGATTTGACGTATTTATACAATCGCCTGAAACTAAAAAGGCCACGTTGCAAAAATTGACATACATCGATTTTCTCACCTTCAAAAATTCCACGTCACTCGAAAACTTGGGATATCCCTCTAAGGGGATCAAAAATCCATTCTGTATAGCTTTGATCTATTCAGAAATTTTATGTAGGTAGGGTGAATATTTTCTGTCGCTTCATTCATGGTTGCCACGCGCGTTTCAGGATCTACGCGACTAAAATTTCGGGGCGACGTGTTCTTTTCTGACGCGCGACGCCTGGCTTTTCTCTGTCAAGTTGAAACTATATAAACCTTGTAGCAACTTGACGTCAATCAATCCCTTTCCTCCATCAAATCATTCCTAATTCCCATCACTCACAACCTCTACTCTCAACCACCCCCGAAACCTAACTTAATCACTATCATGTTCGTATAACACTCACCAGTCTTAAACACATCCATCTGGACTTGACGAACTGACCCATCTGACTTTCTTAACACAGGTCTGGAAAGTCTGCCGGAGGAAAGTCTGGAGGAAAGGCCGGAGGAGTCGATGCTGACAAGAAGACCCTTTCCCGATCTGCCAAGGCTGGACTTCAGTTCCCTGTTGGTCGAATCCACCGACGTACGTTCACATGTTTTGAGTTCTGTCGTCCAAAAGGTCTTCGCTTACCTGATCACTCCCTCTTTTAGACCTCAAGAAGGGAAACTACGCCCAGCGAGTCGGAGCCGGTGCTCCCGTGTACCTTGCCGCCGTTCTTGAGTACCTCTCTGCCGAGATCCTCGAGCTGGCTGGTAACGCCGCCCGAGACAACAAGAAGTCCCGAATCATCCCCCGACACTTGCAGCTCGCCATCCGAAACGATGAGGAGCTTAACAAGCTTCTCGGACACGTCACCATCTCCCAGGGTGGTGTGCTTCCTTCCATCCAGCCCGAGTTGCTCCCGGCAAAGTCTGGAAAGCCCAAGAAGGCCGCTGCCTCCCAGGAGGTTTAAACAAGAAAAAAAGACTTTTCTCGTGTACTCTTTCTGCTCTTCTTCCTTTTTGGATCTTGCTCTTTCTTTAGACTTTCTGTGTAATACTTGTACTGATACAATCCCCCATATCATGCCCAACTTATGTCTAAAACAACACCAGAAAACCTTGTTCAAAGCCACAAGATATATCATCATCTAACGTGCAACTCGTAAAAACTAACTGAACAATCTAGATTTACCCGTTCTCTTATGCGATCAAATCCTGTCTACCAACTGATACAGCCCTTTCGAGCTAACTCCTATTTCATACCCATCTACTTACTGACAAGCACGACGTCTGTCCAGACTTGCTCGACCCAACCTTTGACGCGTTCTAAAGAACCTACTAGATCCTTGATTCCCCTTTCTAAAGCCTCCCCTTCGAATCCTTTTACCTCGATTCTCTCCTTTTCCTCGCTCCTGACATGGTTCTCTCCGCTTGGCTGTACGACCTCCCTCCCGGTGCGCATTATACTTACCAAGCCTGTCGACGAACCACCCACTGCCAAAGGCGGCTCTAAACAAAGTTCAACAGCTAGTGTTAACCGAGAGAGTAACAAACCCCAAACTGGGTCTTCTGTTCTCAACACTCTATCGATAGCCGACCGGAGATTCTTGCTCGTCAGTTCGTCAGGAGGAGTAGGGTAGGATGATAGTAGAAGGGCATGGATGTCGGAGAGTGAAGTATGGGCGGCTGAGGAAGGCGTGACGAGGTCCGAAAGAAGGAGATCAAACGTCTTTGCAGAGATCGACCTGGCTGGTGATGGTGATGGCGTTTCTGATGCAGAAGCCGAACCGGAAGGCGCAGGAGGCTGTTTGTTTGAAGCCGGAAGGAGAGCCATCAGGCACGCCGTGATCACTAGCGCTTGAATTTGGTTCTGCAATCTGAATAACGTTTGAGAAACACCGACGAAGATCACCGGAAGTTGATGCGCTGGTGCAGGGGCAACTCGAGGTTCAGAAGATGACAACCCATTACTACTTTGAGCCGAAGAAGAAGAGATCGCAGGAGGGAGAGGGAGCGCAGGAAGAGCGATTGGCTCGGAAGAGGTAATCACTTTGAGGAGCGTCTTTGTCCAGGTGTTAGGCCCTGTCCAAGTAGAGAAAGTTGACCTGATCTGATCAAGAGGGAGCAGAGAGATAATCTCGGTTCGTTCGTTCGTTTGCGCGGCAGCCCGGATTAAGGATGGAATGGCAGAGGGAGGAACGGCTAGCAGCTGGAACGATGTGAGATCCGACTGTGAGTGTTGGAAATATAAATGCATCGTGAGAACGAGTATCGATTCAGTCAAGACACTCATTACAGCAAAATAGTTAGAAAGTGAGAACGAAATCGGGACAAAACTGACCTTCATAAGCTCTGCCAGATCTAAAACCCCCTGCATGACAGCTAGTACCGTCTTGGTCGCGTCCTTGTCGAAAGAAGAAGGCTTTGAGTCAGTCGCCGAAGCGAGTAACGACCGAAGCTTTTGAATCTCATCGTCTCGAGCAGGTGCACACCGCTGGGCTAGTTGGTTCAACTGCCATCGATGACATACGCGTTCAGGCAGAGACGAGGTCAAAAAGAAGAAATTGGTAACTATGTGTACAAACATCTCAATAAAGAGATACCGCAGCGAGAGGACTGACCAAAGTTACTAGCGCTTGACTGAATACAGCCCGATCCCAGGCCACTCCAGGTTCGGGAACAGGGAAGAGATCCTTGATCATATGTGGTGGAAGTAGACCTGATAGTGTGTTGGTCAAATCTGATTGAAGCAACGACAGGCGGATGGCAGGAGAAGGCCCAGAAGAATGTAGCTTATTAGCTGCCTGGTGGTCAACAATCCATCCGATAGGATATTTCAGCATACATAATTATATAGACTGATGGCCATAGTATGTAGTCTTATAACTTACATCATCCCAAAATGCTTTCTTCATCATCGCAGTCACTCTCTCCTCCATAGTGACAGGTCCAGAGGTCCCATCGGCCAAGCTCGCGCTCAATCGTTTCCGCTTCTTCTCTTTAGCCTCGTTCGGCTGGGAAAGAAGAGACGTAAGATTCTTCCCCGGAGGAAGAACTGTTTCCGGAGCGAGCGCTAGAGTCGAAAGGAGGGAGACGCGATGGAGAGTTGCAACTGGAGAAGACAGCTGACTCGATGGAGCAGGCGACCTTGCTAAGGATTCAAGAATCAACGGAAGAAGAGCGGGTGGCACGATCTCAGACGCTTCCTTTTCTATTGTCGGAGTCGATGCTGATGTTTGCAGAGACGTATTCAAAAGACTGTTGCTCGGCAGAGAGCCTTGATCTTGGATTAGAGGTTTCTCTATGCCTGACATCGGTGTCAACTCTGTTGTTGAGAAAGCCTCTCTATCTGTGTTGTTCTGTCCATCCGCTATATCCATGGCTTTTTGATCCTCTGGGTCTTTGATGACAATCTCTACCTGAGTCTTGACTTGATCCTGTTCAACCAACCCTTTCATCTCTTCCCTGGCATCGCTCAGAATCTGATCTAGCTTAGGCTTGTCTTGTTCCTGAAGACTGGCTCGAACTTTGATCAACGTATTCTGTAGATCTACCCATTCGGTTGTCGGTGAAGGTGAATCAAGTGCGGCAGACTGAAGCACGGTCAACGCCGAGGAGAGCTCAGTAGAAAGAGCTGAAGGAGGCAGGTTGGAAGCGAGCGTCTGGAGGGCGAGCCAAGTCTGGGAAGTCAGATTGACCATGACTCTAGATGGCTGATATGCAGACTAAGAGAAGAAACAAAGAGAAATCGACGAGTGTGTGTGAAGTGGATGAGTATTTGGTTGAGCTAGATCTCCAAAACCCGGACGGTCAAGATTACTTGAACCCGAAAGTGTCTTGCTGGCATCCAACCATCACAACTTTCAAGGCTCTCGTTCAGCCCGGATTGTTGTTGTATTCTCAACACCGACTCTGTTTTCCTTTAGATATCGTATCTGAATATATCGGAGGGCTCATACTCAGGTATGCTCATTCGCTCGAGTGTCTTCAGCTGTCGTTGATAGCTGACAAACACCGGGGCTTTCTTTGGCCTTTCTTTCTTCAGCCTGTGCCCAAACCCCTCGTTTTTCTTGTCTCATACTCCTTCTCCTCTTTCCTCTACATATTAAGGTCAAGGTATCTCGTACTTCGACCTCGCAAAACTCATGGTTGGCTCTTCAAAAGATCAAGCATCCGATTTTGTCGCCAGCGAACAAACCAATACTGCCTCCACCTCCAGCACAGGGTCTACAACAGCAACCAAGAGCCCTTCAATGCTCTCCTCCTCTCTTCGACCTCGTACACTAGAGAGTCCTATGGATCTCGCCGAGAGAAATGACGGGAGTTATGCCAGCAGGGAGGTACTAGACCATCGACCGATCGCAAACGGACATGAGAGAAAGAGGAGTTTGACTCGAAAGGTTGAAGGCTCAAGGTTGCATGAGAGCATGCGGATGGTGAACGCTAAGAGCTCGTGGCTAGACAAAGTGTTACTCAGCGGAAAAGATAGGAAGAGCTTTTTGCTGTTGATATTGCTTTGTAAGTCTTTCTGTGTTGTGCTGCTATCGGGTCTGGTAGATAGGCTAACATCGATACTTGTTTTGTTCAGATCTCTTGCAAGGAATCCCGATAGGTATAGCGCCTCTTTCCCTTCAGTTGTTGTCATCATCCGGTGTTCTGGGTAGCCATTTCATGAAGGCTGGCTTATTCAAAGAAAAAAATGACTCTAACTCTCACGTCTGCATCTCTGTGTGCTTCGCTGTTATCGCAAACAGGTCTGACGTTTGGAACTTTGCCGTTCCTCTTAAAGCCCAAATTGTCATACTCTCAGTTAGCTTTGCTCTCTCTCTCAACATACCCCTATTCTCTTAAGCTACTCTGGTCGCCCATCGTCGACTCATGTTTCTCAGCCAAAGTCGGAAGGAGAAAAAGTTGGATTTTGCCAGTCCAAATGATAATGGGGTTTTCCATGTGGTGGTTAGGCACAAGAATTAACGAGTGGTTGGAACGGGTTCGTCCGGCTCTTCCTTGGGCCAAGTTTTGTTTCTAATTTCTAGTTGATGAAAAACGCCATATGAATTTAACAACAAATATGTTTCTCCTGTTTCGTTTTCTGTAAACCATATAGGAGGTTCCAAATGTGACTTTCCTTACCTTCATCTTCGTGTCCCTAATCTTTTTCGCCGCTACCCAAGACATTGCAGTCGATGGCTGGGCGCTCACTTTGCTTTCCCACGAGAATCTTTCGTATGCTAGTACCGCGCAGACGATCGGTTTGAACAGTGGATACTTCCTTAGTTTCACTGTCTTCCTAGCTTTCAATTCGGTCGAATTCGGGTTTGTTCAGGCCTCATCTGTATGTTTCGTTGCTTCTGACAATCCACTAAATCCGAATTGTTTGGAAATAATACACAGAAACAAATATTTCAGGTCCACCCCCTTAGAAACTCCGCTGATTACGTTAGGCGGATATCTCAAGTTTTGGAGTTTGATCTATTTTGCAGTCACCGTGTGGCTATTCAAGTTCCAGAAAGAGGTTCGTCTGTTTTCTTGCTTATTACGCAAAATCAATCAGATGCCACTTCTGACGATTGCATCACCTTGTATTTGCGGCGTCTCATAGGACCCGGTATCGGATGATGATCCTGACATGGACATCAAGAAGGTGTATAAAGTCATGTACAGCATTGTCAAACTCAAACGTAAGCAACACACTGGATAAAGATTCTATTTGCAAATGTATATTTAACTTCACGTGGATCTTCTATATGAATACCTTCTTCTCAGACGTTCAATCATTTATCATCCTTCATTTGGTGGCCAAGATCGGGTTCATGGCCAACGATGCGGTCACATCCTTAAAGTTGCTCGAAAAGGGCTTCTTAAAGGAGGACATGGCCGTTGCTGTGTTGATTGACTTTCCTTTCCAAATTATCGGTGGATGGTGCGTTAAATTCACTTCTCGCCGGGTCGAACGTGTTCTGAATAAAAGGGGTTCTTAATGTTACGTTCAAATACAGGGTGGCCGCCTCTTGGTCCCAAGGCACGAAGCCTTTGAATCCTTGGGTATCTGCTTTCTCTGTCCGACTTTTCTTTGGATTATTGGCAATGGCACTGGTATATGGTTTCCCTACTACAACCCCGATTCCCTCGACCTATTTTATTCTTGTCATTCTGTTTACGGTCATCGGATCCTTTACCAGGTTCGCTCCTTACTCAAATACTGTCTCGCTTAACTCATCTCAATCCCCTTTGGGATGTTGTTGCGGCCTTAAGATTTCTTCATACTAATTCGGATAATCGTCAATATCTTTATGAATCATAGCACGGTTCAATTCGTGGGAATCTCTGCATTCCATACCCAAATTGCTGATCCGATTATCGGAGGAACGTATATGACTGTTCGTTGTTTGCTCTTTCCTCAACTGGCATGCACATCTATTTGATATCTAACTCAACGATTGGTTTCCCACGTTCAACCCATTCCCAATCAAGCTTCTGAACACAGTTAGCAACCTGGGTGGTACCTGGCCCAAGCCTATCGTCTTACAAGGTGCGCCAAAGACTTACTCTCGTCTGAACCTCTTGTTCTCGCTTCTTACTTGTTAATATGGATATTTTACTTACAACTTGATTTTGGTCATCGTGGTGCACGACAGGTGTCGACTACTTTAGCACGGCAACCTGCCGGATCAAAGATGATGTCGTTCTTAAAGGTGAGCTTCTCCCCATATATTTCAATTTTTCTTCGTCATAGACACCAAGGAAGGAGGCGTTACTAACCTTAAGCCTATGCTGTCATGTGTCCCGTTCTCGATTTACAACCTGATTAAAAAGCATCGGAATGCGTATCTGAACATGGCAAAGCGGCCTGTACGGCCTTAGGAGGTGTATGCACCATTGAACGGGACGGATACTATGTCGTCTCTGCACTCTGCGTCTCACTTGGAGCAATTCTTTTAGTAGGCTATGTTATTCCTACCGCAAGAAAACTTCAAGGTCCGTCTTCTTTTCTTCTTGCTCTCATTTCTGCCCTGGTTTCCTCTTGGAACGATAGATTCTGACGAAAAAACATCCAATTCGTTTCTCGGTTCTGAACAGCTCTACCCCAGAACGCATGGAAAGTACCGATCCCTCAGTAATTCCTTCCTGGAGAGGAAATTCCTTAGAAGATAACCAAAGAGAGAGAGGGAGAGAGAGAGAAAAGCGGGAGGCTTTGACAGCCGAATTTGTACTCATCCAAGTCTCTGACTTTATTGATTGGAAACGCTATCGTTTTGTGTTTGTGCGCGTGTAAGGAATAGAATGATTGGCGTAGAACATGCCGCAATATGGTTATAGACTCTCTTCGTACTTTCCCGTGTTCCTGTCTTTCTTGAAGAATGAGACATCTATCTGTGAAGTAAGATCAGGGTTGCATTCGATAAGATGAGCTCGGAGATGCGCTTCTCAAGTAGATAGTAGAGGTGTTCATAAGAGGAAGAGCGATAGAGAACGCAAACAGGGTCAAGACATACATACCAAGAAGAGAAGAAAAATCGTAACCAAAGACATGAACCAGAGACTGTTAGAGAAGAAAAAGAGGGTACCGATGGAGATAGCGAGAAAAAATGTTGAACCGAGGTGTTGAATGGGTGGCGAAGGAAAAGGAGGTTGTTTGTCAATATAGTGCTACAGTGGAGTGGAAGGTGGAGAGATCAGACTAGAGAGGCAGGATGCAAGAAAAAGAGGCGAGGCGTAGGCGGGAGAGAACAAGAAAATGATATTATGTAAAGAAGAAAGAAAAGTACACAAAAGGCCCTATGGAGGAAGACATAGGAGGATAGAGTAAGGGGCATGGCAATGATTTCCAACCACCCGACCTTTTAAAGATCCATTCCAGCTTTGACTCCGGCCTCATCATGCTCGTCATCACTATCACCTCCCAATGAGCCCATGTCACTCATCTCGCTGTCGCTATCGCTTTCTTCCTCGCTCTCGTCCTCATCCCCATCTTCATCCTCCTCCTCATCGTCCTCGCCTTTCATCCTAGGAACTTTGTCGGAAGTGGCGTATCGAGAAACGTAGTCCTTGACTCGGTTGTTGTAGGATGGAGGGTCTCGCATGAGTAGCGTGGCCGCTTCATTGTTGAGTGGGTCAGAAGGATTTGGGTACCGGAGGAGTTGGGGCAAGAAGGATTCGAAAATGTTCAACATATCTGTCGTTCGTAATGTCATAAGAAGAACAGAGAACGTCAAGGTCAACCAAGGAACACATACAGCGTGGACTCATGGGGACGTACCAAACATCGGAGACCATGTTTGGTTAATGACTGGTATGCAAGAAAAGGATCGTTAGACAACTCTGTTCATAACGCTAAGTAGTCAAATAAAGGTCGCACCATCTAGACAAACCGACCCGCTCCTGAAAGGGTCAAGAACAGTAGACCGGTGTGTAAGGATGGCGATCGATGAGTATACTTCCAAACTATGTATCCAATAGTAATAAATAAAAAGGAGACTCACATTTCGTCGATGTTTGGGTGAAAAATCTTGTTCATGAATCCAATTGACGGAGACTTGTACGGGTATTGATCCGGAAGTTCGACATGAATCTTCCAAATCCCGTGCTCAAAAGGGGCTATAAGAAGGTTCCGAAAATTGTAAGATCAGCTAGCATCTGAAATAGTGTATGAATTTAAAAATGCGTACTATCTGTAGGTCCATGAAAGCGGACAAAGAATTCCTATAGAGGTATCACAGCGGATAGACCCAAAAAAGCATCAGACCCGGGAGGTACCTTGTCAATAGATAAGACAAAACGGGAACCGACCTGCATGCTGTCATTGACGAGCGTTACATCGTAGTCACTCATCAGCAATTTCATCACATCTGTTTCGATCCTACGTTTCGGAGAGCTAGAAACGAAGAAAGGATTTGGTATCGTATGATACGTTAAAGAGTTAGTCATCGAGGTTCGACCCGGGTAGAAGCGGCAATTTCAGGTCGGAAGGAAGAGGTTCAATAGAGCTCCTATAGGAATAGGAGCTGATCTTGATCAACGGCTTCTAAGCTGTCTACCGGACCGAACCAGTGTACATGTCATCCGAGTATACATGCACAGAGAGTCTGTCCATGTGAAGATAGAATGCCGAACAGGAGAGGGCGGGAAGATAGACATACCTCATCTTGCGTTTCTTTGCAGGGGGCACGCCACAAGAACGGATGTTTATAGAAGAAGAAATTGTTGGATAGATATGATCTGAGAGGTCGAATTACCGATGCGAACTTGAACAGATGATCAGAGATTCCGAAGATGATGTCGACAGATGAGGGACCTTCAAGGGTTGAGTAGTTGGTGATGGCGATGCTGATGAGCAAAGGATAGTCAGAAGTGAGGCCGACAGGATGATAGATGTGGTTCATCCCGATGGTAACGAAATGCATTGCTGTGTAGATCACGTGAGGTGCGATAATTGCACTTAGCAGATAAATAAATATACTTGAATTATCTGTTACCATCGTTCGTAACCAACGCGTAAAATTCCATCTCTTCCCTCCTTCCTCACTTTTCAACGTTATACTCTTAGCCTTCCTCTCCAAACAGTTCACCCTCTTACCTGTGCATACACCCATCCAGTTATCTTTATACCCTCATGTGGAGACCGGCAACTCAGCAATCTGGCACAAATGACGTTCCTCTAGGTGGGAACCGTCGTAGATTTGGTGCTCCTCCAGAGGATGATCAACATCGTGGAGGTCAGGCTCCTGCTCCTGCTTACGGAGCAAGTCCTCCTAGATCAGGTTCAAACTATGGTCAACCCCCTCATCAAGATAACCGGGGTTCGTATGGAGATCGACAGCAGGGATATGCTCCTCCTGGTTCTGGTGGATACCCAGGTGGGGGAGGGGCAGGAGGGTACGATTCAAGAGGTCCGCCAGGTGGCGGAGGCTATGATGCTCACAGAGGAAGAGACGATTATGACGCGAGGCCTCCTCCGGGACACGGCTCGCCACCAGCTCCCTCTGCTATTCTGACCGAGCTATCAGACACCAAGAGAGAGCGAGAGGGAGAAGACGGAGGTACGTCTATCTTTTTTCCATCCATCTGTCCATCTGTCCATATGCCATATATTCTCTAACTCACTTTATACCTTGAACTTGTTCACGCGCCTTGTCTACTCTTCCACGTCTTGATTCCAGACGCTCCTCGAAAACGACGATCCCGATGGGGTGATGCTGCCGCCAATCCTAACCCGACCCTTCCCACCATGATCAATGCTAACGTCTCTCAGGCTGAGTTGGACGCGTACGCGACCCGAATGCGTGTCGAAGAGATCAATAACAAGCTTCGATCAGGAGATATCGTGCCTCCTGAAAGACAAAGGTTCGTTTTTTTATGAGTCTGATTCAGATCATACATTGGCTCATCAAATCTTGTACAAAAACATCTCCTGTCTGCCCATTCCCACGTACAATACAGGTCTCCTTCCCCTCCTCCCACATACGATGCTCAGGGTCGACGAACCAACACCCGAGAGGTTCGATACCGTCGAAAGTTGGAGGATGAGCGGGTCCGGCTAGTCGACCGAGCCATCAAGCTCGACCCGGCTTATCGACCGCCGACCGAGTACCATGCTCAGAAGCGAAACAACCGACCCCAAGACAAGGTCTACATTCCTGTCAAAGAGTTTCCCGAGGTTAACTTCTTCGGTCTCCTGGTTGGACCCCGAGGAAACTCGCTCAAGAAGATGGAACGAGAAAGTGGGGCAAAGATTTCGATTCGAGGAAAGGGAAGTGTCAAGGATGGAAAGGGTCGGCCAGAGAACACAGCAGATGACGCGGAGGATGATCTGCACTGTTTAATCACAGGAGAGGACATGGATAAAGTCAGAGCATGTGTGAATTTGATCAACAACGTTATCGCTACCGTAAGTGTCTATATATTCTCACTTGCGCCTTTTTCGGTCTTATCCTCTTGAGCTACTTGTTAAAATCATCTTCTCTTCCTCACGGCCATATCTAAAAACGCAGGCTGCTTCCACCCCCGAAGGCCAGAACGACCACAAGCGAAACCAGCTTCGAGAACTTGCGGCTTTGAATGGAACGCTTCGAGACGACGAAAACCAAGTTTGTCAGAACTGTGGAAACCTTGGTCACAAGGTGAGTCTTTTTCCTCCTAGTCTTGGTTCTCACTATGCTGATCGTACTTCTTGTATCTCTGCCATACACCTAGAAATGGGACTGCCCCGAGCAGCGCAACTACAATGCCAACATTACTTGTCACAATTGTGGATCTCAGGGTCACATGGCTCGAGATTGTCGAGCACCTCGAGGTGTACGAGGAGCCCCTGGTGGACCTGGAGCGCCTGGAGGTCCTGGTGGAGGACACTTTGACGCAGAGTATGCTTCTCTGATGAATGAGCTCGGAGAAGGAGGCGGAGTGGCCGCCAAGGGTGGACCGGCAGGAATGATCGAGGGAGGACCGGCTGGTGGAGGACAAAGACCTCCTTGGGCGGCCGGAGGAAACGTTGGAGGTCCTCCAGGAGAAGACTCCGGCGCGCCGAGATTGGCCCCTTGGAGAGACCCAAAGAACTGGCTGGGACCTGTTCGTATAGCTTCTTTGATCAGTTTATCAAATTCTCTATATCAAGGTCTCTTATTGACACTTGACCCTTTTTTTTCCTCCTCCGACCTCACTCAGGCTCAGCGAAACCACCACGGACCTCCAGGCCAGCACTTTGGAGGCGGAGGACACGGAGGATACCAAGGCTACAATCAGCAGCAGCAGCAGCAGCAGCAGCAACAACACGCACCTTATCAGCAACAACACGCACCTTATCAGCAACAGCAACATTATCAGCAGCCCGCTCACCAGATGGGCCACGCAGGTATGCCCGCTGGCGGACCGCCTGGCATGGGGGGATACCCTGGCTATACCCCTCAGGCGGCTCCTGTCGCTGCTGCTACCGCTGCCACGCCATGGGCAACCGCCAGTCCGACAGCTGCCGCCGTCGGATCTCCTGCTCAGCCCTCGGCGTATGAGTCTTATTATGCTTCGCTAGCCGCTAATGGCGGCTCGGGCGTTGGGGCTGCGTCAATCGTGCCGCCATCTGGCGCCCCGGCCGCTTGAGACCAATGAAAAACGTGCTCGGTTGGATGAGGACAAGGGGTAGGACTCATGAACAGGGACAGAGGCACAGGCTGCTGATCTTGGTTTCGACCTTCAGAGACGGCGCTTATGGCTCATCGTACCTTCCTCTTTGTCCTATCCCCTCATCTTCTCCTAACGCTTGTTCTTGTGCTCTCGTCGTCTCTTTGTGATTCTTCTATGCTTGTAGGTCTCTACTTTCTCTTGAGCACTCTGACGCGACCCGTTCTTCTTTCTCTGCTTCTTGACCTTTTCTCTACATCTTGACCTCTTGGGCTGTCTTCTGATCGGTTTTTCTTACCCTCCTTGCATCTCCTGTCTCTGCTTTCTTACCTCACATCTTATCCCTGCTGCGCTTGTCTCGCCTGCCTCACCTGCTTGCTCAATCAACAGATGTCTCATCCTTCTGTTTCTGAACAAAACCCTCTTCGCTTCCATGATTTCAGTCCTCCAACCGTCTTATGCCTCAATCTGGACCTCTCTCATATCTCGCCCTTTCACCATTTCACCATCCAGATGATACTTCTGCTTTCTTATTCCTCTTACTAAAAAGAATCTCGTCATGATCCCCTTGACTAGCAACTACAGACTCGGCTTGTCCATCATGTTTTGATTTCTGTGAGTGGTGTCTATTGACTTTTCCATAAATCGAGAAGTAGATTAGCCGTTTTTTTTACTGATATTTCTTTCTCGTATTTGGGCATACCTGCTATGGCGATCCGTGTTATTGCACCTACCGGATGATTCGATCTCCACGGAATCGATGCACACACAACAGGACGTTCTCTTGTGTTCGCGTGCTCTTACCCGGCTTGATCTGAAGACTTGTGGAGATGATCGCGCTCACGGGGTCCCTTCTTTTGGCCTCTTTTCGTCTTTGAAGAAGAAGACTCGTCAGGGTTGTTCTGACCTTGTCGAATTCACCCCTTTTTCCTTCCTCTGCATTCTCCATCCTTCTCACCCATTGTCTTTTTCTAATTTACCTTCCCCTTTTTATCTATTCGTTCCTCTCTTGTCATCTTTTCGTTTATCTCTTTGTGATCGTCTGCTTGTATTGAGAAAGATGATAGTGTCGGCCATACCCAAGGAAGGCTTCTGGTCCTGTTATCAAAATAGAAGAAAAAAAACCACATATGTATATACTCTACGAGATGAGTGATTCAAAGGGCCTGCCATCCATATGTCCAGAAAAACCTCTAGCTGAGAACGTTTGATTGATTAAGTATCTTGAGTTTGTCGATAAGATAGCCCCAAGTCCGGAATCGGGATGAACAAATGGACAAGCGAGCGGATATACAAGGGAGAGAACAAGACTGAGGTGATAGACGTCTATCTTCACCTAACCTAGGACGTCCAGCCCGTTCTTTGATTTCTTCTTACTAGGTTTCTTTGAGAATTTGCGCCAGTCGTTAACCTGTTATAGAAATTTCCCCCTTTCTTCATTAGCTTCATGTATCACAACAGAGAGGAATGATGAAAGGAAGTGAGTAAAGAAATGTACGGACACGAGCGTCTCGATTATCTATGCGCGTCGTCAGAAAAGCAGAACAATTGAGGTTGGACAATCAAAAGCGGGTCATCATCGGAAAAGCACAGAAGAAGGAAGAAAAATACGAACCTTCCCACGCCTTGTCATCCTCGATTTTTCGTTTTCTCTTTGCAATCTCTTCTTCCTTTTTCTGTGCTTCTAAACCTTCGTTTGCCAAAGTGTTTTTAATTGCTCTGTTTATGGAAGAGAAGTGGAAGAAGATTAAAAACATGCAAGAGCGCAGAGTGCAGAGAAGTGTCAGAACTTGGGGTTTATCATATGTGAATTTTGAAAGAAGGTAACAAGTGGGAGAGTCTGAGACACACCTTCTTCGAGCAACCTCTTCATCAATCAGGATCATGCGGACTTCTTGAAGGATTTGAGACCTCCAATCCGTAGGTAACATCGGATCGCTGAAGTCGCCACCGAGACGGAATAGGCAAGTAATGCATGGCATGAGTTTCCAGACTTGACTCTTATCCGGTGAGATGCTTGAATTGAATCGACACGTATATAAGAAGAACAGGAAGGAGAAGAACCAAGACCTACTCGTCCGTAGTAGTAGGCGGTAAAGGAGGTTCGAACTGAGCCAGGAGACCTCTTCGAGCATAGAGCACGATTCGATCGATATCCTCCCTAGGCTCTTTGTTTGACAACGATTGTTCGGCCTAGAAATCAGAATGAGGAAGCGCAGAGATCAGAGCGATGCATAATGATGATATGTTCAAATGATACTGACCTTCTTTAACCAGTCAAAGGCCTGGGAATCGATGTGACACAAAAGAGTTCGGAAATCAATTGATCGTCCACTCCAGATGATTCTAGTACACCGCCAGACAGATCAGAATGGAAGAGCGTAACATAATTTTAACGTACTTCGACTCCTCGCTCATGCTTGAACTTATCAGGATGGATCAGAAGACTCTTCTTCCTGTATTGTTTCTTAACATCGTTCTCCGTTGCGTTGAAAGGTAGGTCGAGCACGTCGAACGGACTACGATGAAGAGCCGACCGTGGCATGAAAAAGGATCAGTCCGGAACAATGTTGACGGAGTTTGACACAGATCATATCTACTTGAGCTTGAAGGACTTCATCACTCGTTCCACCTAAAAAAGCGAAACAAGACATCGGATTGGTATTCGAATTTGAACAGAAGGATCAGTAACATAAACTCATCACTCATAAATAGACCTATAACGGACTGACCTCGAGTTCTTTGATAAAGTTGCTCGCCTCCACTGCTATCTCTCTATCGTTCGTAGACATAGTGGAAGGAATCGTATAGGGACGAAGATACGAGAATGTGCAGATAGACTAGCTACTCGGACGATGGTTGCTGGGATGATCCGGGGATGATTAATCCGCCTGACTGCACGTGGCGTCTTTTGTCTCTTGATCAACTGCTCTCCTCTCAACGTCGACCAACGACTCCGTTTACGTCTCATCGAGGTCTCTTCCTCTTCCTCCCTCTCCTCGGCGTAGGACGGACACAAGTTGGACAAGTAAAGGATCTTGCTCTATTTCCTTGTCTGGTTGAAAAAATCGGCCGGAGACAGAAGAGAGCATTTGGCAGGCGAGTGAATTCTCTTTGTTACACCATTCCCATGCACACGCTCATGCCGGCGATCCACTCACCCCTCCCTTTGTCCTTCGGCTTAACCGATCTTGACTATGTAGGCCAGCTTTTACATCGGAATCCCTACCCTAGTAAGGTGTCGATAGCGTCCATACATCTGAAGTTCTGGAGGTTATCTCAACCAGGTCTGTCCTTAGTATCTTCAGTTAACCCCTCAAAAGTTTTCTGACACTCGTCCCGGTTCTATCCTCATCTTACAATCATCGGATCAAACTGCTTACAATCCCTCTCTCAAATTGCCCTTGTCGTAATAAAAAAACATACGGACTAATACTGAATGGCCGCGATGAACATCATTGATCCAACTCTACCACTCATTCTCGGATATCATAAAGTACAATTATCCGCCAATGTCTAATGAGTTTATGGATGAACACACCTTCGTGAAGGCGCTCTTCGACTTCAAGTCATCAGGATCTTCCGGCTTGAGTTTTCACGAAGGTGATATCATTCAAATATATACCAAATCAGAGTCGGGATGGTGGGACGGGGTTTGTGATGGTCAGAGAGGGTATGTTTTTCTATCTGGAGACTTTCATCATCTGATATATCAATTCGTTTATCAAATTCCCTTCTATCTTACACCCTTCTTTTAGCTGGCTGCCTTCCAATTACGTGATGGCGCTTACCGATGAAGAAACCAATAGAGAAATTCTGCGAGTGGAGCGGGCGGGTCTTGTCGCCTCTAGACAAGAGCTTTCGGACTTATCCGTTCGGAAAGTAGAGTCGAGAGACGCGGAACGAGAACGGCAGGACAAACATGAAGCAGATGATGTGAATGATCTCTGGGTTCCGAGAGTAAGTCCCTCGCTCTGGGTACTCCTGTCTAAGTTGATCGTGCGCTCAGAGCTGATTTTTGGAAAAACACATCTTCAACAGATATCTTCAGGAGGTCAAGTAAGCTTACATTGTTTGGTGCTCTTTATCAACAATGTTATCTGTTTTGCTGACATCATATCAATTTATGATCTGTGGCTTCTCAGGTGTATTACTTCAATACTAAAACTTTCGCAACACGACAAGACCTTCCTTCGGCCGACCCTTCTTCGGACGTAGACGCAGGCGATGCTGAAGGCGATGACCACTTGGTGACATCCACCGTAAATGGCCGTCATCGATCTTCTGGCTCTTCAGCGGGTTCATCTCCTTTCAGTCCTGCACAACCCAAGGCCCGTCAATTCTCTGAATCGCCAAAGCAAAGTAGTTACCGTGCCTTCAATTTTAATGCTCCACTCGGTACTTCTCTTTCTACGACAGACCGCTTAGAGGATACTTTGCTCCCCAGTCCTGTTCTCTCGATCGAGTCATCTCCTGTCCTCTCAGATCCTGGAGTTTTCCCATCCTCGATTTCCCTCGGGCCGTCTCCCTATTCTTCTAAGAATGTCATACCTAGAACCACCAGTTCCGGAAACCTTTCAAGGTGGGATTCTCTTGGGAAAAGATTCACGCGTGAAAGCTTTGTTCTGCGCAGGAAGGCTAGCTCGGGATCGTCTAAATCTTCCCGAGCTCAGGCCATCTCTGACGTGGCTCTAAAGATCCGAGACACCATCAAATCTTTTAAAGACTCGATCGATAGTTTTAGCGAGAGCATGCTCTTCGCAGACAGAATTGGCCATGCAGGAAGTGCTGTCAAGGAAGCTCACAGTGCGGTCGGTTTCCAACTGAACTTGATCACCACTGCCATTCGTGACCTAGTATATATTTCAGGAGTGTTTTCCGTGGGGTCTTCGAGCTCAACGTCCTCGTCCTCCACCGACCTATCCAAGAACACCGAGGCCATTCAAAGATCTTATCTCAAAGTCCAATATGCCTTCTCCCGACTGCTTCTCTCAACTCAAACGTACCTTCGCATCCTGGAGTGCGTTGGCGTAACCTCTTTAGCAGATCAAATATCTAGCTCGAAAGTAAAGACTGATGCGGAAGACGTGGAGAGGTTGGTGGTTGCGTTTGGATTACAGGCAGAGCTTACAAGGAACATGCTTGAAAAGACCGATGACTACGAGGCGAACATTCGCCGTGGTAATGCTTGGGTAGAATCTGTCGGATTGGATCGTCTACCAGGCGGCCAAAACGGGTTCTTATCTGACGCTAGATCGAGCGGAACTCTTAGACCTTTCGCAACCGAAGCTACCGATCCAGTAACTCACCAGGTTCAGCAGGCGTGCCAGCAGGCTTTCGGCAGACTAGTGGAGATGTCTCCTCTTTCCGTCTCGTTGAAGGATGGCCAAGAGATAGTCATGGATGTCTTGACGCGTGTCAACATAGTTCTACGGCACGTTCGAAGCTTTGATATAGCAAATGCGATCGATCTCGATGGAGAAGACCCGGCTACACCTGGAGTGAAGGATAGTGCCTATGGAGCGCTTGTCCAAGATGCCAATATCCACCTGCTTCAGTTCGAGCGCTCGACCAATTCTCTTACAAATGCTTATGGCCAAGCGCTCGCTTACTTCGGAGCGCTTCCCATCGCCGAGCTTTCAAGCCATCTGTCTGTCCTCCAGCAATTGGCCAATCTGTCCTTGAACGCTTTCCAGTCTCTCTGCGAGGTCGCATTCTTTCAAGTTCAGGCCGTAAAAGGTGGGATCGCCGGCCGGATCGGCAATCAGCAGAGAAGCCGTACGTCTAGGATTTTATCCAGTGGTAATCAAAGTCAGGTGGGCGGATCATCCAGCCTCTCTCGAAGCTCATCCTTATCTCAGTTGGGCGAAGCTGCTCTCAACCCTACGCCGAGGAACGATTCTAAGGCTGTCAGTGTTGATTCTGAAGATGATAATCGAGCTCAATCAACACCAGTCGCTGCGCTAGGATTTGGAAGAAAAGGTGATCGGCTCAACGACACCGACGAAGATAGAGACGTAGTGGTTTCGATCCCGACTTCAGCAAGCTCACTCTCGCTGAGTGGACGAGCAAGGACAGGATCGATCAGTGCACTTTCTTTCGTTTCGTCAGTACCATCAGTACCATCTACACCATCGACTCCTTTGGAAGATACAGACGGGAGGGAGAGTTGGCTGATAAGTAAATCAGAACAGTTCGATCCGTCGAGATTGCGACAGAATAGCAGCGATACTTGTAGGTTAACATCTTGTAGAGAAGATGATACGATATAATGCGGCTGGAACTTGTCGTCTGATACTGATGCTGATTCTGCTGGCTTAATCATCTTTCGACTCATCTGCAGCCAATAGCGATATTCATTTTAGCGTTCCAAGAACGAAAAGGATTGCTATAGCGCTTTCTCCGGCCGAGTCGGGACAGGAAGATACACCTTGGTACCTAGGTTGCGACTGGGATCCTGAGGATGTAGTCCTCGGTGATGGTGACAAGGATTTAGTGAAAGGGGCTACCTTAGATGCATTGATCGTCAAGTTGACGTCTCACCTAGGAGATAAGCACAGTAAGTTGTTTCGTTCCTCCATCCTTTGTTCTGACGAACAAATGGCAAGCCTGTTCTAACAGCCGTGTCCATTGGGATCGCTCTATCTCTTGTCTAAACTTTTCAGGCCATGAATATCGAGAAACTTTCCTTATGACCTACAAATCGTTCACCAGCCCCTCAACACTTATGGAGAAACTAGCTGCTCGATTCTATATCTCACCTCCAGATAGTTTAACGGTTGAAGAACTTGGGCGTTGGAGAAATGAGAAGCAGCGGCTCATATGGCTCAAGTGAGTCTTTGGTCCTGTTCCTGTTCGCAAGTTTTTGTAAGGTAGGAACTAGGCATCAATGGCTGACGGTGTCTTTATTCTCTTACACTTTTACAAAGGGTCATCAATGTTTTGAAATGCTGGGTTACCGAGAGCTTTATAGACGCGGACGAACACGCAACGATAAGGATGATCGAAGCTTTCGTAGATGGTCTCCCGGATACTGTCAAAGTGCGAGAATCCGGGGGTCTGGTTCGCATTCTTCAGAACAGAGTTAGTTTTTTCTCTTAGTTCTTCAGAGAATTCTCGCCTGTCTAGAGGGAAAGGACAGCTTATCTTTCCGTCTTGTTTCCTGGATTGTATAGAGAATCGATAATGCTTATGGCGGACTCAATTCACGAAAGGCAACTGTGGTGAAGAATGATTCGACTCCGGCTCCAATCTTACCGAAACACAAGATCATCAGGGTGACAGACATGGATCCGCTTGAGGTGGCTAGACAGCTCACTATCTTGGATGCTCAGCTGTTTGGTAAAATCCGACCAGTGGAGCTTCTCATGAAAGCTTGGTCGGATATGTCGGATTCCAAAAAAGCTCCCAATGTTAAAGCCTGCATTCGATTTAGCAATAATGTGAGTTCTTCTGATGTCCTGAGCATAGCTTTAGCTTGAAGGAACTCTGTCTGCTGCGTCTGCTCGATTACACTTGCTTATGGGTTTCAACATCCCTCCTTAGGTATCGAAATGGGTCCAGGTGTCACTCCTGTCTGAATATCTACCCAAGTACCGGGCCCAGATCATGAAAGCTTTCATCCAAATCGCAAACGTAAGCTTCGCTAGTTTTTTTTAAATCTTTTGTTTTGTTATAACTAGACAGACGTTTTTGACCTCTGTTCATGCATTCAATCTTCTCCCGTGGGTATCTGTGTGTTTTTCCCTTTGTTTATTGGATACTTCGAAGTGTTGCTTGTCAATCAACAACTTCAGTTGTATGGCTTCTATTATCGCCGGTCTGGTATCATCTCCGATCTCTCGTCTGAAGCGAACTATCGAGCTTCTTAGCTCCAAGACCATTGCTACGAGGGACGCCTTGATCAAACTAGTGGACTCAGAGCGAAACTTCGGGGCCTACAAAGAACGACTAGCAAAATCCAACGGACCTGCTGTCCCTTTCCTTGGTGTGTTCTTCTTGTTCTCAGAAGTAGGATTATATACGTTTTATTCTTAGTGACGACATTGACATTGCGTTTATATGTTATTGATACAAGGCGTTTATCTCACCTACCTAACATTCATCGAGGATGGCAATCAAAATTTCCTACCGGGAAACAAAAAGCTGATCAACTTTAGCAAACGAACAATGACCGCTTGCATAATGAAGGAAATTCAATCCTTTCAGCTTGGAAGATACAAGTAAGTTTGGCAATGAATATTTAATTGCCGCGTCCATTTTTCTTGAGTTGTTTTTGACTGACCTGAGATTGTCCTCTTTCTTGAAACACAGTTTTGCATTGGCACCCCCAATCCAGGCTTATCTTCATGAACACCTAGCGGCGGATCATCATGTCAGATCTGATCAGCAACTTTACGAGCGTAGTAAAGCTCTAGAGCCTAGAGAGCAGGAGATGGAACGACTTACTCGGTGAGCTTAGGACTGGTCTGAATTTGTTTCCATAAAACAAAAATACCTATTTATTCGGCATTTTCCTACTTCGAATTTATGCAGACTCTTCCAAGAGAGCGGCTTCCTCTAAAAGCCTAATTGACTTCTCCATTCTCGTAGATCGTGAACGATTATCGCTTCGCCTCCAAGTTTCCCTTTCTTCTTTCTTCTTTTTTTGCTTGATTTGATTTACCTGTGCTGCTTTCTTTCCTAACTATCTTGATAGTTGCTTCTCAATCTCTCAAGAACAGCTGGTGGTCTTTTCTTCAGCTTGTGGATGGTCTTCTTTGCTTCCTATTTCATACTGCTTTCTGCTCAATTTTTGCTTAAAACACGCTTGCTTCTCTGCCTTCTCTTCGTTATGCTTACTTTAGTTGCTTCTTGTTGTTTATATAATTATGATGATGACTGCTCTTTCTGATAATTATCAAATCATTGATGAAGAAACATCATTTCTGTGTATGAAACTAGGTTGAAATGACAATCGTCTTCGATATCATTTGAATAGAAAATGAAGAGATCAGGATATTTGGTTCTCACCGCCACCTTTGAAATTATCCCGGACCTCTCTCATGACTTGGGTTCACGGAAAGGAAGGCGACGATATCGTTTTCAACCCTCCGTTGATCCTCGTACGACAAGTAAGAATTCTCTTGCTATATGAATTTTCTTGTCTGAATGTCCGGCTGGTTGATCAAGAATGCTGGCATATCAACAAAAAGTCTTTTCAGATGAAAATTGATTGCTAAATTTGATCTCGTCATCTGGGTCATGTCTTGATATTTTCTCATAGCGATGGATTTTGGAGAAGCTGAGGAAAGAGAGTGTGACTTCAGTGTTGGACATAGGTTGTGGCGAAGGTACATATTCTGGTATTCTGCTTCCAATCTCATCAACGAAATCCAGTTGCAGATTGACTTGTTGATCCTTTTTTGCTGGTTTGGACGATGTGGTTGGATAGGTAACTTGCTTCAAGCTGTTAGTGACTATCAGTATCTGTCCTTCCAGTGTTGTTGTATTTTATAGAAGAAAGAACTTATTGATATCATGACGTTTGACTCCAGCTCTCTTTCCCAGCTCCTACAATTCCAGAGCCTTGCATTCGGGAAGACACATGTTCATCCGAAGAAGATGAGCCAGAACCCCCGAGTTTACATCTTAAAGTTAGTATCTATCTTCCGTTATAGACATATAATGCCAGGGAAACAACAATTATAGATCTTTCCCTGCGGCGACCAAATGACCGATCATTTCAATTTCTGGTTATAAGAAAATCGCAGGTTTGGACATAAGCGAACAGGAGCTGAATAGAGCTTCAGAGCGGATCTTTCCTCTGATTGATGATTCATCAGACAGCCCAATTCGCAAAAGATGGACAGATCTAGAGATAAAGTTTTTCCTGGGAGATCTTACCGTTGTAAGTCCCATCTTTGGTTAGAGGAACTCTTACTGATCTGATAAGCATTCTTATTCATGTTGTTGCTTCTTCCTGTGAAGTTCGATCCAGAACTAGAAGGATATGAAGCCATTGTCGCGTCAGAAGTTGTAGAGCACCTTCCACAACCGATGTTGAGCGCACTCGGTCCTGTGCTCCTTGGAAAGTATAAACCCCGTCTGTTATTAATCACCACTCCTAGTAAGTTAGAGCATAGCTTGTTTGATGATTTTCTTTGACTGAGCCGACGAAATGGAAAGTTCAGATTTTAGCTTCAACGTTCGCTTCAACCGGGACGGAGAGAACAAGAGAGGATATCCAGATCCGACAGGAAGGACAGACAGGATTTTCAGGCAAGTTTGACTGGTGTCAGCGCTATAAGAGATTTGTGTATTTATCACCTTCACTGTAATCTATGTGCCAGACATGATGATCATCAGGTAAGACAATACTTATCTGTCTCAAGCCATCCTCCGTCATTGAGTTTGCTGTAAGACTTTTCTCTTCTCTTGTCGCTCAGTTCGAATGGACACCGGAAGAATTCTCGTCCTGGGCTACGTCCCTAGCCCACGAATACGGATATATATTGGAGAAAAGCGCTATCGGTTCACCTACATCTCCTCTTCCGCCTCCATCTGAATCAGCTACGTACGCTGTCCATTGTTGTGTCTTCCGACTCGATCCCACTTCTCCTCAACACCAGAGCCCACCATCGTCTTCTTCCTCAAGCGCGCGTCCAATAACACCCAGTTGTAACAAAGAAAATCATCGACTCCTCAGATCCACCCTTATTCGAGCCACATCTCTCATCGGGCTGGGGATTGACTTTGAAGATATTCGAGAAACCGTTAGAGATCTGATGTCATGTTGGGGTAGAACAGTTATTCTCGTGAGTGAATTGTGGCCAGAGTTGGGAGTCCTATGTGGTGGATCAAAGAGAGTCTTGGTTCAGGTTTGTTTCAATCTATGCTTTGCTCTTCCTGTTCTTTTCTTCCTTTCTCAAATCTTATCATTGAAGACGTGATGTGGTCCCGATCAACTGGTACATCCACAGGCGCTTGGTGGATGGGGTAATGTTCCCCCGCCCCCTCCCCTTCCTTCTCCCCCTCTGTCATCGTCAACATCTACTTCCGTCTACTCATACTCTGATGGGTTCTTCGATTTTCAAGAGTTTTCGATCAAACGAGCCGGGTACGATCTTGAAATCCAATGGAACCATTATCATGCGTATGATCTCGCCTCTTCAGAGCAACCGCCTGACGGTTTGATAGACTTTGATTCGAGAGACAAGAAAGGAAAGAGAGAAGAGAATGGATGGGGATCTGAGGAGTCAACACCGGGATGGGAATAAACTGGAGGAGTTTCATGTTTTTGATGAAAATGGTTTGTCTAATAGGTCGGATGAGAAGCTCAGTGGTTGGTACAAGAATGTATCGGAGAGATATGAATAGATAGAAGAATGAACGTCATGAATGGGGGGGGAATATTGTATAAAATGGGGGAATTTTTAGAGCTTCCAAGCTCTATTAACGATATATGGAAAGAGCAAAGAATGGGAGAAAGACGAAAGGTGCTAAATTACAGAAACCATCTTCCGAGGTGCTTGAGATTGTGAATCAAATCCAAGACTTTTAGCCCAAGCCTTCAAATCGATGTTCTTGTTCTCAATCTCAATCATCCAAGTAAGTTTCTGTTCCATCGGAAGTTACATCGGATGGAAAAAAAAACACCAGAATATCAGATCAGTCGGAATACGAAAACGTATCAGCAACCCGTCGACTTTTCAATACTTACTGATAACTCTGCCGGATTAGGTCTAATCGTCGGATCCTTTTCTAAACATCTATCTACAAAGTCACCTTCGACCGTTCCGACGCCCCACGGTTCACCTAACTTCGGCGCCGGCTCGTTGACTATATGTTGCAGCAGGTCTAAGATCGACATTGTCATCCCACCTCCACCAAGGGACACTCCTTTGGATTTGCGTTTTTCAGATGTCGGAGGCGAAGTAATGGTGGCCGATGAAGTTGATGAGGGTATATCAGAGTCATCTGCATCATCAGAATCTTCATGAGGTAAGGAAATAGATGGTGAATGAGCGCGCTCCTTCTCTGCTTTCAAAATAAAATCATCAATTGGAATGAATCACCTGAAAATGGGAACCGGCCAAGCGCCATCTCAATCAACGAGATTCCTAAACTCCAAACATCTGATTTGACAGTATAGGGCGCTCCTTGGATTCGCTCCGGCTGTCCAAATAAAAAAGATATTCAGAAATGTTTGTTTAACACATGAGTCTTGATTGTTATTATGTACTATTCCAAGAGAGAAAGGAGCAAAAGGACTGACACTCATATACGTGCTTGTTCCTACGAAAGTGTTGGCGATACTATTGATCAACTCGCCCGATACTCCGAAGTCACAAAGTTTGATCTCCCCTTCAGAATTGACCAGAATATTCGATGGCTTCACGTCTAGCATTTCGCTCGACCCAAAAAAAAACACGCACATATATGGTGATGAGGAAGAGGAATTCCAAAAATATGGAAAAGGGTACCTGAGGTCAATATTTGCATGCTAATGCGAAGTACCTGTAAGTGGAGAGAAACAAACCTCGGTGGATGATTCGATGAACATCATATAGATATGTTAGGCCCTCGAGGACAGCATGGGCTATCTTGCCAACGATGTCGATGTCAATCGAACCGTGTTTTCGATAGATGTTATCTAGTGACCTGTAGAAGTCGAGTATCAAGACGATGGAAAAGAAATTGTTCTGTCAATTCGAGAACGACCTTAAGAGCCACAACAGACACGATACAGAAAGAAACACACCCTCTATCCATGTGCTCCATACAGATACAGATGTGAGGATCTGCCATGAAAGCGCCATAGAAGGAAACAATATATGGTGACGAGCAATCGTGCATTATCTGCAACTCTCGTAAGATTTGTTTCCTAACCGACGGCTTGGCATCGATTAGAACCAACTATATGGAAGAAAGTCGTCCCATCGCAGCGAAGTCAGTGATATCAACTGACAACATCTCGTCTCGTTCTTTCTCGCCATATCTAAGAGAGAAGCTGTACCTTTCTAGCCATATAGAGCCCTGTCGCTTCGTGTAAAACTTTGGCAACCGTCCCTCCATTTCCACTTCCCAGATCACCAACAACCTTCAGATCCTCTCCTTTCAGATCTGTCTTTGTTTTTCCGTTTCCACCGCCTAAATGCAAGCTTTCGAGCTGGCTTGCTAGCTTCTGCTGGTATGAGACCTTGCCGGAAGACGGAGAAGATGAAGATGACGATTTTTTTATTCGGCCAGCGGATGAACCGGTAGTTGTAGAAGGCGTAGGCGCTAGCCGAGTCGGGCCGATCGACTTTGAGATGTCCAGTCCGACGGGCTTTTTTCTCGAGATGCTAGATTTTTTGAGACCACTTAGACCGATAGGCATGCTCAAAGCTGGGTCCGATGTACTCGAACAGGGAAGAAGAGAAGACGACGTGGAGGACGAAGACGACGAGGGCAAGGTGATGGTGGATTGTGATGTGACAGGTTTTCCGAGCGTCAGATTCTCGACAGAAAGTGATATAGAGGAAGACCGATCGTATGCAGACGGAGACACTGTCAGGTCTGTTGTCTCCTCATAGGAGGAAGATGCAGAGCCGATATAGGTTGATTGCGCTCTAGGAGTTATGTTTAAACAATCATCGTCGTCTGTGTAGTCCAGCGGTCTAGGTGCCAACGCTTCGGCTGACAATTGTAGGAGTCTCGGATTCCGTTTCTTCTTCGGTTGCGGGAGCCCTGGGAACGTAGACATATGTGTGTGGATGAATGAGTATGAGTATGTGTGTATAAAGAACGAGATCAACGGGATGATGACCGGAAGGGAGAGAGATGGGAGGAAGATAGCAAAGGGATCAAAAGAGCATTTCAGGGGTTCCCTACACCGCAGTCACGTGCACAGGTCATTCGTAGGGCGCATACACATAAACACACATACATCTAATTGGAACAGAGGGAAGGAAGAACGAGAGAGTACGGAAGGTAAGGCAGAGTAAAAAGAAAACAAAAAGATGACACGAATCCATGGATCATACGGAAGATAGATAGAGAAAGGCGAGGAGGAAGGAGCGAGCAAAGCACAAGAACGAAAGGAAAGAACAAAAACAAGATACATAAGCAAAACTGACGAAATGTCGATCGAACCGATCAAATCACAAACAACTAGAGGACAGACAACAAGGATACACATATGGTTAGCGAATTTCAGAGAAGAATAGGAGAACATAGCATTTGTAACTAACCTTGCCCTCCCCTGACCGCACTCTCTTCTCCAACAACCTACTCGCTCTCGATCTCCAATCAGATTCCACGAACCGCTCGACCCGATCCCACATTGCTTCTTTTCGCATATGGTCGGGAATAAATCTATCTATTGGGTTCTTCATGGCGCTTTGTATAGCATGAAAGAAACCATCAGAATCGTTTCTGAATACGTTGTACACGTATGGCGCATCGACATATTTCAGTCCGTTCTGCAGGAGATCCGGGGCCGAGATGTTAGTGTTCTACTCGGTCTTGCTTTGGAGACTCCAACACACACATAAACGAACACACCTGCTGAGTATACCAGTTGATTTTATCTCCCGGATTATCTTTATTCCAACTCAATATTGGGTTCAAGAATGGTACACCTAGACAGAGCGCATCGTACGGACTGGGACTCAACGGTGGGTTACCTATTCCAATCAAAATCTTGCTATGGGCAACCTTAGAGAAGAACTCGGTCTGAGGGAGCAGGTGGCTTGTATGCGCCAACGCGGACGGCGGTTCAGGAACATTCGGTGTAGACTGTGTATATGCGAGTAATGTCACGTTGAGTTCATCCCGGGCTCGTTGAAAGATCGCGTTGGACCCTGCAAATTGTGAGTTAGAGTAGATGTTCGGGTGAGATGCGAGAATGATACGTAAATAGAACGGAGACACGAACACGCAAACTCTTCGGTGAAGAAGAATGCAGACATCTTTGCAAACACGTATGCCTGCTTCTGCCGCTCCTCTCGAGGGATCAGAGGGGTTTTCTCACAGACCTCCTCGATACTATACCCAATATATGTGTTGCCCAAATTTGAGTCAGAACCTCGGGGGCCTATGACTTGCTTTTTCGGCACAAGAATCTTCGAGGGCCAGATGCTTGCTAAGAAAGAGGAGGTCGCGTCTCTCTTTCGCTTGTAACCGATGGAATCAAGCTCTCCGCCTTGGAAGAGCTTTCGGAAATACTCTTCCTGAAGCTCGATAGAAGGTTCCGGTGACATCGTCCAGCCTGGTCCGAGTGGATTTTTACTGTCGCCCCAGAAATGGAAGGAGAATAACTTCCAAGCAGGAATCCCTCCTTTGTCCCAAATGGATTTCTCCGAATCAGTATTTTGTGTTGTATCAGTTCGAGTACATTCAGCGGACTCTAGGCATTTGAATGATTTGATGGGTTCGACGACGACGACTAAGGCGACCGAACAGATTGAAAGCACTAGAGTCAGCTGTTAAATCAAAAGCGTTTTTTGCGACTCTTTGGCGTTGATACCTTTGACATAGTCCCCCAGGACTCTATATTGTATCGCGGTCTGGTCAAGCCTCCTTGAAAATAGGAACGTATATCCCAGATGATCCAACGCACGGATTATAGATGAAGCCCTATTATTTGAGCGATTGGATTAGCCAATGATTGTTAAACGAGAAGAGAGCCTCTGAATCAAGTGACACAGTAAGAGAACGAACCAAATGGCTTCCCCGCCCATCCAACTGAGGAAAGCAGATCCAATGAACTCCATCGAGCCGACAAGAACGATGGACGATTGTTTCTCTTTACAAGTTCCTTTCTCCAAACATTCATGTAAACGGATGATTGCGTTTCGATTATGTTCTTCCGGTGTGGAGCCTATTGAGCTTTGAGACGAGACTTCAATGGTTGGATCAATCGGATCATCTGGATGCGCTCGGAGAAAATAGAGAAGCTCCCGAAGTGGTGGGAGAGGACCAGGAGGAGGTAGAGGATCTAGATGCGGGACGGGTATAGGCTCAGATTCGAGCTCGGAGTTGGATGCAAAGTTTGGATGAGAAGTTGGCGTGGTATATGAAAACAGAAGGGTGAACAATGAGAAAAGAGTGAGGGTAAGAGCGATAAAGAGCGGAACCGTCCGGCGGGGCGAGCGAACGAATCTAGAAAGAGGAAGAGTGGTATAAGTATGGTTTTCGAAACAAGATGCCGCACCTTCATCGAGAGAATAGACAACCGGGAGAATGAGGGTTATTTCTCTCCTTTTGAACTAACCTGGTCATTGAAGATGATTCATCTACAGAATAAACCAAGGCTTCTCTATGAGCGAGTGAAGAGGCGTTGGTCAAGTGTTAGCTCCGAGGTTTCAGCCAGAGGAGGTTTCACTGGTTAGTCACCCTGGATTCAACAGTCTTCTCTTCCATCACTTCCTCGCCTGCCTCTGTCGGTTTGATCTCTCAACTATCATCACAGTATGTCTCCTACCGAACCTTCCCAGTTAAATGCTCAGATCACATCCACCCAGGGTGTAATCTACGAGGTAGTTTTAGTTTCATTTGATCAATCGTTATTATGTCCCATCTGATTCCTGACTTTTCAATCGCATACAGACCATCGGAAACGTGACAGGCTCCTCAGCCTGGAAGGAAAATGGAAAGAACCTTCAAGAGAATGGGAAGAAGGAACTAGAAGCTGCTAAAGCAAAGCAGCATGTGGATGCTGTTTGGGATCAAGCAGCCGGAAAACTCAAGAGGTTGGCCCTTGTTTTGGCAGATGTGTTGATCAAACAAACTTATATTGACCGACATGCGCATATACCCGCATCTACTTAATAGCGGATGGGGAATTATAGCTGGTGACCAAGACAAACAGACAGAGGGAAATCTTCAAAATGAAAGGGGAAATTTAGAGGAGGCACAGTCTGTTCGTTGTCTATATTTCTTTTCCTTGTAATGCAGTGACTTGAGATCAATAAAACTGAATATTCTAATTATCTCTTTCCTTTCCGTTTTCTTAAATGCACATATGGTTCATCTAGAAAGGAGAAATCTTGCCTGCTGGAGGATCAGAGACGATCAAAGGAAAACTTGAGACGGCTGCTGGAATCATCACCGGAGATCAAGAAAGGCAAAATGCGGGCAATGTCCGCGTCCAAAAGGCAGAGTTGCAAGGAAATATTTAGCAGGCGGAAATGTTTAGAGATCTGCTCTACTTTCGATGAGAAAAGCTCGATGTATTTAACTTTGTGTGATCCAATGTATTTGACGCTATTGATGTGCCAATGGCAAGGTCGTCTTGTCGCCTGGAGTTGGGTTTTATCTATCGGCTCGGTCACCACCGCGATTAGATTTGTTTTCTCGTTCCGAATTTGTTTTTTTTTGTCGTTCGTTCTCCCTTCCACGTCGACATCTTATCGTTTCTTCCTCGACATGTCGAGAAGAGCAACATACCTCGATGTTCTAAGCGACCGGCAAAAAGAAGGTTCGCTCTTCGCACAGATCTGATCAGCTTGGGCATTATTCTCTTTTGAGGAAAGCTCATATCCTCCAGAGGAAACTTGGAATTTATAAAATAATAGCCGTCACATCGGATCCATCCGTTCCACTTCAAATCCTCGCCGGCCCAGGATCTGGTATCTAACATATTCTTATAAATCTTTGTTCAATCTTTGTTTTCTATTGATATGTATGCCAACTGACTATGGCTTAACTGCTGTATGGGGAGATAATAAAAGGCAAGACTAGAGTTTTGACCACTAGGATCGCACACATCATCGAACATCACTATGTACCACCTCAAGATATCTGTGCTGTCACATTCACGAATAAAGCGGCCAAGGAAATGAAAGATCGGCTAGGAAATCTATTAGGAGATGAGTTAGCTTCCAAGTTGATTATGGGTCAGTCTTCAGAATGAACCCCTGATTTTTGTATATGCTCATCCTCTATCGCCACCTGGGAATGAGGCTGAATGGATTGGATTTCTTGTACCTTTCAGGTACTTTCCACTCGGTCTGCGTTCGGTACCTTCGTCGGTTCTCTGAACTCATCGGACTCCCTAAGAACTTCATAATCCTTGATCCTGACGATTGCGCCAAGGTTATCAAACGCCGATGGCCTCAATATGCCGAGAAGTTTCGGGAACTTGCTCAAGAGTCAGCCGGAGAGGGAGGAGGTGAAGGGATGAAGGAAGAGGATTTTAAAGAGAAGTGGTGTTTAAATGAAATCAGTAGATCGAAGGCAAAAGGACTGGAACCACGAGCGGTCAGGAAAATAGCGATAGAGGAAAAAGATCCCAAGAAGGCTTTATTCGCAGATGTAAGTTCATACACAATATCCTGTCGTATTTCTTCCTTTATCATGTCACTTACTTCTTTGAATCATGTGGACCTGAAACTGCTAGATATACGAAGAATATGAGAACGAGCTTAAGGACAATCATTCATTAGATTTCGATGATTTACTCTCAAGGGGCATGGAGGTGAGTAATGAAGATTGGCGGGGTGCTCATCGAGAAGCCAGGATGGGATTATTGAACTTTACGTTGACTTGCTCCACTTTAGCTTTTCAAAACAAACCCGCATGGTGAGAGGTATATTTCTCGTAAATGGCAAGTTGTTATTTCGTTCGACTGAAGAACTGTTTGTTTCGTATCTTAGTCTTGTTCAACATCAAACATATTTTCATAGACGAGTTTCAAGTGAGCATTACCCTGTATCCTCACCACTCTTCACTTCCTCGCTGATTTAATGTCAACTTCCGACTCTTTTCCTCAAGGATACCAACCATGTTCAGTACACTCTTGCCGAGTAAGCACAAGCCATTGTTGTCTAGAAGTAGGCTGGAAAGCTGATGGCAGTATCCTTATACTGATCGTGTTGTTCGGATATAGGTTATTTGCGGGAGTCAATAAAAATATCACGATCGTTGGAGACCCAGATCAAAGTATTTACGGATGGCGTTCGGTACGTTCCTCGGATCTCCTTTTGACATTTCGTTTCTGTCATCTCTACTTCCCTACTTATCGAAAACTGGCGATCGGCCAATCCTCACGGATCTTTATCCTGATCGAACAAAGGCCGAGATCGAGAATTTGAACAAGATGATGAGGAATTTTTCAGGGTGTAAACAAATCTTTCTAGAAGAGAATTACAGATCTACAGGAAGTATCTTGGCAGCTGCTTCTGCTGTGATCTCCCAAGGTTGGTTCTTTTAATACCCAATCGAACTTTCTTCTCATCCCTTCTGCCTCTCATCGATGATTTATTTATCTGTTTATGATCGATAGATGTGAACAGGATCAACAAAGGTACGAAGATTCGTTCTGATCTCATTCATACATAGATCTACAAGTGCTCACTTGTTATTCTATCTTCGGACCTCTTAACACAGGCCTGTTTACAAATCGCGCCAAAGGCGAAGCCGTCGTCCTCAAGCGATTCTCAAACGACGACCACGAATCCAACTTTATAGCCAAAGAAATCAAACGACTCAAGGTTGCCTACGCACTCCGGTGGGATGATTTCGCAGTCTTGTTGAGATACAATGCTCAGTCTAGAGGATTTGAGAAAGCTATGCAGACCGAAGGGATTCCGAATAGGATCTTGAATGGGCACAAGGTGAGGGTTTATCTGAACCGCCTGTCCTTCGTTGTGGTTACTGATAAAAACGGATGTGCGGTTTTTTCGGATTGGACAATCAGTTCTTTCAAAGAGCAGAGATTATGCTTGTTATTGGATATCTTCAGCTAGTCGAGAATGAAGCCTTCGGTGTATGTTCCCCTCTGATTTCCATCCCAAAAGCGTTGAATCAGAACCGTGCTTGACCGGTACACAATGGGTTTTCGACAATTTTTCTGCGTAGTCTGCATTCAGAAGAGTTGTCAATGCTCCTAAGAGAGGCCTTGGAGAAAAGGTATGTAGTCCAGATCCTTATGCGACCTATTTTGCGACTCACGAATTGAAGAAGCAAATATATATGCGATTCTGTTTGGTGATAGAGTATAGACCGGATTGTTGCATCAGCCAATAACATAGGTGCATCTCCAATAAAGTACCTCCGTCAATCACGAGGAGATCTGAATACCAAGCAGGCGCAGGAAATGAAAAAGATGATTGAGGGTTTGGATACGGTTCGAGCTTCAGCAAAATCGGTACGTTCATGTTTACTTCGTTACTTAATCCAGAAGCTGATTTTGTTTCTATAATCTGAGCAGGGATCATCAGTCATGGATCTGATCGACCTGATCGTCCACGTGTTCGAGCTAAAAGCTCATTTCATGAAAGAAGATGATTGGGAATCTCGGATGGAAAACATAGACGAATTGAAAACGTTCGCTTCCAAATTAACTCTCAAGAATGAGTCTACTTATGAGATTCCTACTCAGGGTGATTCAGATGACGAGATAGAGGAGGTGGTGATGGATACACCACTGAGGATGTTTTTGGAGGAGGCCATGTTGTCTACAGACGCGGACGAAACGGCTGACAAAGATGAATCGCCCGTAAGTTGGCTCTCGCCCTCTCTTATGGTACAAACAGAAACATATGTTGTACATATGTCATAATCGGCGTTATCTGACGGTTTGTTGATCTGGTTCTGTTGGGTGGGGCTGTTTAGAAAGTTCTCCTTTCAACAGTACATCAAGCAAAAGGACTCGAGTGGCCAGTCGTATTTATCCCTACTCGTCCGTTCATCTTACTTGTCATTCGACACGTTCACTCCACGATCTTCAATCGTCTCGTTTTGCATCTTTTTTTATAGTCGAGATGGATATCTATCCGTTCTTTAGATCCAAGACGCCGGAGCAGATTGATGAAGAAAGGCATGTCTAAATTACTTGACAGCTCGTACTACGTATACATCTATATTGATCAACATGTTGATCTTTCTTATTTAGGCGGCTGTTGTATGTAGGTGAGTGTCTGACACACCTTCTGTGGTACTGCTCCAGAAGACTGATGCTTTATTCTTATCTATGATCATTCGAAGCAATGACCCGAGCGCAGGCTCTGCTTGTAAGTTAGCCAGTTTCCTGCGTTTATGCTTCAGTCAAGCATGGATCTGACCTCGCTCTTGGGTAAGGTGAAACAGTACAGCACACATGTAGAATCTCGATTTGCACATGGAAAGAGTAGGGCTTCAGAGGTGAGACCGGACATTTGTGATTCCTTCTCTTGTGAACGTTAACTCACTCCAAATCCTCTCCATGTTTCTAGATTTCCCCATTCCTGCCGCCAAAACACAAATGGGTCCGTATCAAAATCTTTCTCTTTGGAAGTTTCTCACAACTTGAAGTAACGTGCTCTTCTTTCAATGACAATAAAAGAGAGAGCTGTTTCTAGTAACGTATCCGATCATCACGTCCAATGCCCGCATTACTATGGCAAAAATCCTGGATCGACCCGAAATAGATGAAAAAGTTGTTTTGGAAGCGATGGCATCTGCGTAAGTATTCCTTCTCAGTCGTGTATCGATATCATTGGACTCAGCTGGACTTTTCTCATTTGAGGGGTCACAGAAATATTCCTCATGAAACGACAGACGAGTATTACCTACCTTACAGCGCACCGACGACATACAGCCAATCAGGAGGGAGTTACTTCAGTCGATCTAATAAAGGTAAAGACGAGTACGCTTTACCACCTATGATGGATTCATTTGACGGAGGGTTCTCGAAAGCTAGCACTCTAGTCGGTTCGGCATCTACCTTTTCTTCTTCCACTGTCTCGGCTTCCACTTCCTCTACAGCCGATCGACAGCCTCGTCGGCAACTGCCCGGCGCAAACTCTGTGCCTTCCTCAACAACATCCTCTTTGTCCACAACTCTACCGTTGATATCAAGCTCAAGCTCGAGCTCGAGCCCATCTATCGGAAGTTTTCGAGCGACTTCGTCCCGGAAGATCAACAATCTAAGCTCTCGAACGGGCTCCACCCCTGTGTTCAATTCAACATTCAAGCCCCCGTCTTTCATCAACCCACCCCCTTCTGCTTCTCCTGCCAACCCAACTGCTTCTATTTCTTCAACCAAAACAGCGTCTGTCCCATCTCACTCTCGATCATCAGCAGCAGCAACAGCAGGAGGGAGAGGAAGAGGAAGACAGAATCAGATTACAGCTGTAGCCCGCCGTCGAGCAGCTCTGACGGGCCCTCCTCGACCGGATCCTCCTAAATGGGCACCACCTCGTCAATCGGAATCAGATCGGTATAAACTTCCGCCTATGAAATCAACTTCCTCAAAATCAGCAGATCCTTCAATCTTGTTACCTGATGGACCGGGTACTGGTCTAGATAGGTTTGTTGATGTGGGCTCGGAAGGATTATCGATTATGAAGACTTTAGGCTTAAGTTCATCAACTCCTCCTACTACTGCTGCCTCCTCCGCTTCTCAACCATCAATTCGAACCAATCAATCTCGACCTCAAAATCTAGAAGAACACGGCCAAACACGCTCGAGACCAAACCGGATTAAACCATCATTGACGCCTACTTATCTTATCCCACAACCTACAAATCCAGAGACAGCAGCCTCAATCATCGTCTCGGGTTCTGGACCTTCTTCTTTGGGTCTAAGTACAAGTACGAATGGAGTCGGGATCAAACGAAGTTTGGGGCGTTCAACATCCGCTGGGTCGTCAGGGTCGAGAGGGCTATCGAGGTCATCCTCGAGAGGATCGGGTACTAAAAGGTCAAGAGGATTGTGAACGAGGGGGAGAAGAAAAATCTCGTATTTTCGATAATGATGTAAAACTGTTCTCTCGGGACAGAAAGTGTAATACATAAAGACGAGATGAATCCGTTCTATGACAAATCGACTAGTTGAAGAGAGAGCTGAGTACGAACAAAGTCAAGAGACCGAATGGCCATTGTTGAGGGAATTATGGAAAATATGAAATTAAGAGAGTGCAAAAATTGGATCCTCATCATGAATGCAATTGGACATCGCGCACAAGATAGAATGAAACTAGCAGTATAAAACATAGGAGTAAGCAAACATAGAACAACTATAAGATAAAAAGTGACTATGTCGTTTTAGAAAGACTTCAATCGAAGGATAAAGTTGATACCCAAAGCGACAATGATGATTCCACCAAGGAGCGTCGGTCCGAGATCATCGTGATACCTCGCATCTCGTCGCTGATCAGAAAAATTGGGATATACATGTGTCAGCAAGGGATCGATGAGAGATCATAGAAAGAACGAACCTTTCTTAGGGAAATCGCTCGGTAACCGAACATTCCAGCACTATATGCGACCGAGATGAGCGCACAAAGCGTGAACGCAAACGCGCTGTACATTCCGGCTGTATCATCCACAGAAACGAAGTTCAATAGACCAGTTGAGATACCAGCGAGAAGGACAGCCACGTGAAGCCATCGGAGGAATGTTCGCTCGTTAGCAAAGATGACCTGCAACACAAAAGTACGATCAATACAGGTGAGCCTCAATTTAAGTAAATCCGTTCTTCCAAGTGGCATACCAGTGAAGAAGTATTGCTTACCTTGGGCTCAATTCTGACGGGAACAGAGATCCTCTTGCCAGCAGGAGCTGAGAATCTGACCATCTCCGGTTGATCCAACGGCGCCCCCTCGTCCTCCTCCTCTTCCTCGTCCAACCCAGCCTCAGCCTGCTCTCTTTCTCTCTGGGATTTGCTCTTGAATAGTTTTGAGATTCCCAAAGAGTTCAGCATGGAAGAATACTTGGCATCAAACTGTCGAGATCCAGTCAACGGCTCGATGTGGATCGGTCGCTCAGCTCGTTTGGCCGAGTTTGTGTTGCCGTTGGTCGAGGGCTTTCGATCAGCCGTCGAGGATGGACCCTGAACCTGACCCTCCCCAGCTAATCGCTTGGCCTCCGCTTCCTGTCGAAGCTTTACCTCTCGGAACGCCCGGGCCTCATTAATCCTTGACATGACCGCATCAGTCAGTTTGATCTGTTTCGCCTCGTCGTCCTTGGAGGCCAATTTCGAGTACGGGTCATCGTCATCATCAAACTCGCCATCTGAAACGGGCTCGTTGTAGGGCGCTTCAGAAGGTGGAGGAGATCCGATAGAGGTGGGTGTGACCGAGGCTGAGTTGCCGGCCGAGGTGACTCCGTGGTGAGGTCGGTGAATATCAACCTGATGTCCTCGGCTTTGTTTTCGGATATCGATATCCATCTGGGGGAGCCAAAAAGGAATCAAAGCGACTCTCTCCGGAAGAAGGGCAGCACATCCATGAATGAACTTGGAGAACTTGGGCACAGCCTCGACCAAATGACTGGCGACTAGGTCTCTCACCCACTCCGGTGGTTCCTGTCCCATTTGGGTCTGTAGCTTGACCTCCAACACGGCATACGGGAACTCAGCCGAGTCTTTCTTGTCGATCTGGTTGAATGGAGGTGTGATTCCAATATCTGTCCGACGCCAGTTTCCGTTAGGGTGATCCGCGCTGGCCGTTCGGTCCTTACCATCGAAGTCGTCCTCGCGGACCATGGTGAGCTCAGTATCAAGAGAGATTCGGACTCTAGCATCTCCAGGAAGCTGGAAAGCGGTTCGGTTGTAGAACGAACGCATCACCGGTCGGAGCTTTCTAGTTTGGATAGCATATTGGACCTCGTTTGCCAATCCTTTGACTTTGTCGGCGTCCTTGGGATCCTTTCCCTTTGCCTTGGCGGCTGCCTCGAGCTGCTCGTCCATGGTCATCCGGCCGTTGATGTAGTCGTTCATCTGGTGTTCCTTGATCTGGAAACGCTCCTTGACGGACTTTTCCCCTGTCCAGTCTTCTCGATGTGTCTTCCTCTCCACAAAGATCGTCTTGGTGTCCATGCCTCCGTACCATCTCATTCTAATTGCCTCTGCACCCTCGGTTTTCTCCAACCGACCGAGGTAAAGATCCAAGTCCTCATTATCGAAATAAATTGAAGTGATCGCCGAATCGGCTGGCTCGAACTCTTTATCAGAGTTGAATACTGGAAAACTCTGACGAGTCAGCTCTGAAAGCGAAAAGAGAAATAGATATAGAAAACGTGATACAAACCTAGAACGGGAAGATGTCTTAGTACATTCAACTTCAACTGAACAATATTATCAGGGTGAACCTATCGGTGAGAGTTTGTGACGATACTATGTTAGCATTTCGTCCGCCTATCTGCCGAAATCTTTACGACGAACAGCAGTCGGCTGGAATCATACCGAGCCTTTCTATATTTCGACAAGGAAGAGAGAAACCCAAACATACCCAGTACTTGGTCGTCTGTCGAACGAAAGCATTCTGGCTTCCTCCCGCTCCAGAGTCACCCTCGACAGGGTGTCCTCTCGTTCGGACGAGGTCGTAGAGCTTGGAAAGCTTGACAATGATAGCATCGTAGTTGTATCGATGGAACGGGGCTTTCTCGAGGAACTGATGAGAGAATACTGGCTTGAGAGGGAAACCAGTGACTTTCTGTGGGTCGCGAATATCCGAGTATTAGAAATGTCATGATTCTAGGATCTAGCCATTGTAAAGATAAGAAAAACGAAATAGACGTACATCGTGCTTTTTGACAATCTTAATGAATCCACTGTAATCCAAGCGAGATTGCTAGACGATGAGCTTTGTTCATAGAACGACGATTTACATGCGAAAGATAAGACCTTAACATACGTGTAGTTCAACTTTGTGAATAAGGCGAGATCATGGACATCTGCTACCAAGATAGCGACTGGTGGACGGAAAGCGAGTGAGAAAGCAGAGTGAGTGATGTAAACTGAGTTTCGGCCCATCGACTATCAAGAGACAGAAGGAAGGAACGCACCATCCTCCTCAAGAGACCTAAATCTTTCCTCGACAGCGTTTACACTACCATCGTCACTGTTCGAGTTATCTTCTCCACCTTCTTCGTCCTCATCATCTTCGTCGTCGTCACTACCCTCGTCGGCGCCGTGGGGGTCTGATGGAATATGGAACTTAGACTGCTGAGCCTCTGCATCGTCCTCATCTTGCTCGTTGAGGACATCCGGATCAGACGTGAGACTCTTGACTGTCTTTTCAGCCACTCGGATTCGGGATGCCAATTCTTTGGCCTTTTGATAAAATAGAGAGAAAAGGATGAATGGATGTTGTTTTCGGGAAGAGGCCCCGATCGGGTCATCAGACATGTTTGTTTATTCCTTTTGGAGGGGTGGAATCTACAAGAGCTGAAGACAAACCTTTCGATCTTGGAACCCGGCAATCTTTTCGAGCTCTTTCTCGAGCTCTTTGACAAAGTGTGCCTCGTCCTCGTCTTATGATAAGGAGGGAGGAAGAAGTAGAAGTCAAGAGCGAATGGCACAACACCAATTGATTAGCCCAAGTTATGTTTCCACACAGGCGGTACACACGAGAACTGATTTCGCTGGCGAAAAAAATCAATCAAGAAGGGAGCGCAGAAAGGATTTACCATTCCATTGAAGTCCGTTCTCAGTGGCCTGTTTCAGGGTCTTCTTGAGACCTTTGTAGTCGAGGTACTGCAAGTGAACAATCCAGGTTAGTCACCCAACATCTTCAGAAACATGGAGATTGTAAGCGTCAGACATACAAAGGCCTCCCACTCTGGGTAGAGCGTTTGCTATGATCAGAAAAATTGAGAAGATCCGTGTTTAATTGATCCAGGGAAATTTCGGATTTTGAAGTTGTGGGTTATTTTGAGTACATGGAGAGAGCGTCAGTCCAAAAGGTTGGTCGGATGTAATTTCTTATCGATCACCCAGAACGCGGGAAGAGTTTACTTGCCTCAATTCGACGACCAAACTTCATCTAACAAGATATCTTCTTGAGGGAGTTGATTCAGTTGAGGGAGCAGGGGTAGGATGGGATGATAGTTGGAGTGAAGGTAAAGAGAAGGAAAAAAATGGGAGATGAAAGTTAGGAACAGGATTCTTTCGACGGAATTTGGGATTAACGAACGTTCGCTCAGATTTCTTCGAGGGGTCCCTGCATTATCCGTCATGCGCAGCGAAGCCACTTCAGGCTCACGTGCTAGTTCATTAAGTGTATTTGAATATCAAAGTTTGAATCTTGAGCAAGCTCATTACGTAAGAATTTAACCCTAGATACTGGAGTTATCATCTCTCTATACGTTCCCTCCTTCTAGTTTTGATGACATACAGTAGCTCCTTACGTCTCTTGCCAATCCACCTCCATCTTCATCTTGTCGTTTGAAAGATAACAATGGCAGACAAAACATCGGGAAAACCTCGGATCATTCAAGTACCGGATCAGACATTCAAACAAAGACCGTTAGCTATTCCAGATTATTCACCCTCCTCACCCTCTACCGTACCAATCGTCATCGATAATGGGTCTTACCAGTTGCGAGCCGGATGGGCAAATGAACAGACACCTCGGATTGTTCAGGACCAGGTCGTTTCGAGATATCGAGACCGAAAGTCTGGCAAGACTGTCCTCCTCTATGGGCAGGATGTCGAGGTTGACGCTGCTTCCAGGTCGGGCGCTCGGTCCGTATTTGAGGGAGACGTGCTCTGCAACTTTGACCTGATGGTGAGTTCGAACCGTCTCTGTTCTATATATTGCGAGGAAACACGCATCTGTTCGTTCCGCCACAATTTTCGCACTGAAAAATGTCATTTCGATTACCGTCCGAGAAGGAACATGTCTTGGACTACACCTTCTTGAATCTAGGGATTGACACTCATTCAATCGACCATCCTGTCCTAATGACCGAGCGTGTCTGCACACCTTTGGCCAGCAGAGCCCGTAAGGATGCTTTCATTTCTTGCTTTCTTCTTGCTCTTCTTTTGGTTTCGCTCAACTCACCATCCTTCTCTTCTTTAATCACGTCTTCTTGTATAAACTTTCATCTCTATAGTCATGTCAGAACTGCTGTTCGAAGCATATGGCGCCCCCGCCGTCACGTATGGCATAGATTCGCTTTTCGCCTTCTCTAGAACGGGAAAGAAAGACGGGATTGCGCTCGGCATGGGTCATACCAGCACATCTGTGGTCCCTGTCGTGAATGGACGAGGTCTTGTAGGATCTGCTAGAAAGTATGAATCAAAGACGCGTCTTTGTTCTGAAAGCCTTCTTCCGGCGCGACTACAGGAAGCTGATTGGAATTGTCCTTTTCTTTTCCACTGGCTGCATTCTATATTCAGATTAGCGTGGGGTGGTTCTCAGGCAAGTGAGATGATGCTTAAACTTGTCCAGATGAAATATCCTGGATTTCCCACGAAGGTTACTCCGAATCAAGCTACTGTCAGTTGTTTTTATCTGCCAACTTTATCCTCATTTATTCCCGTCAACAGCCACCGAATAGACATTTACGAAGTATACGTCTGAACCTCTCTTTCAGTTTATGTACCGAGAATCTTGCTACTTTGCGGAAGACTTCCAAACAGAGATCAAGACTTTGGCGGACACGAAACGAATTAACGGGGTTGATACCATCATGCAGTTTCCTTTTACCGTTCCTGTGAGTCTTTCCTCCCTTTGTCTAGAAGTTGTTTCTCACTCATAAGGAAGGATATACTCATTTGTTGGATAAACTTCTCTATAAAATGCAGGTCGCGGATGAGAAAACAGGAGAGGAATTGGCGCGCCAGGCTGAAAAGAGGAAAGAGTCGGGCCGGCGACTTCAAGAGATTCAGACAAAACAGCGAATGGAAAAGGTCCGTCCATCGTCCCTTGTCTTTCCCTTTTGCTATTCGGGAACTGTCTATCTGATTTTATCTCCCGTTCTGTGTGTTCTAGTTGATTCAACAAGATACCGATCTGGCAGCTTATAACGAAATCAAAGAGGCCAAAACAAAGATCAAGAAAGCTGATTTCCAGGTCTGTTTCTGAATCCTTCTTTCTTCTACTTCTTCCTTCTTTCTCCATACTCATCTCAAGCTCTACCATTCTGCCTGAACATATACGCTGTAGAAAATGATCGAGAATGCAGGATTTGAAGATGAGAAATCCCTGGACCAGGCGATTAAAAAGATTGAGGAATCTATCAAACGTGCAAAGAAGCGCTCGATGGGTGACGAGATGGAGCCTGAGGCAAGATTATCTTCATCTTAGTTTGTTTTTCAAGCAACATATCGCTCATCTTACTATTCTCACCCTGTGACGACCAACAGGAAGAACCGTCTTTCCCCTTACTCGACATCCCTGATGCAGATCTGAATGAGGAAGAGATAAAAGAGAAACGAAAACAAAGGTTATTCAAGGCCGGATACGATTCCCGAGTCCGACTCCGAGCTGAAAAAGCTGCTGAAAAGATTAGACAGGTTGGTCTCTGCAGCTTCTTCCTTGTCCTTCTGCTTGGGTTCAAACACCAAGTCAGATGGAGATAACAGAATATCGAAACTGAACATATCACTGGTGGATGGGGATTGGATGTTGATAGGCAGAGATTGAGCGGAAAGACGAAGAAGATCGAACGGCTGACTTGGAAGGCTGGTCTGCTAAAATGAGGGCTGAGCACGAGGTGAGTTTTTAGTATTTGGTCGTTTCTCCTTTTCTATCCTAGATTGACACCAATAAAATCTCTTGAACAGGTCGTGGTCCTTAGAATGAATGAACGAAAAAGACGAAGAGCGGCGTTGGGAGATAGGAAAAGTGCGGCCGCGCAAGGTCGGATGAAGTCTATTTCTCATTTGGCTGCAGAAGGACCTGCTTCAAAAAAGAGGAAAAAGAACGGGGATGGTTCGTATTCGGGGTTTCTTACACATCTTCCCTTCGTTTCATCTTGAAAATTGATGGGTTGTTTTCTTTTCCGTATAGATGATGATTTTGGAGCAAATGATGATGATTGGGGAATTTATCGAGAAATCGTAAGACTCCTTCCCCCTCCTCTCTTTTCTTGCCTGTTCCTGACACTGACGATTCATCTCTTTTCGTACGGAACAAAACCACGATGTCTACCTATACACATAGGGCGGAGAAGACCTAGAGGAGGAAGAGGAAGAAGACCTCGGGATCTTATCGAAACTGGAATCTTCCCTACTCGCACACGACCCTACATTCACAAGGGCTTCCACATTCGCTTCGCTGTCCGAACGACAAAACGAGCTCATCACTTCCTTCCTTCGAGGAGGATCTCTTTCTTCCAGCTCTTCTTCCACTTCATCAGCACCAACAGGGGAGTCATCGTCGACGCCGGTAAACAACGGTGGCGAGCCTGAACCAGGAGGGTTATCGTTGGAGGAATCATTCAGGATTCATTTAAACGTAGAAAGAGCAAGGGTTCCAGAGGTATGGTTTCAACCACATATCGCTGGTCTTGATAGCGCAGGTATAGCGGAGATCGTTCAACATGTTTTGAACGAAGTCGAGCTAGAGACCAGGAAGAGAATGCAGCAGGTAAGCTTTCTCTCCTATCCCTTATGCATTACTTTACGTGAATTTGTATTTGACGACCTTCTTCATTACTCGTCTATCTGCTCTTCGATCAGTCAATCATTGTAACAGGAAGCTCAGCATCCATCCCTGGTCTTATTCCTCGACTGAAAACAAGTCTAAACCCAATTCTACCTTACGGCACCCCCTTCGACGTCCGTACCTCCCTCCTCCGAACATACCCGACCGTCTCAGTCTCACAAGGAGTGAAGAAAATTGGAGAACTGAAGAAGGAGAGTGAAGATATAGCATTAGATGCTTGGAAGGGAATGGCTGCTTGGTCTGGGACAGATGAGTTTGAGAAGAGTTTAGTGACAAGAGCGGAGTATGAAGAATTCGGTGGCGAGGTTCGTTTTCCCTTCAGTGCTTCTTCTATATATTTCATCTCTTTGTTGATCATTGAGGAGGAGAGGAATCAAAGCTGATCGAAAATCTTATTCTGTTCCATTCAATAGTACATCAAGGAACATAGTTGGGGAAACTGGCGTACAGGTTGATCGTTTATCTACATTCATATACATCCTTCTTTCCCAGTGGTGAAGCAAGGACTTTCTACTGGTACAACCTATTTTAATTTCCATACAGCAAGAGAAGACAACAAACAACGTGAAAGGCAACACTCGAGGAAAAGAGAGAGAAACAAGAATGAAACGAAATAAACATGACAACAGGAAGAGGAAAGAGTACAACATGAGAACAACAGGACGGAAGAAAAGGATAAATCAACTACTTCTACGCCCTTCTCCTCCTTCGGTTCTCCTTCTCTTTCTCCTCTCTTCCCATTCCAGAGCCCGAGCCATCCTCTTCCCCTCTCTTGCCCACTCAGCGGCCTCATAGTCCTCTCGTTTCTCAAATCCCTGTATGAACAGATCGTACAATGGCACGATGTGTTCTTCAAGCGAAAGAGATGTTGAGTCGGGATCTAGATCTAGGGGAAACCGTTGAGTCAGTTCTGAGGCTGCGATGGGAGATGCAGGGGTACTTTCGCTTAAAGATGTCAAGGTCGAAATGGAGGTAGAGAATGATGCAGATGCAGAGGTGTAAAAGCGGTTGGCAGAGATCGAGGAAGAACAGGAGGAAGAACGGAAGTTGGACGATGACGACGACGACGTAGAAACGGGCAGGAAAGACGATTTGAAGAGGGAAGCACCAGGGATTTGATTGAGAACCATGGTTTGGTGAAACAGTCGACGGAATGGCCCGGTTGGAAAATCAGCGTCCCATCGGACAAAAACTTGGATCAAGATCGTTAGCGTGTTCCTACGGACGAAGGAAGAACAAAAGATGGATCAGTCCTGAGTCTACTTTAGGAGAACGACAAGATAAGACAGAATAAGCCAGAAAGAAAGGGTCTTACCAATCGGGTCGGAACCAAGGGAACGACTTTTTCATTTTGACCATGACTTCCATCATCGATCTCATCAACGAATTTCCCACTCTTCTCCTTCTCGTTCCCTCGTTCTTTAACAGTGAGTTGACGATTAGCTTTCCAACTTGCCCTCCGTGAAGCGCATACCAATCGATGACTTCCTCAGCTTCAAGCGGTCCGACATCAGCACCTACGGCTCGGATCATGAGAGCCCAGGTTTCCTGACGAAATGCGTATCCTTCATTCAGGGCGAGTCTGAAGTAGTTTTCGAACAAACTCGACCGAATTTCATCTCTGAGAGCATGCTCGGCGCGACCGACCGCTCGTTCTGCCGGATCAGCGGGATTGTAGAACATTGGTGGGGCGGACAGGAAGGCTTCGGTCGTACGAACATCAGGTTTGATTTTCGGATGAGAATTGAGAGATCGCTCGATTTGGTCGGTAAACGCGTTTGCTGCTGACCGAGTAGAGAACGTCAAGTTTCCTGCTCGAATCAAATCATTATGCAATTCGAGCGTCCGGTCGAGCATAGGTATCAGGTCGAATATCGACGCGGCCAGGTCAAGACAGACAGGCGTCCGAGACGGAAGGAGTGCTCTGATGAGTATCATCGATAGATGGACAGGAGGAGCTGGAGTACACGACTGAGTAAGCGATGGTCGGTAGATTGTCAAGTAGAGTTTAGCAGCCTCAGATGCTTGATTGAGATCGATCCAGAACGCGAGCAGGGTGTGCAACAGGTCTGAGGAAATCACCCGATCAGTCGCAGCTACTGACTTTCCGATCGCTTCGATCAGATCTTGCCCAAAAGATCTCATCCCGTAGAACGAAGTGTGCTCGTCTCCGGATTCGTCGACCGAGCGAATCAGCTTGTAAGCGAGCAGATGGAAATGACGAGTGTTAATTCTAGGATGAGTAAGGACGAGACAGGCCGGTCGGGTAGAGGAAAACGTGAATGCAAACTGGACAAGTGAGGATGAGCGAAGATGGATAGTTTGACAGCTGATGAGCATGGCGTAAATGCTTAAAGAATCATCTATGAGTTGTGATGACGATGGGTCGTCTCTCGCGGCGAAGACTGAATTGGAGGAGATAGACCAATGACCATCACATGTGGTCAGGATGAATGAGGCGATGGAAGAAAACATCTTTTGCTGGGCGACACATAGCGAATTATGCCTTTTCAACTGGGAAGCTAACCAGTCAAGTCTTTTGATCATTTTTTTCATCCACTCAATTTCTCTAGACGTGGCGAGATGTCGAAAGATTTTTTGAAACAGTCGCTGGTAGCTTTTTGGATCGGCCAGATGATGAGCGAGGAACTTTTGTTTTTGAGTGAGAATGAGAAAGCGCTCGACTGCTTCAATGCTGAGCAACCTGTTACGTGCTGAGAGCAGTGCGAGGAGGAAGGGTGCGTGCAGAGCAAGCGAGGCGTCCGGAGAGAGATGTTGATAGAGTTCGCGCACAGGAGTAAAGTCTGTGTGGAGGGCAATAAGAGGTCAGGAGAGAAAGATGACATGGTGCTTATAGAAAGAGTTTGTGATGTTCGAACCTTGAGACTTGCGGGCTAGAACGAGCGCGGCCTGGACAGCCCATCCTATCACTTCTGAACCAAGGCCAGGTCTCTGTCCGACGAGCCTCAAGACGAATCTGGCACACTCATCTCTCAACTCTGTGTTTTCGTTCTTGACCTGTTCAACCAGACACTTCACAAGTTGTTCAAAATCCTCACTGGCAATACCGAGCCGGTCTAACGGTTCGCTGGAAGAGAACAAGAGAGGAAGGATGATCCGCTCGGGCTCGAAGGCGGCGACAGGGGAGGATGTATGGTAGAGAATGGATTGTATGCGGAAGGAAACAGGGGGCTCGATGGCATCCATCGGAGGATCATAGGTGGGCTGGATTTCTTGAGGAACTATGTATGTATGATGCTGTAGGTGCGGTGTTGGATGCCACACTGTTGATGATCGTGGTGAGGATGATGAAGATGGACTAGGTTGAAAGAAGGGTATATGCTCGGGGTTTGAGTTTGATTGATCGATTTGTGTTTCTGGAGGCAGGAGATATTAGTGAGAGTGTCAGACTGGATACATCTAGAGAAGGATGGTCATTGGAGGAGACAAATATACATACTACGGCCGGAAGAAGATGACCTGGTTGTCCGAGAAGCGTCGTTCAGTTCATATTCCCAGACTCCAGGATGAAACAAGCTGACATCAATTGAGGATCGGTAGTTCTTGACCGGATGCCGAAGGCCAACACTCCGGGAGTTTCGTCTGGAAGGTGACCGTGACGAGAGCAGACAGGTCGAAAATGGCCTGGCCCCGAGTATCTGATATGTGCCAGAAGCGTCAGATAAGTCTCTGAGGACTCCTTTTCCTTTGATAGATGGCCATGGATGGAAAAAAGTAGACTGTCTTCGGAAGGACCGGGTCGTATAGCCGGACGAGAGATGGAAGGACGGAGCGGATAAGGCCAAATTTTGAGGAGCTCTCCTTGAGGAGTGAGCGATGAACCTAGACGTCATGGCATGTCTAGAAAGGGAGAGAGAAGATCTCTAGCGAGAGAGATGATGGATGAAGGATGACTGCCGTTGAGATCACCGAGATGGTTGAGATGGATTGGAACCGAGAGGAACAGGAAGGCGACGAATTGGAAACCGCCCGTTATTCTTCTCTTATCCCATTACAAAAGGGCATTAAGGGTTTGGTCTGGAAAGTATATTTGATGGAAGACTACAAAAGTGATTACACCACCGACTATGGCTCGACTACAAAAGCGACGAGAGATCACATTACAGAGCAGGACTACAGTCGAACTAGGGTCACTGCAAACAACATCACAGATCAGGACGCGTCGAGAACACTAGAAAAGATGAATATATGCGAATACAAAACGACTCTGGATTGACTACAAATATTGTAGATTGAGTGGACTGCAGTAAGGACTACAGAATTGACTAAATGCTATTACGAACCAGACCACAGAAGCGTAATAGCAGGGAGGATCGCGCTCGTACCTCCTTCTTGAGCTGGCCGTGCCTTGTTCTCTCCATTGAATCCATCCCATCCCTTACTTCCTCTTCCTCTTCCTGCCCTTCCTCTTTCCCTCATCTTCCTTCTTTCTTCTTTCTCACACACATTATCTCATGGCGACAACATCATTCACGGCCAGGCCATCCAAGCCGGTCCGAAACGTTTCCTCCGGGACGACCAGCTCGAATAGATCGATCGGGAGAAACACGATGAACAGATACTCGGTCAGCGCCGTACGTACTGTTCGATTCTTCCTTCTCTCTCCTATCTCTCCTCTTTGCGTCGTCTACGAGAGACAGAACATCAAAGACTATTCCTCGGTGGATGAAGTTCATATGTTAACCTGTATGATACTGAACGATGTTCAATTGGTTCCTTCTCTTACGACAACCTAACACCCATGCATACACAAAAATACAAACAAAACAATCCTATTCCTGATTCTGACAAAATGCTGCCTGGCTTGGCTGAATTACTTAAAGATGTACTCCAGTACGTATACGCTTTGTATTGGATGAAAGGATTCTCGTCCTGAGGTTTTCTTCACTTCATTAGAGCTTGATGACATGAGTTGTCCCTAGGATGACTGATCTAACTCTTCGCTTGACCGACTGGACCTTGCACATATATAGTGGCCGCTGAGGTCGATATGGAGGTCACAGACGATCTGGCCAGAGGTCCGTTCCTTTATCTTTTTTCTTTGTCACACTTGATGATCGTCAAATTCAACACTGATATACTGCTATCTATCTCTGATCCCTTTCGCTCCACGTTCGATCCAGCCCAAAAACGACTCCGAGACCTGAAGGCCAAGATCTCGTCACAGTCGAAGAAGAACTTTGTGCTCGAACGAGACGTCCGATATCTAGATTCCAGAATTGCTCTTCTTATCCAGAATCGCATGGCAGCCGATGAGGTTGGTCCGATTGATCTTTTCTCCTTCGTGATTCATCACATAGGTTCTATTCAGCAAAGCCACAAATTCTGCTCCATTCTCTCCTTGTCGTTCAGTTCAGCCCTGGACAGGCGTCTATGCTAATTTCATGCGCTGACCAACTCTCCATTTTCGTCGTCCGGGAATAACTACAATAGCAACAACAGGTCCAAGAACATCTCGACGACGAAGACGATAACGATGTGCAGCATCTGGACGATAAACGACTGACGGTACGTATCCCTCTTTGAGGAATGAACCCGTACCCCTTGTCAGCTTCGCGTACGCCAACCAAACTTATAAACACATCCTTCCTCTCTTACATATTTTCGCGCTTGTCCATCTTCTCATCACACGGCGATTGACATACAGGCATACGGTAACCTGTTTTTCCTACTCCAAGCGGAACCGAGACATATCGCCTCGCTCTGTCGATTGATTTCCATGGCAGAAATCGACATTCTGTTACAGACAGTGATGTTCACACTTTACGGAAACCAGTATGAGAGTCGAGAGGAGCACCTCTTGCTGACGATGTTTCAGGTGAAAGAGCTTCCCTCTCCACATTATATCTTTTGAAGATATTACGACTGACGCGATTTGATCTGTTCTCATATTTCCTTGAATCCTCCCATCAGTCGGTTCTCTCCGCCCAGTTTGAAACATCGACAGAGTTTGGCTCCCTCCTTCGAGCTAATACTCCAGTGTCTAGGATGATGACGACTTACACCCGACGAGGACCCGGGCAGAGTTATTTGAAAAGTGTTCTGTCCGAGAGAATCAACAGTCTGATTGAACATAGAGATTTGAATGTAGAGATCAACCCACTAAAAGTAAGTCAAATCTGTACGTGTCCGTTCCTTGAGATATAGATACTTAATTACGTCTATGTTGCAACTTGAAGGTGTATGAGCAAATGATCTCACAAATCGAAGAGGACAACGGTTCCCTTCCCGAAGGTCTTCCGCGAGGAGTCTCTCAGGAGATTGCGGCTGCCAACCCAGACGTTCAAGGGATCATTCGACCTAGAACGGCGATGTTGATCGAAATCGCCGATTCATTCTTATCGACCATCATCGACAGTCTGGACATGGTTCCTTACGGGATCAGATGGATCTGCAAACAGATTCGAAGTCTTACCAGGGTCCGTATCACATTACAGTGTCATCAACCATTCGTTCGGGGGCGCGTAAGGCAAACATCATACTGAAATGAGATTTTGTTCTTTGATACTTTTCGTCGAGAAATTTTGTAGAGAAAATACCCAGATGTTATGGACTTCTCAATTTGTTCTCTCATCGGTGGATTTTTTTTCCTTCGGTTCATCAATCCAGCAATCGTCACGCCTCAAGCATACATGCTCGTCGATGGGGTACCAGCAAAGCACCCCCGTCGTACATTGACACTCGTTTCGTCCCTCTTTCTCGCATACCTCCTCTTTGCAACCTTGATACTAACATATTTTCTTTCTGCTTCCTTTCCGTTCTATCGAATTTTCTCCCCTCCTTCGCCTAAATCACAGATTGCAAAGATGTTGCAGAATCTCGCAAACAAACCATCGTACGCAAAGGAGGCCTACATGATGACCCTCAACCCGTTCGTCGAGTCAAATAAGGCGCGGATCAACAAGTTCCTGAACGAGCTGTGCGATGTTGGAGACTTTTATGAAAACCTGGAGGTAAGGCCGTGTCCTCATTTCTTTCTCTCTTATCACTTTCTATCTTTCCTTACGAGACGCGCTGACTGGGATCGGAAAATAAATTAAACATAGATGGATCAATATCTGACGATGTCAAAGAAGGACCTTCGAATCAACATAACCCTCAATGAACTTTACGTCACTCAAGATTACCTACTCAAACATATCGACACCTTGGTTAGTCTGTCCTACATGCTCTTCTTATATTTATCTAGTAATCTGGCATTGAGAATATCCTTTTGTTGTATTGTTGCATATCTTCTCCCCTTCTGTTTCGGACTCTAGGCTCCGAGCGACAATGCGCATCTCCGGTTATGTCTGGCCGAGCTAGGACCTGCTCCGCCCCAAGTTCCTCGAAAAGAGAACCGAGCGGTCGACCTGGCGCTCTTTTCTCGATGGGAAACTCCCGTTCAGGACATAGCAACCCAATTAATGTCTGACTCGAATGTCACTAAGAATGACATCCTCTTCCAAGAAACTAAATCGATCTTTGTTCAACTTATTCGATCGATCCCTCATCTGGCGGACCGAAGACCGATTAATCTGGCGAGTCTGGCAGATAAGGCAGCGACAGCAAAGGACGGACAACTTGTTAGGAAAGGGATCAAAGTAAAGGAGATGTTAAGAGAGCTGGAAGAGCTGAAGGTGCTGGACAGTAAAGACAACTACCGAATCATGCAGGAGGAAGTGTCGGCCGAACTCGTCCATTTAGGAAATATGAAGGAAAAGGTGGTGGCAGAGTCTGCTTCGCTCGATGCTGTTTACAAGACGATCGGCGACCACAACAAGTAAGATATTTTTGTCGTACTTAGGCAAGAGTCGATACCTTATCTCACTCATTTTGGTCCACTCATTCAAAGCTACCTTCGCTCGCAACTCGAACAGTACAAAAGTTATCTTCAAAACGTTCGAGCGACGAGTGCAAAAGACAAGGGAACAACCCCTGTTGGTGTCACTGCCGTAGGTGGTAAAGATAAGAGGGCACCGAAAACTCAGGCGTTAGGGCCTTATCGATTCACGCATGCTCAATTTGAAAAGGAAGGCATCATTTTGGATAGCAACGTTCCCGATAACCGGTGAGCGCTTTCTTTTCGTCCCCTTGAGCATAGACTGTTGACTCTCTTATGCTGATCCTTTCTCTTTTCTCTCTGTGTTGTATCAGTCGAGCAAACATATACTTTAACATCGCTTCGCCATCGCCAGGCACGTTCCTCATTGGACTTCACTACAAAGGTCGAGACAAGGCCATCCTGGAGATGGATCTTGGGCTGGATGATTTATTGGAAAAGGTTAGTCCTCCATTCAATCTTGGGATTCCATCCGTTCGCCCAGGTGAATCTTATCGATTTCATCTCGTTCCGCGGAAACAGCAACGAGAAAACAATCATTTCCTAGACCTCGAATACGTCCAGTTGGACGTAACGAAAGTTTTGGCCCTCTTGAACAAGATGTTTGTCAAGCGGAGATAATCAGTTCTTTTTTTTGTCTTGAAGCATTTCACTGCTTCACTTATTCTCTCTCTCATATCGTCTTGACTCTCGGTTACTCTTAACACTTACTCAACTCTCGACGAGTCTATTCTCCTTCTTCTTGTTTCTGTTACCCTTAATCCATAATCCTGATTATTTCGTATATCGTTCGATGCCTGGCAAGTCACCCGGTGTGACCGAGCGCTCGGTTGGTCGGTTGTAAAAAAATCCTTCCTCGACTTCTATTTTGTTCTCTTGTCGATCGTTCTCGGTCTCTAGGTTTCTCTTCTTGTGTGACTATGATTGTGAATGACGTTACTCTTTTTAATCCGGGAAATACAATCGGGATCCCCTTTCATGAGCGCGTTGTCTTTCCAAATCAGGGAATTATACATAATGTATCAACGAGAGAAAGGGGTTATATGCTTTCTTGGACTCTATTCCTAAGTTTGAGGGAGAACGCATCTTTGCACTAAAGTCAAGGAGTCCCAATTATCAGATCTTGTGAATAACCAGACGATCTTTACAGATCAAAGGAACAAGAAGAGGTAGGAAAGAGAAAGAGAAGGAGCAAGAATAGGTTGGACATACGTGAAGATGAGTGACTTCACCGAGAGGTGTATGGACGGCAATGACAGAGTTCCCTAGTCGTTTCTTGCATTGCGGGCATCTACTCCGGGGAGTCATCCATTTTTTGATTACCGTAACCAGCCCCATCAGTTTGATTGCCCGAGTTATTTGATGACCCACTCCCTTTTTCCTTGTTCAGAAGAAAGGAGAAAGGAGAGAAGAAAGGAGAAAGGAGAGAAGAAAGGCGAAAAGGAGAATGAAAGACACTTACACCCTGGTATCCGAGATCCTGACTCGATTATCTTGTAACTTCATCAACCTCCAATCGATCTGCTCCTCCCTACATTTCATAACTTCTCTCAACACCAGCTTTTCGTTCCTCTGAGCGTTTGAGTCTCTAAGTGTTCTAAGGAAGAACGAATGAACGTCTTTCATCGTCAGCATCGGAGGTAAAATCTCGATCACTTCTAAAGGTTCCAGTTTAGTCGAATGTTTAGCGATCAAGGAAAGCGCTGGTGGTATCAGAGGCTTATCCGTTGGGGCACGAGGAATAAGGTAGATCCGAAGGAGGACAAGGAACACGGGGGATGAGGGGTTGGATAAGTATGTTCGGACGCAGTATCTGTTTTGAAGGAGGAGTAAATATCCATCAAATGGACCTCAGCAAGTGATTATGTAGGAAAGACTTCAAGCGGAGGAAAGGACGAACTCTTCGGCTTTCTTGTAATCCTCCAATCGGTGAACGTATATCTGGAGTGCATTCTCGTGATTCCCAAGTCGACCCAAGAGGACAGCCCGAGCTTCAAATAATTCTATAGAACGAAAAGGAAAGAACGAACGGTCAGATATGATTCATCGATTTTCAACACAACCGGGTCGGAAGGGAACGCAAAAGATCTGCTTACCGTCATCAGGCAGAAGACGAAGGATGTGTCCAGCACGGTATCGTTCTGACGTCTTAAGGAACTGCAATGCTCTCTCATACGCAACCTCAAATCCAGCTTTTCAAGAGGAAACAGGAACAAAATAAAATGAGCATCTCAAAGGAGCGTAAACCTATGAAAGTCTTTCCAAAGATAGAAGCGCAATGAAAAGAAAGAGAAATCTCACCCTTCCCCGGCTCCCTCGATGCTCTCTTAGCTTCATCCAGATACAATTCTGCCAGTCGATCATGGAAGTCATTATTGTTCTCTTCCAAGTGTTGAGTAATGTATTCCAGGTATGTGGTTTCTGCTCTAGGACTGATCTTTTCTAAGAACTGAAGAACGTCTCGTCGAGGAAGTTGCTCCACGGTGTCGGGATCGGACTTGAAGATCTACTGTCCAAAAAACCAAACGTTCATTGACAACTGAAGACACATATCCTGAAAGAGAGGGTCTCTAATACGGAATGTCGTACCTTCATGGCATGATCGAAATCTTTGTCAAAAACCCACTTTGAACTTTCGAATATTAAGTTCATGTACTTCGGTCCTAATGCTAAGAGATATCGGACGATAGGCTCAAGCTTGTCATCTAGGTCTGCTTCCTCTTCGCTCAGCCTGATCAAGAGTCGTGGTAATCAGACGGGAAAAGAAGCTATGAGTTCAGGTCCAAGTTGTCTTGCGCAACCGATTTCTAAACACAAATAACCAACTCTTGTAGTAGATGTAAAGCCTTCTCGTGATTTTTCCTAGTTCGGTACAAATCGATCAAATCGGAATATTTCTACACGAGAAACGATTCAACGATTATTAAACAAATTGTGCGTCTCAGTAACATGCCGACAACAAGACTTAACAGAGAGAGGAAAAAATTGACAAACCTTCTTCTCCTTCAACTGTTCTTCGACCTCGGTAACTTCACAAAAGTTTGAGAGCCTACACAAACTACCTACCAAGCTCGGCCTGACGACCATATAACTCTTGAACAATGCCGTGTCTACCAGTTGAGCGACCCGATAGACCTGTTCAGGCGTAAGACTCGAAACTGGGGTTGAAGGAATAGTGTAGAGTTCATCTTTTGACACAGCTGAGAGTGGAGGCAGATTTGTTTCGAGGGGACTTAGAGTCGAAGGCGGGATGGAGGATAGTGCGCCAAGAACTTTCTGTCGACGGTCAGACAAGTAATGAAACAAGGCTTCGTATGTCGCCTTGCGTTTGGCTTGAATCGGCGAGGAATCAGGAGGAAAAGAAAACACCTCAACACATCAGTTTGAATGTCGAGAGGGACAACGGGAAACGAAGCCAACTAGAGAGACCAAACGAATGTACCTGCATCCTCCTTTTCCTTCCTCTTGTCTTCTATCGTCATTTTCGGCTCGCTATACACGCTTCCAGTCAAACTCTGGGTCTCTGAGTTTCCGCCCCCAGCACCAGGAGCAACCATGGTAGTTGACTTCAGACCTCCTATTCCCAACGCCCCCAACATTTTCTTTCCAGCCGATTCGACCCCACCGACAGCTCCCGCCAAGACAGAACCATGTTCTATCTTTACGCTCTCTGCTTCTGAATCGAGATAGGCCACCACAGGTGTGACGGTCTTTGGGCCACCGAACAGTTCAACCCATTGGTCTTCAGGTGTGGCTAGTCGACCGCTGATGATCTCTGGAAACAAGGCAATCACTTTTGCTGGATTGATATCCAGTCGAAGAAATGTCTCAATAGCCATCTGCGCTGGAGAAGGGGTCGATAGAGGAAGCGAGCTGTTCTGACGGAACGTTTCTAGCGCACAAAGCGTTTCCAAACGGATTCGACGAGAATTCTAAGCATTGAAAGCGAGCAGATTGAGAGAGACTGATGAATTAGGACCATCTTCTTGCGTCTCAGGAGCCTACGGATAATTTTCTTATTATCTGAAGAAGCGAAACAGACCTTGTTGTGAAGCGAACGTTCGTCCACGCCTTCCAGTATCTTCAAACTCTCTTCGTATAGTCCTTCGTTCAACATGTCATCCAACACGTCCCCCATCTTCTTCATCGTCAAACACCAGATCTTGCTACCACCTTCGGCTGCCAAGACCGCCCTCTCCACCGGGGTGCTCACCACGAACAACGGCGGTTTCAGCGGTGCCGTCTGTGACGAGGCCGAGGACGAGGGGGTCAAATGATGAAGGGTGTAATGCGCGGTAGACGGAGTGGATGAAGCGAGAGGTAAGCTCAACGTCTGGGTTAGCGTTAATGTCGGAGAAGAACGGATCTGGATCAGAGTCGTCGTTTGTTGGGGTTCGGATGAGGTAGTGTTCGAAGAGGCCGAGGTAAGGAGTGATGTCGGGGGTGGTGGATTTAGAGACAAAAGAAAAGGTTTCGCGTAGACTGTATCGAATACAACAGATCAAAATCCAAGAGTCAGCTTAATTTTCTCTTTCACGGAAGGAGGAGATTATGTCTCCCTTCGCACCTAATTCATCCGGGGAGATGGTCCAAAGGAGATCCTTGTCCCTACTGATCTTTCCTTCTTGTCCAAAGAACGCGCCTACGTCCTCTCTACAGACTAAAACCTCGCCTTCTTCGATTCTAACGAGTTCCGGTCTAGCTTTATTGCCTCCTAGACCCATATATCCACCCATTCCACCCATCCCTCCCAGACTCAAACTTCCCAGCCCGCTGACCACGCTCTTGCTATCAGCTCCCGTCGGCTGTGCAGACTGTCCAACTCTTGACTCATCTGTCGAACTCAGCGGAAGGTCTCCAAGAATAACGCCTAATGGGTCAAGCGCGATTAGACACTGATCTGATAGTGTGTATGCCAATATTGCCCTGTTCGGCGAGACAAAAGCGATACTTCTCGGTGAGTGAGGTAAAGCGAGCGAGAGCGGTACAGGCGTGGACGATGTGCCGTCCGTCCAGGTGAACGCCAAAAGGCGTTTCTTCAGTCCGATTAGAAGCGTGGTTATCAACTTGGGGATTGATTCTTCTGGATCGGTTGAGCCGGCTGGGGTGGATGAGGGTAAGGAAACAGAGGTATGGATGGCGAACGTCTGTGCTTGTCGAACTTGAGGAAGGACGGATAGTAGGGCGAACGATTGAGGGTCATACAATGAGACCACTCCATCTGTTGTCATCACATTACATCACATCATGAGAGATGAATCAGCGCGTGCCCCGGTTCCTCCTTTCTGATAGTATATGAACTCAAAATCGAGGAGAGACGAAGCACTAACCGGAGAGGACAACAAGACTGTTGATTTCTCGAATAAACCCAAGTCGATCGATTGCCCTTCTACTCAGCCCCTTCTTTGTCTCTACCAACGTTGCTTTCGGTTCACTCTCATCTTTTGAAATTTTAAAAAAAAACAAGTTTCACTCAGCTCCCTATCAGGAAGGGAGAAGAGTGTTGAAAGGACGAGAGGCGTCAAGAAGGACTGACCAGTCTGTTGATCAATTTCATACACGCTCAAGCTGCCCGACCCATGAGCTACGAACAACTTTTCCCCTGAATTCCCCAATGTGACATATCGACCAACGAGTCCAAGATCAATCAGCTTTCGTGATTGACGTCAAGTATCTGTGAGAGAGAAAGAGTCAAGGGAGGATGAAAGAGAGGAGTAGATGGAGACGAACCTTGGGCAAAGACAGCGTCGATCTTGTCTTTGAACCCTTCGATTATAGGAACAGCCGAGAACGGAGGCATCTTTCTTTTCTTTCCCTCACTATTCCTAGAACACTCGTTTGCGTGTCGTTTGCTTTTTTGGGCGATACTTCGAGAAGATGATGCCTTTGTTTTCTCTGGTAGAGACTCAATAGAAGACCAATGACCAAGGAAAGGACTCGAGAGAGGAATGTGATGGACGGAGAAAGAGATCAGAAACTTCGGACAAGTGCGATTTCCCGTCCGACGGTGTTTACTTCTCGTCCGTCCATCCTCGTTCATCCGAGAGTCGAACGTTTTTATCTGGTGAACGGTGTGACAAGTCCATCATCTAATCTTTGTCTCATACCAAGGAAGGAGGCTAAGCTATCGAGGTCGTATCTTTTGACAGAACGAAGATGAAAATGTCTTGTTCTCGACACACGCATTTGGTCCGCTAATAAACCCCTCATGAGAAAGGTGACATCAGCGTCATCAATCCGTGATTCCAATGAGATAGATCAAGAACAAAAACGAAACAAAAGAGATTGAGGTCTAACAGGAATGTTTCGGATTAATCTAAGAATATTCATTCTCTAGTCGGGGCTAAAGAACATGTGAGATTCAGACTCGAGCGAGCCAGTCAGGTAAAAAAAAAAGGAATGCTCAGACGACAAGTTGGTCGGACGATCAGGACGAACGAGCACGAAGAGTGATATATATATATGAAGATGCTCGAAGTAGAAGGAAGAGACTTCGTCAAACAAGGAATATGGACCAAGAGAAAAATTGAAAGAAGTGAGATAGACGACAAGCGGTGAATGAGACGACACAGATCGGTAAATAAAGAGAGAGAGAAAAGTCAGCAAAGACGGATAAAACAGCAAGGGGTAGTTTTGACAAGAATGGTTTGTCTGGTATACAAAGCAGATTGGAAAGAGGAGATAAAGAAGAGAGAGAGAGACACAACAAGCGAGATCGAGTAGTGGTTTGTAGACGAGAGAGAGAAGGAGAAAAAAACTACATGCGGGAAGAACAGATAAAAAGAAGAGGATGTGGTAGGTAGGCAGGCATGGTGAGCCCTCTTCCGAAAAGAAAAAGAACGGACGATGTTCATCTGGATGCAAAACGCCATACGGGGAAACATAATCAGATCAAGGCATACAATCATGAACAGATGCAAACACAAAGCAGAAGAACAGCATCACTTACGAACAAGAAAAGTAAGGGAAGAGAAGAACAAAAGAACGGAGTCGATCAAGCCCGTCCTGCAGATAGCGCGAGCGGAATTTGCTCCCCATTCGGCGTGCTCACATCCTCGGCCTGATCGTTCTCGCCTAGTAGCTGATCCCGCCACTCCAAGAATGTCGTTAACGCTTCAGCCTGTTCCGGTCTCCAGTCTGTCAAATTGCAATTCAGATCCGGACGAATAGGGTCAGATGGCCATAGCAGGGTGGTTGTATGCGTATAGTATATGTGAAGAAAAAGTAGACTGACATGTTCTTGAGATAGCCTCCTCAACCGTTACCCATTCTCGTTCTCTCGTATCTTCCGGCCAAGATTCCAAGAGACCTGACACCTGAAGCGGGAAGAAATGAATCCTCGTTCTGGCCGTTGCGATCTCACGCTACATTTTGTTCAAAGAAAGCCAGCAAAGACGATGAGCTTGAGCTTAGAGTTGAACATGAGAGATGACTTGAAAGAGTCACTCACTATACACTCTTCCGTCATGATGTATCCTCTCACACCACCCTATGAGGTGAATAAAAATTCGAATCCCCAGTCAGACCGGTCCTACGCTTAAGACAATGGAGGAGCAACGCTAAAAAGAAGTAAAGAACCACTAACCTCTTCCCAAGCTTCTCTCAACGCTGCCGCCGGCAAGGCCTCTCCTTCTTCTCTTCCACCCTTAGGCAAAGTCCACAATCCTGCCTTTTTCTGATGATCCAAGAACATGGCCCATACGAAGGAGCGAGCGAGGGACAGAACAAAGGGTGGATAAGGAGGGAAAAAAAAGAAGGGTGGGCGTTAAGGCAAGGCTCGGGGCGAGCAAAGGAAACATAGCAGAGCCAGAATGAGGCAACGAAGAGAAAGGTTGGGAGGTCGTACCCGTGAAGAGATCAAGAGAATGTTCTTCGTCTTCAAATCATACTTTGAGAAAGACAGAGGAGACCAGAAGAGATCGGGCAGTCAGCGAATCAACAGAAGAAGGGATTCTAGAAAGAAGGAGAGAAAAAAAAAGACATAAAAGACCTACAGGGATCGCACAGCACACCATCCGCTTGTTTTCCTCGGTGCCTCTGACTTTAGCTATCCCGTGGTAAGCGGCTGGTGTCCACGACCCGTCATCCGAAGCTGACGAGTAGGCAGAAGAGTAGGCGGACATGATGAACTTTTAGGAGAAGAAAGAAGAGGACGAGTGGGATAGGACGACAAGGAAACGGAGGGGTGAGAACGTGACGTGGTTGGCCGAAGTGAGCGGGCGAGCGAAACGGGACTAATCGGTTAGGGATGAGAAGCCGGAGAGGAGCTGACGTCCAAAGATGGAGCCAAGAGAGCGATAGGGAGGAGAAAAGAAGGAGTGATCGAACGACTTTGTAGATGAGAAGAAAGAGAGATAGGAACGGAGCCTTCTTTTAAGGTTCCGGGCTCGAAAGGATGAGGAAAAGAGAGATCCAGACGAGCGAAAGAGGCGATATAGAGCAAGGTGTCGGGTTTTGGAAAAGCTAGAGAGGTCTTGAAGGGAAAGTGAAGGTAATCGTTCTGTTCTGGTCTGTTCTTTCTTCTGTTTTCTTTCTTCTTCTTCTTTTTCGGGTTTGATTAAAAATTCGAGACAAGCGGTCGGACGAGCATGTTGGATGTGAGTCTTTGTTGTTGAGGCGAATGGGAGATAACGGAGAACAGGTGTCGTGTGAGGGCGAGAAGGAGAGAACACAGAGATGGGCGAGAGGGAAGAAAAGAGAAGGGAGAGAACGTGATGGACGCACGTTTGTTAATTTTTCATTACAAATCTTTTCTAGTCTTCTCTAGTGTTTGTTGGTGAGTTCTCCTATCTTCTTTCGTCATTACGCCTTTTTCGGCCGGAACTACAATCCTTTCTAATGCATTTTTGTAATCAAGCCGCCGTTCTTAAACAAACACACCAAAAAAAGTCACAACGATGCCGAAATGGCAGGATTACGTAAACACATAAGTTATCTGCGCCTGATGAGTAAGTATTTGTATATAAGGACGAATGAATAGAATAATCCCGTACAGGGGCAGAGCGATAAGGTGGAACAGAATAAAGAAAAAGAGAGAGGAGAGGAGAGGAAAGGAGAGATCATTGAGGAGGAAGTGCAGATGCAAAAGGGGGCCGATGGACAGGATGGATGAGCGTGTTGAACAATTAGAACTACAATAGAGAAGAACAAATGGGCAAGAGAAAGAGAGAGGAACCGAAATGAACGTCTAGAGTACAGCCAACTCTGTCAATGACCGACGAAGAATGATACTGTCGTAGTTTTCGCACAGATAATGCACTTAGTATCAGGTGTGTTCAATACGAAGAGAGCGAAAGAACCGAAGAGGACAAACTCAGTGACGGCGACCATGACGGCTCGGAGCATGTTTGTGTCGACCGCGCAAGTGAAACTAGCACGCCAATTGAGGAAATCTTACGTCAGTGAACACAACCTCTCTCTTCTCCTCTGTCAGCAAGAAAGAAAAAGTCCACTCACTGGCAATAGACGTCCTTGGTGGATGACCGATTTAATCTGGAAAACTTTTTCTGAAAAAACTCTCTTCCCTGTATGTAATCATTCGGTGGTCCTTGGTAATCAGGAAAGTAGTCCCTGATCAAGCTAGGCCCCCTGACTTTTTCTCGAAACAGATCGTCCTTATTCAGAAACAGAATGATCGACGTTTGAAGAAACCATTGAGAGTTGCAGATAGAGTCAAACAGCATCAACGCTTCTTGCATTTGATTCTAGTAGGTGAATTAGCGCAAATTAGCATTCGTTCATTCCAGGCCGGGCATCAAAGCAAGAAGCAAAACTCTCTCACCGAATCCCTATCTTCAACCAGACACTGGTCATATCCAGAGACAGCGACTAAGAACAAGATGGCGGTCACGTTCTCGAAGCAACTATCACGAGGAGAAGAAGAAGGAGACAATGAAGATGCAATTGAGCTTCAATACAACTTTAAAGAAAAGACGTGATTTGGCTGACGCACTGAATCCATTTCTTTCTCTCGGACCGTTGACCACCGACATCAAACATTGAGTAATTCTAACCACGCATTCAAGTTGAAAATATAAAATGATCGACTGTCAGTCCAATGAGTTTCTACTAAAAGAAAAACAAATAAAAGAAAGAGAAAAAGGCACCAACAAGTTCTCCAATTTTGAACGTCGTTTCTGCAATCCCCGTAGTCTTTGCTCGACTACGAACGACATCTTGTTCATTAGGTTTGTAATCCGGAAGAAATAGCCTATCGAGTTCTCGAAAGTAGTAGACCAAGCTTTGGGATCCAAGAGATTCACGCGCATGCGATCAGTCGTTGAGTCAGATCGACGAGAACTGAAAGCGCGACCAAGAGAACCTACTTCTCAGGCAAAGATGCCTCGTTCCCTCGCTCGTAACATCTCTGAACTTCTGAATCGTTCCACAAGCTGACGAGCGGCTCTTTGTATTCCAGAGGGAATGCTTGACCTGTTTCTAAATCTGGAGCAGAATCGATGATCGCCACATTGCGCTGTAAAGGACGGAGGCGAGAATGGGAATCAAGATTGTTCAGTCATTTCGCTCTTTAATCTTCTCTCCCTGTCTCCTCCTTTGCCTGGTACGGAGACTTACCCGATTCACATCCAACACTCTCATCTCCCAAAGGTCCATTGCGTCAATAATTTGACGCATTCCATGAACGATATTCGAAAAGATCAACTGTCTATAATCTACAAGATACAAGCAACTCATCAGTCCTCTCTCCGAAACCAGGTTAGGCTTTGTGAAAGTGGAAAAAAGGGACGAACGTTCGGTCTCGCTAGACGTGAAAGGGACGTTATGAATCAACCTCATTTGCTACCGTAGACGACCATGAAACGCGGGCGTCGAAAATCTATCAGTCTCTCTTCTCTTTCTGTTTCATTATCCTTCCGTGCGTGGGTAAAAACAATCAAGGAAACCTATGACCAACCTTCAGAACTGTACTCTTTCCACTCTCACCCGCTCCCAGGAGCAGTAATTTGACTTGGGTCTGCAGCTTTCGCTCGTCCTATGAACATGAAGATTGATCAAACATCGGTCAGGTCAAATCTCTCATCCTATTTCTCCTGTTCATGAGTTCGAAGGAACAAGAGGGTAAGGAAAAGGGCGAACCTCCTTGAGCGCTCGTTCGACTTCTCGACTCCGTTGAGCCTCCGGAGAATCCGCCGTACTCGAAACGCAACTTCCCATCTTTCACTCTACACGTATTTAAGCTTATAGAGTGTCTCTCTTCTCTCTTCTTCGCTTCAGTTGCGTGATAGAGATCGGACACGATCGAAGAAACAAGACGAAACAAGGGTTGTACTTGTTAGCAATCTGTTCTTCGAATAAGAAACAAGGACGTGCTGGATGCTTGATGTTACGCGCTAGATGCGAGAGAGGAAATACAGGGAGAGCCAAAGTCGACCCCCGGAGAAGGCTTGGTCTCCGTGTCTTGCACTTCTCGACGTGTAAACTTTCAGCCCTTCCGACGAGAACAAAGTCTTCCCGCCTCTTTTAACGCGTCTGATTCCGGGATAGAACGGTTCGATGTGAAAGCCTGATGTGCATTCTCTTCCCCAAACACCAATGGACAACAATCTCTGAGCCGATCGGCGGCCGGACATCGATCACATAAGGGACCGTCGACTTGACTTTACTCGGCTGTACGATCACCCGTCATGTCTGGAATGTAAAGACCATCCAACCGATCGCTCAAGTTCTGCGATGGCCTGAGGAAACGACCATCAGTCGTACCAGAACCGACAGGGACGAAGTGTCTTTCGTTTGAACGATTCGAAGCTGGCGCGTCACAGAACCATATCCGTTCTATCCGAATCACGGGAGGAACACTCACGATTTATATCAGGCAGTTGCGAAGGGTGTCCACTCGATCAGAAAGATATGAAAGCGAGGCCAGATATGATTACGTCTATCCGACTCGATCGTTGGTTGATGGATGTCGAGAGAGAAGAAAAACGGTCTACCGTTGATAGTTTTCTTGTCAAACTGGCAAGATATTTTATCAAATGTGTATTAAATCTGACCGAGATGCCGACGGAAGAGATATGAAAAGAACAAGAGAGATGTTCGTGTAAGTTATCTTCAAAACGAGTCGAGTTCCTTTCATCTATTCTAGTTTGGGCTGATTTATCCTGTACACACTTACACCACCTCATCTCAATAGACATACATCTTACAGACATTTGAGTCTCTACCGGATGAGTCAAACACTGCTGTTCTCTCTCCGTCGATGCCGATATCTCTCGAATTCCCTTTTGTCTAATTCCGCTCCCATCCGAGATAACAAAAGGATGGGAAGCAACAACAGACGACGATCAGTATAAATGAAGATCCGCAGTCTCCATTTGTCTTTGCCGAAGTTAATTTCCTTTCCTTCTTCCACTGTGTACTCATTCGATTGCAGACACAGGAAAATGTATTCCGAACAGCAGCATAGGTTGCATCTCTATCAGGCATCCCTCGCTATGGTTACTGACATCAACATTGTCATAAGAACCAGAATCGTCATCGTTCATTCGTTCCAAGCAATCAAGGCCATGCTGTGGAGATGAAAGTGCGCGTGATTTTCAAACCAACAATAAGCTTCATCAGCGGATGATCATTTATTCGAAGAGACAGAACAAAACCTACCATGAGATTCCGAAAGCCATTGCAGCCGCTTCCTTCAATAACTGTCGCCCGCTTGAGCTTGCCTCCAAAAGCTCCGGGACGACCGAGACACTCGCAATGTATACTGTCAGATAGAACACAGTCGTTAGCCAGTGGCCGGGCATGATTATCAGCTTGATAAGAGAAACAAAGACATACAGAATGAACCGGCAACACATGGAATAACTAGGTCAGCCCCTGTCACCGTGGTCTGCAAGATCCCAGAAGCCTCTACAGGTAAGCGCGGATTATGTCAGCCACACAAGAACAGTCGCAGGAAGTTTACAATATCAGTTTTCTAAACAAGGGATCTTTGGGCATATAAGGCCAATGTTTGAAAAATTCAATACGCACTGTGCAAAACCGAAGCGACCAGGTCAGGTGAAGAAACAACTTCCTCCGCTCCCGCGGCCGCCATCTTTTGAATAAAGATTCCAAGCAAGGTGCCTACGAATGCACCAATGGCGGTGATGAATTGACTGAGCATAGCTTTCTTCTTGGAGAATCTGTTTTTATTTATTTATATGTTTGAATGGAAACATTATGTTCGAGAACGTCAACAAAGTTTTCTTCGCCCTTCTTACATTTCGTCTCCAGCAAGACAGACGAATTTATCAAGCTTACCCGCTCTTGACGAGAATAGAGAAATCAGCAATCTCATGTGGGATCTCGTGGGCAAAGCATGCCAATGTAGTGGTCGCGCCGATTGTAGGAGACGCGAAGAATGCAGCGCTCATTGCCAACCCATCGGTGATGCTGATCGACAAGAGAACATTCGATTGGTCAAACACATCATGTGATCGATGAATCGCTAAAGAGAGAAGAGTCCTTACTTGTGAGTGAAATCAGCAAACAAGTTCAAGTAAGCACCCAGCTGCAGACTAGCTCCGACCTCCTTAGTGGTAGTAGGTTGAACCTCCGCCTTCTCTTCCACAGCGGTAGATGATCCTCGCTTTTTAAGCGTCGAAGCAGTATCTTTATCAGTCCCGGCGAGAGCCGAGGAAGACCCGGTTGAGTGGGAGTGATTATGGGAATGAGAATGACCAGAGGAGTCTGAATCACCGTTTCGGGAGGAAAGGTATCGCATCGTCTGTATTGCAGAAAAGAAGATGTAGGCTTTAGGTTCACCCAAACTCATCAGACAACGAAGATGGTGGACAAGCTTACTTTATCGAGCAAGAAGAAGAGAGCGAACCCGGAGAAGATTGCAGTCCCGACCACGATGTTTCGCCTCGGCTCAACAAGGACGACGCTCACTCCAGCCTCAGGCGAGGGCTCACCCATGAAGGAGTGTGGGCTGGCGGAGAAGATAGTACACATCCGTGGTGAGTTTCGAGTAGGCGCACTAATTTTATCAGTGGCCGGAAGACGTACATCAAGTTCAAGAAAACGTCTCCAAGGAGTCCTCCGGTAGCGAACTAAGGTAGAGAACAGTCAGCCCACATGAATTATCCAGAGACTAAAACAATATGAACCTACCGAGATCATGGTGTTCAAAGAAGACAACTCGATATCGGCAGGGATGAATCCCAGGATCAAATTGGGGAAAGACGAGATGTAGAATGTAGCTAGGAGAGAGTTGTAAGCGGGACTGTCGAATGGGAATAACAAAGCAAACAGCCGCTTCATCAACGGGCTCTCTCCATCAGCAGACTCAAAAGTATCCTTGATGCTGCTCAGCCGCTGAACCGTCGAGCAGGCTTCAATGTCTTTGATCTGCCATGACCGAAGGTTTATCCCAGGAGATGAACCAGCAAGAGAACGTTTCAGCCAACACACTCGAGATGGCCTGGCAGAGTGAGGAAAAAAAAAAGCAAACCTACTCTGATAGGAGCATGAGAGTCGGATGTCTTGAAAAGTGCCAAGGCTGGCAGAGCGAGCGCGAGAACGAGAATGCCGATAAAGATGAGTCTAGTACCCGGCATGTTGAGCAAGATGGATGGTAAAGATGGAGAGATGAGATTGGCAGGGCTGAGAGTTGAAAAAGGAAAAACACTGGTAAATTCTAATAAATCAAAAGACTACAAAACATCTAGAGTTGCGTATTAGAGAGTACAGCCAAGATTTCTAATCAATCCGGATGCGCCCTTTTCCCTCGTTCATCCATCCTCGTCCTCTCCCTACTCACGTCAGTCGTGTCCTCTGGTCTCTCACCCTCTGATAAAGACCTATTCAGGATTGGTTCACGCGATGGAAGTTTCAAAACCTACTTCGTCCACTTTGTCCGATGGCTCTGCTCAGACTTTAGCCCGAGACGATGAGAGGCGCAAGCTGGGTGAACTCGTTATTGTTGTCCTCAGAGCTGTACGTCCATCTAGAGCCCATCTCTGGTTCACTGTACCTTGTGGCTGATGTCTTTCGTTTCTCTCTCTCTTTCATTGTTTGATAGCGACATCTTACAAACGTCAAACTTTCCAAGCAAGATCCGTATTGTACGTTGACAGTATCATCTGAGAAACGGCGGACCTCAGTCATCAAGAAAGGTGGTCAGCATCCAGCATGGGATGAGCAGCTCAAGTTCGAGATCTTTGAGGACACTGAAGATATTCTCGTCCAGTCAAAGTCGGATACCGAGTCTGGAACAGAAGGTGCCAAAGTCCCTCCCGGAAAACGCAAGAGAAAAGTATTTGAGAAGGGAAGCAAGATCGTCAAACTATGTTGTTATGCAGATGCTCCTAGGGAGCCAGAATTGATTGGTGAGGCCGAGTTTGATCTTGCCAAGGTGTTAAACTCGGGGGAAGACGAAGGTACGTCGTCACAGCCATCAGAAGTGTGTATTATCCCTCAAACTAATGCGGACATCAACTTGCAAACCTCCGTCTTGAAGAATGGATAACTATCAATCGGAAAGACCGATATGCTGGAGAGATCTTCCTCGAGTTTACGTATTTTATTTCAGTAAGGCCTGCCACTCTGTTGTATCTCTTCTAAATCAATCTGTTACCTTGCCTGACTGTCGTGTTTTCTTTAACGAAACTTTAAACAGGGAACCCCTCCTCCACCCAAACCACCTAAGCTTCCAAATACTGGCTACGGAAGTCTTAACCGGCCAGATGCGCACGGTCAGCCAGCCTACCTTCGACATGCAAGCTCTGCCACTAACCTCCACGGGATGTCGAACGGGACGCCGCTCGGACCTGATGAAGATAGCCGCAGAAGAGCAGGCAGCTTCATGGTGAGTCTTGCTAATACAGTCCTCTGGATGTCTTATCTTCTTGTCTCATTGCAACAGCTTGTTGATCATTTCGTTTCTCTGTTGATATGACGGCTACGTTTCAGTCCAACACCTCTGCCATGCCGCCAGCCCAGGCTCCGCTCAATCCACAATTTCAGCATTCGGCATCCATGCATTCCTTCTCTCAACTCCCTCCTCGTGCAAATTCCCTAGACATGATCGCCAGGCCTGCTTCAATGATGTCTCTAGCATCAGTCGCCTCGGCTACTTCCACCATCGGATCCAGACCTTTGCCGAGCACGATGGACGCACATCAATCTAGAGTCGATCGTCTACCTCCCGGATTTGTACCTGACACATCTACCTGGAATCAACCTCCTCAACAGCAGACACCTCATTATGGTCAACCCATACCTGTTTCTCAGTCCTTGGGATATCTTTCCACTCTTCAGCCACAAACGTTGCTTACGCCAGGACTTCCCTCGCATGCCAACTCAATTCCTTATCACCATAATTCTTCCCTTCCTCCGTCATCTTCGACTACAATGCTACCTTCATCTTCTTACACGCAATTCCCTCAACCTCAGGAGTACGCTCCCTACGCTCCACCAACTCCTCTGCCTACCGCTCCTCCTCAAGATTACGGCGCGCCTTCCTATGCATCATATCAGTCCAGCCAACTCAGCCAACCGCCCCCATTGCCTCATCTCTCCTATTCAGATCCTCAACGATACCTTGCCCATCCTCCACCACCGCCACCCTCGCTTCCAGTGTCTCAAACACCGATACCTCAAGCTACACTGACAAATTCGTATCACTCCTCGTCGGACATGTCGACGGTATCGGGGACAGACGGGTTGAGCTTTGCCTCTAGCTTGGTGCCCCATAGAAGATCGGATGGGCCAGACACAGGTCGGCCGCTACCTGAGCCTACTTATCAGAGGCGACTCTCCATAGGTAGCTATCAGAGCCCACCAACTTCGAGCCCGATGATGGGAGGACACGGGTATTCATCTGTGGCACCGCCTTCTATGGGGACGGGGCAATATGGATATGCACCATCACAGATTGGGTATCAGGACCCTCTTTCTCAGCAATATCAGCACAACTCTCACCATAGTACCTCCACGCCTGCTCCTAGCCCCGCCCCTCCGCCACCACCGCCGCCGCCTCCCCCGCCGAACCGACCAACGAGTTCGACGTCCCAATGGCCTAGTCAGCAGCCGATTTTCCTTCAACAAGGGAATGTGTACGAGACACCAGTTGGCAATTCATCACCAGCTCCTTCATCATCTTACTATCAGTCTCCGTATCCACCATCCGCGCCGACCCCCGCTCCCGCTTCTGCTCCTATACATTTGCCTCCACCTCCACCACCTCCACCCCCGAGTTCATCAACAGATATTTATAGGCACGCTTCTCCTATATCTCCTAGTTACAACGTATCAAGTCAGTATCAGCATCCTTCGACGGGAAGTTACACTTCTTCTCAACCGTCGGGATATCTTAACCAGCCTACGCCATCGCAAGAAATCTATTCCCACTCAACTTCGCCAAACCTGAACCAGACCTACAACGGAGCGCCTCCTCCGCCTCCGCCTCCGCCACGACAAACGCCATCACCTGCAAATCTGCAGACGACGTGGTTATATGGCGCCGGACAAGTACAGCAGCCGACAAGTTATGCGGCTTCTTCGACAGGAGCGTCTGCTCCGGGAGGTTACTCTGGTAGTTGGCAGTCACAGCAGCCACCTCATTGGACTTGAGCAAATGTCTTTGGACCAGCCTCTATGTGCTTTATAGATTTCTTTTTTCCCACTACGTTTCAAATACTTTTTCTTTCTCCTCGACCCTACACTCCAATTTTTTGTGAATGTAACTCATATAAAATAAACATCTGCACCATCTACTGCTTGAATCAAGTTGTGCTTCTATTGCACTTAAGCTTCTATAACAGATGAATATTGAGATTGTACTACAATCCTGAATTGGACCGCCGTTCATTTTACTAGATGTAACCACATACGGGTAACCACTCACCGTGACCGTTCTTCTTGCCGCTGAGCGCGACTAGGCCTCACGTTTTCTCGTCATTCATCCCTCTCTCTCCTCCACTCTACCATCTACGTCCTTAAGCCCAAGATGGATTCAATAGATGTACCGATAGAGGATCCAAAATCCAGAACGATTGAAGTCAATATGGGAGGGTACGACTTTATTTCGTTTCATTTTTGGGCCTCCATCGCACGACTGTGGGGAAGTCAATCGGGCTAACTGTTTCCTTTCGCCTTCTTTTATGTTATCCCTCTGGTCATCTACTTTCCTTTGGGTATTCGTGAACAGGGGCGAGCTCGTCGAGTTTGAACTCTCCCAGCTAGCAGAAGGAGAAGATGGAGTGGAGCCGATCTTGGATATCTTTGAATCAGCAAACGCAAAAGTTGAGCTCTGGTTGATCTGTATCCTCGAGTTCATCCGAATCGGAAACGAAGTTCAGGCAGAGAGGATGGCCGAATTGGGCTTGAAGAGTCAGTCGTATTTCGTATATATCTCTGCACATCGAACGATTAGAAAGCAGCAAGATGTCTGCTCGTGTACAACAGCAGAGGATTGACTTGATTCTTATTGCCATATCTTTGCTCACACCCGCCTCGATTTCATCTCTTCCAGCTAAGAGAGCCAGTAATGAATTGGCTGCTCAAGTTCCTCTTCTGCTTGTGCTGGCCAATATGAAGCTTGCCAAGGCGAAGAAAGCTCCCAAACTTATCCTTCCTAACGCTGGTGAGTAATGGTCACATTTATTTGGTCCATATACATTCCAGTCGCGTCGCTAGGAAGAGTATACCTTCGCTGACGCGTCGGTCAAATCACTACTACAGACGGCGACATCTTGCCTCCTTCGACATTAACCAAAGGAGCTCTGTATGAGCAAGCTTCGGAGAAGATCAACGAAGCTCAGCGAATTCAAATGCAACTAGGCGAGAACTTTGACATGGTCGGATTCTTGAGTGTCGGTTAGTCTGGGTTTTCTTGCCTTCTCCCTTACTCGGTGAACTGGGCCCAAAAGTACATACTGACCTGTCGCACGGTCGTCATATTCAAGGTATCATGCAACTTGCCAGAGGCGAGGCAGACGGAGCGTTGAAACACTTTGACTCTATCTCGCAGAGGGAACCCAACAACGTATTTGCTCTTCTCGGAAAGGTAGCGTTGCCTTTTTTTGTTTTTCATGCATAATCGAGAGTTCTTTGCCTGCATAAAGCTGATATGTGTAGTGTTACATGCTTCATCTACAATTCATCTATAGGCACGAGTTGCTTATACCCAACGTGATCCTCAACAAGCCTTGGTCCTGTTCCAGAAGGTCTTATCGCTCAACCCAGATTGTAAGCCGGATCCCAGAATCGGTATCGGACTTTGCTATTGGGTGTTGAACTCGAGGGAGAAAGCCAAAGCTGCTTGGACTCGAAGCTTAGAGCTCGTACGTTCAAACTTTTCCGCGGTTGTCTTGTACAAGAATACGTGTTAACCAAATCACTTCTTAATACATGCATCTGCAGGATCCCAACAGCTGGGCTGCTGAGTTACTCCTTGGGTTAGAGAGACTCAACGTGGTGAAGAACGTACACACGCGTCGGGAAGATCGAGATCAGCCTTTGATAGAAGGACTTCGGTCGGTGGCTGCTGCTTTCAGAGCAAGCGATCAAACTAGTGCAGCTGCTGCCATCGCCTCAAGTACGATGCATTCTCTGGAAAGTGGAGCATACTCAAGGGTAAATCTTTCTCGACATACATACATGTATATATCAGACAAACGTTATTCCTAACTCTACTTTTCTTGATGTGTGTTTGTGTTGTTCCTTGACAGGCTGTCAAGCTCGCGGAGAGAGCGATGCAGTTTGCTGACACTCGAGCTCACTACATTGGAGGATTGACCACTCTGGCTAGGATTCATCATATGCAGGGCAATATTCCTGAAGCTCAAGGAATGTTTGAACAGGCCGCATCGGAATCCAGAAATTCAAGTCTACTAGCAGATATCGGGGCAGGTCAGATGCAGATCGCCAGTGGTATGTTGACTTTTGCTTTTTGAGAAACACCAAATCCATCGTTTACATAGAGTCACTTCTGATCTGTCCTGTCTTGATATCTATAGGCGATCTGCTTCAAGCCAAACATACTTTCGGTGGAATCATCAAACGGTGGCCTCATGAGCCTGAAGTTCAGGCTATCTACGCTTCCCTTCTTGCCCATCCGCACGCCGGTCTTAGTGCTGAGGAAGAAAAGGCTGAGCGCGCTCAAGCGCGAGTTGCATTTGATCGGATTCAACATACTATCGATAATACGTCAGCCGATTCAATTAGAGATATCAGCGACGATCCAGACCTGTTTGTGGAGATGGCCAAAACGTGGCACGGCAATTCAATCGAAAAGGCAGCAAAGGCTTATCGATCGGCGGCTGAAGTTCGGCTTAAAAACGAACAACCTAAATCGCCTCAGTTGTTGAACAACTTGGCGTCGCTTGCTTATCTTGATGGAGATCTCCAAACAGCTGAGACGATCTATCAGGAGGCCTTGACCAGCTCGGTCGGAATGGAAGGAAGCGACGTGAACGACATGAAGACCACTATACTTTATAACTTAGGAAGGGCATATGAGGGACAAGGCAAGTTGGACGAGGCCAAAGAGGCTTACAGACAAATTTTGGCGATTCATCCAGAGTATCCTGATGGTTTGTTTATCGTTTCTTATGATGATTCTTTTTGTTCTGCAAGCTAATATTGTCGTCTTTACTTTAATTTTCGATTGGCTTGGATACTCTCAGCCAAGGTACGACTAGCAGCTATGTGCATTGCGGTCTCTCAGTTCGATGAAGCCAATACCTACCTTAAGGAAGCCCTCACGGCTCATCCTACCAACCTTGAGCTCCGTGCATTTTATCTGTACTTTCTCGTTCAGACCACGTCAACCGGCTCTTCTTCAGCTGCTTCTAAAGCCGCTCTTGACTTTGCCTACACTACGCTCAAAGAACACCGGTCCGATGTGTACTCCCTCTGTGCTGCTGGTTGGCTTGTTTATCGAACGGCCAGAGAGACGAAACCTTCGCCTCGAGATGCGCAGAACGAGCAGGCGATGAAGACGTTCCGTCGAGAACAGTCTAAGAACTTCCTTCGATCAGCAGAATTCTTTGACAAGGCGCTGTCGGTCGACCCAGAGTGTTCGTTTGCTGCACAGAGTTTGGCTATTGCTATCGCTGAGAATGCGCTCGCACCAGCAGGGTCATCGAACGAGGACGGTCGAACCAGGGTGGCAAATGCTCGGCAGGCCTTGTCTGTTTTCCACAGAGTCAGGGAGACTCTTACTGATGGAAGCGTTTACATCAATATGGGACATTGCTATTTTGCAAATGATGAGTTTGAACGAGCCATCGAGAGTGTGCGTATTTCCCTTTGCTTGCCAGAATCTTAAGATGCGTTATCGTATCCTAACGTTTGTGAAATTACTTCTGCATTCAGTATGAGACTGGCCTTCAGAGATTCTATAACGGAGTTCACTCGCCGATTCTTCTATATTTAGCTCGAACATGGTACGCAAAAGCTAACCGAGAAGGAAACTTCTCGGCTATGCAGATCGCGTTGCGGTACCTTCAAAAAGTGGGTAATATTTCTTGCATCATTCATATAGCTCATCTTGGGATCATGGTGGCTTGGCGATTAATCTTATGCTCTTCTTGTTTTTAGGCTGTACACATTCAACCGCACGACAAAGCTATTCTGTTCAACGTGGCTATGATTGAACAAAAGGCAGCAGAAATGCTCATTGCGCTTCCAACCGATCAACGTACACTTGCCGAGCTTCAGGATGGTCTCAAACAAGCCGTACACGCCCAAAAGTAAGCATCCATAGTGTATCTTGTTCTTCTTTTCTTCTCTCGACTGACTTAGTTTTTGTTGTCTTCGCTTCGTTCTATGAAAACTAGGATCTTCCTTGCCCTCGCCTCTGATAAGTCAAAGAATTTACCTTACAACCCAGAGATGGCGGATCAACGATACAGATACGGATCCAGTATCATCAGACGTGGACCGGCCGAGGTTGAGAAACAGACGGCTTACGAGCAGGACGCTCAGGCGACCGTCGCCGCTGCTATGCAACGTCGCGAGGAAGAGAAGCAAAAGTTGGAAGCTAAAGAGGTCCGTTTAGTCTTTTCATACATTTCAGAATATCTAACGAGGTTGTTGACATTGTTTTCGTCATTGTGCTATTTCTTGAACCTTCATATTTCACAGAAAGAACGGGCTGAAGAAATTCGTCGACAGGCCGAAGCACTCGCTGAAGAACGACGATTGGCTCGTGAACAGGTCGCCTCGTGGGTCTTCGTTCAACCCGATTATGAACCAGAACGGGAGAAAAAAGTTGCCAAGAAGCGAAAGAAGAAGGCCTTCCTCAATGGTTCTGATGACGAAGGCGGTCAGGGTATGTCTAGTGGTGAAGAAAGGGAAGAACACCAACCAAGGGTCAAGAAGAGTAAAAAATCAAAGAAACAGAAGAAGTTTGTTGACCCGGATGAGATGCCAGATGATGCAGAGGCCCATTCTAATGACGAAGACGATGAGGAGAGCAGACCGAAAAAGGTAAGTTTTCGACTTCTCTTTTCTTATCCTTGAAACGTCTGAGGATACCCTGCTGAAGTTTTGACATCTTATCCAACTTCTTGAATCGTTTTAGTCAAAACCAAGAAAGAAAGTTGTGGCTGCAGCGATGTCAGACGACGAGGATGCGTTGAAGTTGAAAAACAAAAAAGGAAAACGAGTGTAAGTCATTGTCGATGTTGAGAAATCACACACGTGTCAACTTCTCAATCTGATCATTTGCTTCGTCTTTCTTCCACTCGTATTGTGTAGCATCTCAAAGGAGACAATATCAGACTCAGATGAGGATTAGGACAAGTCGAGATTAACGAAGATAACCGAGCAGCCGAAGGATCCGTTGTACCACCTTTTGTTATTCATGATCTCTTATATCACACTGTCCACTCATTGAGAAAGAAGGACGTGATAGAGAAGAGTGGACATGCGGAAGAGGAAGAACGTCTTATGTTTTTGGTGGAACATAAGTAGAGAGAAGACAAGTATTGGAAATAACAGATCGATCAGAACTAGAAACACGGGGTAAGCAAAACGACGCAAGGATGCGAAGGAACACTAAAACTAGCAAATTGTGTATATCGGTAAGAGGATTCAAGATTTTAGAGAAGAAGGAAGGTGATTGACTACAAGACCCACCCGAGATTCAACTCAGGCCTATCGTGTCGTTTTCTCCTCTTGGAAGATGGCATGCTTTCAACCCTGATTTGCCAACCCAGCCATCGTTTGCAGGAATTCTCTGGGAGACAAGATTTCCGTACTTCCATACGTAATTTTCTTTCCTCCACCAGCAGCTCCACCCTGTCCGCTGGCACTCGCACTTGCACTCGCTCTCTCAGCCCACTCTGTCAAGTTGGTGTATTCGACGTATCCTCCACCTCCTACGACGAACACGACCGCTTCGGAGAACACGTGCCTGTTCTTTCCCCCACCTCCACCGGCACCGCCTCCGGCGGAACGACCAAGACCTGCAGAAGGTCGAGCCGATCGAGGATCAAACAGAAGGTAATCATCGGTGTCTTGGAGGGCTTGAGTGGATGCGGTAGCAGGCTCCATCAACGCTTCCACCAGCCTGGTCACAGTCAAATTCTTCTGAGCCGGCAAGAAGTTCTTGACACCAGAGATAATGGATTCAAAGCCACCCGCGAGAGGAAGGCCGTTTTCTTTCAGTCGATCTGATATTCGACTACCTAGAACACCGAATCCTCGGAAGAGTTCACCTCCACTACTCGTTACAGGGGCAGCAGGAGCAGTGGCGAGCATGGTCATCCTCGTGATCTCTCGAACCCGCTTTACGTACTCGAGCGCACTCATATCCGCTCCACTCGTCTTGAGTGCCAAAGCAAGCTCAGCCATGTCGTCCTTGGAAATCGCGTTGTCCGGCATGGATAAGAAATAGATGATCACTAGTCGAAGCTTGTCCTCATCCGTGCACGACATCTCGTCTCGGTCTCTCAAAATATCCAAAATACCCGTCTTGGTCTGGACGCAAAGTAAAGAGGTCCGTAATACATCATGAGTATGCCGAGCAAGATGAGAGATAATGCGAGAAGGAAAGGGATGATAGGAAGCTAACCTGTTTGGTGATAGCCTCCTCGGTCTGGAATAGTGTGTCGAGTCCTCTAGACTTGATGGCCTGCAAAAGTGCGGTGGCAATGTTCATATGGGTATCAAGTGTATGCTTTCGGGCAGTCAATTCAGGAAGTAACGTGATGGCCGTCTTAAGATTGGCCGCGTTGGAAGTGAAATCTCTTTTGAAGACCGGAGCAGTGAGGGGAAAAGATTTATGGCGGGAAATCAGCTTAGGAGAGGAAGGTCTAGATCAAAAAGACAGAAGAGAATCATACATTTGGCTGACATCGTTGACATCGCTCATTCCTGTTGACCGGGTAATCTCTGCGGCGTCTGTCTTGTACCTGAGAACAGTAAAGAAGCAACCAAATAAATATCATGGTTGAGCCAGCCAGAGATGAACATAGTGAATATCTTACCTATTGAGCTCTGCGTCAATGTCTTCCGCTACTTGCGGGAAGGGATTCGCCGCATTCTTTGCCCAAAAGAAATCCTTGGAATCAAAATCGTAGGACTTTTTCAGAAGCTTACCGGCCTCTGGTGCCTAAACAACCAAGGGAGGAATAGGATGGATGAGTAAATCGAATATTCAAAGAGAAAGAGGAGAAGCCTCACCTCAACGGACACCCGATTGAGCTTCATATCCAATACATCATGTACAAGCGCCTGGTAAGTCCACGAGTGAGAGAGCATGGGCACAAGATCGACATTCCTATCTAGGATGACGAGCACTATAACGCGAAAGCATCGAGAGGATGAGCCATGGTGTGGAGCATGGGCAACAAGAAAGAAGTTTAATACTTACAAGGTCTTTGCAAACCACCTAGACCATCTCCACTGAAAAGACCACCGTTGGCCGCACCTGTCCTGGCCGAGCTGACGAGATGATCTCTCATCAAAGCGTCCAACCTTCGGGCCACCATCTCTGCTGCGTTACCTCTAGGGCATCTGATGAGAGGGATGGACCCCATTGTGGCCAACACACTAAACAACCCTTTGGCGACTCGTTCAACTTCACCCTCAATCTCAGCTTCGCCAGATTTGGGGTCATTCAACAGCGCATAGGTTGGTCTCGGGTCGGCCGCTGAGTTGGATGAACCTGCTGGTGCAGAGGCCGCAGCACCTGGGGGAAGCGTCGACGAAGGAGGAAGTCTAGGAAGAAGAGAAAACAAGTTTGGGGATGGAACGATAAAGTCTAGGTATTGATCATACACCTGCGCAATGGATTCTCCCGAACCATCCTTGGCTACGAGACCGGCTAGTTCCTCTAGCAGCGGCCTTGGAAGGGACGATGTGAAGTTGAGATGGATGGCTGAGTAGAGGTTTTGGGAAAGGTCCTGAGCGACCCGACGGATATTGGCGATGGTCGGAGAGATGAAATAGATCGCAGGAACATCGGGAAGAGGTGGCCTGTTGGAATTTAATTGCCTTTTGGAAGGAAAGAGAGAGGGAGGAGAACAGAGAACAGAGAACAGAAGACAGAAAAGACATGTGTTGATCAACATGTTAGTTTGCTTATCATCATAACACGATCATCTTTCTGTTATATCGTGACCGCTGTGAAACTGACAAAGAAGGCTAGGGAAACAGAACATACATATGAAGTGTCACACCCTGCTCCCTAAGATCCTGAACTCGGAGTGTGGTAGCGAGAACATCTTTGGAGACTTCATCTAGTACGAGTACCTTCCATACAGGAGCATTCGTCACGATCGGTTGGGCCGCCGGGTTTGAGGCTCGGCCGTTCTGACCGGCTGTGGAAGGTGCGTTGAGGTTAAGCAAATTGAGGAGGGCACCTGTCTGTGATGTGAGCAGACTGGATGACGACTGGGAGGCCATGATGAGCTGTTCTGGATGCCTCGACGATGTATCGGGACGGAAACCCAGACGAAGGTGAAGATGGTGGATGAGATGGAACGAGCAAAAAAAGAAACAAAATAGAAACAATTTCTTTTTTTTTGTTTCTCTTGCGTTCTTGCGTTCGACCGTCGACCATCACCATCCAAAACTCTTTTTTCAATTAGATACAACCAGTAGGTCTCGTTGTCTTCAGGGTTAATGCGTGAATAAGTGACCATTTAATCTAAATTGTCCGCTCTTGCCAGTGCCCAAGATCAAGACCTCTAGAACGAAACCTCCTCCGGAAGGATACGAGGAAATTGCTCCGATTCTCGAAGACTATGCTCGGAAGATGAGAGACGCAGAGAACGAGCCTCACGAGGGAAAGCGACGGGTAGAAAGCACCTGGGGAATCGTATGTATCTCTTTTCCTCAATCGCTTTGTCTTAGTTCGTTCCTATCGCGTGGCATTGTAGCACGACAAGTCGAACGAAGTGGATATACAATGCTGTCGGTTGAGCTCATCCAGCTCACAGAACACAACCGATGAGCTCTTGCTTACACAATTTGCCTCTTCCGATCTGACGATGAAATCTCTTTTCTTTGAATGGAAATGAAACTCTCAAATAGATGAGGATAGCTCACACCCGATCGAAATATATCTACGACCTCTACGTGAGTATCATCTTTCTCCTCTCTTCTTGGCTCTTTCAACGCGTCCGCACAGTAGCAGGCCGTAAGACTGACCGATTCACCTACCGGTAACTTGTCTCCTCACTTTTCTGCTCAATCTGACAGTACTCGCGTGAAGCTATCAGCAAAGAGCTTTACGATTGGCTTCTGAAGGAGAAATATGCGGACGCGAAGTGAGTAATTTATCCTTGTACAACCTGATGAACGTTTTACCAGTTGGTCTAAACGCGGCCACTCTTCTATTTACAGCTTGATAGCAAAGTGGAAGAAGCAGGGATATGAGAAGTTGTGCTGTGTCCGATGCATTCAGACCAAGGTATGTTTGAGTCTTCATTTACTCTCTCAGATGAATGACTGTAAGACTAACTGTTGTCTGGCTTTCATTTCTGGGTACGGTCTAAAACAGGACATGAACTATCAAGGTAGTACATGTATTTGTCGAGTACCGGTTCGTTTCCTTGTACTTTCTTTTTGGGTTTCTACCTCATTCTGAACTTTTCTTGATATCCCTCTTTATCAACGCGTGAAATTCTGATTGTTGTTCAATAGAAAGCTAGTCTGAAACCAGGCCAGGTGATAGAATGCCCTCATTGTGGTTCGTCCTCTTTCCTCCTCTGTACCGTTTCTTCATTGTAGATATTCAATCTTCTGTCTCTGTCCAACCTGGATCTTTTTCCTGTGACACAAATGAAACAGGATGCAGAGGATGCAGTAGTGATTCGTGAAGACCCCATCTGTTCTTCCTAATGAAAACCTTGAACCTCCTGAATCATACCAACCCAACTCTCGGACTTGACATCGACTCGTCTCAGACCTACCGGACTTTCTAGACTGGACATTCTTCCCGTCCTCGTTTACATCCTATTCTCTGTCCCTTGTCTCTTTCCCATCCTCTCTCTCTTCTCTGTCTCACTCAAATAAAGTAAAAGTTATAACCGTATATCATGTTTATGTCGCATTGAGATATCTTTAACAGCCAATCAACTTCAAAAGAAGACGTGTGTACTTCTTGAGGGATACAAGACCTAGCAGCTGATCATTACAGATTCTGATGGTGAAAGAACAGAACAGAAGGAGAGTTAGAGCAAGATAGAAAAAGTAGGAGAACCAAAGGGGAACCAAAGAGGGTTAGAAACAGGAGCAAGGAAATAAAAGTGGGAGACATTGTTCAGAGTGTTATATAATTTATTTTTGATGTGTTTTCAAGAAACATACGGAGGAACAGATATGAACGCGACACTATATCCAAAGAGAAACAACAACGCAAGACAAAAAAAGAAGGGAAGACGAGGAGACCGCCCAGGACAGTGAAGTTGGGCCTGGGAGTGAACATCATGCCAATGAGGAGCATGATTAGCAACCTATTGGTTGAGACGAACCACAGAAGATAAAGCTCCTCGTTCAGTTGGGTAACCTGCTCATATCCGCCTTCCCACTCTCCAACCATTCAGGTTTGCAGAGCTTTTCTCTCATCTCGTAGAGTACCTTGTATCTCCCTCTGATTGTTCCTTCTGTCGTGTCGACCACCGTGCAGACTTCTTTTGTTGTCTTGGGACAACCCCACAGATGAGTCGTAAAGTAGAGCAGACTACCGACAACGGTGAGCGGTGAACGACCGTCGATCAGGCCGAGGGCCTTTCCAGCGATGAGAACATCCATGCAAGCTCCTTGGAAACCTGGGTAGGTCGAAAGACCAAGATTCGAAATGAATCGAGGAAGCATTTGGGAAATCACTCTGGTCTCTGATTCGTTCGCTGCTGCATCCAGAACCGCCTGTGACAACGGGTCGCCCGTCGCTGCTGCCAACGCGGCGGACGAGATCGGAGGAGGCGCAGAAGATATAGAAGATGAATTCGATAGAGAACTCGAATTGATGCCGTTGTTGTTGGAAGAGACATTGGAAACAGACGTGGTCGACGTCGGGGTCGAAGGAAGCGGAGTCGATGGATCGTTGATCGGGATCGAACCGTTTCCAGAGGCTTTGACCTCGAACGCTCGTTCCAATGCTTTATAGCACTGGCCTAATAACTTTTTGGGCACCTCTGTCAACGTACAGATCTCTTTGAATGTTCTAGGACTGTTTCCCATTCGACAGGCGATGAATATGCACGCCGCCACCACCGCCTCTTGAGGTTTCCCTTTCAGAACGCCCTCTTCGCTCGCTCGTTTGAAGAGCTGCTTGGCAGTATCGGTGATGTTCTTACCGAGAGAAATCTTTTCGCACAAATGACCGATGTCAGAAAATGCGGAGGATATCGTCTTTTCAGACTTGGAAGACGACTTGAACGCCGCTCTTTGAAGTTCTCGAGAGAGTCCAGAATTGTTATCCCTGAAGGAAATGGAGGTCTCGAACGTCTCTGGACCATCCAACGGGTTGGATGCGGAACCGACTCGGGAAGGATCGTCCCCTTCATCGTTTGCGAACGTCTTTTGTTTTTTTGTTGTTGTTGTTATTACAAAATCAAGGCAAACCCAGAAATCAGCACATGTGAAAGTACGTGTATGTGCATGTCTGACACAACAGGGAAAACTCACTCTCCATTCACTCCTGGTGTCGACAATCTTGTCACCCAGCACCAAGCCACAACCTCCACAGACTAAATCACCCGAGCCAAATTCTTCGATAATCTCTGGTCTATCCGGTTCGCATTCCGGACATATCAATCTGACGGATAGATCCGGGCCGATGATCTGACGAAAGAGGAAATCGCCACAAGAAACCGTCAGATGAGATGTCTGCTCGAATGCACACCCAAAAGACAGAATAAGCTAACCTGCGGAACGGCAGCCTTGGGTCCGGCCTGCAGATGCTTTGCTCGAGGGAACGGTTGATAGCCAGACATCAAATAAGAAGAATGAAGGAGATCGTGTCTTTTTTGTTTGCTTTTGACTTGTTTCCGGGTGTCTTGTCTATACTTTTGGTTTCTTTAAGGGTCCTATCGAAGGACGGCTTCTTTTCTTCTTCTGGCACAGTACGAGCGGAAACTTTGTTTTGGTTTGTATAATGAATTCACAGTCGTGTTAGTCAATCGTGGAGGGATACTTCATTTTTGTCGCCACCCGGAAATGATAAAGAGAAAAGAGGTCTGCGAGCAGGGAAGAAAGAAGGAAAGAGCTATCCAGCACACGAAGACATCCCATAACTGGCTAGCATCACAACCGTCTGTGTCTTTTCAAGCATTCGCACACAGGTTTACCGAGAGAAAAACAACGAAAAAAGAAGAAAACTCTCGACACCTCAAGAAAGACTGGAAAGAGAAGAAGAGAAAGAACCCACCCTTTCTAGTTCAGACGGTGTGAATGCCCAGACAGCTAAAAAGGTGGGTTGTGTCGATTCTCTCGCCGGATTGATTTATCCAACCGGGATGAAATAAGAACAGGAATGGCTCCAATAACACTCTTTGTCTCTCCTGGCGGTCCGGGAATGAAGCAGATTCAAACAAGAGTTCCAAAGTTTGTCTTCTATCGAAAACAGACGATGGTCGGTGGTCAAGAAGAATAATCATCGTGATGCTTGTATGTGCGGGTGATATGTCCCGGGGCACGCGTGTGGGTTACGCGCTTACAAAGCTTCCCCTAGACAACTAGTACTTATGGCGTCACAACGTTGGACGGTCAAGAAAACGGCGTACAGAGTAAATTAAGGCCGATGTACGTTGCTCGATCAGAGTAATAGATGAAGAAGAAGTGATGAGAGCTTGGATTGGGAAAGAAAAGATGAAATATTGAATCAGGATGGAGCAAAAGACCTGACGGATCGCTCTCTCAGGTTTCGTCCATGCGAGTGCATTCAAAAAATGGACGAGCCTCTCGCGATATAGATGAAGAGAACGAGAGAGAAATACCCAGCGCGGAAAGAGAAAGACATACATCAAGAAGAGACGTCCGATCAGCTATGGGAATAGAATGACCGGAGAAGGATGGGATACCCGCTTGATCTTCTTCCCACCTCTCCGACACAAATTGAGCCTGCCTCATTTTCGCCATTGCCCTCACTGCTCAATCAATTGCTTAACGACACATGGACTGCTTTGGCTATGAGCAGAGGAGTGAACGCAGTCGACAGTTTGTATTCATTCAAGGGCGAGAGAGATCTATGGTGAAGTATTGCATTCCGGTCTGTACAATGAAGCGTTCATAGCAAGCAATCCTTCTCTCATTCGATATACAAGAGCAACGTAAGACCCAGCTTCCCACTCTGGGATGATCCGAAGAAAGGAGACAAAAGCCCACAGAGGCCATCAAACGCAAGTCACCGCCGACAGACCCTAGACAACAGCTGTTTAAAGCCGGATTTTTTTCGAACTCTCTTAGATAGTTCACTTCACTCTCCTTTCATCCCTCAGATCAGTTCTCTATCTTGATTTCATTGTAAGTCAACGTCCTTTGCTAGCGAGAAAAGAGGGAAAGAAATTTCAAGTGAAGAATATAGCTGGCACCAGACCGACGCTCGGGTGTTTACGCCCCCGAGCATCTGAGGATACCATTTTTGCAGAGCCTTCATACGCGACGTGCTCCTGATATAATTTCTTTCCCTCTATCATTTATTGGTTGTCGAACATTTTTTCTTACCAAAAAGATAACTGATCATTGGTTGTTTTCGTTCGTGACCTTTCAGTTGTGTTCATGTGATATGCGAATGTTTAATACTGTCTGATGAATAAGGAGAGCGTGTTGCAACAAGCATTTTGAAAGAAGGGAACATGAGCAAAATACTAAGATCTCTAATAGTTTGAAGTATCCATTAACAAGCAAATGAAGCGCTTCAACCCATCGGCTGAGTTGTACACAGTCTTGAGCGCTCAAAAATCGTCACATTGGGTTTATGGTTAGACAAACGGTCAAGAAAATGAATCACCGCACACTCCGGCCGACTAGGCGTGTTACGTGAAGTTCTTGAATCTTCAGAATCGCACAGAACCATGCAATCGAGACACGTAACAAATGACAGATTATGACTTATGAACTGTTCATCTCAAATAAAATAGCAAAGGAGAAGAGTAAAGAAAAGAAAAGGAAGAACTAGCTCTAAATGAACGTTTCTACAGAAACAGGGTCCCACCCGCTGAATGCCTTTCTACTCTCTCCCACCTGTTCATCTGTTCCCAACAACCCATCGCCCATCGCCCATTTCGCTTTGACGAGCGACAGGAAGTCCCCTTTGGCCTTGAATCTGGAGAGAGAATCGTCGACTGATACTCGAACGACTCGAAGCTTGGGGCCAGCGGATGACTGTTTCTTTTCAATGTAAGGTATGAGTTTGATGAGTGATGTACGGGAGCCGCTCAGTCGGAAAGTCTGGCCAGCAAGGTCTGAGATGGGAATGGCTTTGATTAAGTAATACAGAAAAGATCAACGTGGGAAGAACGGTCAGTATCATTCCGTGCGTCAAATCAGGACGAGCAAAAGTGAGTACAGGCAGATGTAGTAGTGGAATACGCACTGGTGAGAGCATGAGTGACGAAAGAAGCGACATCGCCTATGGATGTAAAATCAATCAACGGGTCATCCGAGCCGACAATCTCGACCTGCCCAGTATTCACTCTATCATTCACCAGAAACAATCGCCACATCAGTCATTTAGTATTGAGCACAGAAACGGAAAGAGAGATGACAAGAAAGTCGCAAGGCTTACTTCAGGAAAAGGGAAATCCAATCGGCGAACAGGCCACTAAAAAACTTGACGTAAGGCAGGCCGATATTATCGAGGTAGAGCTGGACTTCTCTTTTCTTATACATTGGTGAATCCTGGGTAAGTTTGGTCGAGTCCATCCCAAACTCGCTAAAAGTGGGTAAAGAACGAGCGCGAATGGAGAGTTCATGAAAACGAGAAGAGCGACAAGGTCAGTCTTGTCTGTAACCGACGCCATAAACACGACTTGAAACAAGATACAACAAAAGATAACAAGAGATGATCTCTTCCTCGAACGAAGGCTCTTAAGGACTCACCTTGGAACGAAGAGCTTGACGCCAGCAGCTTTGCCTGCATCAGCCAGCACGGTTTGTAATCCGAGGCCTCCCCCTGCAAGAGCAGAGACAACGATATCAACACCTTGAAGTGCGCTCTCAACTGACAACGGATCCGAGTAGTCGACGAGAGCGATCTGAGCACCTTTGGTTCTGAGCTCGGTCACTCGTGGGAGGCTTGCCTTTCGTTTCGAGAAGAACGAATGAATCCCCAAGATATATAGTCAGCGACTCGGCACCACGACACTTCATGTAAGTGGGAAGATGAAGAGTTCAGACGAAGAATGTACTTACTGACGATGCTCGGACGAGAACAATCACCTTGACTTTCGTCTCGAGAAGTCGGTTGACGATGGCCGAGCCAACAGATGCTTTGGTCCCATTGTTATCGGTCGCTCCACCAACCGCACCAGCTACGGCGATAGTCTTGACAGGGTCTGATTCAAAAAGCATGGTGCTGAGGCGAAGGGTATATGCTTGTTTTGGAATATTGATGTTTGTTGAGTTAGCTGGTTGAGTCTGAGGAAAAGATCATGAGTAGTCGATACACAAAATCAGTGTTTTATATCTTTTGAAGAGCCGGGCACGGACATCATTCGAACGATAAGGTTAGGTCCAAGAGGAAAGGCCGGTGACTTGTCCTTGATTCTCGTGAGCCGAAAAGGTCTGCCAAATGAGATGATCTCATATCCCCATGAGTAAGCCTGAAAGAACGTGCAACTCGGAGATACTTAGATTGAAAGAGAGCAAGCCGGCATGCTGATGACCGAGGAGATGCAAACGATGCTTTGTCAGATGTTTGCTTATTCATCTTAATATCAGTCCTCTCATCTCCTCGGTCATCATTCCTCTCGTTCACTGACAGAACAGCGATGTCTTATGTTGGACCGTGTCATCAAATGTATCTTCCTATGAAATATGTGCATGTTTTCACAAGTAGTAGAGATGTTAGCAGGCCTGATGGTCAAGTCGTGATCGACGAGGGAGTTGTTGAGAGTGACAAAGTGGGAGTCTGAGATATTATGAGGTCAGCTATCTATTGGAACTCCATCTCTAGTCAGCCTTTACATCAGTTTCATCAGTCGTATTTACACTCAACTTCACATACACTCGCACACTACATACCAATGGTCTGCTCATCTTTATCCTTGCTATCTGGCCATCCCATATATGCATGTCTAAACATCTACTTACTCTCTGGTTTGTCTTTATCAGAACCAACACTTGTCGTTTCCGTTCAAAACGACCGTTCCACTCGCTGGTCCGCTGGCAAACTCCTTGCGGACGTACATCACCGCTAACTTCAAAGAGCACAGTCCAGAAGCATTCAAGCAAGATATCTCTCATTTCTGTCTTGCGAGAGAGGAAGCCGTCGAGAAGGGGATTCAGGTTCATCGGGAATCCGTAAGCAAGCTCGTCAGGTGAGTGTTGTGATCTATTCTTTTCGAAACGTCACTGCTGCTGAATCCGGTCCGACACGCATGTATATACCTAGGTACCATGCCCATTTGAACTACCTACTTGGTAAACTCCCGGCCGACGTCAGTAACGCTAGTTTTCTTTTTCCCTTAAAAGACCTCTGCTCGCTGAATCTTACCTACCTTCTACTGGGTGAATCTAGATCGGTCAACCTTTCCCCTATACGTCTGCCTTTCCTCCGCCGTTCACCTTCCATACACCCGCGCCTGTAGAATTGCCTTCGTTAGCCCATGAGCGGTTTGCCGTGCTCTTCAACCTAGGAGCATGCTACTCCAATTTAGTCAGTCCTATAGATCATCATACAGGCTCCCACACCCGCTTCGTGTTGACAAGATTGCTTCGATTTCCCCTTCCATCCACTATTTAGGGAGGCCAAGAAGGTAGGCTCAATGCGGACTCGCTCAAACGTGCCATTGCAGCTTTCCAGGTGAGCTTACTCTTCTCGCGTAATCCTACTCTTTATTAGAATACCCAGATCTTCCAGACTCACAACATCGTTGCCGAAAATTCACTATCAGAACGCAGCAGGCGTATTCCATTACCTTTTGAGCTTGATACCGGATACCAGCGCATCGCTTGACTCGTTTGGCTCATCCGTCTACGACTTCAAGGAGGGGTTCATCCGAACACTGCTCTTTCTCACGCAGGCGATGGCACAGGAGTGCTTCTGGCAACAGGCTGTGTTGGGTACGTCCGTCGTAGTGTTCAGTTTTGGTGATCTCTTTCAAAGAAGGAAGAGCCGCTCTGAAAGATAGATATTGGGTCATGGTTACAACAGAGAAATACAAGAACGGAATCGTCGCCAAGCTGGCTATGAAAGTATGTTTATAGAATAAACAAATAGAGATTTCTTGCCACCAACTCCTTTCAAGTGTGCTTTCTTCTAACTTCCGGTCTTCCTTAGGTATCGGATCTGTACGAACAGGCTATCTTGGCTTCAAAAGCAGATTCTCCGGCTGCTTCTTCGTTTCTACCATCTGTAAGACAATCGGGCAGTTTAATTGATGCCATCTGCTCATTTTTTATGAGGTCTTGACGTCAAAAGACCAAATCGAGTAGACAGGCTCAAAATCTTTCCTTTTTCTTTGTTTTCGTGGGGGTGTTTTGGTGAATTCCATGTACTTAGAACTGGACGGCACTTATGAACGTCAAGCAGCTTCACTTCCAGGCTGTCGCGCATTGTAAGTCCCTTTTCTATTTTACTCCCATACGCCAAACAGAATGCTGACCGATGAACAACGAATACTTGCCACAACAATCTGGCGAAATGATAATAGATCGGATGGGTGTTGAGGATCTAGAGAAGAACAGATATGGAAACGAGATTGCTCGGTTAGAAGTGAGACTGAACCTCTCGCTCTTTCATATCTATTCAAAATCTTTCCGTTCAGTCGCGTCGTTCTTTCTCTGACCCATCTCCTGTCCCGTACATCTTCTTCTTAATACAGGCCGCTGAAGGGCTAGTCAAGAAGACGCTGGGACAGGCCAAGAGTGGAGTGGTTTCAGATGCTGTCATCGGGGACATCAAAGGATTCCTACAAATGATCCAAACGTCTCTCGTCCGTGCCAGAAAGGATAACGATTTGATCTATCTCTCACTTGTTCCTCCTGCTGGTGAACTCGCTTCGATCCAGGGCGCGATGATGGTAAAACCCGTCCTCCCGGTCGAAGTGGGAGACGGTCTGGATTGGTTGATAAACTCCGACGGGGGACTTGGTTGGGAGGGTCTGGTCGACTGGGGGGTTCATGTTGCTATCAGTAAGTTTCGTATACTCGGATTAATTCAGATTTATCACTGAGACATATATCCGCTGTCTTATCCCGCTTCTCAGGTATCTACGATGATAGGAAGGATAGCTTCGTAAAAGATGAAATCATCGCAAAGAAGCTGGAAACCGATCAGTTGGTTGCTTTGTGCGTCTTCTATGCCTATTTTTGATATTCTCCTCTCAATTGACTCGAACGAGACGAATATTCACTAGCTTGACATTCACAAAACAAATTCAGAACCCTTCAATCGTTGAATCTCCCGGGCTCACTCCAAGCCATCGAACGTCCGATCGGTTTGCCACCGTCTCTACTGGGAATAGCCGATGATATAAAAAGAGAGAAGGGGGCGGACAGAGTTAGAGGGATGATGGAAAACGTGGGCACATTGAGAGCTAGGGCAGATGGAAGCTTGAATACGGTTCGATCACATCTTTCTTTGCTTTCTTCTTCTTCTTTGAAATATGATCTGACAACTACATTCCTTATAATGTAATAAAAACCTGCTCTTTCCATCATGCCTACAACACTTTAAGGCGCTTGACATATTAGACCAAGAGGCAGAAGAAGACGAGAGTACCAGGGCCAAATATGCCCAGACCGGCGGATGGTCAAGACCGCCGTCGTTCGAAGTAAACGAATATTTGATTACTCAGGCTGGAGTGTACAGAGGGACGTTGACTCAGGCAGGAGACAGTGATTCGTTCGTTCTCTACCTGTTTTCTTGTTCTTTTCTGATAGGGAAAAGATTATGATTAAGAGTTGAATTGAGTTTTGTTTTTATCCTGTGATAGAATCGTAAGGCAGAAATGGGAGGAATGGGAAGAGAAGATAGAGATTTTGGGAGGAGACGAGGTCTGTCTTTTATCTAGTTTCCTCTGTCGAGCTCTCTGATACTGACGTTGAAAGCCTGCTGTGTCGACAACATTAAAGGAATACCTAACTGCTTCGATTCCTCGCCTCCCATCCGGTCCATCCCTCACCTCGACACCGGCTGCGCGATCACTCCACACTCTGCTGGAGACACTATCGGACTTGACTGCTACTCGGACTCGAATAGCAGACTCTGCCCGATCAATGGCGGCAAGGGATGACGTCAGATCAAAGGTCATCTCCGAGGCCAACTCCATTCAGGCGGGCTCGAAGGCAGGTGAGGTCAAGGCAGAGTGGTTTGAAAAATTGTTTGAAAAGGAGTTGAGAAAGTATGAAGGACTGGAGAGAGAAATGGTGGAAAACTCAGATCAGGCGAATAGAACGCTGGAGGAGCTTAGAGTTAGTCTTCCTTCCTCTTGTTTTTTTGTTCGATTTGAACTGACTCGTTCGCTATTGATCCTATACACACCATCAGACTCAGAATGAAGAGTTCATTCACTCGAGGAAAACATCCCCTATAATCAAAGCTAGGGAGAAGGCTCTTCAAAGTTTTGATATCGCTCATCAGAAATACAGAGAGGTCGTTCAAAATTTGGAAGAGGGCATCAAAGTTTGTCTCTCGATCTTTTTCATCTCTCCATGATTGAAAAGATAGTCATTGATTTTTTCGCTTCTCCATGTTTCCGCTCATCTCCTCTTCCCACAGTTCTACAGCGGCTTTTTGGATATTTTGAGCAAGTTTCAAGATGAATGTCAACATTTCGTCTGGGGAAGACGGTCCGATGTCATGTCAGTCTTGACCTTTCTTCTTCTTTCGCTTGCAAGTGTATGACCGATCAATACGATGGCTGATTCTCTGCTGGGTCTTGTTTGACTATGCAATTTACTATTCGTTTGATAGAGCTATCACCGCTGCGCTCGAAAACGCTCGATTGAATCCTCCTCCGCCTCAATTTGAGCCGGAACCGGAACCTGAATTAAGGCAGACCTCACACCCGAGTCCTGCTGTATCGCGTCCTCGAACACAGCCTGCTACCTTCAGCTTACCTCATCCAAACTCATCAGACTGGACGACCGAGACTTTTGCTCCTCCTTTCCCTCCCCCTCCTCCACCCCATGCGCCTTCTTCGGCTAATCTTGTTGGGACGCCGGCTCGAAGGGGACCTGTAGCTGGATTGTCTAAAGAGAGTGGAGCGGAGGGAAGTCCATCAAGGAGAAGTACTAGGGTTAGAAATCAGCAACAACAACAGTAGGGATCTAATGGATGTGTGTGTATGTGTGTGTATGTGCGTGTGTTAGAGGCGCATTCAATATATCTATCTGAAGTCGTGGACTGATAACATGAAGACTCCTTCGAGGCGCAAATGTCAGGATCCGGGTTCAGAGGGTAACGGGAAGGTTACAAGAATGTAACCAGGCAGGGAATAGGGCTGGCAAGAAGGAAGTTCAGGCTCTCTAGCTTGGTGACTGTGACGAGAGCGCAAGGCAGGGAAATCGTATGAATAAGGTTGATACAACAATGGAACAAGAGTACTAGGGAACCAAGAAATGACAAAGGATTCAGGCTTGGTAGACTATGCTATGGGTGGCAAAGGGGACCCGTCTTATATATCATCCTTAGACTCCAACGATTATGCATAATAGAACAGGTCATAGAAGGTGCTAGAAGCACCTGCGCTGGGAGGTCATATACCTGCATGTTGATATAATGAGAGAGCATAAGGAATACCGAAGTAGGAGAAACAACAGAACCAAAAGAAGGTTACCGAGGTGTAACACTCAGGTCACATCCCTGACAGCAAAGATGATTCGTGTCACGTGATGCACGCTGTACAGCGATAACTAGATATTGCTTCTGAAATCTCAACCCTAACAAAACACCATGCGAGCCAACTCTCCATCATCACAAATCACTCACTACCCAGATCGGTATCATCAAGACAGAGCTCTCAGGACAGCCGGTCAGTCAGTTAGAGAAGGCCAGGTTTCAGACACCGAGTGGACGTGGTTATAGATACAAAAAGCCATGTCCGTGTTGATATATACGACGTCCATTCTACTTGGTCTGATCGCTCTGCAACAAGCAACGACCTACCTTGTTCCTCTCTCCAGTCTCCTTTTGTTCCTCCCTCCGACCGCCGTCTTGTTTGTGCTCTCCATACCACCAATCACTGTTTGGGTTGCTTGGATTACCGAAAGCTGGGCAGACTTAGGTCAACGACCAACGAATCTTGTCCGTCGAAAGGACAAGCATCACCATGAACAACGAGTCAGACGACGGCCAGGAGAGGGTCCTTCGAATAGAGTACGGACGATCTTTCAACCGCTTTCGTTTGGAACGCCAGCTGCTTGGTCTGTTGTACAGCTTCGATCGAGATGGGAGAAGGTCAAGCCTGATCCTACAACTCTGGGCTTCATTGAACCATCACTTAATGCACATGATCATCATCCTTCAATGCCGGCCATCCTTGTTCAACCGTTTAATTCGTTGCTTGATAAGATCATTAAAGAGTTTGTACTCGTTTGGTACACTCGAATATCGCCATCTCCTGCTCTACCTGACAAACTCGAAGGTGTAATTCGACACTCGGTCGGGGAGGTGATCAACCGATATGAGAAGGTCGATCTACCAGCTCTGCTGGTTGGAAAGATCATCCCTCATATAACGACTCATTTATATTCGTTCTCCAACGCCGAACGCAGCCTACAGGGCATGAGACGTCAGCGTTCATCCACAATTGGAACATCCTCCTCGGCTACAAACTCGTCCACAAGAACCACAACGAAACCTGTTGGATTACCTGAAGGTGTAGATGTCTTTCTTACGGAGTCATACGGACCCAATGCGCTTCATCCTGCGATCTTTGGAAAAGCGCTGGATACAAAACCCGCTAGAGAAGCTCATGTGAGATCACTCGTTCAAGGGATTCTAAAATTGATTTTGCCAGAGAAGGAAGTGCAGAGTGAAACGGTATTGATTGTAGCGAGAGAGGTGGTCACTTGCGCGGTGTTGATGCCCCTGATGGATATGTTGGGCGATCCAGACTTTTGGAATAGATTGGTTGACCAGCAGGTACGCAAATTATATCCTGCTTCGTCACATTAAACAGAATAAAGGTTCGATCAAGTGGATTTTACTTCTCTATCAAAGGCCACAAACTACATCCGTCAACAGAGGCTGGTTCATCAGCTTCGACAAGCCCTCGAACTTCAATCCCTTTCTCCACACACGCCCAATCCAGCGCTTTCTCCTCGAAAGACTAGTTCACCTTCTAAATCAGAACGGTCTATCAAAAACTCTCATCTTCGATCTTCATCTCCAACTTCGACGGGGTCAAAGTATCGAATCTCGAGTAAAACGGACCCCAAGGATTTCGATCGGTTTGTTAGAAACATCGGGAAGATCGAGAGCCTGATGGAAATCAGAAGATTGAGGAGTGATATAGATAGGGAGATCAGAAGAACAAAGGTATTTCTAGGTAAGTGCATTGATTATTATACAAATGCAATATACAGGCAACCATTTTGTTCACACCAACCTCTGTCCAAAAAGAGAAAATTGGTGCAGGCGCGCCAGATTCTTCTCAAGATATACCCAAAGGACAGAGAGGACATTTAGAAAGACTGTTCTTTGCAAGAGACTTTATCGAGAAGAAGATTGCCATGATATCTGGTGATCCTTCCGCTGTAAGACATGTGTTTCCTTGTTATGGAAGTTCGTCTTTGTTCTTGTACTTCGAAACTAGCGCTGAATCAGACCGTCTATGGTTATTTCTAGCCCTCATCCTCTCTCGATCTGTCTCCGTCATACACCCTCTCGACGAACCAAACTATTGATCTTCTATCTGTCCTGACCAATCCATCATCACTTCCGTTCTTCATGGAGTTTATGGAGCGACGATCTAAACTTCTTCTTGTGCAGTTCTGGCTCATGGCAGAGAGCTTTAAAAATCCGCTAGACGATTGGGAATCTGGGAATTTTTCAGATGATCTAGACGATGATGAAAGAGCTTCAGAGGATAGTGATGATGATAAAGAGGAGGAGAGAAATGGCCCAAGACGCAGTAAGATGGATAGGGAGGAAAGAGAAAGGGTAGAAGTCAGTAGAAGTGATTTACGGATGATATGGGAGGTGTATTTTGAGGAAGATGGCGTGCTTGGAGAGAGCTCGAGAGGAAGGTTTGGAGAGGGAATCAGAAGGTTTGTTCGGGGAAAAGGGCGAAGAGGACTGAAAAGGGCTAGACGTTGGTATGTAGCCTGTATCTTATCTTCTTTTCTAAGGGCTGCATCAAAATATGATCAACTGATTTTCTTGGACAACTTCAACCTAATGACACAGTATGTTCCTTGCTCAACAAGATGTATATGACATGATGCAAGAGGACTATTTTCCTCTATTTCAAAAATCAGACTTACACTTTAAAGCGGTTTCAAATGTTCCATCTAGCATCATCGCCGTTCCACCCGCATCTCGGGTGACGTTCGCTCCTCAACCTCCAGCTTTCCCTCATCGAAATCGAACGTCTTCTTTGGAAATGTATCGTTCAACGCCTATGGCACTTTCTGCTTCGACATCATCTACATCATCCAACCTCAATACATCTTCAGCCTTCCCTAACCGAAGCTCATATACTGTCTCTCCACTCTCTTCAAGTCTGACTGACTTGAGAACTCCAACACCTAAGGCTGCTATCAGCCCTCAGCTCTCACTCGATGCGCCAAATTTTAGTAAAGACTCCTCGATCAAGAGAGAGTCTTCCCCTCTACCTCAAGGAAATCATCTTTTTGGAAGATCCCATTCCTGGGCACCGACACGTCGACCGTTGTTTGCTGGATCAACAGTCTCTCTAGGAAGTGATTCTTCTAAAAGCTCTCTTGGCTCGGAGCAACCTACACTGAGACACCATGCCTCGCAGTCTAGTCAACAATTTGATTTCCTGGTAGCATTAGATCCGGAAGTGTCTTCTGCCCGACCCCCTCTGTTCGACGAAGATGCCAGATCATCTCGCCCTTCTATGGACCGACCGCCAGAGATTTCAAGACGAAGATCAACTTTTAGTCAGCACAGTCAAGCCGAAGAAGACGGATCGGATGAAGATGACTTTGTCCAGATTCGAAGGGTAGATGCTATTCAGGCTGCTCTGACGTCTATCATTGCCAAGGATCAATTTCTTAATCCTCACCCACCTTCATCATCGTCCTCCTCTACTATACAAGTTTCTCCGAAAAGCCGCATATCACGGATGTCAGAAAGAAATCGAGCTGGATCGCCAGGATCACCTGTTGGGTCCTCAATAACGAATACGCCGTCTCCTGAACACATCATGGGGACAACGTCAGCCCAAGCCCCTGACGAGCCACTCGATAAGTCGATCCTTCCGACTCGGCGTAAAAAAATGTTCGAAGATGAAGATGAGGACGATTCTGCGCTTGGATCTAGCGTGTTATCAGCCCAACAAAACCGGTCTGAAGAAGAAGAGCTTGATGGGGAGAGAGCAGACGAGGACCAAGGAAGCGTTCATCTTGCTGTAGCTTCCCCCGGAGACCTTCATCTGCCCGGAGAAATTGATCGACTAGAGACCAAGATTGAAAAGCTCAACGGACAAGAGACGATATTGTATGCGTTGATTAGAAAGGCAGAGCTGACGGGGAACGAACATGAGTTGAAGCTGTTGACAAAGTCATTAAACGGCTTGCTGAGAGAGATTCGACAGTTAGATTTTCAGATGAAGCAGTATCAGCAACAGTGCGCCCTCCTTTCGAGCCCCGTTCTCTCTTCTTCTCCATTCATATGTTTATGCTTATCTTTTGTTGATATGGAACAGGGAGAAAGACAACCGAGTCGATCCACAACGAACTAAAGTATCTATACCGAGCAACACGACGGTGGAGGAGGATGGAAAACCGGTGACCCGATATCTAATTGAGGTCCAACAACTAGTCGAAGATGGTTCATTCTCTCATGGTTGGGTCGTAGCCAGGCGATACAACGAGTTTCATGCACTTCATCATGATATGAAAGATCTTCCCGGGGCGAAGAACCTATCTTTGCCAGGCAAGATGTTGGTAACGTCGATGTCTGCCAGTTTTGTTGATGCAAGACGGTCAGCACTGGAAAGGTACCTACAGGTAAGTACTGGTTCATTTCCATATAGTCTTCTATTTGCTGTTGTAATCGATTGTATCATCTCACACTGAGCATGATGGGTGGTGTGTACTACCTTTTCTCAGAAACTCATCAACATCCCAGAAGCATGTGTTTCCAAGGACTTTCGAGCCTTTCTCTCTCAGCAAACCATTCATCATGTCTCTTCTCAAGACGAGCCATCTCTAGTAAACTCTTTTCGCCCACAGAACATTGTGAAATCCATTTACAGAGCGACTCGCTTGGACGACACTCTTTTTGCCGGGCCTTCGATGTTGGATTTGATCGGACATGGTCTACACCGTCAGACAGGCGAGTTTGCGTCATTCGCCGCGTTCGCTGGTTTAGGCACGACGGATGAGATCGAATCGACTGTATCAACTGACCCGAATCCCCAATCTAGAGGAACAGGAGGGAGTGGTATACCTGACATGCTCAATCTGCCGCCTGAACTCAAGCCGCTAGATGGAGAGACGGCATCTTCCTGTGAGTCGCGCTGTCGCAAATCCAGATTTGACTCTACTTGAAAACGACGGATTGACTTTCTTCTTTTTTCACTTTCTTGGCCCCCTATTGATTAAACAACGAAAGATTTCACAGCGCCCATCTGTGATTTATTTGTGGAGATCTTTGAATTGAAAGAGAACAACTGGCTAAGACGACAAGCAATTGTTATCATCCTTCAGGTGATCTACTCAGAAAATCCTTCGGATAGGTGTATGTGTTTTGTCGAGATGCAGCTGACACATTACTTTTCACTTCTTCTTCTTCTTTCTTAATCAAATGTGTTTTGCACTTGACAGCAAGTTCTCGGAGGCACTATTGAGAGGTAACACTCCTCTCCTGTGTCTGTCTTCTACCTGTTGTGCATCGAAGTCTGACGTCTTGTGTCATGAATATTTGCGCACAAAAAGGAAACTTCGAGAGGTAGTCAAGAAACTTACAGGCGCTTCTTCTATCTTGACCTATCTCCAAACATTACAAGAGTCCATGTGGCCAAACGGGGGATCTCGGCCGGTTTCGGTCCCTCGAACAGAGGAGGAAAAGAATCATACGAAAGAAGAAGCTCGGAAAAAACTTTCATCCCTCCTCCCGGGTTTGTCCTTCTTCTCAGCTCTTGCGTTCATGTCTGAGAAGAAACGAGATCTGACCGCCGTTTTTTTTTCTTGCTCTGAACATGAACTCTACACACCTGGTCCTCAGATGTAGCATCCAACTTGATAGGAAGATCAAACGCTCGCCGAGGCGCCAAACGAATGTTTTCACTCGTTCAAGATCAAAGGCTCAACGAGCATCTCGTATTGACAATCATCGATGAGGTTTGTTTCTTTGGTTTCCTCGCTTGCGCTTGAATTTGTTGGCCTGGTTGAACACGTTCGCTAATGAATGCCGTCGGATTTCTCTTATACTTGTTTCCAGGTGGTATATACATTATTTCCCGAGTTGAAGAAACATTGAAGACCTCCTCCTTCTCCTGTCTCTTCTTCTCATTTGTATTAATAAAAAAACACCCTTTTGTTTCTATATATGGTGATCCATCTCATAACTCGAGGGATGTTTCTCTTTCTTACTGATAGGCTTTCACTAAAGACTTTGTGGCGCAAGATACAAGCTTCGGGCAATCGAAGCAAACCGAGAGATATGAAAACGGCATCGGATGAAATACAAAGTTGATTGTCTTCTCTTATCAACCCATGAAACCGGGAACGACGTAGGGTATCTACAAGTAAAGACCCTCTGGGGTGTTTTCTTGCTTTCGGTCCAACACTCGATCTCGCGCTGATCCAAAGTCCTGGATATTCAAATCAAAACATCATTTAGAAGGGCGAGAGAAATCAGTGAAATGAAACTGAGAAAAACAGAAGAGACAGGAGGAAGAAAAATTCCTGAAGGACCGAAGAAAAGAGGACTGACAGCCTTGGTAACCCTCATTCGCCTCTCTCGTAGCGCCAAGAGACCTGCCTCTGTGCAAACGGCCTTGATATCGGCTCCTGAGAGATCATCCTTTGCAAGAATGTATTCTTCCAAGTCAACATCCTCGGCGAGCGTCATTCTTGATGTATGCAGCTTGAAGATATGTCGTTTCGTCTGTTTGGAAGGAAGTATTGGTTCATATTCAGTATAAAGGATATTTCGAAAAAGATGACGAAAGTCGAGCGGAGTGACATAAAACGAACCTTCACGTCGGGTAACGGGAACTCGATCTTTCGGTCTATTCGACCTGGTCGGATCAGTGCCGGGTCAAGAGACTCGATCTGATTAGTGGCCATGATGACTTTCACATCTCCTCTAGTGTCGAAACCATCAAGCTGGTTCAAAAGCTCCAACATGGTTCGTTGAATTTCTCGCTCTCCACCAGAAGTCGAGTCGTATCTGCCAATAACGAATGAGAGTACACACTCAACATTTGATGATATTTCAGCATCATGGTAAAGATATGGGAACTACTCACCGTTTCGTACCGACAGCATCAATCTCATCGATGAAAATGATACTCGGCGCATTCTCCTCAGCCACCCTGAAAAGCTCTCTGACCAACTTGGGACCATCTCCGAGGTACTTCTGGATGAGCTCGGAACCAACGATTCGAAGGAACGTCGCTGATGTCTGATTTGCCACTGCTTTTGCCAGCAGAGTTTTTCCAGTTCCAGGCACTCCATAGAGAATGACTCCCTTCGGAGGTTTGATACCCATTTCTTCATATAATTCAGGGTGAGTCAAGGGGAGCTCGACGGATTCCTAAATGTACAAAATCCGGCAGAGACCAGAAAAGACCACACAAACAAGTGGTCAACTACGAGACTCTCTCAATCGAAAAAATAAAAGGAGTCAGACGAACCTTGATTTCCTGAATCTGAGTTTCCAATCCTCCAATATCCGCATAACTTTCTTGAGGCGCCTTGTCCAACTTCATGACTGAAACCATCGGGTCCACATCATCTCCTAACACTCCTACGATCGCATGGTTCTTGTTGTGAAGTAGGACTGAGCATCCCGGCTCGAGCAAGTCCTTGTCGACGAATGAGAGAATAGAGACGTAATACTCGGGGCCGGTAGCGGAGGAAATGATGGCATGGTCGTCGTCAATGATCTCTTCGAGAGTTCCGATAGACATAGGGGAGCCTCGAAGATCATCGACAGCAGTTCGTTCTTCCGTTGTCTTGGATTCAGTTGCCTGAGGTTGAAGGAGAGACTGGTTGGTGACATATTCTGAAAAGAGAAAGAGTCGGGAAACAGAGGAGTTAAATCGAGTAGAATATTTGATAGAGATACAACAGAAGGAAGAACAGGAAACAAGATACATACCTTCCTCAAGGAGCAGGTAGTCCTTGATTCGTTCTTGCTTTAGCAATTTCAACCGACATCTTGTTGTTGGGTACACGGCTGGCAGCTTCACTCTGGCATCAGGTCCTCTCTTTTTCTTCTTGCCCACTCTGGTGGGGAGAGGGGGCTCCCATTTCTTCTGTTCTTTTTTCTGTATGCCCGAGAAGGGTATCAGTTGATGTTTGAGGGAGAGGTAGGTGAGTACATGTCAAGATAGAGCGATCATAGAGAGATACGCAAAGACAGACCTTGTCAGCGTCATTCTTGTCTTTGCCCTGTTGGCCATCAGGGGCCATACCTCCAAGCGAGTTTCCCTGTGTGATTTACAAGCAAACGCACATCTGATTAGTTCAACGGCACCGAGCGGTGAGCGAAGCATACAGAACAGATTCCACTAACCATGATGAGACGATATCGATGTGTGTTGGGTGGATGAGGTCGATGAGTTGAAGGGCGAGCAGAGATGAAAGATGGGGAAGGTGTCGTCTTCCACGATGGCAGCTGTGATTAGGTAAGCGCCAGCCAAATGTATATATGAATAAATACCTGAATACCTCATAAGGCACTTAATCCAACAGATCATTACGTAACCGATCGGGTCGATCGTTCCCTCCCAATGATTCGTCACTGTTCCGATTGGGTCGATTTTTTTCCAGATACTGCCAACTTTTTACCTGCTGCCTTCACTGTCCTTCCACCATCACTCACTCGCTCGTCTACTCGTACTTGCCTTCGATCATCTTGCCCATGGCTCTCATTAGACACTCACAGACACTAGCCAGGGTCGCCAGATCGGCTCCTAGCTTGGCTAGGTCTCTCGCGACTCCTTCTGCAAATTCAAAACCGTTCGTTCTTGCATTCGTTTTCCTTGTCTTTTTCCTCTATCTTCTCATCTTCTCACCTCCGATTGTATCGGCCTGCGCGCTTACTTGTGAATTACTCTGCACTTTCATTCGTGTTGTCCATCCTAGACCAACGGGTTAGTGTCTTGTTATGTCATACGGTCTACTCCCACAGAACAAACAGGCTAGCGGATATCTGTCACACACAGGCTGACCCACTTGTTCACCTGCTCACAACAAAAACAACAGCGATCGTTCTCATGAACATGGGTGGTCCTTCGACGGTCAGTTCTTTGATCGTCTCTGGCCTTCGCTGTCTTTTTGCCTGGATTACAGCCATCTAAACCACAAATCTTTTTTTTCCTTGCCTTGATCAGATCCCTGAAGTTGGACCCTTCTTGAGTCGTCTGTTTCACGATCACGATCTCATCCCTCTTCCCTTCCAAAAGTACATGGCTCCCTGGATTGCCAAGCGTCGAACACCTCAAATTGAGAAGCAGTACGAGGCTATCGGTGGAGGCTCGCCCATTCGCCGATGGACAGCTGTCCAAGGAGAGATGATGGTCGCCCTTCTTGACGAACTCTCACCATCCACTGCGCCCCACAAGGCCTACACCGCTTTCCGATACGCCGACCCCCTCACCGAAGAATGTCTGGCTGAACTCAAGAGAGACGGTGTGAAGAGAGCAGTGGCGTTCACTCAATATCCCCAGTACAGTTGTTCCACTACCGGAAGTAGCTTGAATGAGCTTTGGAGAGGCTTGAAGGAGGCAGGTAAGAAGGAGGCCGGTGGAGAGGTTGGGATCGAGTGGAGTGTGATTGATAGGTGGCCAACACAGCCGAAGCTTGTCGAGGTACGTTGGGCGTTCAGTGATCAATTTGTCGTCAAGAATAACTTCTTACCAAGAACATGCGCTTATCAACCTCCCTTCTCGCAGGCTATCGCAGAGAGCATAACCAAGACTCTCGAGTCTTACGAGCCCGCTGTCAGAGACAACGTTGTCATTCTCTTCTCTGCCCACTCCCTTCCTCTATCTGTAGTGAAGTACGTACCGGCTGATTTACCACTACATTCGAGTCCTCTTTTTGCAAAAAAACATTCTGAACTTTTTGCGTCGCTGTGTCTCTCTCTTCTTCTAGCCGAGGAGATCCTTACATTACTGAAGTAGCAGCTACAGTACTGGCCGTCATGGAACATTTGGGCAACAAGAACCCGTTCGTCTCTCCTTTTTTGTTTCAAATCTCTTCTGATTTTATGTTTTCTGAAGTTCTCTATTCGTTTCTCCTTCCCTGTATGTCTTATCTTTGACCATCAGATACCGACTTTCCTGGCAGTCTAAAGTCGGTCCTTCCGCATGGCAAGGTCCTCAAACCATCGATGCGCTTAAGGGACTTCACCGAAATGGCCAGAACGACGTGGTCATGGTACCTGTGGCATTCACTAGTGATCACATCGAGACCTTGTTCGAGCTTGATCAAGAGTACGGACAAGAGATGAAGGAGGTTCGTCCCGTTCTTTTCTTTGTCTCTCGTTATCTATGGAGCATTTTACCATACCATACTCGTCTCGTTAATCGCTAACGTTTGTCACTTTCGACCTCATTCAGCTCGGGATGAACATCACTCGATCACCATCCCTCAACGACTCGCCCACCTTTGCCCGGGCGCTAGCAGATCTAGCTTCTCAGCATCTTGCCGACGTCTCTTCCGGCAGGCACGGCCCGATCAGTCCTCAGTTGGCGTTGAGATGCCCGGGCTGCACGAACGACAGATGCAAAGGAAGCAAGGAGTTCTTTGCAAAGAGGGGTTTGGAAACCGTTCAGGCTTGAGCGGCCGAGGTGAAGGATTGGAATCAGAGTACACCTCTTTTCTCCCCTTGTGCGTTCGTTTGTTCATACATTCGAGCAAGGGCCATCTATTTAACAACAGAAGATAACCAAAGATCAACAACAACAATAACAACAACAATAACAACAATATTAACAACGATAATAACAAAACGAATCAACCCATAATCAACAACTCGCGAACGAGAAAAAAAACAACCCACACCCAACGATCCGTATGTTTGGAGTTTATGCAATGTATCTTAGCTATTCATCACTGGAAGTCTGTCCTCGATGGAGACAAGAAAAAGTCCAACGACCAGGCGGAAAGATTAAAGAGCTATAGAAAGAAGCGTGTGACGAAAGGTTCGATGAGGAGCAAATGAATTGATGACTCGATAAATTGATGAATTGGGAAAGATGGACATATTGATCAGACCACCTTTACCTAGAGACAGACCATAATATCCTTATCTTCATCTTTATCTTGTTCCATTCTGTTTTCTCTTTCGTTCTTCGTGAGAGCTGTAACAATCAAGAACCCGAACTTGATCGTGTGTCAAGAAAAAGAAGACTAAGCCGAACTTGAAGATAAAGATACAACATAGATATCCCAAGTACGGTGTGTGAAAGAAAAAGAAATCTTAGGAAACTCCTTGGCTAAAAGCCTAAAGAAAATAACTACAGACAAGGCAAAGAACAAAGGTCGACAGGCTAAGCAGAGGCTGTAGCGGAAGTAGGAGTGGGGGCAACAGCGGCAACGACGGGCTTCTCTGCAGTTGTGGCCGTGCTCGATCCAGCTGCCGTCTTTGCCTTCTTTCTCTTTTTCAAAAGAGCTGCACATAACGAGGCGTGCGAGAAAAAAAAAAGAAAGGAAAGACCACTCCAATTAATCAGCCAACCTTGACCGAGAAGAGAGAAGCAAACTGAGAACGGAAGATGAGAAAAAACGAACCAGCAGAAACAGCACTCCGGACGTTTTCGTTGATCTCCCTGCTTTGCTCCAGATACTCTGTATCATCAAACCGATGTTTCTTCCCCGCGATCTGCGCTAGATCCTCCGACGTCAACTTTGTCCTCGTCACTTGTGCTCGCTCCACTTCTGGTCCCGCGCCGGACCCAGATGGACCGGCCACAGGCGATCCGTCCTCGTTCGAGTCCTCATCCTCATCCCCGTCCTCGGCTAGAGACCGTCCGGTGGCGAGCGCGTCGGCAGATGAAGAGATCCCAAGTTGGCGTTCGAGTGCATCGAGTTTTGCTCGAGCAGCATCAGTCTTTGTCTTTTTGTAGTTTGCTTGTACGTCCAACAGTTCGGCCATCCTATGTGCGTTGCAAAAGTGATTGAAGGAAAGGTGATCAGGTCAACACACATATCATATGGATAGAACAGCCACTTGACCCTCCAAGGCCAAAACACAAAGTCGGAAGGAAACCAGACGTACTTCTTGGCCTCCTTGATGGTACTCAATCGTCTTCCACTCAGATCTCTACAGCTGTCGTTGTTACTGGCCTTCTTACTACTCATCTTTCCTCCTGTCGCTCTGAGCATCGCTCCAAACCCTCCCTTTCCACCTCGGAGTCTTGCCCTGACCTCCACTTCAACCCATTCTTGAGAGTTTCCTACAGAGCTGTCGGCTTCCAAAGGACAAAAGGAAAGGAGGGAGGAAACCGTGTCCGAGTCAAGAGGTCGCCTGGTTCCAGATTGGAAGTAGACATCGGAAAGCGATCCAGGAAGAAGACTGGAAAGTTTGGTCGAGGGTGCGACCCGGTGGACCGTAGTTGGACCCTCAAGGGATCTGACTAGGACGTTGACGATCCCGAACTCGGGATTGAGATTATCTTGCATCGTGTGTGATATACTTTGAAAGCGAGGATGGGCAGGACGTGACTGGCTTCTTGGTTGGTGGCAAAGAGAGAATGTCCTGAACGAGGAAGATTAGGGAAATACAGTCTATTTTGCAAACTGTGACTGTGACCACTGTGATATTGTTACGCGCCGGAGGCTCACTAAAAGAGAACGGTGGACACAGGAGAACGACTACATGTCATTCTTATAGGGCCCGACAAACTTCAAGAATGAAGGATCCAACAAGAAAACTCTTTGTAAACAAAGAAAGTCGAGAGACTGGTCAAAGGTCCAAGAAGAAGGGAGGAGGATGGAGTGGTGGTGGTTTTGGGGAAGGATCGACGGATCGACGGATAAAAGGAAGGATGACTACGGAGGGAGCGATAGAGGAGAAGGAAGGGGGCATAGTGTTTAACAATGGAGGAACAGAGAAGACATAGTAGTCGGATCAGACTAGAACCAAGGGAAGAGGGATCGAAGGGCGAAAACATAGGGATCTGAACAAGGGAGCAAAGCAAGAACAAAAAGACGGAAAACAAGAGTAGACCAGAGAGATTGTAGCAAAGCCCAAGAAGATGAAAAAGTAGAGGGGTTTATATAGTTATATAGCATAAGCTACCCAGATCAAACAGCAAGGAATGTAGACAGAGAAGTCAGCAAGAGGAGCAGATGTTGACTACAAACAACAAACATGACAATGAAGCAAAGAGAAAAGAAATGCTCACAAGAGAAAGAAAAATAAACAAGAGACAAAAGCAAAAAAAAGCCGAAGACGATACAAACTAGGGTACTTCCACGATGTCTTTGAGGATACAAAAAGAGGCATTCAACATGCAAAGAAGAGAACAAAGTGAAAGAAGGAAAATAAAAGATTGCGTATGTCGTTTGACTCTCCTAAATCCCTTGTTGCAAGATTGGGTCAAGTGATGGAGGCGATGCAAATGACAGCTAAGGGCGAGCGAAAGGATGGGACGTTCGTGAGCTTTTGAAGTGTTTGAACCAATGCAAGACTGCAAGAATGCGAAGAAAGAAATAACTTACCTTTGACAAGGAACTAAAGGAAAACAAAGTTAAGAACAGGCAAGGACAGAGACAGTCTGAAAGATGTAATGGCCCGAAAATGTACCGAAGAAGAAAGAGACAAAAACGATGAAGGTGATAGAAAAAAGAAGTCGAGAATGATAAGAAAGAAAATAGAGAGAGGAGAAAAGCGAGTCGATGGACAAGCATGACAAGAGTATGAAACGGTGGTAGGCAACTTTTGAAAACCTGGTCCACCTGCATGAGAGAAGAAGAAAAAGAGAAAGAGAATGATGAGAAAAAAACCTACATATATGTAATAGACGACAACGGAGTTGTAAACATTAGGAAAAAGAAACATGAGAAAAATTCGTCAAGATTGATGAGAAAAAAGATAGGTAGAGAATAAAGTCAGAATGGAACAAAGCAGCTCAATAGAGAGCAAGAGAAGGACGCAACAAACGAACAAAGAAAAGAAGAGAAGAGAGATCAAATTTTGAGACCAAACCGGGGCTTAGGAAGATCGCCTGCCAAAGGCGAATTCTGGAAGACGCTCCCGGCGTATAATGGGCCCTTGGCAGAATTGTCTGCGCCAGACTCGATCGATCCGCCAGCGAGACCAAGCGTAGAAAGGCTGATCGACTTCGCGTGCCCAGATGAGGCCCTCTGATTGTTCTGAGTTAGGTGGTGAGCACGAGGAAACGTGTTGCCCTTTGCTGGCCTAGTAGCGGTGGACGATGTTGGACCCGCGAACTGGGCAGGGGGAGCGGAAGAAGACAGAGAGGACTCGAAAGAGGACCGACGCTGTAGATTGGCTGTAGGGTTTTTCTTCTTAGATACCACGACCGGGGCCGAAGACTCAAACAATGCTTGCTGCCAGGTCAGGTTGGTCGCGGAAGGGGGTGTAGAGATAGAAACGGCGGGAGAGGGAGAGATCGATCGAGTTTGCAGCCGATTGACCTGAGCTCGGGGTGAAGGCATTTTTGGAGTCGGCTTTGTTGGAGCAGAGGGAGGCGAAGTCTGCTGCCACTATGAAGCAAGGCGAAAATGACAAACAGGCGCGACATATCGAAAATGTACGACATGAGCGGTGAATCAGATGAGTGAACGATATAAAGATAGACAACAACAACAACTAACGGTCAACACGTCGGTTCCTCGCTTCTCTAGAGGCATCTCCCACTCTTCACTCTCATCTTCCTCAGACTCTTCCTTCATCGGTCTGACTCGGGCTCGTCCAGCGGAGATTCGGGAAGCTGATCGTTGATTGGAAGAGGCCTTTGGTCTACGCTTGTGAACGGGTTCGGTGACGCCAGGGATGGAAGCGTGTGGAACATCGACAGTGGGGCCGGGCGGATTACCATCCGGTTTGGTTCGCTTGTGACGGGAACGTCGTGGGGACTTGCTAGGGACATCTTTGTCTGAAGCAACTTTGATGGAAGGATCGACAGCAGAATTATCGGTACCGGTAGTTCGTTGGGCAAAATTCTAGATAAATGAACGTGGGATTGATGATAAGAATGGATGAGCTGGATAGTCAAAGGGAAGTGAAGAGAAAAGAGAAAACAGCCTGGCTGCCGACATGAATATACACAAACCTGGTGTTTATGCGAGTGATTCTTCTTTGGTGCAGGTCGACTTGCGAACTTATCCTCCAAAGGCTTGCTGAGGGTGAGAAGACCAGGAATCTGGCTTGCTGCCACTACTGTTGTGGCTGTTGTGCCCTTGACGGGAGTAGACTTGTGTGACTGCCGGGCAGGCTTTGACGGGTGGGTGGTAGTGGCGGCGGCAGTAGTATTTGTAGAGGTGGTATTGCCCGATGAAGGGACGACAGCCTGAACGGATGGGTTTATTGTGTTCCTGAGGACGGGCCTAGGAGAGGCTGATGCTGTGCGAAACGAGCTGTTAAGGGTGTGGGAGTGTTGGTGTGTGTTGGGCTTTGAGTTGAAAGCGCCTCGATGGGATCCATGATTGGACGGGACTACAGACATAGGTGCTATTTGTGTATTAGGTGTGGAGTGTTTGGTGTAAGAGGATTAACGGAAATGATCGAAGTGAGAGGCGAGCGAAAGACTGGATGAGAACAAATCAGACGGGAGGAGCAGAAGAAGAAGGAGAGAGAGAGAGAAGGAAGAAGAAGGGAAGAAGGGAAGAAAGAAAAAGGGAAGATGGATGGGATGGATGGGATTTTGGGATGTGGTGGATGTTGGGATGTAAAGAGACAAAGAGGGAGACTCGGGGAAAAGAGGAAGAGGCCCGTGAGGAGAGGAGGCGCCACAAACACGCTGTGGTTACGGGGGTTTCACCGTGTGGGATCTGCATCCGGTGCTAAAATTGGCGGGCTGACGGCGCGCTGACGGTTACGCTGCACAGCAGTAGGAGAGTTGAGCTCGGTAAGTAGGCGGATCATCACGTGTGTCTGATGTAATCAGGCACACCCACCCACACCGTAAATCTCTAAATCGTCATCCGCCCTGATTTCTCGTTCCTGGTTTTCATCTCGTCCGGATATTTCTCGTACACCCACACACACCCACACACACCCACACACACCCACACACACCCACACACACCCACACACACCCACACACACCCACACACACCCACACACACCACATCTATTCACAGCTCATGCCCTCAGAGTCTCGTTCCCATCGGTCGTCTCACAAGCATGGCAACAGGTCGCCAGAGAGTGAAAGAAGACACCAGGATAGAAAGAGACGGCGAAAGCAAGAGGACAAAGGTGGGCTCAACGTCGTTGACGACGAGGATGGTGCTGGTGTTTGGATCGAAAAGACTCTGGATGAGGTGAGTTTATTCTCTCTGTCTCTTCCCTCTTTCTCCAAGGATGCAAATCCTCAATGAACCTGCTCTTCTTCTTTTTGATCCAATCAAACGATACCTCTTTACTTTCACCATCCCAGGACGTCACACCTTCGATTCCTACTTCGGCCTCACTCTCGCTGAACTCCCATGCCTCACAATCAACATCTGCCATCCTTCCACCCTCAGTCACCTCGATCACTGCTTCTTCCACCTCTACTCGGGACTCGTGGATGCTTGATAACTCTACCCATCCAGCTTCAGAGAAAGATTTTGCCGAGGGGCTCGAAGGACAGTCCGCCGGAGGGGGTTCAGACTTTTTCACCGCTCTCGGCACCGTTCAGAGTTCAAGAAAGGAAAAGGAAGCCGTCGCCAAACAGGTCATCAGAGAGGAACCCAGGTTTCATAGAAGAGAGATCAACACTCGATTGATTGAGAGTGAAGCCGGTCAAGATGTCACTCCAAGTCTCAATCGTGAGTCGCCCTTTTCTCTCGACTCCTGATAACTCTTAGAAGACCATTCAAATCCATTCTTTCGGCTGCTTTTTCTACCAAGCCTCCCGCCCAGCTCCAGGAGGCCCTGGGTCGCAATGGCGAATGACCAAACTTCGAAAGACGTACGAACTCGCAGAATCAAGTCAGCGTCCGATCGAACAAGTCGCCATCGAGCGATATGGCTCGATGGCCGACTTTGATGAGGCTGTCAACGAGCGACGAGTCCTAGATGAACGAGCAGGCAGGAGAGAATCCCGAGGTGCGACCAGTTCGGCCACAAACAAGGGATCTTCCTCGGGATTCGGCAAAGGGTCTTCTTCAGGGGCGAGCACTCCCTCTGCCGGAGGTAGATTCATGTTTACTACCGATGCGAATCTGTCTACCGGCAACGGAGGTAGCAGCAGTCGACCAGGTTCTCGAGCAGGTTTCCGTCGACCTGGGGAAGACCTTGGAGGAGGACCTGCCTCGGATGGGACACGCACGCCTGGAGGAGCCGGTGAACCCTTCTTGCCATCAAACAACTCAGCCAGTGGACCTGCCGGGCGAATCGAGAACCTTCGAAGGCAGTCTTCGTCATCTTCCTTCCAGTATTCTTCTGCGCCCTCAACTCCCATTCCGTCTGTTCTGCCCCCTCCCTCATCAACCACCAAACCTATAAGCTTGTCGGTATCGTCCCAACCTCCACTCTCGCCCTCTTCGCTCAATAAGCTCCAGGCTCGTGTACTCAAAGCTAGATTGATGGACGCGTCCGACGCGGAAGAGCTAGAAAAGAGCTACAACGCAGCTGTCGAGCGAGCCAGAGAAGCCTCCGCCCGGCCGACATCCGGTCAACAAGCCAATACAGACAACAACAAAGCTGGCCATGCTCATCATCACTCGAAAGACCAGACGACAGTGCAGATGGTTCCTACTCTCGATGGCATGGGTCGGCTGTATGATATCGGAAAGGGGAAGAAAGCAGAAGAACGGTTGCCTCCCGGAAATAGACGGAAAAAACCAGAAAAGGTAGAGGGTTCTTTTTTCCTATACTTTACGGTTGACTTGGTCGCCTTACTTACATATCTCGTGTTCTCCTCTCTTTCTTTCTTTTTCCTTCTTTGCATACCTCTGGTACATAGGTCGAGACCAGGGATCCAAAGACCGGAGAGATGCTCAGATTGAACGCAGACGACGACACGACCACCCTAGGTGACCTCGTTAGACAAGAACGGTTTGGCGGTGGTTCGGCCGACCAGAAGAACCTCGACGCAGAGCTCGCTAGGTCAATCGCAACTGATGGAAAGTTTGATGTCAGTCCTCCACTTCTCCCTTCTTCGTGTTATCCTTTGTCTGCACTGACGTGTGTAATGGTTCCTCTCCTTGGCTTGTCGGGTCTTCCTTGCTTCCACAGAGCAATTTGGACTATATGGACGAGAACGCCGACAAATTGGCCAGGAAAAAAATGAAGACAGATGCTTCCAAACGACTCTATGCTATCAACGGTCCGTTCTCATCTCTTCAGAGCTTTCGCTGTCTCATTTGCTCAGATTCATTTTATCTCTCTTTATCTCGTTCAGACTATGCCCGGACAAAGAAGGCGCTCGACAACTGCCAGTTTTGTCCACAGAATGAAGGCGATCCCCCAAAGGCCGCCGTGATTGCCATGGGTTCTCGAGTCTATCTTGCCTGTACTCAGACAGAAGAACTGGTGGATGGGCATTGTCTTATTGTTCCCATGCAACACACCCTCACCACTCTTGAGGGAGATGATGACGTCTGGGAAGAGATCCGTAACTTCATGAAGTGCCTGATCAAGATGTTTGCACAGAGCGATCGAGGAGTCTTATTCTATGAGACCGTTCTATCGTTCAAGTATCAAAAGCATACATATATCGAAGCGTCCGTCCTGTTCTTACTTTCCTTTCTCTTCTTCCACACTTACGGGCATGTGTTAATCTTCGAGAAACCTTCGTATTGTATCTTGCGCAAAACGCAGTGTTCCGGTACCCTGGGACCAATGGGAGGATGCTCCAGCTTATTTCAAAGTGCGTACCACTATCTTAATTATATTACGCGATGACCGACTAATCAAACAACTCGACGTTGACACCTGAACATCCATCTTCCATCTTTCTGATACTTTCGGTCCTTAGGAATCAATCCTCGCGTCCGAGACAGAATGGTCCCAACATAAGAAACTCATCAACTTTGCAGACCGGCCGGGCGGGTTCCGCCGGTCGCTCGTACCTAACCTACCGTACTTTATGGTCCAATGGGATTATAAAGGCGAGAAAGGTTACGGACATGTGATCGAAGGTGTTTCCGACTCCAGTGCCAAGGCTGGAGACGGTGAAGATATGGGCGCGGTCGACGAAGGCGACAAAGGTGGAGGCGAGTTTCCCAGGTTTGTCACTCTCTCACTATTTGTTTTCGGTCTGTTTGTCTGTCTCTGAGGATATAGGGCGAAGCCCTGGATTTGGAAACAATGCTGAAAAAGAGACGGTTCCCCTTGGGGCTCAATGTTTTCTCATTCCCCACAGATACTTTGCAGCAGAAATCATCGGAGGAATGCTCGAGTTGGAACCTCGGAAATGGAGGAAACCGAGAAGGGTGGATAGCAGACAAGATAAAGCTCGGATCGATAAGTTTTTGAAGGCCGGTTATGCGAAACATGATTGGACCGGCATGCTTGGTCGACAAGGTTGAAGAACATATTGAGCGGGGAGGGAACGAGAAGAAAAGTAAGGATGACAGGGGATGAAAGATTGTGGATGTGATCACTCCCCTTTGGAGTCTTGCCCATGGTGTATTTGTATCTTGCTTTGCCTTGCCTTGCTCTGCTCTACCATGTTTCAAACAAAGAGGAAAAGAAAGGTATATATATGGGTTTGGACCTTGCACATTAAAAATCAGAGGGAGAGAATGTGTGTATGTGTGTGTGTGTGTGTAAAAGAAGAAAAACAGGAAAATCATGACAATCGAGGATGAATCTCTCCTTTGTCTTCCGAAGGAATGTTTCGTTCCTCATCTGAATCATAGCCTTTTCCTTCAAGGTCTTCGTAAAAGTCTGGTGTCATACCCTGTCAGAGAGAAAAGGTGAACAAAAGAACGATCAGCTTGCCGAGCAAAGCACTGAGGAGGAAGACGAGAGAAGCGTACAGCAAGACCTCGATCGAGCTCATTAAATGGCCCTTTTAGTTTCCCATGAAAGTTGGCTTTTCGTAATGGAAGCAATCAAACGGCCGAGGTCATTAGTTCGTGTAACTGACAAGACGACTCAAAACCAAGAGAGGACGAAGACGAGAGTAAAGGGAAAAGGAAAGCACTTACTTCGCACTTCCTTCCGGAATGCCTGGACAGGATCGACGTTTTGAAGGTCACACACCCAAGTGAACCACTAGATATTTCATCCGGTTTGTCCAATTCGTTCAATTTCAGTAGGTTAGTACTCATCTCTGATGGGTGAAAAATATATGATTGTCAACCATCGGAGAAGAGATAGAGATGACGTACTTTGTGGCCTGATAGAGGGTTTATAAGGGATAAAGGAAACAAAAGAGTGTATCAGAGGGGAAAAGGAACTTGATATAGTGGTTTCGGCAATCGACTTGCCTGCGGTGACGTCTGTTGAGAAGGAAAAGCGAGCAAGGATTGAGTACAACTCATAGGTAAGAGTCCTTGTCTCTTATGTTTAAGAATATATCAACAGGCAGAAGATAGAGAGACGGACGGGTGACTTCGTCTGAATGAATTATTTCCAACGTCTGTACGGCTTCTAGATCACCTGCTTTTCGGAATTTCTCGATAGTTCTTTTTGATCGTTGGAATAGAATACCCGTTTTCCAATTGGTGAAGTTGATTTGTTCAGCTTGATTATGAGAGAGCAGGATGGTTGTGGGCGATGACTTACATCGGGTTGACATCCAGGCCTCTCGCTTTTTACACCATGAGTAAGACCAGAAGTAATTTTTCAAGCTTCACAGTTAGCAGATAGCGCTTGGGATTGTAATCTGACAAAACCAGATATCGGACAAAGCACAGAACCTGAAATAGACAGAAAGACAGACGGTGTACCTTCGTGGACCATATGAATGATCGCCAATCGAGCCCTCAAAGAATGAGAGGTCTCCTGAGCTGACTGCCAGAGCCCGGCATGGACAGGATATTGACCGTATTGGATCCCTCGTTTGTTCAATAATGAGACGAGTAGTGAGAAATGTTTGGCTTCGTCTTCTGCTACCTGGTTTCATATTTAGATTTAAAAAAAACATTAGGTCAGTTTGTTGTTTTGTCAGAAAGTTATATGGAGGTGTATTTTAACAAAACAAGAAAACTTTGTCCCCACCTTTGCCCAATCTGGTACACCGTTGTGAAGACAAAAAGAATGGTCAAAATTCATTCTGAACAACAAGAGACTAAACGATGGAGAACCCATTTCGAACCCACCTAGGTAGAATTCAATCGGAAGCTAGACGATTTATCCCAGCGTTAATGCAGACAACTAAATTTTGCATAGATCCTCAACAGACAATCGAGCTCACTCACCGATTGACCGTTGATTTCAGTAACAGCAAACCGAGCAATCACGTCCCAGGCGAGATCGATAGCCCACTGTTCAATATTGGCCAAAGCATCTGTGCAGCGCGGGACAAGAAAAGAAGGAAAGAAAGAAAGAAAGACCACCACCACCACCACATGCGCACATATCAAGGTCAACACCGACAAGCTTGTTCTGAAAGTAACAGCAAATACAAATTGATCAGTACATACGCAGCATGAGTCCTCTAGATTTTTCTGAGCCTCCTTTGCCTCGTTTTCCCATCCGTCCAGGTGCGACCGTTCCTCCGATACCTTCTTCTCTAGGCGGAACATCATTTCCTACAACTTCAGCAGACCATTTAGCTTCTTCTCTGCCAACAAGTCTGGACTGATCATTCTTTGGGTCTCGAATGAAAGCAAGCGCTTCCCTCGTTCTAGTCACTTTGAGCGCTGGGTTGGATGTCTGAAGGATCTGGAGAGCATACGTCAGTATTGAAGTTGGCAGTGGATGGGCAGGGCTGAGTGACTCTTCTGGTGTTGTATGCGCTGTGGACGGAGGAGAGAGCGAGAGAGACTCTATGGAGGGCAGCTCGACAGCCGTCTGTGGTTGAAGAGCAGGAGACCCCATTTCGACAAACGCTGTGTATGTGTTCACAGTTTGAAGAATAAAAAAGCATTCTAGCGTAAGTGTCTATGCACGGTCGGATAGAGTTTGTACATATCAATATTCAACAGAGCACAATTCCACGCTTACCTTCCGACACCGGTTCGACCTTTGCGAGCTCCCAATCTGATTCCTGAGGTCCTCCGGGAGACTCTACATACAGTGTATCTTTCTCAAGCTTTGTTTGGTAGACACAGAGCCTCATTCCTGTTTCTGAGCTGCCGTCTTTTAGATTAAAGTCCTACATAAGAGAATGTCAAGAGGGCGTGAGCGCCAAGGGGAGATTTTTCGAGAAAGAGAAGAAAAAAGTAAAATGAGACATACATATTGATGCCATGGACAGGTGATCACGGTATCTTCCACATCGGCCTCTCCCAAATCGGCCCCTAAATGAGGACAGGTTGCCTCCATCGAGTAAAACTCGGGAACAGCATCACGAAGAGACGACAGTCGGAAGAGAAGCAACTTGTGGGACTTGTAGGATGGGTGGGCTGGTCGATACCGCTGGAACAAGAGGGTATATCTAGTATGTGTCAAAAATGTCGACAGCCGACCTACGGGAATGAACGTCGTCATTAGAAAGTGATGCCGAATATACAAATATGATAGTACAGGCAACGAGACAAGTAGGGAACAAATGGAAGGTGAAAAGGAGAGGAAGCTCTTAAGAATAATCGAAGCGAGAATCTTAAACCGCTCGGATGTAGCCGGGTTAGGGTTAGTTTGATCTCAAACTATGCCTCTCCTTGATTATGACATTGGCAATGACTATGTTGCTCCTGGTGGTTCATTCAAGAAGAGGTGATGAATATACTTGGCTGGTTTTGAATGATCAAGAGGCGATTAGGGGTGGGTGATTTCGTTTTTCCCTTTCCCTTGTATCCCTGGCGCAAGACCAGACTCTCTTCAATCCTTCAGAACCAAGATACAACCGTTGACAATCTCTTCATTCTGTCATCTCGGCTCTCATTTGTGAGAAATAGTCACACTAGATCAGTGAACACCGTTTACTGGCGATCTGTGCCTTCCTGGACGGAAGAATAAATAGTTGGAAGAATCATAAGCGAAGAGAATGGTGATATCGACGCAGATATGCGCAGCGCAGAACTGATAAAAGAGATAGATTCTTTTACTTCTATGATCAGAGGACCTTCGGAAACGTATCCTAGCTACTTAAAATCAGGAGAAGGGACATATGGGGCATCGGAAAAGCACTCTAGAGAGCGTAAGATGCTTTACTAGAGGCCGCCTTTGCGGTAACGATACAGAAGGTCTATTCACTCATCTGGTATAGTTCTGAATTTGATGCCTTGCTTTTCGACGAATACTGCATCATGATAGACATCCCGGCTTGCCGTTTGAACTGATGATAGAAATCTCCAAATAAATAAAATCTCATCCTTCATTCGGATCTGCATACAGCTCTCAGAGTCCTCTGGCGTTGTTAATTGACTTATCACAAGCTTTCCCACGGGGCCGACCCAGACGACCCAAAATCGGATCAGATCAATGACAAGACAGCCATGGCCGGGGTGAACGTTGAGAGTTACGGATCGTTGTCAAAGATGTGGGTGAAGTATCTTGTGACCCAAAGGGTATGTTGTAAGCTTGAACACGAAAATGTCTCAATCCGCTACTTCTTTGTTTCTCGCTCCAGCGTATCATCATGTCTCCAGCGCATCTTTGCGCTCCAGCATATCTTTGAGTCTTCAGTATATATCGTACCAGACTTCTAGGGTTTGAGAACCACACATATGACTGGCTTTCCCGACCACTTGTAGATAAAAAAACACAAGCTTGGATTCTTCGTTACTTCTACTTCTATCCTTCCTTGTTTGCTTGGTCCAAGTGATTAAAGCTATCCTGCCTCTCAGTCCCAAGAACCTGAACTCCTCTCCCTGAAACCTGAGAGCCTTGTGTGGTTACTATTCTTGTGATCCTTCTGTTACCAGCCCAGCTCCCGTCCTTTACAGTTACCACCGCAAGCTGTTCTCCCTGATCCCTGGCATGTTATGTATCATATACCACGTGACCTTTCGGTTGCCCCGTAGCCATCAACGTGGGTGACTGTGCTGCCTTACGTTTGTTCGTTCTTTGAACGGGCTATCGTCCTAGTTCATTCTACCAACACCCATTGTCCATAAAGAACTTTACAACATCCAAAAGATCTTTTTCTAATCTATTCCATCCGGTTTCTCATCTGTTACAAATTTGAGCTCAAGTAGAGCGCACTAGAAATGTCTCCACCTAGTCCAGCACGTGAACTACCCCTGCACCGACGGTCTTCCTCTGCAAGTGCAGCTTTACCAAAAGTTCAACCTTCGCTACACCTCGAACCATCCTCTACCTGGGATGAGATTTTTCCACCTCCGACTGCCGACAGACAAGGCTGGGCCCACTATAGACGACCGCTGAGTTTTGGTGTGGTTGGTTTATTCTTATTTAGCGTGAGCGTGATCGCGCTTCTTGGCGTCGGAGGCCCTAATTCCAGATCAGACGACAGACGTATGGGTTCCGGAGGAGGTACTATCATCCACGGTGGAAACGGCGCGGATGTTTCGAACCCTGGTCAGTTTGTTTGCCACATCTTTGCTCTCCTTTGTTTCCTGTTCGCTCCTTGTTATTCTTTCATTCGTTGGAATGTTTGAAAAACTCAAGGGGCAAGGCGACGACGTTAGAGGAAGCCATCGTGACTGATGATTGGACGTTCCTTACTGCGGCCAAACGTGTTGCCCTGTCTTTTTTAAACTCTTACCTTGTATCGCCGTTGTCGCTCTCTTGACTAGCAGACTATTCTCAATATGTTTCTCTTCAAACGATCCCGTCATCGGCACTGCCGTTGGACAAGCCAGGTCATAGGCTGATCATCATCGGTGATATCCACGGGTCAATCAAGCCGCTCAAGAAACTTCTAAAAAAGGTCGATTATGAGCATGATGAGGATACATTTTTGCATGTCGGAGACCTGGTTGGTAAGGGGCCAAAGCCGCTGGAGGTTTTAGAGCTGCTTCGAAAGTACAAAGTTAGAGGGTAAGTTCGTCGGCACTTAACTCTTCTGGTTCGTCCAGATTGTAGCGCGTTTTGGTTGACATTATCTTTACGATCTCGTCGTTAAACAGGGTAAGAGGGAACCATGACCAACCGGTTATTGAGATCCGAAGCTGGATGGAACACACATTTAAAAACAGAAAGACGGGTAAAGTTGACTTTAGCTCAATCACGCTTGCAAAGGCAAAGAAGCTCGGGTTCCCAGAGGCTTGGGCTAAGTGGGAGAACGAGCACTTCGAGACCGCCAAGTATGTGTCGTCCTTTCTGACCTTGGCTGTGAAGTTGAGGAAACAAGGCTGATCCACAGTGTTGTTTGGGGTAAAAGAACAATGTCGAAAGAAGATTATGCGTATCTGTTATCTCTACCGTTGAAGCTTCACCGTATGTGTTTCGTGCTTGTGTTCCCTCATGATTAATTCTCCCCGGCTTATCGTCCATCTCTCTGTACAGTGCCTTCGGTTCATACTTTCATCGCTCACGCTGGGCTGCTCCCTGTCTCGACCGCTTCGACACCTGCTGACTCTAACTCGAAACCAAAGTGGAAATCGCCTTCGCTACCTCGGTTGCAAGCAGAGCTGTCGCTTCTGTCAGACGTCGAGCCAAACACGGATCCGTGGGTGTTGTTAAATATGCGGTCGATCCTCGCCAACGGCACTCTCACAAAGTCTTCCAAGATGGGCGAGCCCTGGTCGGATTTGTGGAACGACGAGATGAAAGACTGTCGGGATGGACGTTGTTGGCCGTCGAACGTGGTTTATGGCCATGCGGCCTCCAGAGGACTAGACGTGAAGACGTACTCGTTTGGGCTAGACTCTGGATGCGTGTACGGAAAGCAGCTCACCGCGCTTGTGTTGGGATCCGATCTGGACTCAAAGTCAAGTCCAAAAGCGGTCAGGAAGGGAACAGACGTCATGGTTGGCGAGTTCAAAGGAAAGCTAGTTCAGGTGGAGTGCAAAGATCTGGATTGAGTCGGCATCGGATAAAACAAGTCAGATCACTCCTCACATCTCTCTGGGTCACCTCTCTCCGCCACCCCCTTTCTTCTCTATTCAATATCAACATGTTTATATATAATGTGCATACATCGATCCTATTCCTCTACAATTTACCAACCGTGTTGTCATAACTGGCGGTTTCCTTCTCTCGATCCTAAAACAATCCATGGGAAATTTTGATCATAGTAAACTCATAGAACGTGTACAATGTAATCCGTCGAGACAGAATGAGCCGCGATCTTCTCGACGAACACATGTCTTAGGAAGAAGTATTCCGATGGCATATCGAAGACAAAAGATTGAGGGCGATGATAATGAAAGAGAAAATGAAAATAAAAATGCTATCTATCGAGTGTATATATATCTGATCTGGGGCCAAAAAAGATGAAGAACTTCTGATAAGGGATTCTTGAATCGTTATTTATTGGTTTCGTGATCATTTCTTCCGCGTGTCTGTTCCGCTGGCCTTCCTCCTTCCTATTTCTCCTCTGTACAAAAAAAAAGCAGAAGAAACCTCTACAAGTTTGCTTATGCTCTTGGCTCTGAAGAATTTGTATGTGTAGAGGAGGTCCAAGAGAAACAGAAGAAAGGCGATGTGTAAAGACCAAGGATCATATGTGTGGATGATAAGACAATTTCAATTAGATAAATGACACGGGCTCTTACGCTTCGTTCTGATTCCAGTTTATTCTCCGGCTTTTCAACTGAGGCTCGCCGGTCTTTTACATCATCGGTATTCATCCAGATATCTCGTCTGTATCTATCCATCTATCTAGTATCCAGCCTGAATCAACATGTCGATGCAGGGTGGAATAGTAGATATATTGTATAAGATCCGTATGGCAAGGTGGAAAATCTCCACGAAGAAAGAGACTAAAGGCGTATACTACGCCGGAAAGGGAAAGCTTTAGAATCTTGGCGGAAGGCCGCGCACGCTGATGGCGACACTGACGTTGATATTGCTACCGCTGCGGCTGCAACAGAAGGAGTGCGAATCTTCAATCTCTCATCATTTTATCGAGCCTTATCTTTCCTTTAGCGTTTGACATCTTGGATACTCCATCAAACTTTGTCATGGATAGCCACCAGTGGAGACCTACTTAAGCGAGTCGTCCCAGAATGGTTTCGTACGTAGCCTTTTTCTTCCTTTTCTTTCCTTCCACTTGTCTTTCATAACTCTCCTTCCCTTACCTCTTTCCCTCACCGACCAAATCAAACCTCGATAGCCAGATGTCGGAAGAGTTTGACGAGAAACCTGTCAAACTGGGCAAGCCGATCACCGCCTCACATGATGTCCGGCTCGCTTCGGACTCTCACCATGGCGAGATCTATGATCCCAGCAAGGAATCCATTTGGACCCGACTCGGTCTCTCTGCCGAGTCCTACAAGCGTGCTCCCGGTTTGACCGCGTTAGTTGTTTCGTTCTTCGTTCTATTCTGTTTTTTCTTTCTTTTTTCTTGTCTCTCTCTTAGATCTACAGCGCTAACAAAGTCCACCCGATTGTACTTCATAGTGGCCGAGCCACCCATGGAACGGCTGACATCGATATGGAGAAAGAAGGGAACCAGAACATCCTTCAAGCCAAGATGAAGCCAAGACATTTGCAAATGATTGGTTCGTCTTAGGTTTCTCTTTCCTGGTGTTACTTTTTCCGCCCTTCCTTATCCTGCACCGAAACTTTCCGCTCATCTGAGTTGAAACTTATGACCTCGATGCTTATCGCGGCATGTTCGTTTTGTTTTCGATATTTCCCGTCTTATCCATTCAAACAATTCACCGCCACTTCGTCATCACCATGAAATTCCTTCAATTAATCCATCCGATCAATCAGCTGTCGGAGGGTCTATCGGAACTGGTTTGTTCGTCGGTACCGGAAGTGCCCTTAGCGTAGGTGGTCCCGCCGGAGTCTTGATCGCCTGGATCCTGATCGGAGCTATGTACGTGTTCACTCGTCGGCCTTCTTATCATGACGCAGGTATCCTGACCGATCGCGATTCCCTCTTGATACGTCCAGGTTGATCTCGGTCACTCAGGCACTTGGAGAGATGTCCATCGTCTATCCTGTGTCCGGAGGATTCTACACATTGACAGAGCGAATGCTTGATTCTTCTTTCGCCTTTGCTATGGGATGGAAGTGAGTGTTATCTTATACTTATATCTTCGCCTGTTGTATTTCATCCATATTTTCCGTCCCCTTTTTATGCTTCTTTACTCATCACAACCCTTTTGTCTCCTGCGATCCAGCTACTTCTTCCAATGGTGGGCTGTGCTTCCTTTGGAGATCACTGTTGCTGTCACCACCGTGCAGTACTGGTCAGGTGATTCAATTCCTGTGGCCGCGTTGATTACAATCTTTATAGGTGTCATTATTATCGCCTCGATATTCGGAACTCTTGGATTCGCTGAGGAAGAATTCTGGAGCTCATGCCTCAAGCTCGCAACGGTTGTCATGTTTATCGTCCTCGGTATCGTCTTGAACTGTGGTGGGGGACCTAGCAGCGGAGCTTACTCCTCTTATGTCGGAGGTCGATACTGGCAAAACCCTGGAGCATTTGCCAATGGCTTCAAAGGTGTCTGCTCAGTCTTTGTCACCGCTGCGTTCTCCTTTGCCGGAACTGAGCTTGTCGGATTGGCTGCATCCGAGACCCCTGACCCTAGGAGTAGTGTGCCCACAGCAATCAAAGCTACCTTCTGGCGAATCACCATCATCTACATCACCTCGTTAACCATCATCGGTCTCTTGGTTCCCTGGGATAATGAAAACTTGTACGGTGGCTCTGGATCGAACGCCTCGCCCTTTGTCATCGTCATGGATCTCGCCTCGATCTCTGGTCTCAACCACTTCATTAACGCCGTCATCTGCGTTTCCGTTCTTTCAATCGGTCTGAGTTGCGTCTACGCTGGTTCCCGAACGCTGACCGCCTTGGCAGAGACCGGCTATGCTCCTAAGATGTTTACCTATATTGATAAGGCCGGCCGACCTTTGTATTCGACCCTCGCCGTGTTGATTGCTGCCCCTATCGCTTACGTTAACGTTGGTGCAACCGGGGATACTGTATTCGTCTGGTTACTCGCCTTATCCGGTCTATCCACCTTGTTCACATGGCTCGCTATCTGCCTTTGCCATATTCGATTCCGACGAGCATGGAAGGTCCAGGGCCACTCGGTTGAGGAGTTACCCTTCACAGCTGCCACCGGCGTCTGGGGAAGTTGGTTTGGTGTCGTCCTCATTGTTCTCGTTCTGATCGCCCAGTTTTACATCGCTCTCTGGCCTGTCGGCGGAATGGCTGATGATCCTGGAACCGTCGCAGAGGATTTCTTCAGCGTTTACTTGGCCGCTCCTATCATGATTCTCTGTATGTCTTCTGTTTCTCTTCTAGGCCGACTGCAAACGAAATACTGATCAAGAATGAATTATTTTTATCAAGTCTATGCGATTGGTTTCATCTGGAAACGAAAGCTTCCTTACCGTGCGCGGGATATCGATCTCGATACCGGCCGAAAGTCCTGGTTGACGGTAGAGGAGATGAGAGCCTACCGAGCCGAGCGAGCTAAGGCTCCTTTCATGACCAGAATGTACAGGCAGCTTTTCGCCAGCTCGTAAAAAAAAGGAGGCTACTTGCCAAGTCTTCCCCATGTCGTTTACAAAACTCTATGTGAATTCTCCTAATTATGTACATCTCGATGCATCCTCACTTTTTTACGTTACCCATCTTCATCGTCTTCTTTCCGTTCCCTGTTATGACACATATCAGTTTCACTAGTAGAAGGCCTGTTCTATCATTTATCTCCTTTCTTTTCGTTGTGTTACAATGTTCACTCTATTGAATAGTCTCATCGTTCTCCTCTTCCCTACAAATATATAAGATTTTCAAGGCTTTCCTTTTCTCTTTCTTCACTAAACGATGGATGAATCCTTTCCGAACTTTCAGAGTCTTCCAACTCGTACAATTAAACACAGCCAGTCGAGAAAAGAACGGGAGGATTCTTATATTAATACAACTCTATTCAAGACCCTTCATCGAAACAAACCCGATATTCCGAGTAAACCTGAGCAGTCTTATCGCTTCCTCATCCTTGTACTGGAACCTGCCGTTCGCCTCCTCGTTGATCTGTTTGATCGTCTTATCCAACTGACCCAGAAGAATCTCATCCTTACGTTTCTCAGCCCACCTGGCCATGTTGAGTTCTCTTCGTTTGGCGGCTTCCGAGCTTTCAAACTCGTCACCCCTATTCAGGATGATGACCTGCCCCTTCTTCGAAGGCGACGTTTTGGATGTTATCCGACCGAGTCGACCGGCGAAATGTGTGTAATCAGCCTCGGAAGCGATCGAGGAGCTGAATATGTAAACAGCCGAGAGCGAGGGGATATCTAACCCTCGGACGGTCTCGCTCGTCGCGACGTATAAGAGTGAGGTATCGGCTGGGTCTTCGGAAAACGTTCCACCCTCGTGACCGGAATCACCCGAGGCGACCTTCTCCTCAGACTCCCCTGTCTTCTCCTCGGATTCGTTGACTTTGGGCCTTCTGTTCCTTGCCCGATTAGGATTTCCACGGACGAGAGTTGGCGTAGGGACGATCCCTGCTGCTTCCTCATTCGAAAGTCCGGTAGAGTTTTCGATCAGTACATATCTGATCCCAAGATCTTTCAAATCAAATTCTGCATTCTTCAACGCTTCCTTATCGGGCACAATCAAAAGCGATCGATTCTGATCACCTAGTCCGCCGTTCATCGCATACACCTGTGCGAAGGCTTCCATCATATGAGGTTGAGCAGTCGTGCCACAAGGCTTCCCGTCCTTGTCTGTTGGTAAAGGGTGCGCAGGGAGTGGCTCGGTCGGGCTTGCGGTTGTTGAGAATGTGTTCCGAATTGAACCAGCAGGAGAAACTGTGATACAGTGGTGGTCAACTGAAGAAGGTTTCTTCAGCCTATGAGGGGCAACATTGATGTTGCTATTCGAGTTGAATGACTGAGCTGTTATATTGGCTCCCGGACGAACCCAAGCTTCCTGATTGGTGATGAAGTTCGTGAAATGGTTGCTTATTGTGGCGCTGCAAATTACCATTTGCGGCTTTCCTGTAGGACCTCTTCCTTGATCCTGGATCAATGAGAATAGCCTTCTGATTGTCCTTATCGCGATAGGTGGTTTGGTTACGAACGCCTCGAACGCTCTGCGTCCTGCATTCTGGGAAGGAATGTTACACATTGCATCAGCCTCGTCGATGGCGATCGTCTGAACATCCTTCAGACTGAGAGCATTCTCCATAAGCGAGTTGGCGATTGCATTCGGGGTTGCGACTAGAATGTGGGGTGGCGATCTGAGGATGGCTCGATACTCCTCAACATCAATCTCCTGAGACGACTTAACGACAAGCGTCCCAACACTTGTGGCAAGATAGGCCTCTGGCACGATGAGCGAGGCCCATTGTTTGATCTGATTGGCAAGGGAGGTCGAGGAAACAATGAGGACTGAGGTGATGTGGGTAGAGCTTGTACGGGGGAGCGAAAGGAGAGCCAACAACAAGGCAAAGGTTCTGTTTTGCTTTTGGGTCAGCACGCTGTAGCGTTTTTCATGCAGAACAAATATCAAGAATAGACAGAGAACAGGTAGGAACCTACTTTCCCTGCCCGGTTGAGTCTCTTCCGACAACATCTCCCCTAGAGATGATTCGTTGAATAAACTCCTGTTGGAAATCTGTAAGTTCCTTGAACTTAGGGAATGCTTGACGCACAGCTTGGGCAACGACAGGTCGAACGCCTGATACAAGCAACGAGTCCTCGCCCAGCTTGGCTTTGGTGGTAGGGATATCAAGCTGAGCGTTGTACTTTAATCGCCAAAAGAACCTTGATTAGATTGAAGAAACAGTATCCAAGAAGAATTTGAGACGGTAGATGATATTCGTACTTCAATATCTAAATCCAACCCTTGCACCCGCTTCCGTCTCGCCAGTTTTTCCCGCTTCGACATCTGTTTACTGAATCGTATCTGTTCTTCTTTAAGACTCTGCTTCATCAGTTCATCGGCTTGCTCCTGCCTAATACTGAGCTCATCGAGCTCTGCATTGTTCCGGTCTAATGGTTCCTGTTGGAAAGGCATCAATTTGCCGATATTGATCTTGCCCTTCATCCTTTCCTGTAAAGATTTTGATGATGGCGGCGGTCGTCTAGGGGGGAAATACGGGCTATTGAAAGGAGGCTTTGCGCGGGAAAGAGTGAACTCTGACAAGCTGGTTGTCGGCCTGAACTCCATGTCATCAGTTCGGATATTAGGAGGTGTCGATTCGATGTCTTCAACAGATTTCTGGGTTTCCGATCCCGAAAGGATGGGGCTGAGAGGATTAAATCGAGGAAACAGTGTACAGGTGCATGTAGAGAAACAGCGAGCTGCAGGCACTCTAGCTCGTGCAAGAAGAACGGACATTGCTCTTGTCGAGGGGGCCAAAAGAGTTATACCGTCAATGGATATGAGTGTGAGCGTGAGTGTTCTCGAGATTTTTTTACCAAACGAGAATACCGAGATTCCGTTCTTCAGCACAGCTTTTCAAGATATTGTCAGACACGTGACTCGACGCGTCGCGTCTATCGATTTGCCACTTCAAAGCGTCATGGCATGAATCCCGTCAGAGAGATCGAAGCAGGCCAGGACAGACCCACCTTCCACTCGACAAGTTGTTCTTTCTTTGTGTCTTTTACTCTTGCTGAATGGTCAAGTTCCAGTCTCCGTTTCTAGGCCAATCATCCAAGTCGTCTCCTTCGACGGACAGTCTCAAGAGAAAGGCTCCGAATGATCCTCTAGTGGCTGGTGGATCGAGCCTAACAAAGAGGCCGGGTCCGACTCGAGCTGTCTTCTATGGAGTAAATGCAGACAAGCATGGAGACAGCAAAGAGGGAGATGTAGCAACATACTGGTACTATGAGAATCATCCTCAACATCATTCAGTCATTGAGCCTGGCGTACTGACAGATATCTGCGCACTTTGGTGGAGGGTTTCTTGGTAGGAGCGTACAGTGGTAAGCTCATCATGTCATTTGTGCCACTCCGTATAATTTCTCAGGTACTGAGTTTGACTTTGTACTTTGTCACAAACAGGCGAAGATATCAAACCAAGAAGGTAGGATCATTTACCAACATCACGCTCTATTTTAGGGACTCCGCTTACCGCAATCTGTGTTTGCCTCTTCGTCTTCGTTCTTGAAGCATAAGGTACGTTTGACAAGATTGAATCTATTGCGCATATATCAATATATGCACCCTTCCTTCCGAAACATCAAAACTAACAATCGCATCATGTATACTGACTCACAGACTTGGGATGGAGATGGTGTGCTCGTCGTGAGAGGGTCGAGATGTTCTCTAAAAGACGATAGTGGAAAAGAGTACGAGGTTTTTCAATACTTTCACGTCCTTCTTGTTACGGAAACTGATCTCCTTCTCACTACAGTATCGGTTCCGCGCCATTCTCAGCCGGGGAGCTTAGTAGTGGAGATCTTCTCAAAGTTTCAGGAAAAGACGTCGAAATCGACGCGCCAATATCAGCTCAAGAGTAAGTATTGACTTTGATCAAGGAGTCGCTGATCATATTGACGACTCTCAATGGATAACACTTATATTTCATCTTTTGCTATAGCTATCTATCAGGTGAGTTCGACTTTCAATTTTCATAAGATTCATTAGACTGATGGTCACATTCTGATGTCATCATTATCATCGGGATAACAGGATCTTGTTTCGGAGCCAACAAGTCTCTAACTGGGTCCGCTTCAATACAAAACACAAATCGCGTATCTGGTCCTTCTTTCAAGCCTATGGTCCCTCGAACCGCCAAGATGTCCTCTCTTGGAACTTACGAGTCTAAGACGAGAGGTCCATCGGATGAACCGGCAGCCAGGTCTTCTGTATCCCTTGCGGCATCTACTTTGCCAATATCAACAGGACACGTTTTGGATATACCCCGGATAAAGCCGGATCCTGATGCCCAAGAACAAATAGTAGAGGAGTTTCATCAGAACGGTCTGCTAGCATGTCCTGAGACAGACTCGAAGGCACCAAAACCGCCTAGTATAATGGTCAAGGACGAACCAACTGATTTAGAAATGGCAGAGACTGTCGTAGATGCTATGCCAAATGCCGCTTTGGAAAAATTAAGATTCAAAGCAAAAGAGAATCCGTTCAAGGCGCCGACAATGAATAGTGTCATGGCCGGAATGACTGTTTTGGCAGAAAACAGGAAGGGCAGGTGCGTCTCTCTATTTGGGGTTCGTTGCATCCTTGACCTGAAATTATGAGCCTGACTGTGTACATTTTCTATGCTTCTTAGATTTGACTCGACAAGAGAAGGTGCCGTCATAATGAAACGACCGAATAAAGATCAGCAAGCCAGAAACAATCCAAAGTATGAATATTTATCTCCTCTTTCTATTTTATGCTATGAAACAGTCGATTGATGTTTTTCAATCAACTCATAGAAAATACGATGTGGTTGATGTAGTCATAGACCCAACTCTCTCTGAGAAAATGAGACCTCATCAGCGGGATGGTGTCAAGGTAAATGGTCATCCTCCCTTGCACTTTTTGTGGTGTCTTCGACTGATCTTGCTTGCTCTTGTATTCGTTGCCTTTCGGAAGTTTATGTATGAATGCGTGATGGGCCTTCGTAAGTTCGAGGGCAATGGCGCGATTTTGGCTGATGAGATGTAAGTCGTTTCATACCTGAGTCGTGTGTCTGACTACTTGATATAGTCTTCTCAATATCTTTCTCATCTATCAGGGGATTGGGTAAAACCCTTCAAACGATTGCCTTGATATGGACACTTCTCAAACAAAATCCATATGCAGACCCGAAGCACCCAGGAGTGTATGTCCTCTTCTTTCGCTCTCTGGTGTTCAGTAACGCTCTTTCCATCAAAATCTTTCTTGCACTTGGATACTCACATGAGCTTGTATCACCAATACTTAGCATCGGGAAGGCAATGGTTGTGTGTCCTGTCAGCTTGACCACTAATTGGAAGAAAGAGTTCACAAAGTGGCTTGGAAGAGACGGTTTGGTAAGTACTCCTCGATAGACAAGTTTACAGTATCTCTCTATCAGATATTGTAGCAATTTTTTTGCATGTTCATCACTGATACTATCTGTAATCCATAGGGTGTGTTTGTGGGGGACGGAGATAGAAACCATATCAAGCAGTTCTCTAATTCGAGGAGGCATCAGGTGTTAGTGATTGGATATGAAAAGGTACGGTGTCTTTTCACAAGTAATCTTCCTCTTTCCAAACTAGATAACTAATTCTTCTTCATCGAGTGTTGAATTACTCCAGCTTAGGACATGTATACAGGATCTGAAATCATGTCAGCCTGCTATTGGATTGATTGTCTGTGATGAAGGTAAGCCCGTGTCTTAGACTTTTCACGTCGGTATGTAAAGACGAAGCATAGCTGAACAATGGGATCCTCTCAAATTAATAGGTCATCGATTGAAGAGTAAGGATGCCAAGACAAGCAAGATGTTTGATGCATTGGGCACGAAGCGTCGTAAGGGTTATCTCTGTCTCTTTTTTCTATACCGAGCCTTCATTTGTTTCGAAGCTGATTCTGTGCACTGCCCTATTCTTCTCAAAGGAATTATCCTATCTGGAACACCTCTGCAAAACGATCTGTCTGAATTCTGGAGCATGGTGGGTCACCCATAAATGTTTATATTTTGTGTGCTTCTCCAAATGTTAATTGTTTTCATCTGCCTCACGCTCTCTAGGTGGACTTCGTGAATCCCGGGATTCTTGATACACACTCGAGTTTCACAAAGATATACGAAAAGCCCATTGTAAGTTTTTTCCTGAACTAATCTTACCCTCTGTCGCGTATGTTCAACCTCTTTCGCATGCATTATTACAGATAAAATCACGTACGCCACAGTGCTCAAAGGTCGACGCAGAGCTTGGCCAGGCGAGAGGTGCTAAGCTATCTGAGCTTAGTAGACAGTTCATCCTTAGACGAACAAACGAGATCCTTACCCAGTTCCTACCCCCCAAGCGTTAGTTATTCAGCCTTTCTAAATATTTTCATCACAGCGTATTAACTTTCTCGCTATTTTATTGTTACTTTGAATCATGCAGATGAATACGTTGTTTTCGTCACACCCTCGAAAGTTCAACTTGATATATTTGCGAAACTACTTCACCCTCAATCTGTTCAAAGTTTCATACGGGGTCCTGCGTGAGTATTTCTTTCAGACATGTTGACGAAATTGGGAATTTGACCTTTTTGGTTGTTTATGCTCCATATCTTCTTTAGCCAACAAGCGCTTCAGCTTAGTGAGTTTTCTGCCGTCTCTGGTTGATAGATCTTCTCATTGACCGGATCTACTGTTCAGTCACACACGCTAGAAAGATTTGCAACAGTCCGATGGTGTGTCTCTATCAACTTCATAGCTTGTAAATTAGATCTGTGCGGCTCATAATGTTGAATCTTTATCCAGCTTTTCAAAGAGAAAGATTCGGTGAGACTATTTTATCTCTTTTACGATCATGAATTTGATGATGAAACGCTGATTAAGGGGTCGCATGGTTGTAGGGTGTATCGGATGACTCGCCTGCATCTGTTAAATCCGCTCGGACGATGATTCCAGATGATTGTGTAGACCATGATGTTAACTGCAGCGGTCAGCTCCTCTTCTTTCCTCTTTAGTTTCTAGACAAGAAGAAACTTGCTGAATCTGCGTTGTCTGCTGTTGTTCTATTTGCAGGTAAATTGGTTGCGGTCTCTGATCTTCTGAATCATATTTTTACTCAATCTGATGAGAAAGTAGTACTAGTGTCCAACTTCACACAGGTATGACTTTCCCTTTGTAGAAAAAATCAAGTTCTATCAATCTGACAATCCCTGTAAACCTTTCAAGACCTTGAATATCTTGGAGGCGATTTGTACTTTAAGAAAGTATCGATACGAGAGGTTGGATGGGTGAGACTTCTGACATTTCTCTTGTTTCTAAGACTGTTCCTAATCTGTCGTTTCTTTTTATACAGATCTGTTCCCCAAGGTCGAAGGCAAGAGATGGTAGATAAGTTAGTACAAGCTTGTGCTCGTATTATAGTTCATCTTGATCCGAACCGATCTGTATTGAGCGAATGACCATATGCGCAGATTTAACCGTGGCACGCAAGCTCAAAGCTTCATTTTCTTGTTGAGTTCTAAAAGTGGTGGCGCTGGTTCGTTTCCGTCTTGATCGCGATGTTGCTCTCGTCTTGATCTCGTTTGTGCTGACTATCAATGTGGACATTTCATCGGATGTTTGTCTATATTCATCAGGACTCAACTTGATTGGCGCGTCTCGCCTAATCATGTTTGATTGTGATTGGTATGCAACCCCCTTATCAGTAAATCATATGAGTCTTGTTTTAAGCTTTGTTGTTGCTATCTGTAGGAATCCGTCAACGGATCTTCAGGCTATGGCTCGAGTGCATCGGGATGGTCAGAAGCGCAAAGTGTTCATTTATAGATTCATGACTGCAGGAAGTATTGAGGTATGTGTTCCGGCTCGTGTGTTGACACGATTCGCAGTCGATAACTTGTACTTTGATTATTCCAGGAAAAAATATTCCAACGTCAAGTCACGTAAGCCAGATTCATTCTATCAAGTTCTGCTGTGATCCTTCGGCTAACATCACGCCGCTTCCCTCTTAGTAAGCTTGGGTTGTCGAGCTCGGTCTTGGATGGAGACCAAACATCTGATGGAAAGTCTGCTAAGGGAGCTAGCGACAGCTTTACTGTCGAAGAGCTCCGAAATCTTTTCTCAGTTCAGACAAGCACTCCGTGTCAGACACACGATGTAAGTCTCATCTTTTGTGGGCAAACATCTAGAATTCCAATTAGGTTCACTGACCCTACACTAATCTCAATACCACAGCTTCTCGAGTGTGATTGTCTCTTCGAGAAAGAAGAAGGGACGATGAGTCTGCAACAGTGTTTAGACCTTGACCCTGATGAGGAATCATCTGATAATGAGACCCCTTACATATCAACCGCCAGTAATATCAGGCCTGGAATCGAAGAAAAGAGGAGACGTAAAGTGAGTAGACTGTCTAGTGGCTTTTTTTTTGTAATACAGCTAACAAACATGGATCAATATTCGTGTTCATCAATTTATAAGGCTCAGAAGGAAAAGGACGATAAGCTAGCTGTATTGAAGGAGTGGAATCACATAGAGTGTCTCAATCCTGTCAGCGCAGCCCTTATCGAAGACGAAAGTCTTCGAACGATCATTCAGACATCTCACGGAATCAACAGTTCTCGAACCGCGTCTACTGCTCTCCTTGATCCACCGTCCTCCTTTCAGCCCGCTGCTTCGACTCTGAGCGAGGATAGCTCTGAAGTTGAGGATTCTAACGGCGGTGATGACGACGACCAACCTATCCATCCGCCCTCAACTCAGCGACGCGCTCATCAGACTCAACCTTGGCCTCAGTCAGACGAGGACGAGGAAGATGTGCTGTTCCAAGGTGGACATTCATCTGACGCTGAAGAAGACGAGGAGGATATTCCCCTTATGAGAAAGCTTCAGCTCACACAATCACATCCCAGGTATTCTCAGCCCTGGCCGGATACTGACGAAGAAGATGAATCAGAGCGCGAGAGCGGTCTTTCCAAAGTAAGCTCAACAGAGAAGGTGAAAGGGTTGGACGAGGAGGTCAGCACTTTGGATCTGGTAGAAGATCCAGAGAGTCCTGGGCCGAATGAGACGGCGGTGAAGAGATCAAGGCGACCGGAGGACGGTTGGAGTGGAGTGGTAGATCTCGTCAAGATGGCACGTGAAGGCCAAGGGGGAAGGATCTGTTTTTTATTTGAAAAGGTTTCAGCAGCTACTCTCTAGATATACAGTACAGGTTCTCTTGTACTTTTTCCCCGTCATTCCACCTCGCTGTCTTGATCTTAATAATACATCTGATGTTGTAATTTTTCGATTTCTTGGTTAATATATCATATTTGATGTTCAGTACGATATTATCAATCTTGCGGTGCTGACTTGAATAGAAATCAAGAAATGGTCACAATCATTGATCTGCCGAAGGCGTACTTTGAGCCATCCCAGCTGGGCTCTTCTTCTTGTTCGCTCGTTTCTTCTTCTTTTTGGCTCCTTCTGATGTTTCAGTCGAAGAAGTCGCCGGGTAACCCTCAATCGGATCTGCTTTCCCAAGCTTCTGAGCTAGGCCTTCCTTCTTTTGATCCTGGTTGTCATCAACGATGGTTGATTGCTCGGCTTTTCTCTTTTTCCCCTTTTTCGCGGCTTTGACGGACTGAACTTGCATCGGGGCGGGATCCTCTATAAGATTTGCTCGAATGAAACACGAAACAAAGAATCCTGAAATTTTAAGTGTCAAAAATGAGGTTGTTTTTGGTTAGGAACAATCAAGAATAGTTAATATGAATCAACTATCACTCTTTATGCGATTTGTTCTGAACGAATACGAGCAGAACACGGGCGCGTTTAGTAGGAAAGAAAGAAAGAAAGTAGCGAACCATTTGTTTTGTCCACTCCGGGTTCACATCGAACGACGCTTTCGGCCAAGTCTACACGACCAGCCATCTCTTCCGGTCGTCCTCGCCTATCCCAATCGGGAAGAACCATACTCCTAGGGGCAATCGACCAACCGTGTTCTTTGGCTTCTTTCGATTCTAGAGCAGCTAGGACGACATGTTCATCTTCCTCGGGATGAATGGAACATGTTGAGTAGACAAGCTTCTTGGCGTTAGGAACTTTCATAAGCAATAGAAAATGTGAGAAAGAAGAGGGTCAGAGATGATGCATTAAAGTCGAGAAACACAATCAAATGGGGGTTCTCACATTTCATGGCATGCTATCGCAGTGGAGTAAGAGAGAGAAAATTACAATTCATAGTTAGCTCAAGACGACGTGTAAGGTTTCTATTGGGAGGTAAAGAGATTCCAATGCAAAATCTTTCTTACTCTGATCATGTTTAATTGGAACCCGGCTAATTTATCTAATCTCTCTTTCTTGGTTGTATCGTTTTCTTCCTCAGCTGTTTGGACAAACCGAGCAAGATTCGACATGGTAAGACAATAACCTTGAGTGTCTTCTCTACAAAGCGAAGGAAGAATGTCAAACGAACCTTCTTCAGTCAGAAAGTCCAACCGGTTGACGATACCACTTCCCGAACAACTCGGATCCAACAACAAATATTTCACATCCCTCCACTCTGCGCCATATGGATCAGTCTCCAAAAAGTCTCTCCTTGTTCCTCCAAGTTCGACATTTGTGCAACCCGCCCGACCTATCATCATTTCTAGCACTTTGAATCTTTTAGGACTCAGCTCGAAAGCATGAACTTTATCTTGTGCTTTGGGGGAAGATATTCCGGCGAGAAGACTAGCATGCGCAAGTAGAGCGGAAAGATGGGAGGTCTTGTTGCCTGGCGCGGCAGTGGCATCGATGACATGTGACGGTTGGGAGGTCAGAGATGGTTGAGGGGCGAGCACGTAAGCAGGGAAGCAGGAAGCTTTGTCTTGCAGAATTAGATGCTAAGTATGAGGAAAACATCAATTGCATGAATATAAGCTTTTGACACTAAGAGTAAAGGATGCAATGGTTTAGGTGAAAGACGAAAACTTACTCCCGAGGTATATCTAAATTTAATTTCAAAATGACAAAGAGTAGAGCACAGCTGTGAGTTTCAGAAACTGCACACTGTAGACAGAGCATCTTAGAGACTTACGATACGTGTTGGGTCAATATAGATGAAGCCGCCAGTGCAAACACCAGAAGGTTTGGGATATGTTCGTCCAAATGAAAAGATTTTCTATTAAGATATGAAGCAAAAAAAAGGTAAGATACTGATGCATCCCAGCATTAAAATCGGCTGAGAAAGTAAGAGTAAGAACGAACGTAGGGATTGGATCCGGAAAAGGACCTTTGTCCAAGAATGTGAAGAAGCCACCTTCCTTTGTTTGTAGAAAGGCAATCAGTTCCTCCGGCTCGATCAAGTTGGTATTAATTCTGGCATATCTCGGGATCTGTTCTATTCTTCCCCCCCCCCCCCCCCCACATACACCAAGGCAGATAAAGAATGCATTTGCCATTTTAGTGCACAGACAATGGAGAGTAGTAGTTATATAAACAGAAGGACGCTTCTGCAGGATAAACTTCATTCATCAAGCCCGACTTACCTCCGACACCACCACCGATCTGAAGCTCCTTGTTGCTTCTTACGCCTTTCTTGATCTTAAGCTTGACAAGCTCTGCTGCGAGTCTGGTCTTGTGTTTTAAAATTGCATCCTTGATAGGGCCAGTGGACGATTGAATGCTACATTTTGTAGATATAAGAACAAATCAGATCAGTCTCTGGTACATGAATAATAAAACGGAAGTATAGAGAACAAAAGAAAGGGCATACCCCGGTTTGGCTGCAAAGATCAGGTCATGAACAAGAACTAGAGGCAAGTTCTTGGATTTCGCATAGATGACCTTCTTGTCGTCCTTCGTTAAAGGGATCAAGCTCAACAATGTTTGAATTGTAGGTTTGTACTTTAAAGTTGAGATAACTAATGCCAACAGTCTTTTTGAGTCCTTTTCAGGCCTGAGAGGGGCGTGAAAAGGAAGAGAGTAATCAAGAGGATGAGTGAGACCATCTTGAATCTCAAAGGAGGGGTCGAAACTCACAAGTTCTGCGAGGAGAGAGCGGCCTTGATGGAAGTCTGCTTGAGCTCGAGCTCGTCCAACTGTGGAAGTATTCATACAACAACAATCAAATCAACCCAAATTCAATTGGAGAACGGACAAGTTCTTGGGAATGAAAACCTACAAAGGAAGCTGCTTGGAAATAGAGATTCATGGTGGCTCGGTTGATGGCCGACCGGTTCTGTAGGTTGATTTTGAAAACCTTCCATAAGAGACGAGCAGATAGAAAGAGAAGACAACGGTAAGGGTTAGCTCACGTGACATGAACTCACGTGACGACTGACGCGTTTGAGGCGATGTTGATCGACGCGACCGGACGCGACTTATTTACTGGAGCAAGTGAATTACCCGTAGACCATCCTGCGTGTTCGTTACCTTCAACATATAAATCATAGCCCATCCTCTATCGTCCACAGCATATCCGTTTCTAATCGATCTAGCTTAACAAAACAGAGAAAGAACCTCTCGTCCTGGTTTGTGTAAACCATCCTACTTACTATAATCCATCATGATCGGAATTTCTCAATGTCTGTCCTTGTCTCTGTTCTTTGGTATTCGTTCCGAGAGCTTATATACCTTTGGATTTGATCATCTTTCATGGGCTTACAACCTCTATCCTTGAATTCAGCCGTATCAAATATGTTTGAGCAGACGAAAAGTCGTCTGTCGACGCGGTTCAATAGTCCGCCTGACCAAGTATCAACGGAACCGAAGGAGCCTCCTCGAGGCCCGGCTTTCAGAAATGCGAGTGGAGGCATTGGGAATATCCAGTACAACGAGGTTGGGGTGCCATGGAAGGATACCGCGCTTCATGGAATCATTGTGAGTAGACGAAGTGAGGAGAGATGGCTTTTCCTTGTGTCAATCCGTATGAGTCGTAGTTCTGAATGTCGTAAGCTGATTACTTGGCGTTTCATGGTGACCAATCGACCTTAATGAACTAGATCTTTTGCACCTTCGTAGGAATGTGCTGCTTTGCTGCTGTAGCTGGATTTCAAGCAAAATGGAGTATAGGTGTTTGTCAGTCTTTTTCGATTCTGTTATCTCGTTCGGAATTCTCCTCTTACTTCCTGTCGACGACTGTGACTCTCGACGATGTGCTGAGGCTGTGTGAGATTCTGTTCTTTCTCAGCGGGTCTCTCGGCTTTCGCGCTATTCTTTTCACTGTTTCTCTTCTTTTTATCTAGCTTCATGCTGGCCGTACCTCTGGTGTTTGACAAGTGAGCGCATGATCGTTGAACGAGTTCATTGGATGAGCCAACATTGATAAAGGAGAAACTATTGTTTTTTTGATACTTTTCTCATTTTCTTTCCTTTGGGAAGGTTTGACAAGATGAGGGCATTGGCGATGGGATTGGCTGTGCCGCGGGTACAGCTAATTCTCAGGGTTAATGGAGCGTTTTGGACGATCATCCTCGCTATGGCTACCACGGTGTCCGGTACGTGTCCTTCTCCTCCTAAATTGAAATGGCTCGCCAGTTCTGAGCAACCGTTTCACACGCATATATATCTACGCGCTCTCTATCCAGTATTCTCGGAGAAGGGATGCAAAGACTCGTCAAACGATCCTCATGCAGACCTCGGCGATGCATACACGGCCGGTCTAACGAGTTGGTGTCGAACCAAACGGGCCGGCTCAATCTTTTTCTGGTTGTCTCTTGGTTTGTGATCGTTCCTCTGCGTCTCTGTTCTTTGGCAAATTCGGAGTTTGACGATGAGATTCCTCTTCTATGACCTGCCACGTGGATGAATTAATAAAAAGCCGGCTGGGGAGGTCTATTAGGTCTGGCATTTCTTGGGTTGTATGCTGCTCGAAGAAAACATCAAAAAGAAGCCGGCTTTGTTCCTCCCTCGAGTTCGATCGACGAAGAGCGCGCCGGATTGAACACCCGTCCAGATTCTCTGCACGCGCCTACTGCAGGTCACGACGAGGATGGCGGCATGAATGAAGAGGGCGAGGGAGAAGAAAGATTCGACCAGCAGCAGCAGCAACAACAGCAGCAGAGAGGGCCGGTAGAGGATAGGTATCACGCTCGGTTTGATGTTGAACCTATGAGGACACGACCGAGCATGGATCCGTACGGTGCGTTCTCGGGAAGCGTTCCTGATGGCTTTCAAGGTTATGGGATGGAGAGCTCAAGTCAAGTTGTTGTCGGTGGTGGCGGCGGGAGAGTTTCAGTTGCGCCTCCGGCTGTAAACCCTTGTGAGTTCTTGTCACTTTGTCAAAAGGCCATCAATCAATCTGACATTCGTCTTCGTTCTTCGATATCCACAAATGTTCTCTCGGAAAGTCGACCAAATCCGAACGGCGTTAACATCTCCACCACCTCGACAACTAGGATTGGAACAAACACAACACCACCACCATCTACAACCGATGATGTCCTTCCCAATCAGTCCGGTAGGTGCCCAGACGTCGGGTCCGTCACCGGGACCGGCTCCGGGTGGGTACCCAGGTTATCCGGCACCGACGCCGGTGCCCGTAGCTCAGAGCCGCGGTCCTGTCGGCGGTTACTACCCGGGTCAGCCTGATTTAAGTTATCAGTATGCCCAACCAATCCAGTCGCCTCCATATACGCCTTTCCCAAACCAGCAGCAGCAGCCAATGTATGGCTACCCAGATCCATACGGTCGTCAGTAGAGGATGAACGAATAGTTGTTCTGGTCGGATCTCCTTCGAACGCAGCCGTTCGAGATGATAGATACTGCTGTCTTTCTTTCCTTTTTCCTTTTCCCCTTCACTCTTCCTCATGCATCAAAAGGACTCTTTTCTTCTTAATTATTCACAATCCTTGGCCTCTTCCCTAGCTTCTTATCTTGTCATATCCTTCTCTCCCTCTCTTTGCCTCTGCCATTCTTGGTTTGTTTGACGATGATGAAACCTTCTATCTCCTGATTTTTGGTTCAAAGGACCCTTGTTTGCCGCCCAAAAAGAGCCAAGAGAAATAGAAACGGAGGAAAATGTGTAACACAATAGAAATCGTCACACGAGCGCACTCGATGACGTCAGATATAATCGGGTAAATTCATTTTCGTTAACGCGCCGGTTCCTCCGACCGCAGAGATTACATCAACAGACGCGTGTGCCTTTGCGGCAGAGGTACTTGTGTGACAATTAGGACAACCTCTCCGCAAAAATGATCTACAGAAATCTGATTTTAGCTGAGCCCCGGATTGATAGCTTCGATTCTTTCCCTTCTCCGTCCCTTCTCTGTCCGTCGTCGCCTAGAACTTTACTTTGTCATGCCCCTCAAAATTTATCTGATGGTTCCCCATTGTGATCCGCGCTGAGTGCGGGGTAGTTCAGCGGGGAACCATCAAGCTAAATTGGGTCTCCTCCCTTATTGAATCGGTTCCCCATCCGATTTTCGTTAAAGAGGGCCCAACATAATCATCGTTATTCGACTTCTTCTTTTCCCTCCCGTCATTCCCTCGTCTTTCAGACTTTCTTCGCTCTTCTCGTCAATTCTTCCCTTTCACTTTTGTCCCTCACTTATCTTTCCTTGCCCCTCTCTGGTCGATCATGGTCGCAGCAGCACCTGGTGTGTTCCACAAATACAACAGGCGAGCCGTGTTTTACTCGTTAGTGCTCCTTTTCTTTCTTCAGTTTATCACACATGACCTCCAGATATTCATCGTCCTTCATTCTCTTCTGCGCGCACGCATCTCCACAGGCTCGTCTTCGTCCTCGGCGCCATCCTCTACGGTTATGATGGGACTTACTTTACCGGTATCCTCGAGATGGATGCCTTCAAACGAGACTACGGAACCCTCGTCAATGGCGAAATGGTCATCAAGTCAGGCGACCAGTCCCTCTACGCCTCGATCGTCCAGGTCGGAGAGGTCGTCGGTTCGCTCTCCGCTGGTCTCATCGGTGACAAAATCGGCCGAAAGGGTGCAATGTGAGTTTGTCTGATGTTCCGAAAGACAGGTCTACATCGACTGACAATAGCTTGCCCTTGCCTTTCTTACCCGCAGGTATGTCGCTATCTTCTGGGTCCTCATCGGTGCCATCCTTCAAATCATCGTAGTCGGCTCCAGACCTCTCATTGTCGTCGGACGACTCATTCTTGGAGTCGGTGTGGGTATTGTTTCCAACTGTACTACCCTCTACCTTTCTGAGATCTGCCCGGCCGCCATTCGAGGAACCAGTACGTCTTTCTGGTCTCTTCTCTCCATTGTTCAGATTTTAAACTAACAGAGCGCGCAAAATCTTCTTCAGTCGTCTCTTCGTGGCAGCTCTTTTTGGCTATCGGTCAGGTCATCGGAGCTGGAGTGTCCCAAGGAACGAAAGACTATTCGTCCACGTTCTCGTACAGATTTCCCATTGCTTTGAACGTCGCCATCGTCATCATCATCTTTGCCGGCATGTTCATCGTCCCTGAATCTCCCCGATGGTGTGTCTTTCTTTTTCATTCCTTACTCTCTTCTTGACCATCTGGCTTATACCTTGAGATTTCTTCCTTCTTCCCGCAGGCTTATCTCTAAAGACCGAATTGAGGAAGCCGAGCACGCCCTCGACCGAGTCAACAAGAGTAACGAAACCGCCGATAATGCCCGAGAGATCAGAGTCATGCTTGACGCCAAAGCGGCCGAGGCTGCTGAGTCTGGAGGAGAATCCAGATGGGGAGATCTCCTCAAGGGTGCCCAAAAGAAGAAGTTGTTCGGAGCCTTCGGTATCCTCGTCTGCCAGCAGATCAACGGTGTTCAGTTTGTGTTCTCTTACTCGACCGTCTTCTTCAAACAAATTGGTGTCGGCAACCCATTCACGATCACCATGGTCTGCAACGTCGTCGAGGTCGTCGGAGTGCTCTGCTCGTTCTTTATCATCAACCGGTTTGGTCGAAGGCCTCTGCTCGTTTGGTCTGCTCTCGCCATGGCCGTGTTGATGATTGTGATGGGTATCCTTGGCACAATCCCGAACCCGACCGGATCTGTGAACTCCGCGATCGCCTCGATGATCATCATCTTCGTTTGGGTCTTCAACTTGGCTTGGGGTGGTTTGGCCTGGACTGTAGCCAACGAGTTGGCTTCCGGTCGAAACCGAACCAAGATCCTCGCTGTCAGTACGGCTGCCTTCTGGGTGAGTGCCTGGGCCGTCACGTTTACGCTTCCCTACTTGGCGAACGACGATGGTGGAGCTGGTCTCAACGCAAAGGTCGGATACATTTACGGAGGAGGAGCCCTGATCGGAGCCGCGTTCGTGTACTTCTACATCCCTGAGACCCTCGGCCGATCGCTCGAGGAGATTAACCTGATGATCGAGCTCAAAGTACCCACCCTCGCTTGGCCAGAGTACAAGACCACGATCGACGGTGTCCACAACGAGCAGTGGAAGGCAGAGGATAAGAACATCCAGCAGGGCCAGCGATTTGTCGAGAACGCCGATGCCGAGAAGGGTATGGCCAGACGAGATTCCGACGACGCCTTCACCGCGCCTACAAAGTTCTAAATTCAGATATAGTCTCTTGCCTCTCCCTTCTGTTTTCTTAACATTTTCTATTTCTATAGCACCTCGAGGGTATTGTGTCTCCCATGTTCCCGTTTCTTTCTTTTCGGGGTTCGGTTCTTCTTTCATCCATAGAAATTAGAAAACGACGGTCTTCCCTCTTTGTATTTGTAGAAAACGTACCAAACTTGAAATAAACCATGTTTAATAGAAAATATCAATTCCCTAATAATTTGGTCTCGTAGATTAATCTTCTTCCTCTGCTTTTCTCTTGCTCTTTGTATACAGGCGCATTTGGCGATGGATATGAAGACACGATAGTAATCGAACAGATTTTGGATATCATGATCCTAAATCTTCTTTGAGATAAAGAACACTGTGCGAGACGGTCGAGATGGCGAGTTTGTCGAGCGTTGTAAATCTTTATCCGGGAGTGCTCACATGCACACCTCAACTGACACGTCGGGAAAGCTGAGCTTATCTATCAAGCCGTCCATTGTTAGCAGAAGTGATGTTGAAAGCATGACTACTGTCCATGGTGAGGTTGTCAGAGCGTATCAAACAGTAGCGTTGTGTTCTTCAGGGATAGGTCCGTTGACCAAGATCATACAGCACCGGATTTTTCGGGCAGGAAGAACGGAGGGCTAATCATATCACTCAGGTTTGTTTATCAACACCCAGGTAGAGATCGATGTATGTCCCCAGTTCCCTTTGACGTGCGACAGAATGAAAAAAACAAACCGGCGGATGAACCACAAGGTCCCTCGCAGAACGAATTGGGCTTGTTCGCATCAATCTTGTTCGAGGATGATCGAACTATCAGAAGCAATATTCATTTATATGTAGAAACAAAGAAATGCAAGAAACCATAAGGAAAGTGGATGGCACACTTGGGTACATCAAACTCGACGATCTCTAAATAGCCGATGCTATGTACGGATAGTGGCGAGCCATGAATGACCACTTTGCGAAACATGCTGGTCTAGTAATCAGCCAGACTGGATTTCCAGTATGTAGAGTCTCGGCCATTATTGCCAAGTGAGCTAAGTTGAGTGATCTGGCCGCTGATGCCAGGACTGATATCAAGACCGATGCTTATGCTGACGCTGAAGTAGCTCTATCGACGGAGACAGACCATACCCATGACACATGGGATCTAAGTGGGTGGTGGTCTGGGGACACTCCAGTCCTGAGAGATCACATATCGATAACCATCGGTTAGGTGACTCTCTATCTGCCAAGGCCAAACATGTATATTTATAGTATTGTATCTACACGTTTCATCTGAGGTCATATTAAAATTCGATCAGCCGAAAAAGGGTGAACTAACGCCCAACCACCCAACTAGACATCCTAATGTCAAGTTCCTACGAGTGAGTTTGTCTGTCTAGCAAGTAAAATGATGGCCTAATGGGAACGGCCTTACTGACCGTTCTGCCGTCCGCTGCCATGTCTAGTGACTGCTCTCCTGCAGATTGGGAGAACTCTAAGATGGGTCTCCGAATAGCTGGCGTATTTATCATTCTCTTCACCAGCATGTTTGGTTCGTTCTAGTGATCGTCTGGCTATTCAGATATTCGCTCTCTGACGCTACTCTGTCTGATTCATACCGTAGGTGTCCTGTTACCTATCCTCCTCAGGCGAAATCCGAGGTTCGCCGTCCCAAAGAGTGAGGCATGCTTTGATATTGAAATCGAAACCAAGATTATTCGACTGGTTCTATCCCTATCCGCTAACGATGTCCATTCATGTTCAAACATTGTCATTTGCTCACGCCCATAGGTGTCTTTGACTTTGCAAAGTACACCGGATCAGGTACCTTGCTTCCTTCCATTCAGTACATTTTGCTTCTCTTCTATATGTACATGTCTGCATTCTCGCCTTTTCTGCTCTTGTTGCTGCTGACTGCGTGTTCTTCTCCGACCTATAGGCGTCATCATCGCTACGGCATTTATCCATCTGTTGCCTCCTGCTTTCTACGCGCTCAGCTCTAAATGTCTCAAAGGCACCTGGCAAATCTACGTGGGACTTCCCCCTTTCTAATGCCTATCTCACTCTGATACTGACCACATGAACTCGATCATGTCCAGCCCTGGCCTGCAGCGATCGCCATGTTTTCTATCTTTGCGCTATTCATCGTAGAATTTTTTTGCGTTCGGTGCGTCGACTTTCTCTTCCCCTTTGCTACCCGATTGTCACACACTCAACATAACATCCCTCCTTTATCCTGTCAGAATTGGTAATGCTCGAATTCAAGCGGCCAGAAATGTTGACTCGGATAAGTATGCACACACCTATAACGGAACGTGCGCTTCCCATGAACAAGTCCCTCACGATGTCGAATCAGCATCCCACGATCAATCTTCCGTTTTCCCGTATCAGTCTCCTCTCCCTCATTCAGCCATCGGACCTAACCATAACACCTTAACCCTGGACCAAGAGATCGAATTGTCACCATCCAAAACATCATACGACCCGAGTATACCTAGCCTATCAGTCAAGCAGACTAATGTCAGAATCGATGCTGGACAAGAGGAAAATATTTTAGACCGTGAGGCGCGGGAGAGAGACGCATGGGCGCGAATCGTGGGTATGCTCATCTTGGAGTTTGGAATCGTATTTCATTCAATCTTTATCGGTTTGATGTTGGCAACAGACAGATCCTTGTATGTTTTTCATCCGTTCTTCTGATTCTTTTTGTCTTACTCACTTCAACTTGTGCTGAACAATCCGCCCGATCATCGAATAAAAGTACTGTCATATTCATGTGAGTGTCGCTGTCTAGCCTGTGCCAATGGTAGGAACATTTCTAAGCCTGCTTGTGAACGATCAACAACAACGACAGCGTCATCATATTTCATCAGGCTTTCGAAGGACTTGGTCTTGGGGCCCGACTGGCATTTCTTCCTCTACCTGCTAGAATGAACTGGATACCAATTGCTATGGGTGTTTTTTGTCAGTTTGATTTGCCTTGCAAATTCATCTGCCACCAGTTTGTGTTTGAACTCGTGTTGTTAACAAAATGCGTACCGTTTGTTCTCATTTTCGTTCTGATCTGACCAAAACGAACAGACGCGGCCTTAACACCCATAGGGATGGCTATTGGTCTTGGCGCGCGATATACCTATCAGTCAAGTGCTAACGGGGCGCTGATTGCTACCGGTGTGCTAGACTCAATCTCGGCTGGTTTGTCGATTTAAATCTTTTCGTTTCCACCTCAACCTAGTGTTCTCGAGATATTTCAGATCGGTAGTCTGATCATCTCTTTCCCGAGCGAAAATACTAACCTCTTCAAATTGCTTGTCGAACGAAACGTATTCTATACATCTGGTATGACATATGAAGGAATTTTGCTTTGGACGGTAAGTGTGCTAGCTTCTCTATCTGGCTCTCCTATGTAACCGCGTTTGTATCGTTGTATCAGATAGCTTCATGACTTAAACCCTTCTTTCACCCTTGTTGAATAACATCTGAACTGTGATATGGTTTCGGTGAGATCAGTCGTTGGTCGAACTTATGGCCCATGTTTGTCCTTCATCTCTTGTTCATCATCTCCCAGACCCGACATCCTTACTGAAACATTCCATCTAACTTCTCCTTTCTTGACATCCTTTTCTGTCACGCGCATCCCGTTTGCATTTCGCGGTCAAACTATGAAGGAGTTCCTACTCAGCCCGACCATGCTCAAAGAGAGCTTGGGGAGAGTGATCTATGTATTTTCGTGTATACTTTTTGGTCAGTCATTTCACTTCTCAACTTCGTAGTTCTTGGATACCTTTTTAGTACACTCTTTCCGGCTGTAGATATTGACATGTCGATCAACCTTGGGTTATTCGATTGATTCGGCCAAACCGGAATTATTACGTGAATAGGATGTGCCTTGATGGCTGTCTTAGGCAAATGGGCATGATCTATCAAAACATTTTGTGCCTTCGGGTAGGCGAAAGAGAAGAACATGCCTCAGGGCGTTGGCTGTGCTTTGTTCCGACAGCTGCTAGGATGATAAAATGCAGCATCAGACCGTCAATCACTTCAGCTGCCTTCTGCTGAAAATGTTCTAACATTCGACTCTGTCTTTTCTCCTCTCTTCTTTCCCTTTTCTTTCTTCAACTTTCACCAATTCTGATTAATCGCTGCGATAGTTTCATCTCATCTTCCAGCGTCAAACTGTGAACTTCTTCAGAAGTCTATGTGTTCTACAGCATCTGGGTTTAGTTTCTGACACACTTGGTATCTATCTGTCGATTTAGCTATCCTGTCTTTCTTTGTAGAGAAGACATATCGATGAAGAGACAACATGTCAAAGAAGACCGCAGGTTCAAATCTAATCACGAGGCAGAAAAGGCGAAAATGAGAACAATCATAATTCAATATGCTGATTTTCAGGATCCGAAGAGCCTTTGCTTCATACTCCGGACCGACATATCGTTTCGGACGAGCAGAAAGAAAAGATGGATGTATATGAGAGAACGGGAGGGTTGTAGGATTTCAGGCCTCTATCTGATTCTCAAGTAGCACAACATCGATCTCAATTCCTGGTAGGAACAAACAGGATGGACGAATGAATTCACGAGGCCGGCATCATCCAGACCAGGTGTTTTCTATAACAAGCCCCGGCCGTGCTCGCCATGTGAGCGGTGAGAACCCAGTGACTGAGCGTCTAGATGAACACCGCTGGGAATAGCTGCGCGGGGCTCGATTGACCAAATAATTTCTATCGAGAGGGTCTTAACGTCGTCTCTGTTTCTCTGTGTATGCACCCTTTGTCTGTCAATTACTGTCTTAGAGTAGTGCGTCGAGTGCTCACTGTTGCCTCTGCTCGCTCTCAGACTTGGCGGAGCAGGGAATGTCAATGCGCCCCGCAACATGCTGCAACTGGTCCAAGACTATAACGACAAGGGGTGGGCGAGGATGCTGGTGTCTGACACTGCTACCGCTCTCGACGCTCACGCTGAGGCCGCCCCATGAAGGCGACACACTAAACCCATGACATATGGGATCTTGGTAGTTTGGAATCTGAGGGCACTCAAGTTCAAAAGGGCTGTACATCGATCATCGGCGATTGGGAATGCTCTTACCAAGCCTAAGGGTTTATATATTGTGTTTGATATCCACTCTCCTTCAGTTCTAAATTCCTCGAATGCAACATTTCTTCTTATTTTGAGTAGGGAGAGATGCCTGACAACAGACGGAACGTCAAGCTTGACGTAAGGAAATAAGGAAGAACAACCTAGGAAAGAAGCGAAGATAGAATAACAGCCGGCAAGGACTCCTCAGGCCAAGATTTCTACAACGACACCGGCACCCACTGTCTCCCCGCCTCTCCTCAACAGGATCCTTCCCATCTCTTTGTTGACACTGAAAGGCTCGAGCGAAACAGTAGGCTGTCGTCGGTCTGATGAATGCTCATTAGGGCTTCGAAGCGAGATCTCTACTCTAGCTGAAGTGTTCCTCGTCAACACTCTGCAAAGAAAAAGAAGGGCTCGCAAAAATGATTGGCACGGTATTCCAAGCGCATGAACTGAAAAGACAGAGGGAAAGAGATACGCAAGAACGAACCTAGGCTTCTCTTTGATGACTTTACCGGTCGACCGATCCAAGGTGGCGACCAGCTTTGAAACCGAAGCTGGTAAATTGGCCGAGTGGTGGAAGAGTTCGACAAGCGTACCAGAGGTGATCGGGTATTCGATATCAAATAGAATAATCTGAGCAACGAAGGACGTTACTTGAGGTACCAGCTGAGCTTGTGGACAAAGCACAGACCCAATTCTATGAAACGAAAGAGGGGTTCCCGCCAGAGTTAGACAGGGCGAATCCATTGCGTATAAGATAAGAAAGAACAAGACGCTTACGAAAGATGGATAGGGTCAATGGACGCCAGGAAGATCGTGACATTCGTTCCAGCGACAGCCCAAGGAACGTTTTCTTCATCAACCTCGATACCTTTACCGATAAACACTCAAACCGCGGATGAGCTTCTCTCTAGGTTCAACATCGTTTCTACGATCAAACTTACTTCGAACGATTCCACTCTCATCTCCAGGCAAGATTCTCAATCTCTCCCCGACTTGAACCACACCGCTACACACCCTACCGGCCACACCTACTCCGGAAGACGTCTGGCCTTTGAAGACGTTTGACAAAGGAATCCGTAACGGAGCTTCCAATGCTCTCAACGGTACTTCCAAAGCATCTATATCAAACAAGCCCAATATTGGTCATTCAAACGATTATACCATGACACGAGAGATATGTAACTTACCAAGCCGATCGACCAGCGTGGGTCCTTTGTACCAGGGCATCACCTCCGCTCGGTCCCCAACTTCGGCCAAATTAATTCCCTGCATCGCGCCGACCGGGACAAACGTCGTCTTGCCAGGTAAGAACCCAGATTGAACAAGGAACGGTTTCATTTGATCTTCAATGTCGTCGAATCGATCGACCGACCATTCCACCTAGGACCATCACGTGAATAATGTCTCAATGTTTTGCACAAGGATAGATAAGCCCCAAGAAGTGATTGAGTCAACTCACAGTGTCCAACTTGTTCACCACAACGATCACGTTCTGGACGCCCAAACTTCGAACCAGAAGCGCATGCTCTCTCGTTTGTCCACCCACTCCAAACCCAGATTCGAACTCCCCGGTGGAAGCGTCGACAACAAGCATAGCAGCATCCGCCTGAGAGGCTCCAGAGATCATATTGGGAATGAAGTCTCGGTGACCGGGTGCATCGAGGAGGGTGAAGTGGCGGTTGGGGGTGGTGAAATGGTCCTGGGCAATGTCCATTGTTACACCTCTAATAGCAGACAGGCAAAACAAGACTTGTCAGTTATTTCAATCAGCAATCAAAAACTCCCAGATTGAAATATTGTCTGGAGAGGAAAAAAAACCAACCGTTCACGCTCCTCAACAGTGCCATCTAAAGCCCATGCGTATTGGAAACTACTCTTGCCCATCTTTTCACTTCCTCGCTCGTTGGCGATCTTTTCCTTCTCAGAAAGAACTCCCAATTCATACAAGAGTCGACCCATCAACGTGGATTTACCAGCATCGACATGTCCTGAAGGAATAGCATTCACGTCAGGTTAGTTCGATTTGATTACTTGGGGAAAGAGATCAAGCCGCGCCGAAAGCGACGAAAAGAAGAAGAAAGGGACAAACCAACTACAACCAAGCTGAGCGCCCCTTTCCCGTCAGCCTCTTTCTTCTTGACTTCTCCTATGATCGCCGTTCGTTCCAACAATGTCTTTGGCAGCGGCGCTGGCTGGGCTTCCTCCTTCTTCGTGTCCTCCAGGTTCATTCCTGCCATATCGTCCTCCATCGACGTCGTCTTGACCGCCGAAGTAGACTTTATAGCGCTCGGCCCTTTGGGTTGTTTTGATTTGGGAGCCGGGGTTGGAGCTGGAGTTGGGGTTTTAGGTTTAGATTTAGATACTTTGGTTTGTCATTCGAAAAGCAAAAGATGAATATAGGAATGCCAGGCGTGAAGAGAAACCGGATAGTATTAACATTCAAGAAATAAAAATTATAAGTCTGACAAATACAACACTGGTGACAAAATATATAGAATGAGTGAAACAGGAAAGGGGGGGGGGGGGGGGGGGGAGGGGGGGGGGGGGGGGGCCAATGGTCCGAAGAGCGAGGGTGAATGATAAAAGCATCTTTGATTGCTTTTCCATATTCCTGGTCATTTCATGTTCAGGCTTTGAATCCGAACTACTTCCTCATATTCTAAGATGTACAAGCCATCGCTGAATAATTCATAACCCCCTATTGTGTCAGTTAAACAACTCAAGCCCTCTTGCTTGACACCACACTAGCGACCGCTGGACCTGCCGCTATCATCGCGCCCAATTTTGTTCCCTTTCTCTTCTCCAAGACAATATCGTCCGGGCTCGGCCCTTCAAAAGCGATTTTAAGCTCCATCTGTGCATCTTCCAAAGTGCCACCTTCGCCCGATAGATGCATCGAGGCCATGAATAGATTGCTCGAAAAAGATCCTCCTGCAGAGCGAGGAAGCACCGCGCGTTCTATCTTGAGAAGTGATGGTGTTTGGGGGCTAACAAGAATAGAGGCGAAGGGGGAAGCATCGGATTGGAGAGCGGGCTTGACCGAGGATGGAGAGGACACAGCACGAGGGGTGAAAAGTGGATTTGTTGGGGGAACAAAGATTGGTTGATGTGCAGGAGAGGGGTCCAGAGGATGCGGCTTTCCATTGGGTTGTGGCGGCGAGATAGGTGTAGCATCGACAACTTGAGAGGTATTGGAAGGACCTTTTGCTAACCGAGCCGCTTGCATTTTGAGTTGTAATTTGGAAAGAGACTTTCCTGCAGGTGAAGAAGCAGGAGAACTGGTGGCAGAAGATGCGGCAGGAGATGTAGGTAATGCACCTGAGGTTCCGGCAGCTCTAGATTTGGCTAGCATGGCAAGTTTGGAGAGCTTTTGGGGCGGTTGAAGAACTTCTTCGATATGAGAAGAAGCCTCTCTCCGAGCTGGGATATTACTTTGCCCTAAGGGGGACGGGACATCGGGGATAGCCGTTTTGGAAGCAGCGTTGCTCTTGGCAGATGACTGACGAGACAGAGAAAGACGTTGAAGTGCTGTAAGTAGAACAGGTGGTTCATCCGACTGTAGAGTGGGATCTTCTGTAATAATCGAAAATTAGAACACAATGTCAGTTTCATGAGGGAAGGCCTCATGGCATGGTCGTTCTCGTCGTCTGGAAGGGCCTTGAAAAAGAGGGGGAAAACCCACTCTGCCCTTTTGAGAGGTCTGTGATTGATTGCAACAGCCCGAACCTCAGACGGTTTGCATAGTTGATGAAAATAGGATATATGCCGGATGGACTTGTCGTTTGTAGAAATGAAATGGACCTGCCCCCAGGTGGACGATAGTTGTGGGGAGAAAGCAACGCCACTCACCATTTTTCTTTTTCTCAGCCTTGGTTCGTTCCTCCAGGAGCCAGCTGATGGTCTTCTCTGCATCGAAGTAATAGTACCAGAGAGAATCCTTGATTTCTTTATCAGAGAACCCAGATGTCTCCTGAGGACCGAGGGTGGAGCGGACGTGAGCCAAGGCAGAGTCCATTTGGACTGTAGAGAAAGAAATTAAAAGTAAGCAGATGAACAAGTTGTCGAGTGGAAGTCGATTGGATTGAAACGAAGAGCTGAAGTATCACATACCTCTTTGATCAACCGTCATATCATCTGGATCATACCAAGATCATTGAAGAAAACGACAAGATTGAAGATTAGATCGTCATATACGTCACACTTGTTGATTTGATGGGCGAAAACTTGACAAACCCCATTCATTTCCATAGTCTGATCCGGAATCTTCCTTCATCTCCTCTGTAGGTATGTCCGTTGTATGAGAGTTAGTAGCTGATACAAGCCATGAGAAGACAAAGGCTGAACATATTTCAGCCAGTGAGACCTTGCCAGGACGAACCATCGAGATCGAGATTTCGAACGAAACGATGTCGTGACCTGTAAGCGTTTACGGGTCAGTGTTATGAGACAAGAAGCGTGTGTTCGAAGAGAAGAGCCTAAATACATTATGCTCAAGTGATTGATCGAGAGAGATGCAATAGAACGGGTGAATCAATTGAAGCAAAGGCTGCTGATGGTGCTAAAATGTATGAGAGTGTGCGTGGAATTAGGAGAGTGAGAAAAAAGAAGGATGGGCGAAAAAAGGGACAATCTCTATTATCATCCCCAAATTTGCCCAAGTCATGTGACTCATCGGGGCAATATTTGGGGTACTGATGACGTTTGTCGTTCCTTGTTCTCTGTTCCTAAGTATCGAGCATGCTATGATGTGGCGATCCGACTACTGAGGGGCAGAAAGGTGGTGTGGAAGGATACATCCGGTATAACTCCACTTGACTGGGTGTCAGAGAAAGAGTGGAATTCATCTATCGTTGTTGCTCGACTTGCAGTTCATCGACTGGAGGACGTTCCCTGCAAGAGCATATGATACTAGGCATCGGTCAAGAGTTATGAGAAACGTGGACAGTGCGTCCCCACGAGGATTCTAGCTGAAGAAACCCATATTCAAAGAGGAATGAAATTGTCCCCTTTCACGTATTGAGCCTTCTCGAGCATGGTGTACAAGACAAGACGATACATATGAATACAAGAATGTCTCCAGGTCTTAAGTATGAGGAAACAAGTAAAGGATGAACGAATACCAAACAAAAATATTGATGATGCAGAGTGAAAGAAAAGGCATAAAACAAGAAGAACAGGTAGCGATGGTCAAACAAGCTCGGAGCACATGTTCGCATTCCTTACAGAACATCTCGCTTAGGTTCACATCAGTCAAAGTTTGCTCTTGGACAAACAGTTGGCAACTGTTGTGGTCTCTCTGATCAGATAGAACAAAGCCCACGTTCCACTGCGTTAGAAGACAGAACAAATGCTGACGTCAATCGAATGGAAGACGACTTGATCTGTTAGAACCTTCCATCCTGGGGTTTCCACGCGATCGAAATCTTTTTTTATTACTCCCGTCTGTGCTGGGCACACAGATCCGCACGTAGGGGAAGCACAATCCGGTCGTTCCATTGTCTCCGCACGATGATGATGCTGTTGCCTGATCCATCTCCATCATCCCTCCACCCATCGGGGTTTCGTCAACCTTTTTTTTCATCTGGTTTTATTTGGACCTTCTCGTTCGATGTCTATATAAGCAAACTATTTTCCATCTCGGTTCAATAAACTCTTTCCTCTTTCATACTTTCACATCTAACTCTCACACACACACATACACCCACACTTTACACCTTAACTTACTATCATGTCTAGCGTTCTCGAGTCTGCCAAGGAGGCCATTGTAGGGGCTACCGGCTCCCAGGAGGCCGTTCGTGATGTCCGATCTCTCTCACAATGTACTGCTCACACAGGCTAACCTTATTTCATATTCTATTGTATCTGATTCTCTCTAGAAACAGTCCACCGGCGCTTTCCCCGGACCTGAAGCTTACGGAGCTGAGACCCAGAAGGGAAGGGTCGCTGGTATCCAGCGGGATATGGAGCACGTTACCCCTGAGCACACCAGGCTGGAGGGCGCCAATGGTTTGGTTGACTATGTCCCTGCCGGTAAGCTCGTCGGCAAGAAGGCCATCGTGACTGGTGGAGACTGTGAGTGTCTTTCTTCTCACTCCCATCTCTGCTCCGAGATTGTTAGGAGATTTTAAAAACTCATCGCTCTCAAACTGTAATCTCTCTCAGCCGGTATCGGTCGATCGGTCGCCGAGATGTACGCTCTCGAGGGGGCTGATGTGGCAATCGTGTACCTTCCTGAGGAGCAGGCTGATGCTGATGACGTCAAGGCCAAGGTTCAGGCCGCTGGACGGTGAGTGAAAGTCGATCGTTTGAGTATTTCGCTGTTCCATCGTCCAAGTCAACTCATCATTCTTTTCTACGCTCACAGACAGTTCATCGGTATCCCTACTGACCAGCGATCCAAGGCCAACTGCCAGCAGATCGTCGACACTGTCGTGAAGGCTTGGGGTCAGATTGACATTCTCGTGTTGAACGCCAGTGTGATGTACGCTGTCCCGGAGATCAAGGATATCACTGAGGAGCAGTTTGACCGAACTTTGAAAACCAACTTGTACGGAACCTTCTTCCTCTCCCAGGCCGCTATCCCCCACATGCCCAAGGGATCGTCCATCATCATCACCACTTCGCAGTGCGCCTTCCACGCACCTCCTATGTTGCTCGACTACTCGATCACCAAGGCCGGACAGGTCGGACTCATCAAGGCGCTCGCTCAGCAGACCCTTAGCAAGGGCATTCGGGTCAACGGTGTTGCTCCTGGACCGGTCTGGACTCCCCTTCAGCCGGCGGCCATGGACAAAGACCAGATGGCTGAGTGGCACCAGAGCCCAGCCCCTATTGGCCGGTGAGTCTTGAAATGGTGCTAGAAAGGTCGTCTAAACTATCAACTGATCAATCCTCCCTTTATGCCCTGATCCCTTCTACAGAGTTGGACAACCTTCCGAGCTTGGTGGAGCCTACGTCTTCCTTGCTTCCAAGGAGGCTTCCTTCATCTCTGGAGAGACCATCAACGTCAACGGAGGAACCGTCATCTAAACGGACGGTCCAAGAGTTGTGTTGTTATCAGGATTTTTGAACGTCATTCTGTAGCAACTAGTAGTGTTTATTATCATATGTATGATTTGTCTAGTCAATCCAAGACGATGTTCTCGGGTGCGTCTGATCTTTCTTTGGCGGGTCCAGCTGGGGCCCCGGACAGACGTCATGCTTTCGGCCAATAAAAAGACTAAAGTTGTAGTTTGGCCGTTTCTACAAGCGGATGAACTGCGCGTCTTCCGATCGGTTTTTGCCGAAATCCACTTTATGCTTGTTTTTTCGGATACTCGATTTCCGCCGGACTTTACAGAGTTCTCTCCTTCCGGTTGAAACCGCTTTGACCCACAGAGTGTTCTTTGGGTTTTCGACGTTTCTTGAGCCCACAAACCATCATTAAATTTCCGACTGACCGACAAAGGAAACAGCCGTTTGTCTTGGCTTAGCTATTGTTTCTCCGCCGGTTGCGACCACACCGAGTTCATGTTGTCTCGGTGCTGCAGAACTCCTCAATTGATATTTTGTGTCGAAGGCAGTCTTGATATAAAAAGTAGACGTAGGTCATGATACGCTCGATATCCTTGCTGGTTCTCTTCTTCACAAGGCCTCAACTTATATCTTGTGTTCCATTCACAACCACACAGTCCCTCAAACTTCTTCACTTGTTCATCCCATCGTCTTGGATCTTTGTTCTATATCTGTAGAGAGCTATACTCACAATGTCAGACATCAAAAAAGTTGAATACGAAATCGAATTTGACGAGAACCAGCCGGAGGACACAACCGGGAAGAATGTCGCTGGTGTGATCGAGGACTTCCCCGACCGAGCTCGGCTGGAGAAGAAATTGTTTGTCCAAAGACTTTCTTGATCTCTTGAACCTGTCACTGTCGCTGTCATGACACATGTCTCAACTTGAGCTGATGACTTCTTTGCCTTGTCTGGTGCAGGTTAAGGAAAGTTGATATGAGGATGAGCATCCTGATTGTTATCTACATTCTGAACTACATCGATCGAAACAGTCAGTTTCTCATCTTTCCCCTCTGGTCCTCTCATTCTGCGCGCTGAATGTTCTGTCCTTTCCTCTTTGCATATGACCAGACTTATCGGCCGCTCGAACAAAAGGACTCGAGGCAGACTTAGGCCTGAAAGGACAGGAGTATCCCACATTACTCTCTATCCTCTACGTCGGATACATCTTAGTGAGTGATCGTTTACCGGTTCTGTACTATCTTAAACCATGTGCGCGCTCAGTTCCTTTGATCACAAGCTAACCTTCGTCCTCTTTGATGGACTGTGCTTCACAGATGCAAATCCCCTCAAACATGTTTGTTCAGGCTACAGGTCGACCGTCCTATTTCTTGCCTACCTGTATTGCTGTTAGTATCGAGCACAGACTGAGTAACGCTTGCCTCATGAACCAACACAGTTGACGCTTTCATTTTCTTCCCTTCTCTCATTGTCTGAATCGTTAGCTCTGGGGAACTATCTCAATATTGACCGGTATCACCCATAACTTTATCGGAGCGCTCCTCACTCGATTCTTCCTTGGTTTCGTCGAAGGTATGTATTACTTTCTCTCTGCCCTCAACAGACTTTCGCATACTTTTGTTCTAATAAAGTTCCATCTCTTTTCTCTTATTCAGCCGCCTTCTTCCCGGGTGCTATCTTTATGCTTTCTAAGTGGTATAAGAAGAGCGAGCTTGGAGTCAGAACCGCAATCTTGTACTGTGGTAGTTTGATCAGTAACGCTCTAGGACCTCTCATGGCTGCTGGTAAGTCCTGAAATCCACCTTTTCTCATCGTTTCTGTCTCAATTGTTGAGATGTTTGCTAATTTATTCATCACTGTTCCTCTGTCATGCAGGTATTTTGTCGGGAATGGAGGGAAAGCTTGGACACAAAGGTTGGGTCTGGTTGTTCTTCATCGAAGGCGCCTTGACTGTTTTCGTCGCTGTCATCGCTTTCTTTATTCTTCCTGATTTCCCGTTCGTCCTAGTCCTGCCTGCGCCTTGCTTCAGCAACCTCTAGATCAGTTTACTGACACCTTTCATTATCCTGCCTATCGGCTTACAGTCATAACTCTCGCGGATTTACCGAGGAAGAGCGGGCGTTGGCTCAGCTTCGAATGAAGGAAGATTCCGGTCGACCGGATGGAGAAGGAGGATCATCCATCGAGGGACTCAAACTCGCTTTCACGGATTATAAAGTCTGGGTTATGGCGTGAGTGTTCTCTCTCTTTCTCTCTTCCTCAGACACTTTTAAACATTTTCTGTATTGAACCTCGCTTCCTTCTGCCTTTGGTTCACTGTTCAGTCTCTCCCTTACGGCCATGGTAGTTGGACTCAGTTTCAACCAATTCTTCCCCTCTTTGACCCAGACTTTGGGTTACAACTCCACCATCTCTCTCCTCCTTTGCGCTCCACCCTTCTTCTTCACCACCATCTGCGCTTTCTTTGTCGCCCGGCATTCGGATAAACTTCAGGAGAGATATCTCCACATCGTTATTCCTCTCTTGTTGGGAGTGGTCGGGTTCGTGATAGCGATGGCCACAGAGAACACGGCCGCCCGATACGTTTCAATGTACGTTTTGATTCTTCACAGTACTGGTCACTTCACGAGATCCCTCTCATGCTCACCGTCTTGTGTTGTGTTACGATCATGTTGAGAACAGGTTCCTGATGGCACAGTCGTACTCTGGCTTTGTCGTCTTCTACGCTTGGATTTCTGCCTCGTTCCCCAACCCTCCGATGAAACGAGCTATCGCTATCGTTCGTCCTCTTCCCCATTGACCCTTATCCTTGTCCTTGTAGTTGCATGCCAATACTGAGATCCTTGAGATCCAAACCCCAAAAACAAAATACAACACAGGCTTTGATAAATGCGTTCTCCCAACTTGGAAACATCTCGGGAGCTTATATCTATCCTTCAGCCTGGGGGAAATCATATCTTAAGTCATTCGGAATCTCCATTGCCTGTGCGTTTTTCATTTCCTCTTCCTCTCTAGCTTGTACCTATTCTTCTCTTCCGTACTGACTTTGGTAAATCCTCTTTCTGTCGTTGACGAATATCCAAACGAATTAGGCTTCGGAGCATGTATCTTCGGTCTTACGTTCCACAGATACACACTTCACAAACTCAACCAGCGGATCGAAGCGAACGAGGCGATTGCGGAAGAGGACAGGCCGGCAGGTCAGGTGATCCCTCATGAAATCGATGTTCCCAGAGGATTCAGATACATCTTGTAGTTCTGAGCGTCTTTCTTTCGTCTCTTGCTGTCTCTTTTTTTGCTTATATGTAAGGGTCTTGATCTCGTTCATTCCATATAGTTGTGCTTTCAGGTCAGACTGGGCTTCCTTGTAATTGTCTTTTCCTTCTTTTTTTTCGTTGACTCAGTAACACGTGTCAACGGGTTGTATACCATGACTACAGATATAGAGGACTGATAGGGCAAATAGGCAAGCAGGTGCCGGAGCAGATGATCCGAGGCGTGTGGTCGTGAAGACAAACGATAGAGAAGACCTTGAACGAAACAACGCATACGACAACCGAGCAAGAACATATCACAACGAGAACGAACAAGGAGGCGGAGCGAAAGAAAGCGCATATAACCGGACAGAACATGACAAACTGAATAGTAATGACGTAAAAGCCCAAAGAACCAAAGAACCAAGATGAAAAAAATATGAAGAGAAAAAAAAACGAAACAAGATGAGATAGATATAGAGAAATTATGGGTTCAGAAGGCCGGAGGAACAGCTGATATTGTTTTGTTGTGCTTCGTTAATCTTGTGATTACTATCTAAGAGATCTGTTTTTCAGTCGGCTCTGTTGTCGCCGCTGACACATCGGCCTTCTCAGGTTGCTCTACCCGCTCTGGCCCACTTTCTTCTTTCTCCTTGATTCCCAGCGCCAGACCAAGATACCGATCGTCCTCCTTTTCCTGTCCTTTTTTCAAATCCCAATCTCCGGAACCTCCAAATTCTGCAAAGATAGGTGATGTTGCCTGTACCGCAGCAAGAGCTGCCAAGGACGGTGGTCTGACGAACCCAAGAGTGTGAACCGGGGGAGATGGGAAACCGACGAAGGAAGAAGCGAGATCGTGGTCGTCCGACACTGTCGAGTCGTTGAGTGAGGATGATCTAGATCGGTCGGCCATCAGGTCTTTCGGCTCACCCTGAGGTGGCGTGAGAATGAACCCTGGCGCATGGTTTTCAGTCATGAGGACCGGTGGACTCCAAGTCGGTCGTTCAGACAGCTTATTGGTCTTTTTGTCTGCAAATCTTTCCTTTTGTCCTTCCTTCTCTGCGTTTCTGTCGTTATCGATGGCTGTCTGTGGGTTATCCGTCTCGAGTTTCGTGATCAACAACCGACCTCTTCTCCTCTCTGCCTTCCAATCCCTCATCCTCTTGATCTCCCCATCTCTATCAGCCTTCCAAGATACGTCCGGTCGATTCCATAACGTGCTCGGCAAGATAGGTTCTTCTGTGGAAAGCGCACCGGCGTAGGCCATCGCGACTGTTATAGGCGCATGTCCTCTAGTGGTTGACATTCGATGGGTATAATGAACTTCCAGATTTGGTCCGACAACCATCTCGCCGCCAAGTTGATTCATATGACCAGGGTTGAGAGTAATCCCTTTGATACCTTGTTTTCCTTGTTGAGTGAAGCCATAGACAAGAGAGTGCTGGGTTAGAACTTTTACGTCTCTGCTTTCGTATCGAATGGGAATCTAGACAAGTGGTGAAATTAAGAAGGAGAGACAGACGAACCAATGTTTCTCATGACCGAAAGGGTTCCCGTGAAGGTAGTATGTTGTACGTCTGATCAAAGCACGAGGGAAATGAAGAAATCAGCCTCTTTCAACGAGCAAGGTTGATCCGATAGGCAAAATTCAAGATACATACATTCTCCCTTATCTTCTTCAGGTCCCCCATCCGCGGTTTGTCTGGTCATGCCTAATGCTCGATAAAGCCTATTTCGGAAGGAGAAAGATGAGAGATGATTTCCATCAGAACTTGAACTAGTCGCTCATCCGAGCGGTACACGATTCGAGCAGAAGAACGAACTCTAAAGAGGGATCCGTGAATAACTGGAATGGTGATTTGAAGACTTTCTTCTGATAACCATGGATCACAGTGTGCTTCCCGTTTCCTATGATTATCACTTTATGGAAAGGATATGGAAGAATATGTAAGAAAGACAATAAGACAGGCTGTTGAAGAATATAGAGACATACATTTGGCACCTGCTCGTTGAATGGCCTGTGGATCAACCTCACGAACAATGTGATACATAAAGTCTGTAACGATGTATTCATCAAACGGACAGTTCTATTCAGTTTACTTTCAGCAAAAAGACAGAAATGGTCCGATTACCTTGACAAAGTGGACAGAACCAATGCTGAGCGTTTGAGCGCATCGAATTGAACAAAGCAGGTAAGTGATCTAGGGGATAAGAGGAGAGAAGGGAATGAGATTCTCCTGATGCCTTACCCGGATGAAAGCGACGATAGTTCTTTGGTCCTGAATCAGATCTCCGAAAGAATGTGAGATTCCATCTCCATCGACGACTTCGCATGAAACGGCTGTATTGAAGCGCGTAAAGTTTTACAATTATGGTCTGTATGAGAATGCTTGCTGATATCCAAATACAGGAGGATGAAAAGAGTACGAACCTTTGAACATGTCTTGTTTCGTTGGCGGTCGATCCATATCGAACATCTCTTCTTCTAACCTCTTCCGCTCCTTTCTCTCCTGCTTTGTCTCTTTCCTCTTTTTCTGTTTCTTCATCGACCCGGTCGAACTCTTTCTACTCCAACCTTTGCGTAGCCCCAAGCCCTCTCCGAGCTTCCACTCACTCAGAGGCTGACCCTCAGATCTCTCTAAGCCAAACTGTATATCCTCTGGAGCGTCGCAAAGAGAATAGCCATTGACCGAACGACAGCTGGACCCCAACTCGCCTGGGCTCATCAGATCCCGACGGACTCGAACCGGGGACCAATCAGGGCTTGAACTTCTGCTCTTGATAGACTCGCTGATCGAGTCTTCTACTGAAGAAAGCAGGGAAGAAACCTCCAGACGCCGGGTCACTGTCGATGGAGTAGACGCCTGAGAAGTCTGTGCCTCGACCGTGTCCTGATCGCCGTTGTGAGATTGAGGGGATAACGGCAATGGAGAAGACGGTGTGACAGGAGCTGTTGAAGATCTGTTTTTTGGTTGAGGAAAATCATCCGGCCTGACAGGCACAGTCGACGATCTCTTCTTCTTTTTACTCTTCTTGTTTGTTATATGTCTGGGATTGGTGTCAGGAAAAGGAATCGATTTAGAGGCCGTGTTCGGATTATTAGACGAGAACCTAGCTCTGGGCTTTGCGGCCTTGCCTCTTGCCGATAATCCGCCTTCCGAACGGAACTTTTGCCCTCTAACAGATTTGTATTTGTTCGATTTAGACACGAAGAAGTAGGAGGGCACTCTGGAAGCGAGCTCTCGGGCAAGGATCTCTTCAGCAGAGACCGATGTCAGACGTTCAGGCACAAAAGGAGGACTAGAGGGAGGTAGAGGGGCAGGTTTACGCGGTGGTTTGAAACGGGCGGTTGGCAGAAAGTTAGCAGGCGTGATGGGAGGGGATGGATCGGCTGAATTGGGTACGGACGCGTAAAGGTCGTGCGTCCGACGGACATAGGCAAACGATTTATGAAAAGAGTTTGGACCTGCTATTTCGGTCGATCGGCCAGAGGAGGATAAAGTGATTGGGACAGGTCTCTCGAGGACTGATATAGGCAACGGGACCGGTCGACCCAGTTTCGGCGGCGAGTTGAGAGAGAACGTTGTCGAAGGGAGGATGAGGGATATATCTGGTTGCAGATTAAATGCCATTGGTTTCCCTATCGGACTGGCCGTCTCTAAGTTGTCTCCGTTTGTCAACGGAAGCTGGGATAGTCTGGAAAGAGGCGACACAGACTCTGGCGAGTAGGGACGCGTCGTGAGATCATCTCGACGACCGAAAGAAGAATTTATGTCTATTGAGGGAACAGACGGCAGGAGTTGTTGTTGTTGTTGTTGTTGTTCTTGTTGTTCTACAGATTTCGTCTTTATCGAGATCGGACTTGCGTCAGCTTGTTCGGCTAGAAGAAGGCTCTCGAGTGATCTGGATACGGTAGGAGGTAGCTTTCGAACGCCTTGGGTAGAAATCTTTCGAGGAGAACGGATGTCCTTTGGGGAATCTGACGCTGATGACTGTCCAACCGGACGACCTGTTTGAACGGGTTCGGCAGATGAAGGACTAAAGGGAAGAACGAGTGACTTTTGCCTATCAAACGCAACCGCTTTGGATATCGAAGGCAAGAGAGAGTCCGAGTGGACCTGACTGGCTGTTCCGAACGCAAAGTTGAACTTTGACTGAGGCGGCGGAGCAGACATGGCCTTGAAGATACCAGCTGTGTGGAACCTTTTCGGACAAAACTCGAGATGCACAGATTCCCTCTCGAAGGACGAGATAGGAAGCGAACGAAGGATGTGAACGTCGGGGATGTATCGGTGGTTAAAGAAATTGGGGAAACAAAGAGGAGCGATCGAGACGGAAAGGGGGTGAGGGGTAAGTGAGAGTTCAAAAAGGCACAGGCACACAAAAGAAGAATGAAAGTGACGATCAGTCCGGAAATGGCCATAGTACCTTGCTGCGCTCTCTATCAACAGACCTGCAAACAACTTTGCTAGTGTCAGTGACATCACCCGGTCTCTATAGACTCCAAGGTGTGCCCGTCTTTCATTCTCTCGAGCCCGACTTTTCGCCGTGGAACCAGCGAATGAATTTCTCCGAAACAGATTCGAATGTATATTTGAATGTCTCCTTGGCCCGCATTCTACTCCTATTTCTAACCCCTGATTGTCGGAGCAGACTCCGACGATTTCATCCAAACGGCTATCTGCCCTTGATCTTTTTTGAGCCTATGAATCGTCCGCTCTACCGAATCCCGCGTTACTTCTGATGGTCCTATAGGCAGGCACTGGAGAAGATTGGATAACCATTAAAAGATAAAAGAATTAACAAAAGTTATCTAATCAACGCCGAGATGATGGTTATTATTACAAAACTTACTTCTACGAGTACACACATCCTGTTCTCTTTCGCAAACCTCCGTTCGATTTCTACGCTCAGACAGCCTCTCCCATCTTTCCTCTCACTTTCGTCCCTATGTTCAGCTGACTCCGCGTTCACACTCATCTATACACTCATCGCCCATGCCCTCGAAAACATTTCTAGTGGACCTCGTGACCTTGTTGAAAACACAGAATATTTCTTAGTCCCGGACACTCGACCCAACTAACTCCATACCGGACCGGATGGAGCAAACGGTCCGGACACCTAGGAATTTCACAGGCTGAGAATCAAAAAAGGAAGGGAGAATACTCATCTGTGTGTCATCGTATCCAAATTTTCTCTCTCCCTTTCTTCCTCTCCCTATGTTGGTCTCTCTCCTATTTATAGAATCTCTTTTCTCAAAGATCAAGAGCTACCTTTGAAGATGGGTCGTATAAGAAGAGACCATATCTGTCGGTCTTTCCTTCCACATCACTCACTTCTGTTGTCCATACTTTGATCTCCTGCTCTGTTCGAAACACATCATGACACATCCGGCCGTCTACTCTTCCATCCTCTCCATTGTACTGGTTGCCATATCAGGCACTCAGTCCACCATCGCTTCGGCCATCCCCGATAGTTCTCTCTTCAGCCCATCTTCCTCATCCCTACAGGCCAGAAACTACAACGAGACCAATCCAATCAGTCAATCTTATGACTGGCTCACTCTCCAGTACTTACAGTATGGAGCCCAAACAGAGGGTTTGATGTCATGTGGTACGTTTTATATCTCCAACTCAAATAAACCGACGCTCATCTTCTTCATTTGCCTCCTCTACCTCCTGTCCAACTTTCGCCACCAATCATACTAGTTGTTCCACACTCTGGTGGTGAAAAAGATGACACGCCGAACTTGATGGGTACTGTTGCAAGCTGTGGAATACAGGATGTCGAGATCGTATTCGCCAAGAACGTGACGTACAACATTTATTCGCCCTTTCAGCTGGCCAATCTCTCGAACGTGAAGATCTCGATTGAAGGAAACCTGCAGTTCTGTATGTTCTATCCCTGTTGCGAGCGATGTGTCAATTCGTCCTTGACATCCAGAAGGCACTCGTCGTTGAACTCGTTTCTCCTGCGCCATCGTTCTCACAGCGGAAAACCGAACGCTCATCCAGTCTCAAGTCGCAAACATCACGGCTAGTACTGTATGTCCTTGCGTCACCTCTCAATCCGAACACCACGTTCGAAAATCTCCTCTTTCTAACCTCCGACTTTCTCTGCCGCGCCTGTCTTCACTCTTCATATATAGAAATACGGGAAGGCTTACATGCAGTTTTCCGGCGAGAACGTGACGATCGCTGGATCAAAAGACTCTGGTTCTGGCTGGCTTGATTGTCACGGTCAACAGGTAAGACTGCTTTTCTTCTCTCGTTCTCTTTCTTCACTCAGACGCAAACAGTTCCTTGTGGTTAGATCCGTGTTGATGACTGATCTGTGTACCTCTTACAAATCAGTGGTGGGATATTGAATCCGTCAACTACACAAACTCAGCTTTATCTGCCAACAGACCGCAGACGATGACATTCGATGTCAAAAGTGGTGCGCTTCTGGATTTAAAGATTTACAACAACATCGCTTGGAACGTGAAACTGCTGGGTTCCCAAAACTATGTGGTTAGTGGTATAAGCTCTCAGATGCCTAATCTCATTCGACTATTCTCTGCGCTGACTCCTATGTCTTATTTGCTTCTCAAATGATGCCTTGTTACTTTTAATAGAACAACACCTTTACATATGCAGTCTCCAATAGTACAGGGTAAGCCCAAGGCACATTTTCTCAGTTTTCTCTCGTTCTTGAAAGAAATCTCATCACGCTCATAACGTCTCTTCAGGTATCCTTTCAATACCGATGGATTCAACATCGGTGCCGAGGATGTCTTAATCGAGAACAGTGTCGTATATGGTGGCGATGATGTCAGTCATATCTCTTCCTTTAAATGTCCGCCTTCGTTCATTCAGGCTGATGATTGAATACTGTATGAAACGCGTAGTGTGTGGCTATTGCATCAGGTTCCTCCAACATCGTCTTCCGAGAGTATGTCTTTCTCTATTCGTACTGTTTGCGACCGAACTTGAACCCCTTGTTTATGCGCTTATCTCTTCTATTCCCTTTCCTTACAGCGCATTCTGCCGAGGTACTCATGGACTCTCGATTGGCTCTCTGGGAAGTGGAGGTGCGGTGTCTACCGTAGATGGTGTCCTCATCAAAGACGTCAAGATTGAAAAGAGCGCGTACGGCGCTCGATTCAAGAGTTGGGTCGGAGGAAGAGGTTACGCCAAGAACATCACTTGGGAAAACATCGAAGCCAGACAAGTCATTCAACCGATCTTCATCACAACTTCTTATTACGATCAACAGGTCGGTCCGCCGACTGATCCTGGAAACTCATCCACCGAAATTATCGACTTTACCTTCAAGAACTTCTGGGGAGATATCGACAGTTTCGCTCCGAAGTTGAGTGATGCGACTTGCGTGACTGATCCATGTTGGAACTATGTCGAAGGTGCCGATGGTTCCCAAGTGGTCATTCTGGATCTTGACAAGTACAAACTCGTCTCTGGTCTAACGTTCGAGAACGTCGGCAACTTTGTCGCAACCAACCGGAAGACGACCTCTGTAATCTGTGATCCATCCCAACTGAATTCGACCGTCGTGGACGGTCTTGGAATCGTTTGTCAGGATGGACCGCTCGAGTCGACTTGAGCTAGGTTCGTCTTAGGAGGAACCGCATGTAATGCCAGAAGCGAAGTGTTGTATTAATTCATTGTAGTACTGTTTGTTCTTGAGTTGTTGGTCTTCTTCGCGTTTGTCTTGTACGCATCGCCCTGGACATTCTGTGTATTTCTGGTATTCTGTCAGCGGCTATACATGATGATGGTTGGAGTGAACAAGAAACCGAAACCCTAAAAGTAATCCGCCCCTACTATTCCTTGACCTTCGAGACTCGTTAGTCTCATCCGAGCATTCTTGTCTGTTCCCAATGTCCGACATCATGTTCTCTCACAGCTATACCTGTCCTGCCATATTTATCAACTAAAACCTTTTATTTCTGTCTTCATAGCTCATCTCTTTGACTGAATCTGCTCTGAATATTCCGTGATAGAGAAGAATCGTGCACGGATAGCCTGAACATTTGGTTCCTCCTCAGCTCTCTTCAGATTCGTCTCATCCTTTTCCTTCTCTTTTCCAGACTCTGTCGTTATTCGGGAATAGACATCTCCCATCAGAAAGCTTTCCAAACACAATCATGTTTTCTTCCTTGTTTTCTTCGTGTATGTCCTCGTCTTCTTCCTCGCCCAGCGCGCCTATTCAGAGAGATCCCTTCGGAAAGACCCGGCCACTGCTTTCTCCACCCGACTGTGTCACCGATCGTTCGCCTCCCGATGCCGATATCCGTGTGAAAGGGTGTGTGTTTTGTGAGCTGGATAAGAATGTGCCAGCCTCGTCAGTTATCTATCAGGATGAATCGTTCGTTGTCTTCAAAGATAGAAGTCAGGGTGCGAAACAACATCTACTGTGTATACCAAGAGCACATGGTTCGTCTTTCCTCTCTTCTTCTCTTTCTCCCTCTCATCCTCGATATCAGTGATCTAGTTCATTCGCTCACTACGGGAGAGTCAAACATGTGTTCCACCAGTGGCGAAGAGTGTGAAATCTTTATCAAGCCGGGATATACCCATGCGTAAGTCGATCTCATTCGTAGACTCGAGAGCTTTCTGGGAATATACGCTAATGCGAACAGCGTTCATGTCAGAACTGTAGTCCAGACCATGGCTGCCCTGTCTTTAGATGCCCTTGGCCGATCGACATCCATCTCCTCTCTCGGACAGACGAAACTAGGATTCCATATCCCTCCTTTCACGAGTGTCGACCATCTGCATTTACATGCTTTCGAGCTTCCTCACAAACGACTGGCGAACGTTGAGTTCAAGTCAACTTGGTTGAGTAAACCCAAGCTGGGTAAAGGCTGGGGTTGGTTTGTTGATATAGATCAGGTCAGCTCCGGTCTCTCTTTTCTTTTTCTTCTCTTCTCTTCTCTATTTTGCCAACGCGATGTGTTTAGTCCATCGCTTCCCTAATTTTAGGAGGTCAGAATCAACTTTTTAAGGACTTGACTGACGATCGTGCGCCTCCTTTGAATCTTTGAAATACATTTTGTATAGACGATCGATATCTTGAAGAGCGGGCAGAATGTAAAAATTAAACCGGTTCACGTTGGACAAAACTGAGGTCAATAACGGCTCCCTTTCATTGTTGTATATAGAGGTGTTTGTGATGCTATTAGAGGGGGCAGTATCTAGCTCCCAGACCCTTGTTTCTCTCTCTCTCTCTCCCTTCCTTTAATTTTTACTTGTACGTGAAAATGAATTGATACTATAATGACTTCCGATTACAAAGGCATGAACCAGGATCTGACAAACAAGGCGACAGATGACTAATAGACAGAGGAACAAACTAAAAAGAACGAACGACAGATAAACACTACAGCGTAAAGAACACTCCAGTCGTACGGAACACCAGACGGAACCAGAAAAAGGGATGAGAAGTAAAAAGAAAAGAAAAGACTTTTCTTTACTTGGAGATCGCGCCAACGACCTGATCGGTCACAACTTTTTCAACCACGTCCTTTCCAATTACCTCTGCCGCGCGCTTGGCAAGACTGATAGTCTTTTCCGCGCTAGGTAGCGCTTCTTGGACATCCTTCATCGCTTGGACCGACTTCGCTCGGATTTGATCTGTACTAGGGACAGAGATGTTGGCGGCGGCAGCGGCCGTTGGCTTAAACGCCTTGGAGAACAAAAGAAGGAGGAGGAAAGTGTACGACTCGAACTGATCTTTAAGCATGAAGAGGATCCCTGCGAACAGTCGCAACAGATTAAGAAGAATAAAGTATGCCCAAGAAGGACAAGTCAGCATCTTGAATTCCTCTACATGCACTACGAATAGAACGAAACTAACCTTGCGAAAGAACGGCCTTAAGAATCTGGGCACTCATACCCTGGTACCATCCCGTGAAGCCCTGTGAGAAAGAACCTGTATGTCAGTATATGAAGTATAATAACAAGAACCTAAGAGAGTTTTTAATTATCGAAGCTGACCTTCTTGAGGTAAACCTGCCTCAAAACATTCACAGCATCCCCGTACTTTTCCTTTTCTGCCAAATTCTTTTGCTCCTCTTCTCCTGTGACTAGCTCAGTCGATGATGTCTTGACGACTTGAGCGTATGAGACAGGTCCGGCGGGAGATTCATTGGTCGGTCTTTCGATGGAAGCAACCTCCGAGGGTCGAGGAGCGAGAGAGGAGCTATAATCGACAGAAGTTGAACTAGGAACAGGAACTTGTTCTGATGAGGTGGTTCGAGCTTGGAGTCGGACTTTGGCCATGATCTGAACAAATTTAAGAGTAGCATAGAATATGGGCAACAATCAATACGCCGGGCCCAATACTCGGTCAATCGAATAAATTTGACGACTCACGTAGGGATAGGTAACCTATTGCAAGCATTCCAATGAAGAAATGTACAAGGCTTAACGACCTGATCCATTTGAAGGAACATTAAATCTTGACGCAAAAAATGATACGTACAACGGTGGCCAGACTCTTGGAAGTGGCTCCTACCAAAAAGGCCATACCCGGAGAAAGCTTTTCTTTTCCAGTGGATCTCAGAGCGGTTCCCTTGATCCTGTATATCGTTGAGCGTATGGCCTATCGTTAGCAAACTTCAATTAGAAAGGGACTATCAGCAGAAGAAACATCGAGGAGAATCAACGTACCTTTCGAAGGCTCCGTAGGTGATAGCCGGATTGATAGTCAGAACCAATCCAGGCTTGAGTCCTCGCCAAAGTCCGGTGATTCCGTCTTCTCTAATGACCTCTCTTCCAACTTCTAGGAAGCCGGTCTTGTCCGCTGATCCAGAGAGCTGTTGTCTGGTGGCAATTACGGCCACAGGGATGGTGAAAACTTGGGCGAACGCGCCGGCAACGGCTCCAAGGAATAGTTCTGCCGCGGTTGAAAGTGTTGGAGGAACTATGGAACCGGATTTACGAGCGAGACGCTTGAAATAGAGAGATCGGACCAGAGAGTAGAAGAAGAAGTAGGCATACTCTGTTGGCAAAGAAACGGTCTGATCGTCAGTTCTTAGTCTCGTTTTTGAATTGATAACGAGGTGCATTCATACGCATAGAGAATGTGTTCAACATATTGGCGAGAAACCCCTGAACCCCGGTCATGCGAAAATACACAAGTCGTCAGCCTAATATCCTACAGAAAAAACATGATCCTTCTGTGACATCGCTTACCTTGTAGTAACCAGCAATTCCCTCTTCCTTGAGAACCCTGACTAGACCGGTGATCACATCATCCGCCTTCTTGGATGTAACGGCAATCGAACTGCTAACCTCGCCATCTGTCGACTTTTCAGAATGCGCGTTCTCGATAGCTCGTGGTTCATCTTCCGATCCAGCCGCCTGGATCCGAGTTTTAATCTGAGCATATGAAAAGAAACGAAATCAGAATCTCTCATATGAACTAGACCGTAAGGATATAGCCGAAAGGAGCACGAACGGTGTCGAGAGGATAGATGGATCTAGGATTCGGTTGTGGCCGTAAAGTGCGTGATGAAGGAAAGGAAGAAAGACAGGCCGCCGCTCAGCTTTTCTCATCAAACCGACTGAAATCTGATGAACGATCAGCTCACGCGTTAGCAAAGACAGCTCCAAGTGCACCTGCCAAAGCGTGCCTACGATGGATTCGATTCACCCGATGCGATCGAATTAGATCAGCCAAGCGAGAAGTAGTACTAAGTGATGGTTCTGTCCATAGATAGAACTGAGAGATAGTCCCATGGAACGATAGACTCACCCCCAAGGTGAAAGTTCTCTGGCTTGTTTAGATACAGACATGTAAACCTTCTGTTTTTCGAAAGCAAAAGGGAAAGGCAACAGGGAAACGATATTGGTGGTTGAGAAAGAAGTTGCAACCCGGTCAAGAGAACGGAACGTTGGGCGACTACCGGCAAGAGTTAATAGCCGAAAGATGATTAGGGTTACGATTACGTCAGCTTTCGATTACGTTAGATATCGACCTGATTACGTCAGTCGCTGATTACGTCTTCCGTTCGACTACAAACCCTTCAGCTTCTTCGAAGGGCCAGGGTATGGGAACGCCCTGTGAATTGATTAAGCGGGCGGAATGAATAGCCATGACCAAGGTTTCCCTAACCAGGCTAGGCCCCTGACCAACGACAAGCCCGATCGAGTGTTTCATCATGCTTCCTGTATGCTCCCATTGTTCTTCTAGATTTGTTTCATAGAGCCTTTGCAGGTATATTTTTCTCCCATGCACATTGTCTCGCTGTTTTCTCTCTGCTTCGTGTTAGAGAATCGATGCTGTCTAGAGGTTTACCAACCAAAAATAAACACCAAATGTTAAAATGATAGACAAAATGACATACATGGGCAAGACGGAGTATATCGCCGAGGGAAGACCATTGGGGACCTCGCTGACCAAGCTGTTACATCTCGGATGCGAACAATCTAGAGATGACTCGCTGGGATCTTGGACACTTGGGCCAATTGATGGCGATCGGGCACGGGCTCTTCTCCGGAATCGGACCAATTTGCTCGAATCTTGCATGCCCGAGTGATCGACCGGCAGCTATTTGACTATTACTCGAGTAATGCGGAGGTGATTGACCTTATCAGAAGTATGGGTTCTCATACAGCATGGCCGACCTTGGTTACCAATCATTGAGGTGGTGGGAATCTCACAGGAACTCACCGGGCATCGAGCCTTCAACGCTCGGTCAGCCAACTATCCAGCTAGCCATCTGGCCAATTGTTCCTCTCCTCGTTGTATATAAATCAAGCATTGGGCAAGATGAAAGACTCAACATCATCTGCTCTTCTCACACTTACACCAGGTCAACTTCACTCATCAGCGTACTCAAGCTCTTATCATGTCGTCTTTCGACAATCAAACTCACAGTTCAAGCCCTGCTAATTTGATGCCAGCGCAGGACACGCATTCACCAGACCCCTCTCTAAGCGGCACGATGATCGGTGTTGAGGCACCGAAGAAGACAGGGTTGCTTCAAGAAAAGCCCGCAGATCAGCCAAGGGTTCTACCTGAAAGCCCGATAAAGATTTCTCAGCTGAAGAAATGGTCACTCCTCGCCCTCTTCTCCCTAGGATTCTTCGTAGACATCTGGTCGTATAGCGCTTTCTTTGTCTTTACCGGTCCTATCTCTGAAGCACTCGACATCCAGGTCGAGCAACAGACTTGGGTCATCACCAGTTACGCCGTCACCTTTGCCTCGTTCCTGCTCCTCTGGGGTCGAGTGTCCGATCTGTGGTCCGCAAAGCCAGTGTTCTCCTTCGGGTAAGTCCACACACACACACACACACACACACACTCTCTCTCTCTCTCTCTCTCTCTCTCTCTTCACCGTCAGCCGACTGAGGACTGACATATGTTGCCATCTGACGATACGCTCTTCCCGATCACCAGCTTCCTCGCCCTGGGCATCCTCAACCTCGTGATCTCCTTCCTGCCCGACAAATACTCCTTCTTCGTCCTCCGCGCGATCTCCGGCATCGCAGGCGCCTGCCTCATCCCGGCCGCGTTCCGGCTGATCGTCGCCGTGTTCGAGCCCCACGAGCTCGGCAAGGCGTTCACCCTCTACGGCCTCGCCGGCGCACTCGCCAACACGACCGGCACGATCATCGCCGGCTTCATCGAGTACATCCCCAACGGCGGCCAGGGCGAGGCCTGGCGCTGGTTCTTCCGCATCCTCGCCATCCTCATCATGCCGCTCGCCATAGCGTCGCTCTACGTGATCCCTGCACCCAAGGGCGCGATCGCCGGGGCAGACGACAAGTGGAAGCGGCTCGACGTCGTCGGCGCGTTCAGCATGCTCGCCGGCATCGTCCTCCTCATCCTCGGCCTCACCCTCGGGGCGTCGTACGGGTGGAAGAAGGCGGGCTTCCTCGTGCCGTTCCTGCTGTCGTGGGTGCTGATCGTGTTCTTCTTCTTCTGGGAGGCCAGGCTGTCGGACGTGCATGCGCTTCTGCCGGCCAAGACATGGAGGATCCCGAACTTTGCTGTCTTCATTGCGCTTGCCTTGTTCATCTACGGATGGTGGGCAGTCAACTTCCTGCCCTTTGTCGAGCTATTCGTCCAAGTTCACCATGATAGAGCTATCATCGCCGCCATTCGACTGCTTCCACAAGGTATCGCTGGTGCAATCATGACTGCTGTTTTGACCACGTACCCGCAACTTACTTCGAACCCGAGATGGCCAATCTCGGTTGGTTTGATCGGCGGTTCGATCGGGTACATCCTGTTCACCCAGTCAAAAGGAGACATTGTTGGCTCTGGCTACTGGCGATGGGTCTTCACCGGTGGCTTCATCGGTAGTTCGGGTAACGTCATTGCTTTCACCGGTACCAATGTAGCCATCATGACATCTGTACCTCCAGAGATGTCTGGTGTCGCCGGTGCCGTCCTCCAAGTCGCCCTCCAGGTCGGCTCGGCCGTCGCGCTCTCCATCCAGGCCGGCCTGTTGACGATCAAGGAGGGGAACGTGGATAACTTTGAGAACGTCAAGATCTCATGGTACTTTGAGCTGGGATGGAACTTGCTTTGGCTCGTTGGGTTCCTTGTGCTCTACAGACCAGTAAAGAACGCTTTGAGTTCGGCTGAAGATGGAGCAGAACAGGGAAAAAACCCTGTCATGGCCCACTAGAGGCTTTGTAGCCAAAACCGACTGGTTATTTGTCCCGTCGTTATACCAATCTAGCTTAGAGTATCATGAGACTGTATACATACCTCAATGTGCTTAATATGAATCCGAGAATTTTTCTCCCTAATCAAAATCAGAGTGATGCTCACTGGAAAGAGGTATTGAGATGTTTGCATCTTCAAAGATGACTGGAAAGCGTTATATTGTCTTGACGTGGAAAACTTGTTTGATGCCGACACCGACATTGTGTTTTCTCTGGTTTTCTTCACATACGACTTGATATACAGAATGTCAGATATGATCCAAGATGATGAAAATGCATAGGAGCAGCTTTGAAAACATAATCTTGATCAATACGTCAGGGCGCGTCTCCAGAGATATCCGGCAACCCCGTCAAAATAGAAAGTGCACGAAAAGGATTCGGCAAGAGAGACTCGTATCGAACGATGTCAGGTTTAACGGAGGAGGAGGACCGCGAGTAGGGTGCATAGAAAGAGTCATTATGGAAAGTATTCAACAAATACTGGCCGGCAGTGAACGAGTGGGAGGAAGCAGACAACTGGTCCAAGTTTAGGTCGTTCTCATTCAAACTATCGGTCTGATATGAAGAATCTAATGGTGTGCCCTGCATGATCGGGATCGGACCTGAATAACACACGAACAAGTCTATCATCAGGAAAGGTATGTCCTCAAGACACTGAAGCCAGGTGATTCGGAAAAAGCCTGACCCTGTTGAGATTGACTTTGAGGATGCAACAAAGAATGTTCTCGGGAAACATCTTCAGACATAGCCTTGTGGGCAGACATAGAGAGGAATGGATTGCAGTAAGGCGTAGGAGATTTCAAAATTGGATAACCAGATGAGAATCGCTGATCAGGTCGAGGCGAGCGATGATTAAATGGATCACTCTCCACAGAATTCGAGCGCATATACTCATGATCCCGTACTGATTGATCATCAAGCTTCCAATGTTGTCTTTCCTCTTCCGCCTGCTGCGCGCTACTAGTTGTTCGAGATTTGCTCCGGGGTTCAACAAACCTGTAAGGTGGTAGTTGCTTACTGTTGCTCGTTGGAGGACTTGAATCCCTAGCAACAGAGCTCGAGTCATGCGGTTGAGGGGCATTCTATGGCCGTTCAAGCTTTCACGTCAGATGGAGACCGCATATAGGCACAATTTCGTGCATATATTCATGCTATGATGGGGCGCTTACCGAGCTAGGCGAGGAAGGATCTCCATATCCTAATGCCAGACCACATATAGGAGCTCTGAATGGAGTAACTACTCGGTCCATCATTTCTGCACCTATCCAGTCTGTCTCCGCCAGCAGCCGCCGACGGTTCTTGTCAAAAGAATTGACTGACAGATTCGTTCATCAGCGATTCTATTCAAATAGGGTTTCGATAGAGCCAAGGCGTGCGAAAGATGGTGGCAAAGGAGAAAGGAACTGATAGTGCAAATACCTGGATCAGAGTCTAAAGCTTCTGTCACCATCGAATTTTTGGCAGTCAGTTCCACCTTGTCTTGCATCTGGCCATGCGCAGGTCTCTTAGAGCTCCCTTCCTGCCATAGAGTTCGCTTCTTCTGAGCATCCGTCTCTGTCGACTTGTTTACTGGCGCCCACCCGAAAGAGAACGCCACGTCCTTCTTTTCGAGACCTTTCTCTCTTTGTGTAAAGTATGGAAACCGACGGGCGGCGATATACTTCTTCTGAGCGTGACGCTCGGGATGAACTCGCCGGTCGATAATCTTGTGCTTCGAGCCTCCTACAAAGTTAGCATATCTGGCACAATTTCATACGCAATCGGTCGGTTAGCATTAGAAAGAAGCAAGGAGCACGATGTCTGTTGATCGTTTAAGATAGACAGACTGTACCCTGGCATCAGTAAGAGCGATATCCGGAAAGTTAACAGCGATATAGAAGGTGTGAAAGATGAAGAAGTTTCTCTCTCAAAGCTCGAGTGCCTCGAAAGTTAGATGTAGTGTGAACGGTTAGTCACCAGTCATGGCCATGATCTTGTGTGCAGAACGCTTCTTTCTGGTCGATCTGCATTCTCTAAACATTCATCTAACGTTCGGAGACTCGACACAATCAGCAACCATGTCAGCAACCGCTAAACAATACAAGCAACTAGGAGTATGTTTGGTCAGAGCTTTACTGGCCATCTCACAACTAGCTGACAATTCTACGTTTGGTTTCTCTTATAAGGATGATCTCTGGAAGACAAGGGAGAAGATGGTACGTTTGACATGACAAGACCACCGGTTCGGTTCAGATTCATAGGCTCAATAAGCCCGAAATCGTGTTTGAGAAAATTCGTAGAACACAGAGATTTTCACGATGACATACGGAGCTCTAGTCGTTCAATTGATCAAAGACTACGAAGACTATGCCGAGGTGAACAAGCAGCTGAACAAGATGTGAGTTCTATTCACCCTCGTTTATGTCTTGCTTATATCTTTCCTTGCATCGTTCTCTCCGACCGAGTTCTGATCCAAGCATTTTTCTCATACACAAAGGGGATACAATATTGGCACTCGGTTGATCGAAGATTTCCTCTCTAGAACATCTCTTCAACGATGTACTGACTTCACTCAAACAGGCGAAATCATCTCTAAAGTTGGATTCAAATCGTTCCTCAATATCACACCTACCCTCACCTTCCCACCAGCAACAGGATCGGGCAGCCCACAAGAGTTCTCGTTGATACTGGAAGATAACCCGCTAGCGGATATGGTGGAACTACCTGGGGATGCTATCGAGGGCGGACTTTGGTTTAGTAACGTGCTCTGCGGTGTGTTAAGAGGAGCCTTAGAAATGGTCAGTCCTTTGTTTTTCTACATTCTTATCCTCAAGAAAGAAACATTTATGCAACTTGGGAAACTTAATCGGGTAACAGGTCCAGCTTCAGGTCGAAGCATCCTTCGTGAGCGATGTGTTAAGAGGAGATGACCAAACGGAACTTCGGGTAAAACTCATTCGGTTTATGGAAGAAGAAGTAAGCCCTCCTTTCTTCTGTTAGCCTAACGATTCGCGTCTATCTCGATAACTTGCTGAGATGGAGGTGATTGTATTGTGTTCCATGTGTAGGTTCCAATCGCAGACGATTAGATTTAATGGCCTTAATACCAGACATATTTCATGACGCTTTACGACTGGCCTATTTGCTTTGTATGCTCAAATTCATGGCTTTCGAATCGTAGGAGACTTTTCGGTAACGGCGGGTAATCTTCGTTTTTTTCTCATTGAGTTGTCCGCCGCCTCAGATTTTTTGACGCAACCCTGACCTAAGGCGATAAGTCAGAAAAGAAATTTCCACATAGACATATATAAAAAAGGGACGAGCGCGTTCTTCTCCTGCTCAGTCTTCTAATACAAATATACAGCTTTATCACTCGACAATCGTTCCCGTGACAGAAGAGCGCGGCCCTAACAAAAACCTATCGAGCAAGACCGAGACTCGTTCTCCAGCCTCGTACATCTTTGTGACCGGATGGTAAGCCACAAGCTGTAATCCCAGAGCAGGAATCATCACCGTTACCTTGGCCGTGCCGGCATCCTCATATGTCACCTGGGAAGGTTGAAGAACGAACGAGGCTTCGAACGGACCTAGCCTAGCCATCGTTGGGCTAGGGGATGGACTGAAGGCCGTCTTTTGCGGTGGCGGAAAATTCTCGGACAAGTTCGGCAACGGGTCTTCGCGACGAGCATATCGCTCAAGCGCATACGTCCCCCAGAAAGCTTTTGATTCACGTTGAACGGAAGTTCCTAAGGCAACCGTGAGGTCGACTGAAGAAGCCATCTCCTCCATCTCGGCAATGTTCCAGAGAACTCCTTTCTTGACCGAAGACGGACCAACACTGAACCGACTGGCTTCGTGCAAGAGAGCGTTCTTGATTTGCCAATGAGCGAGAATATCGGTGTATCGACGAAGGGGGGACGTCACTCGGACGTAGCCTCCGTCATCACCCTCGATACCCATCATCCAATGGCTTTCCGGCCTCATCGACAATCGACCGGCTACAAACACCACTCCGAGTCTAGCTACATCGTAAGGATCGACCTCGCCGGTGATGGACTTTCGTTTCTCGAGAAGCTCCTCCAATGCTGACTGTTGGGCCGCACGAGGAGACGGACTCGTTCGGTACGGCGCGGGAAGATTTCTGTCGGCAAAGAACCGACCAGCGACGTTACCGGCTAAGGTCATGCATGAGTGAACGATCAGCTGGGCTCGATCGTTTGCCAGTTTTCGTTGAGGGTGAACGATATACTCCACCACGGGCGAGCCAGAGGTGAACTTTGGGACGGGCTCAGCATCCAAAGGCAGAGACGGCGGCGGGGACGGGTTTAAAGCGACGCTAAAGTCCGAGAGGGACCAACTGATTCCACCCTTCTTGAGACGTCGAATTGCGATAGATTCCGAGACTCTGTATAGGTAGTTCAAGTCCGGGAACCAAGCAGGATCTGCCTGCTTAGGCTTTTTTAGTTTGGGTCGAATGTACGTCAACCCAAGAGGGAATGCGATCGGCGAGGTTTCACATCGGAATACCTCGTTGACCGCCTGGTAGCTTGTCACCTTGATGTTCCGGATGGTACTTGCTCGGACCTTGTAGTTCACTATATCACCCATCTTCTCGTCCACTTCAGCCGAAAAGGTCAAAGCTGGCTGGCCGTTGATCGGATCGAGCCCTTGACCTCCCAAACTGAATCTGTCGACGGAGACATCATCAGGTAGAAGAGACCTGTTACCTTGTGGAAGATAAAGGGTCTGACCCATCCGTTCAGCAGCCTTCGATAGACGATGATTTGGGTGAAGGATAGATGTTGGATCGGCAATGTGAACGTGAATCCAACAAAATCCGGGCCGGGAAGGCTCGATCGAGACTCCATCATCGAGTTCGAATGCGTTAGGGTCATCGATAACGAATACGGGCAGATCACCGAAATCATGACGCAGGTTTGACATTGGATCAGTAGGGTACAGCTCATCCGGACCAAGCAGTGTATTGGATTTATGGGCGGCGAGCGGCACTGAAGAGGATCGAGAAGTCGGAGAGACGGTAGCTGGGTGGGATGCTGGAGTCGGTGCGTTTGTGGCCATGGCTGCGGGTTTGGGTGTAGATGTGGAAGAAGCATGCTTCTCTTCTGTCAAAAGCTGTATGGGAGAACTTCTTCCTACGTTCGCTAATGAATCTTCTCCAGGTCCAGGCATCATGCCTTGCTCGATTAGATCATCAGACCCATCATCGATCTCTAGCTTGAATGGTCTCTTCTCTCCTTTACCCAACCCGAGTTCTTTGGCAACCTCTAAACTACTACTTAGGGCCGCAAGATCATCCCATTCGGTTCGAACGCCGATCTCGACGAGGAATTGACGGATCGTGTGTTTTGTGATGATCTCACCATATCGCTCGGTCTGCTTCAACAGGAGAGGTACTGTGGATGCGAAAGGGTCAATCTGCTTGGTCGAGATTGAGAGAGACTTTTGGATATGAGAGATAAGGTGGAGATCTGAGGGAGAAAATGTTGGAAGCGATGTGTTTTGGGGTAGAAAACTCGGAAGGACGTGTTCTTCGGGAGCAGGGGGCATGGCAAATAAGGCAGGTCGAGAATGATCGATCAAGGTGACACATTTTGAAACAAATTCAGAGATTCTTGGGTCACTGTTGATGTCGGACGGTTAATCAATTCAGTGAATGAGGTAATTTTCACCAAGCGCAACACGAAAAGAAGAATCAGAGACCCACTTGGTATGAGCCCACTGCTTGGTTTTCTCCATTTCCTGTACCTCTTCTGCACTCCTGAGCCACCACCGCAGACTCTTCCACTGTCCGGATTCCTCACAAATGAACCTTTCGGGACAGGTCATCAGGAATCTATGGACAGCATAGGTCATGACTTCAAGGTCTTCCTTATGCCCTCCCGGGTGGTCTCGCATGACTTCTCTAACGATTTCTTTAGTCGTCATGAGCCGCCTGGATCCTTCCATGCCCTGGTCCTTCGGCCTAAGTCGCTCCCATGCTCCTTCCATCACTCCATCAAGCCTGACACGGTGACCCTCGGTCTCTTTTAGGACCATCCGAGCTCGCTTGGCGATTCCAACTCGGTAGTTGACCCTGTCAGCTCGGGTCTCTGCGTCCCCAGGTCCACAAAGCGCGACCCAGCTCGGGCTGACTTGCTTATGTTGAAACGCGAAGGTCACTCGTGTAGGACTGAGGTAGTTGATCGAGCCTTCAGGGGAGATGATTCGAAGTTTCATTTGAGACTGGAAGAGGACGGTGTCAAGCACGACACCTAAGTTTGAGCTTGCTTTACTTTGAACGAGCAACTCCAGCACGTCAGCTTGTAGACCATCCAAGAATTTGATTCAAGAAAGCCTCGTGAGCAAAGGTAATTGGGCACATACTCGGTGGTTTCGACGATCGTTCCGTTCTCAAACAAGATGACCCGGTCATCCTCATGAAGGACTGGTTCGCCAATTGGCTGGCCCTTGTCGTCGAACTTCTGATAGGAATACTGCTTGTTTCCTTTTGTGACTTCGTCCGAAAGGAAGTCATCCCAAGAAATTTCATTCGCCCATGGTTCCTCCACTTGGGTCTGAGATTGAACAGACGGTGATTTCTGCTTGAAAACTTTGGGTGATGACGATGAAGATGAAGATGGCGACTGCTTGTGCTGCTGTACGAACTTTCCAGATTGGTGTTCAGAGCGAGAGGTGGGCTGAGTGCGAGAACGGATAGGAGTGGAGGTGAAAGCGCGAGAAGGAACGAGACGACTGGAAACGATCGACGGTCTTTCCAGCAACGTCCTGAGCGCTCTCGAGGTGGGCTTGACGAGCATCTATCCGAGCGTCTAGTCCAAACTGGAGAGAAAGAAGAAAGAATCTACACAGACCGACACACGGTTGATCTCTTTCAAAAAGAAAGACAGAATGCCATCAGAAAGAAATCGAAATTAAGAGTAAAGAAAGAATTAAGAGTATGTGGCGGTCAATGGTTACAGCCCAACACAGCTCACACGTGGCATGTAACATTCTCGGAATCACCCTCCCCATCACGGTTACTCACCCTCAACCGCTGGGGGATCCCACCGGGTGTCTCCCCAACAGAAAAAAAAGCGGCCAAAGCGCGAAGAGATTAAACATCTTGAACTTGCCGTCCTCACGTTTACCATCCTTCTTTTAATCCCCCCAACATCCACCTTCGATCTTTGTGTCCTTGGTTTCTTATCTTCCTCCTAACTTCATCTCTTCGTGCTTTCGGTCGTTCGCTTTTCTCCTTCCTCTTTCTCTTCTTTTGGGCTTCTCGATCTATACATAAACACATCTCTTTCTCTCTCCATCTCTCACACTCCTAATTCCTACTTCAGTCCTTCATCACCATGGCCGCAGAACTCGCCCGAAAGGAGACTCTTCTCCGAGAGCTTGTCGCTTCGATCGCAGATAGGACGGGCATGCTGCTCGAACTCGTCAACTTCAACGTCGAAGGTCGGTCGTCCTTTTTGTTTTGTTGTTTTGTGTGTGTCCTACTGGATTCACCTGTTTCGGAGAAAACAGGGTGGGAATCCATCGGAAGTTTTGAGCGCATATGGCTCACATACCATTGGACCATGTTCTTGTTTGTCAACAGGTACTCAGTACGTCGCCGCCGGAGAGAACATGGCCCTGGCCACATTAACAAACGTGTTGAACGTCATCAAGGTTCAGAAGATTGACATGAAGAAATTTCAGGCCGAGCTCTCAGTCGAGCAGCTTCGCACAAAGGTCAGTAGTCATCTCAGTCAGTTCTCGGACCATGTCTGTTGACCAAGTCACTGACCACGCTGTATCTTTCTTACAGCTTAACCAAATCATCGATCACGCTCTTGGAACTGCTCAAGCCAAGGCTAAGGAGGATGGTTCAGTGATCCTCGAGCGAGGATTTGGTACGCGCTCTTCCCACTTGACAGTCTCTTTCCTCTGCCGAGATTCGTTTAATGATCGTTTCGCTCCGTTGTGATCTATACCTATAGCCACCATTCCTCTTCCTGGTATCGACGTTCCCTTCCACTCCAAGTACCTCTGGTCTGGAGTGCAGCCCTTCCTCAAGTACCTTTCTAAGAAGGTGTCGGCCGCCGACTTGAACCCCGATCTTCTCGTCGGATTGTATATTCCTAACTTGATCGCTGACCCATTCCAGGTGTCCAAAGCCTACGCGCAGAAGATTCTTGACCAGACTGGTAAGTGCTTAACATGCCCATACAATACGCCTTGTTGTCAGCATCATGACTGAAGAAACACTCATCAATTTACAGGCTCTCCCCGAATGGAGAAGTTAATCCGCACGACGCCTGACGCCGATTGGGACGCTTCGGAACATCGTCAACGACTTGCCTACAACATCCTCATCGAGCTTCTCGCCTACCAGTTTGCTTCGTGAGTCTTTGCTTGCCCCGTTCATATCCCATGTCTCGCGGATATATTTGATTGACCCATATGTTTCCCACTCCAGTCCCGTTCGATGGATCGAGACTCAGGATCTCTTGTTTGATTACTATCAATTCGAGCGAATGGTTGAGGTCGGTCCTTCTCCAACATTGACTGGAATGGCTTCCCGAACGCTCGCTCTCAAGTATGCCGCCAAGGATGGACCCATCTCCCGAACTCGAACTATTCTCGCCCACGCCAAGAACCAGAAGGAGGTTTACTACCAGTTCGAAGATGCCGAGCCGGAAGCTGCCTCTGCTGATGCCGCTCCTGCTGCGGCTTCTGCTCCGTCTTCGGCTCCTGCGTCAGCCGCTCCTGCCGCTGCCGCTGCCCCTCCCTCCCCTCAAGCTTCGGCCGGTCCCGCTGCTGAGATCCCTGATGAGCCGCTCAAGGCCGTGGACACCGTCCGAGTCATCATCGCCCAGAAGCTCAAGAAGCAGGTGGCCGAGATCCCGCTCTCCAAGACGGTCAAAGACCTTGTCGGTGGAAAGTCTACCCTCCAGAACGAGATCGTGTCGGATCTTCAGCTTGAGTTCGGTTCGGCTCCCGAGAAGGGAGAGGAGCTTCCCTTGGACGAGCTTGGAGCTGCACTTAACTTCGGTTACGCCGGTACTTTGGGCAAGTGCACTAGCGCTTTGGTCTCCCGAATGATCGGAGGAAAGATGCCTGGAGGTTTCAACCTTTCTTCTGCTAAAGGACATCTTTCCAAGACTTGGGGTCTTGGTCCGTTCCGAACCGATGGCGCCTTGCTTCTCGGAGTCACCATGGAGCCCCCGAAGCGATTGAGCTCTGAGGCCGAGGCCAAGGCTTGGTTGGATTCTGTGGTTGCCGTGTATGCTCAGCAGGCTGGCATCTCTCTTTCTTCCGGTGGCGGAGGAGGAGGAGGAGGGGGGGGAGGAGGTGGTGGAGCCGTCATCAACTCGGAAGAGTTCATCAAGTTCCAGGCCGAGCAAGAAGAGTTCCACGCTCAGCACGTTGACCTTTACATGCGAAAGCTCAAGCAGGACCCCAGGGCCGGTCACCGACTCTACGAGCAGGAGAAGGCCAACGCCCAAGCCCTTCAGGACAAGTTGGACAGCATAGATCGGGAGCACGGAGACGACTACATCAAGGGTATCCAGCCCGTTTTCGAGCCAGCCAAGGCAAGACACTTCGATTCTCACTGGAACTGGGTCAGACAGGACGCTCTGATCATGTGGTACGATATCATCTTTGGAAGGTTGACCGGTGTCGATCGAGAGATCACCTCGCGATGCATCGCTATCATGAATCGAGCCGACCCCACTCTTATCGACTACATGCAATACCACGTCGACCAGTGTGTTTCTGAGCAGGGGGAGACTTTCAAGCTGGCCAAAGAATTCGGACAGCAGCTCTTGGACAACTGCAGGGAGGCCCTCAAGGAGGACCCTGTCTACAAAGACGTGACCTTCCCCACCGCCCCTCACACCGAGGTCAGCGCCAAGGGAGACATCGTCTATTCCGAGGTCGTTCGAGAGAACGTCAGGAAGCTCGAAGCTTATGTCAAGGAGATGGCCCAGGGTGGAAAGATCTCTCCCAACCAGAACGTCAACTTGGAGAAGGTCCAGAACGACGTCTCAAAGCTCTACAAGCTTGTCAAGGCTCAGCCCCAAATCTCCCGAGGTAACAAGGCCGCCATCAAGTCTCTTTACGGCGAGGTCGTTAAGAACTTGGCTCGAAATGAGTCTCGACTCACTCGAACCGCTGGCCGATCCAGACGATCATCCTCTCAGTTCATGCGACCCGCGGCGATCTCCGAGTCGATGGCTGTCGGTCAGATCTCCGACAAGCTTCCTTTGCTGCACTTGAAGAGAAAGGTCGGAACCGCTTGGCAGTACTCTTCCAAGTTGACCGAGGTCTACTTGGATGTTTTGACCGAAATTGCTACTTCTGGAACTACGTTCGTTATTTTTTCCAATTTTCTCTTCAACGCTATCTTTTCTCTTCTGACGTCACTTGCCCCTCAAAATCTACAGCTTCAAGGGAAAGAACGCCCTCTTGACTGGCGTCGGAAAGGGCTCTATCGGAGTCGAAATCCTTAAGGGATTGCTTGCTGGAGGAGCGAACGTCGTTGTTACCACCTCCCGATACAGCCGAAAGACTGTCGAGTACTACCAGACAATCTTCCAGGAGTTCGGAAGCCGAGGATCTGCCCTCACCGTCGTTCCCTTCAACCAGGGTTCCAAGCAGGACGTCGAGGCTTTGGTCGACTACATCTACTCGACCTTGGCTTTGGATTTGGACTACATCGTTCCTTTCGCCGCCGTTCCCGAGAACGGTCGAGAGATCGACGGACTGGACGACCGATCCGAGCTCGCTCACCGAGTCATGCTTGTCAATCTCTTGCGACTCCTCGGAGCCGTCAAGCAGAAGAAGGCTGCTCGACACTTCGTCACTCGACCAACTCAGGTCATCCTTCCTCTTTCCCCCAACCACGGAACTTTCGGTAACGACGGTCTTTACGCCGAGTCCAAGATCTCTCTTGAGACCTTGTTCGAGCGATGGCAGTCTGAGTCTTGGGGAGAGTACCTCTGTCTTGCCGGAGCTGTCATTGGTTGGACTCGAGGAACCGGACTCATGGGTCCCACTAACACTGTGGCCGAGGGTCTGGAGAAGCTCGGTGTCCGAACTTTCTCTGCCAAGGAGATGGCCTTCAACATTCTTGGTTTGATGCACCCTCTCTTGTTCGACATCACTCAGATCGAGCCTGTCTGGGCTGACTTGAACGGTGGTATGGACCGATTGCCTGATCTTGCCGAGACTACCACCAAGATCCGAACCCAACTCAAGCTTACTGGAGATCTCCGACGAGCCGTTGCGATCGACAACTCTGCTGATTTCAAGGTTATCAACGGAGTCGACGCCGAAGGCATTCACCACAAGATCCCGATCGCGCCTCGAGCCAACTTCAAGTACGACTTCCCCAAGTTGGAGGACATCAACACTCTCGAGAAGCTCAACGCCTGCAGAGGTATGGTCGACCTCGATAAGGTCATAGTCGTCACCGGTTTCGCTGAGGTCGGACCTTGGGGTTCTTCCAGGACCCGATGGGAGATGGAGGCTCGAGGAGAATTCACCATCGAGGGTCTCATCGAGATGTCGTGGATCATGGGTTTCATCAAGCACTTCGACGGTCGACTCAAGAGTGGAAAGGCTTACGTCGGTTGGGTCGATGCTAAGACTGAGGAACCCGTCGATGACAAGGATGTTCGAGCCAAGTACGAGAAGGACATCTTGGAGCACGCTGGTATTCGACTCATCGGTCAGTATACCTCATCTCTAGCTTTTTCCTAGCAAATGAGTTTGTGGATCAACGACGGCTCAAATTGACTGATCAACTTACTTTACCTTGTTTACAGAGCCCGAGCTGTTCAACGGTTACGATCCCAAGAAGAAGGCCTTCTACCAGGAAGTCCAGCTCAACCATGATCTTGAGCCCCTTGAGTGTTCTCCTGAGGATGCCGAGAAGTTCAAGCGAGAGCAGGGCGACAACTGTGATACCTGGGCCCGAGAATCCGGAGAGTGGTTTGTCAAGTTCAAGCGAGGAGCCAGAATCTTGGTCCCCAAGTCGGTTCAGTTCAACCGATTGGTCGCCGGTCAACTCCCTACTGGCTGGCACGCCGGCCGATACGGTCTTCCTGACGATATCATTGCTCAGACCGACCGAACTGCTCTTTGGGCTTTGGTCGCCACAATGGAGGCTTTGGTCATGTCTGGAGTCACCGATCCTTACGAGCTTTACAAGTATGTTCACCCATCCGAGGTCGGAACCGCCATCGGTTCCGGTATGGGAGGTATCCGATCCATCAGTGCTATGTTCAAAGACCGAAAGGAGGAGAAGGACGTTCAGAAGGACATTCTTCAGGAGACGTGAGTAAATTCAGGTCCTTGTCGGCATCCTGATTCACACTAACAAAATTACACTTTACTTGAATATTCAGCTTCATCAACACCGTTGCCGGTTGGGTCAACTTGTTGCTTCTCTCTGCCAGTGGACCTGTCAAGATCCCCGTCGGAGCTTGCGCCACCGCCTTGCAGTCTATTGAGATCGCCTGCGACTCCATCTTGTCTGGCAAGGCCAAGGTCATGCTTGCTGGAGGATTCGACGATTTCTCCGAGGAGGGTTCTTACGAGTTCGCCAACATGCAGGCTACCTCGAACACCGAGACCGAGTACAAGAACGGTCGAGAGCCCACCGAGTTCTCCCGACCTACCACCTCTACTCGAGATGGTTTCATGGAGTCTCAGGGAGCTGGTATCCAGGTTGTCATGAGCGCCAAGACTGCTCTCGAGATGGGTGCCCCTATCCAGGGTATCATCGCCTACACTTCTACCCACACCGATAAGGCTGGACGATCCATTCCTGCTCCCGGTCGAGGTGTTCTTTCTGCTGCCCGAGAGATCTCTGGTCCCTCCCCAGCACCTTTCCTCGACATCAAGTACAGAGCTCGACAGCTTGCTTTCCGACGAAAGCAGATTGCCCAGTGGCTCGACAACGAGCACGAGCTTCTCAAGCTCGAGATCGAGGCTGGATCATCCGACTTCGATGTTCAGGAGAAGATTTCGTTCATCGAGGCGGAAGCCGCTCGACAGGAGAAGGCTGCTCTCGGACAGTACGGTATGTTGGACGGACAGGACCCTTCGGTTGCTCCTCTCCGACGAGCTCTTGCCGTTTGGAACTTGGATATCGATGCTGTCAACGTCATTTCCATCCACGGAACTTCCACCAAGGCTAACGACAAGAACGAGACTGGTGTCTACCAGGATATCTTCAAGCACTTGGGTCGAACCAAGGGTAACGCCGTTCCTGTTATCGCTCAGAAGTCTCTTACTGGTCACCCCAAGGGAGCCGCCGCTGCCTGGCAAATCAACGGACTCTTCCAGGTCCTCCAATCGGCTCTTATCCCTCCCAACTGGAACGCCGACAACATTGCTGCCGAGCTCAAGAAGAACACTCACTTGTTCTTCCCCTCCAAGCCCATCCAGCATGTCTCTCTACAGGCTGCTATGGTAACCTCATTCGGTTTCGGACAGGTCGGTGGAGACTGCTTGATCTTGCATCCTCGACACTTGTTTGCTGCTTTGGACCCGGCTGAGTACGAGCAGTACGTTGCCAGGCGAGCTCCTCGATCCCAAAAGAGCTACTTGTACAACTCCGAGGCTCTCATCACCAACTCTTTGGTCCGAATCAAGGAGGCCCCGCCGTACACTCCCGAGCAGGAGATGACTGTTCTTCTCAACCCGTCCGTTCGAACATCGTTGGACAAGAAGAACGAGTACATGTTTGCCTCCAAGCTTCCTACCGGTCTTCCCAAGCCGGCCGAGCACGCCGCTTTGCAGCTCGCTCTTAAGAACCCGGCGGTCGCTGGTGTTGGTGTGGATACTGAGTTGATCACGGAGTTCCCTTACTGGAACGAGACCTTTGTCTCCCGAAACTTCACCGATGAGGAGATCTCGTACTGCAAGAAGCAGCCTTCTGCTCAGGCTTCGTTCGCTGGACGATGGGCCGCCAAAGAGGCCGTCTTCAAGGCTCTCGGTGTCGAGTCCAAGGGAGCCGGTGCTTCATTGAAGGACATTGAGGTCAAGGCTACCTCTACTGGACCCGTTGTCGAGCTCTCTACCGAGCTTCAGAAGACGCTTGGAGCTAAGAACATCAAGGTGTCTATCTCGCATGACTCTGTGTCCGCTTCTGCCTACGCTGTCATGTCTGCTTGAGTGTAGTGTTTATGCTTTCCTTCTTCCACTGTAACCTTTCTTTTCATACACCTCTTTCGGGTTTGGGCCTGTATTTAATTTCCATCTTATGTTATGGCACTTTTAGAGCCACTTCTTGACGAGTTTTCTTTACGTACAATGAACCCTTCGCCTGTATTTCTTGATTTTTGCCTTGTCTTTTTCTATTTTCTCTGCTGATAGATATGTCAATTGTGTCGATCAAACTCGTCAACATACGCCGGTTAGTAACCGAAGACCTTAGAGAAACATTGAGAAGAGCGAGCAACATCCTTTCGAGTCGGAAAACATACAATGTCCAACCCTTTGGGGGCTCTCCCTAGGTCTGGTTCTGAATCATCGTTCCTTCTTATCCATCCTCTTCCTTCTGAGGATGCCTCCTCATCCTTCTTACCATCTGAGCGCTCAATAAGCTCGAACGGATGGGCACTGTATATTTTACCGGCATTAGCCGTGATCGATCTAGGATCTAGCGTGCTTCTAGGGACGGCGGCTGCTTTTCGCGATGACTGGAGATTAACAGGCTGGGGATGTATCAGAGCGGTCATCGTGTTCTGGGTAGGCTGGGCCGGAAAGAGAGGTATCCGGGGTGGAGGAGGGTGGTTGGCAGGAACGACCATGGTGTGTTCTACTTACTTTCATCATCTGGTGTGCATGAGGTTCTTTGTTCCGACAGATACTGACAACGTATCCACCGATTGCGGGATTGCTTGGACAATAAACTTTGTAGATCACAATCTTGCTTGTACGTTCTCTAGATCTCTTTTCTCAATCGAGACTTGAGCTGAGAGGTGGTATCGGCTCTGATGGGAGTGTTGAGAAATTTGCTGAGCTTACTGTTTTGCTGTTGTTGATCTGTCCCTCCGAAATATCACTATCGAAAGGCGTTCTGGCATCTGAATATACTCTTCCTCACCCGTCCTTCAGACGACCCACCATGTCATCTTCCAAACCGATATATGTTCAAAGACAGATCCTTTGAAAGCGATGACCTTGCATCTATCAACGTCACTAAAAAGGACCACCGGAATCATGACTCTCTCCAGGAACTATCTGGATTGAAAATCCTTGCACCCCGTATAGGTCTCTCCATATTCGTACGTCAAGTTGTTCCTGTTCTTACATCTAGACATCACCGTTATCGTCCTTCTCTCTTACCTTTCTCCTCTAATCGGCCGGATATGACAGTCGGTATTGATAGCTTTGACCGAAGAACTAGTTCATACCAGAATAGCCAGGATGTATGGAACAGGTGATGCATTCGTCATTCGACGGCCACGACAGGTACAGTGACTATCATCTACATCCTCGATGATGAACTGACCGAGGTTTCATCTACTTGAGTTAACATATCTTGCGCTTCTCTCCCCCAACATCGATCGACCACAGATCCCATCGCCTTTCCCTCATTCTCAACAGTCTATTCCAGCCCATGACGATTCGACTGGGCTTTCGAATTTCCTTCATCCCAACCATTCTTCGTATTACTTTCGATCCCTACGAGGTCATAACCGTTTTCAGGTTCCATCCGACGAAGCAGACCCATTCTTCCAACCAACAACCGACCGTGGTTTATCCTCTGACTTTTCCTCAGGAACTGCAGCGACGACGATGACGGCAACCGGGACGGTCGACCAACTTGAGCATGACTACGAACCATCTGACGATTCTTCTGATGAATTCTCCGACTCGGAAATCGTCGACATACCACCAAGATCGTCAATGTACCTCGTTCTCGGTGGTGGGATGAGTAGAGGAGGATTAGAGAGGGATGTTGATTCGTTAGATAGATGTTTGAGTCGGAGTTTCAGCAGAAGAAGGCTGAGAAGTTCAACGGTAGGGAGCAACCCCTTCGACAGGGAAGAGCTGGCCGTTGGGTACGGCACGTTTGGCGAATAGATAGAGGGTCGCTACTGTTTAGCAGAGTCTATCCGGCTCTCGTTCTCCCTTTTGCCCTTTTGCCATGATACCAGGCATTCATTTCCTTCTTGCGTCTCTTCATCGTTTCTCCTTCATGGCATCTCATTTCATCTCTCGGATTCGTATTGTATTCCTTAATCAACCTCACTGTACTATCTCATCTTGTGCATTCGTTCAATCGCGCTCTGTTTTGAAGGCTGCTATCTCATGTACGCTCGACCATAGTTCCAGCTGCTTTGCATCACTCTGCGTGTGGGAAAACTACGCAGCACCACAAGAGCTGGGGGTTTGCCCGTATTAAAATTGCATAAAGTCAAAGAAACGCAAGACAGAAGGGGAAGCAGAGAAAACTATAGTTATATGAGCAAGGTCAGTGTCAAGACCATAAAGAAAACATAAAGTAATAGAAGAAAAGATATATATATTCGACATAATTCGAACCCAAGAGAAAAGCAAACAAAAGAAAGAGATGAACTATGGAGGATTGAGTGATTTGAGAAAAATAAGATATTGCTAATTCATGATGAGGAGAGATTTGGGGGGAAAAGACTACGAAGACAAGATAAAATTGAGAAGGGATATTGGGTTAGACGATTGGAGCGAATGGTTTGGGAAGCAAAATGATTAGTCCAGGAAAGACGAGTGTAGTGTAATTCCCAGGCAGATCAAGGCCAGAAGAGAACAAGAGAATGGACGGAAGCGGAGGAAGAAGATTATGAAACTAGTGGAAACCGAAAAGGAGTAAAGAAAGAAAGACGGAGGCGCCGCAAAACTTGAAATCCGATCTTACTCAAACCAGTCCAACTGAATCCGATCAAGATTTCTCTCTCCAAGCCTTTCTCCATCTTTCCAATTCACCGTCGACCGCTAACTTTCTGAGCTCATCTCTTGGATGAGACTCGTTTCTTGCGATGGTTGAAGCTGTATCCGATAGACCAATCCCTCGCCACGCGGCGAACCATGACTTGTCGGGAGACTCACGAACACCTGTTGGCGCTCGTGAAGGAAGCCAAAATTGGGCAGCTTTGTAGGGGTTAAATCTCTGAGAGTGGGCGAGTATTCTGAGAGGGTAAATTTGTGGAAGAGAGACAAGAAAGAGTCAGGATTTTGTGGTACATCAGATAGAAACATGCGAAGAGAACGAACCGAAGTCCGACGAGATCAGCCTCAATCTCCAATACTTGATTCGAGCAGTTCTCGGTTGCCGTCTTGATCGTGCTCGTGCTCATTTTTCCGAAATTGGCGATCGCATCACTAGGAAAAGTAAACAAGCCGCAAGACAAGATAAAAGGTTGACGCAGTCAGGATCAAACAATCTGACTCTTACGTCGGGTGGAAGTTGCTAAAGTAGGTAGATGATTCGTACTTAAATAGAGGTCCAAATACGAAAGTTATTGGAAAGAGAGCCGCTCGGGCCAAGTCTATGAGAAGACCCATCATACTCGGCAGCACGACACTCGTCTGACTCAATGTCTCGAGATGATGGCTGAGTAATAAGTGAGACATCTCGTGAGCCAAGATAGCCGCAAGATGCAGTGTTTGTTCTTCTGTCGGTCCCGACGTTGGACTTGAGCTTGGTTTTGCTAGAAGGGTGGAGAAGGCATCTCCAAAGAAGAATGAGAGTAAAGATTTTGATTGAGTGGATTCGGTAGTTAATGTAGATGGTGACGGTTGTGTGGGTGCTGTCGCGAGGGCTGACGGTGTGGGTGTTGGTGAATTTGGTGATGTCGAGGACTGCGATGAATCGGTAGGAGACAAAGGTCCGGCGAGGAAAGGAGCTGCAGGTGATACTTCTTCAGTTATGGAGGAGGGTTTGAATGAAAGTATCTCATCTAGTAGCCCAGTATAGATGACGATCCCTGCCGCACCGTTACCTCCAAAACCATACGAGAACGCGTTGGCCTCTTTGTTTTCGATTAGAAGCAACGAGAAAGGTGGGCCTTCCAACTCTGGGTTATCCGATGTCGAGGTCTGGCCAGGGTTGGACGGACACTGGGTGTTGGTGAAGTTGCTGAGATGTTCGTGAAGAAGTTGTGATGCTCTCGGTCTCGGATGAAGTGGAAACGTAGGAGGAGGTGCCGGTGGGTAAGCTTCTATAGAATGCTTCTCCTCTAATGATAGTTTAGCCGAGCGAGGCTTTCCCTTCATCTCCGCACTAGTTGAGTATAGTTCATGACACTCGCCTGCGCCCTTCTCGAGCTGTCGGAGCGTGCTCTCTACCCAGGCCCATCGCCAGTCGGCTGCGTCGAGGATCTTGGGAGGTGGAGCCGAAGGATCCAACATGAGGAGTGAAAGAACTGACGGGAACCAGCCTTGCTCCTTGAGTGAGTCATGAATAGAGTCTTCTTCCGAGGGGGACAGAAGGATGAGTCTCCAACGGCCTGTCAACGGAACTCGTTCTAGTCCAGAGAGAATAACCAAGGCAAGCAGAGCTAACGGAATTCCCAATCTATCGAGGGTCGATAAACCAGATGGATGAAAACGGAAGGACATCAGATAAGTTAATCAGCAAAAGGCAATACAAGCATCCAGCACCTATAGAATGTTGGTGAGGAGATATTGGAAAGAAGAACCAAAAGCAAAGACCTACGCTGCCCAGATAAGTTTGACCAGCACATCGTTCGTCTTTCTCAAGTCAGCCTCATGAGCGGCCCACTGTGCCAATCGTGTGAGGTCTCTTTTGACATCATCACTCACTCCCTCCGGAACCGGTTTCCCAGATTCATAAATGGCGTTAGCTTCTGGAGACACGATTGGTCTGAAACGAAGGTACCATTCATGTTCAGGATTGAACGCCTTGAGCCTCCGCCGAGTCTTCCAGTGACCGACTAGAAATGACGGAGCGATGGAGACAAGTATTCGGGTGAGAGTAGTGACTGCTGCTAGGACGGTCGAAGACTAGAGGACCGCAGGATCATCCGTCCCCACAAAGGTTTCATCAACTTTACTTCAGCTTCTAGTTACATTAAAAAGTGACAATCAGAAAAACCACAACGAAAATAGACGAGATAAACCTTGAGGAGACCAAAAAGCAGAGCAGGCAGGGGAACTTGGTGTTTCTGTATTGTACATTCCCACGTGGATCAAATGTTCCCGGTGGATAAGAATGAAAGGTAGATCAGGCCACACGATGAGCATCCTGTAAGAAAGACCAGAGAGCAAGATGACAAAAACGAAACAAACAGATACCGACTGACCGGACTACTATGGAATGCTCGAGATTGAAGCCCGGCTGTCCAGCTGAGTGTTCCTCTTTCTCTTTCTGAGCCTGACCAACTGATGCCTATTTGGTTGGGACGTATCATCCCAAAGTTACGCATGCCGGACGATGGTTGCGATAAAACGAACGGAAAAGGCCGAAACGGGATGAGACTCGGTCGAGGGCGAGCGAGCTGGATGGGCAGACGAGGTGGATGCCTGAATCTGGCCATCTTCGGGAGATCGGTCCTTCGTGTCTGTACGACAAGAGGGCGAACCAAAAAAAGATGAATATGGTTGACGAGAGTCGTGATGATGGATGGATGGTGTTCATGGAATCGTTTCACTTTTACCGCTAAAACTGTCTGTGGGAGCTTTCATCTCGCTTCCTATTGGGCTCCGTTTGTCTGGTGATACACATACATCTATATACACAGCCGAACATGGACTGTATCTCATACGATGTTCAAGCCCAGCAACAGCTTTGCGTCTCTCTGGGACGTAAGGAAGAGAAGTCGTGCTGATGGAAAATCTACGTTCTCATCTTTCCTCCGTCATCCGCCTAGTCGGGACTTTTCGGCTTCTCATATATGCTTTAGAAGTGCACTCTCTGTCTCTGTCTCTGTCTCTATGTCGACAGACCTTATCAGTAGAAGCGAGCAAGCAACGAGAACAAGATATACACTGAACAGACTGAAAAGAATCGACAACAGAAAGATAAAAAACCTTGGTATCACTTCTTCAAAGTACTACCGCCAACACCTCCCAAACACACGATCCTCCCTTCTCCTGCTCCATCTTTTTTTGACACACATCGCCGTCCCTTCATCGATCAAGACTTCTGCCTTCCGAGAAAAGATTGACAAGAGATTTAGTGCTCAGAGTGGGTGTCAAGGTTGTATCCAACGATGCTTCGTCGACCAATCATCTCGCCGATGGAGAAAAGACCGTAGGCCTGGAGACCCTGTGAAGTTGGCGGAAGATGGATCCCGATAAGTAGAAAGGCAAAGTACAATGAATAAAGAGGATCAGTTCAAAATCGTCTGATCAGATCATGCCCACAGTCCGTCATGCTATCTCGAGATTCTGACGCCCAACGATCCTTCTTTGCTCTCACGTTCCCATCTCGTTCCCTCTACCCTCTTGCCTCCTTCTTTCCAACTGCCTTCACAAACCCTTACACGACAAGACATCAAACACGTAGCAGCGACCTGAGATAGAAGACGATAACGCACGTAAAGGCCGAGGGTGGTCCACTGTCCGTTCTTTGAGATTCCAAACCAGTAGTTCTTGTCGGTGGCCTTGCCAACAGCGTTGGCCCAGGCGGAAGTGACCTCTCCGACAGAGGTAGGAGGAGCAAGCTTCTGGCCAATGTAAACCTGCTTGGCGAGCTCACCGGCGACTCGGATGTTGTAGATGAGCTTGCTCTGGTAGGCTGGAGAGAGCAACGAAGAATCGAAGGGAAAAAAAGAAGAAAAAAGCGAAAGAAGACACACGAGCAGAAAGAAAGAAAAAAGAGTCAAGCAAAAAAAAGATAAGCATGTCAGGTCTCGTAGTTCGTTCTCGTTCCTTACAGACTCTGCCTCTCTGAGTATCAACGCATCAAGAACTCAATCTGTCTGTGAGTGAACTCAGGGGAAGAAAAAAAGAACGAACGAGCGATCTTGTTGATGATCTTGGTTCCAGTCGGTCCGGCAACCTTGACGACAGAGTCCATCGCGCTCTGGGCAGACTTGGCAGCCTTATCGACCACGTTCGCCGGAGGCGGAGAAGAGGCAAACGACCTTCGGAGGGCGGTCTGGAATACGTGGGATCTGATCAGAGGAGAAGGCATGGTCGGACAAGCAAACACAAGGAAACTTGGGCGAAGAGGGATGTGGGGTGTTGGGAGGACGAGGGTAAAGGTCAATCGGAGCGGGACAAGAGGAAAAACGAAATGTCTCTTTTTCCTCTGCTGACTAATCAATCTTTCGTTCTTGCGCCTTGCACTCTTTTCTTGCTCTTATGGGGACATCGAAGATGGGTTATTAAAAAGGAAAAGGAAAGAAAGGAGCATAAAATTCGAGAGTACACCTGGGAAGGTAGACAAGTATCAAGAAAAAGATTCTACACTCAAGCGATGAACTCGAGGTTAACATCGATGGGGTGGGAAGCGCTCAACTGGGGCTTTTGCTCATACTATTTTGTTCGCCAGAAAAATGGAACATCAGATTGACGATTCACTGTATCGAATGGATTTGAAAGATCGACACGGAACTGACCTTGGCACTAAGGATTCCTCGAATGGTTACCAGGAGTTGCTGATATGACTGTTTGGGGTATTGGGCTGGCATTGGTGAAAAGGCAAACAGATAAGCATCCGACGACAAACTTGAACATGATACGAGAAGCAGGAAGGAAAGGTGATCTGACTGAGCGCTTGGATGAATGCCTAACAATCGATAGACGAACGATATGTTTAGTCAGCAGTTTTTGGAACAACAGAGAACGAAAAAGAGATTGGAAACAAAGAATGATAGCACATACATAAGACATCGCTCCGGTGGCCCGACCAGCCTCTTGAGTGTCAGCCGATGTCTGGTTATCCTTGCATCCAGAGAATTGCTGTTTGAAAGAAAAGAAGAGAAGATGCAAAACAACATTGTGAGTTGAAATGCTCAAGTACGTTTGGTTAAGCTAAGTCTTTACTTACGATACAATCCGCCGGAGAAGTTTTCTGCACAATAACGAAAGATGAGCGATCAAGAATTCAGGCAGGATAGCAAGATACAAGAACAGACCGTTTTCTTGATTCTCTCGGCGTTCGCTCCGCCCGAGTTACTGATCTTCTTGACCGTACTCATCACGCTACTGAACATACCGCTCATATCTCCCTTCAGATAAGATGTTCCCATACCTTTCGATCATTTCACACCAAGACCAAACCATTAAGTTTCATTATAAATTGTTTGCTGATTGTTGACGTTCAACATACCGAGTAGACCCTGACCGGCTTCGGCCAGAAGATTAGGCTCCTTAATCTTTCCTTCGGTCGAGTACACATAAGGCAAGTCAAGTGCCGTTCCCGAATGGCACTACAATATAAAGAGAAAAATTTGGGTCAACTTCGTCCACATGAACTGCCCAAAACGATGCTTGAACAAATGAACCGCCGAACGTACGGAATCAAAGATGGCGGTAAGTCGACAACCAGCCGGAAGAGGTCGAACCATGATATCGTGCATTTCATCTGGGGCGTGAAAACAAGCGTACAGATCGGTTGAGCATAGGCATTCTATGTAAGGAGATTCACACGATTGCGTGTTCATGCTTACCATCTATCAAGCGGAAACAACCAGAACAAGATTCAAGTAAGACTTGACTTCTACATCTGTAAAGAAATGGAAAAGGTAAAGAGATAGATGGACGAACCAACGATGTGACTGGTCTGCTTATGGTCCACAGGGTAGATTACTGCAGAAGATGTAGAGAAGTCAGAACTGAGCTATCTATCAGATAATAAGAGTGTTAACGTCAACAACATACCCTCATCGTATCCATCGTCCTCATCTGGGGAGTGAATCGCAAAGGAAACGTGCAAGTTAGCGATACAGGGTCTCAGAGAGAAATATAGTGGAAAATCTATATATGACTAACCTCCGTCAAGATCTTGGGTCTGACCACCGTGTCCAGAGTAATGGAAGAACTACTCGGCAAAGAGAAAGTAGACCGATCCGATGAGCTAGTTCCAATCTTTTTGACCATCATCGTCTTTTCCGACAGTAAAAATTACAAAGTACATACAAGACTATCGTTCGGCTGGGCGCCTTGAACCAACCAATGCATCGCCTGAATGATATTTGCCCGGGTCGGAATTTGTCTCGGGTTGGTCATATCGTCTGTCAGGACGACAATGTCTTCATCCTTATATCCAAATTGACCTATATGAAAGACGTGCACAAGGGTCAGAATCGGTCTGAGAACGAAACTTTATGGAAGATAAAACTGATGGGACGAACGGATGATGAACTGCTTCACGTTGTGGACATCATTGATACATCCGTTCAAAGCGGAGCTCGTTCCTATGTAGTTAATTCCGACCAAGAGCGCCTTTCTTTTACCGTTGCAGAGAGAGTACTTGAAGTATGGCTGCTGTTGACCACCACCGGAAGACTGGTACTGAGGACCGTAATGTTGGACAGTGGTTGGGACTGCCTGAGGAGGAGGACCTATGAAGACCAGAGTTTGAAGGTTCAAGCGTTCAATTTGCTGCACTTTCTGGACAATCCCGAGATAACATACCTGTGGGAGGAGAGAACCGGTTCCCAGAGTTGCTGCCTCCATATCTAGATGACAAAATGAAATCGAACCCTTCTATCAGTATAAAGAAACAGGACCAGGATATACATTCAGCTTGACTCACTGTTGGTTTTGGTAGCTACCTCCGTTCGAGGCATATCCACCTGCGGACGGTCTGCCAGAAATAGATTCAGAAAAAACCATATCGATTGCCATCAGTCTCTGGTCCTGATTTGAGTAGCAAATCCATCTTACCAAAGAACCAAAAAGGACGTACCGACTATAATCGTTCACAGGAGGAGGCCCAGATGCTACAAGTGTCAAAAGTCGACGATCCAACGCGCTCTATAAGCATTCTGTTCCACGAAGATCCACCTCTTTGGGAGAACAGGGTTCGAGAAAAAGCAAACTCGGAACATACGGGCTCCATAAGACTGTCCACCATATTGCCCGGGAGGCGCTCCTGGAGGCGGACCGTATGAGCTCTGATGGCCGCCGTAGCTTCCAGAGGTAGGTGGTGCTCCGGGAGGAGGTCCGTATGACTGGTGTTGTTGCTGATAGGGTGCGCCCGAAGGAGGACCGTACTGACTGAAGTACCGGAGAGAAGAGCGATTGCATGTGTCGTCAAGCGAGGTTTCATTTTCAAGATACCAGGGGTCAGTTAAAGGACCGATCTTTCAACAACAGATATGACCAAATCTCTGAGGTTTCCTCTGATTTCTCAACACGTCATCCAGTCAGAGAAGAAAGATGTTCTATAGAGAACAATGGACGAGCCAGAAGCATGGACGAGGAAAAGCAAGCTGGGTCACGAGAAAAAAAAAGGGAGTGGATCCACTGACTTGTGTCCTTGCTGACCAGGATAGTTATAAGTCCCCTGGTTATGTTGGGCTTGACCAGGATAGTTGTACATGTTCTCTTGTTTAGCTGTCTTTACGGGGTGCTCGACGCGTCGACAGACGATGACTTCGAGACTCGACTGGTCGCTTAGATGACTGTGAAGTCGAGATGGAGGTTCCGTCGCCGGTCGTGATGCAACGGGTCAAAGACTGCGGAAAATTCCTGCCGATTGTGCGCTCTTTCGTTGTGCCCAGAAGATATAGCTTGCAAGCCAATAGAGAGAGCATTTAATACAGGGAGCGCAGAGACGACTAAATAAGAATAGGAGAAGTAGATTTGAAAGGAAGATAATCTATCCAACTATTAATATTTTTGTTGAGCAGATGAAAGAATAAAAGAAGAATTTTGGAAGAATTAAGATTATGAGTGGCTTGGGTGGAAATGGATCTAGTCTCATTGCCAGCTTCAGTCGCCTTTTCGATATACTTTCGATATTGGATTATAAAGAGACAAAAACAAGAAAAGTGTAGCGAACATGGAGGAACACTTAAAGAGACACCCCAGGAGAGTTTGTTCCGTTTCCGATCTCGTTTCCATTATGGTTTCCTAATGCCTGTTGACCCTCTGACGAACCCGGTATTATGACATCTCCCTGCTGTTGTTGCTGACGATCGGCCATGACTTCTGAAGCCAAGTGGGAAGGATGTCTCGGCTGGGCAGAAGATCCACCAACGTTCGGCGAGTCACTCTGCTTGCCCATTGATGAATCTGACTGAGCGGGCGAATGGGTTTGGTTCAGCGAGGTTTGGTGTTGATGCGACGGTAGCTGTTGCTGTTGTGAATGTTGCGACTGCTGGTTCTGATGCGGTTGAAGGTGCGACGGCTGGTTTCCCCGGGGAGGTTGACTAGCTGCCTGCCTTGCACCCTCTTCAAGCCTGACGACCAGCTCGACGAGCAACCCTTGATCGACCTCAATTCCGTTTTTGTTTCTGCAGACAATGAACTCTCCGAACGCTCTTGGTCCACTGGTCAAAGAAGGCTCAGGTTTGATCACTCCATCTTGCATCAACCGGTGTTTTTCCGCTGCGGCCGAGGTATGAAGCAAGACGGCTGCTGCCCTCGTACCGGCTGCCATGGCGTCTCTGACGGCTGGATCGAAAGGAAGCGGAAAGTGGGTTCGAAGAATCTGCCAGGCCTGCCGGATTGGTAGGAATGGACGGGGGGGATTCGATCGATCGTCATCCAATCCGTTTGATTGAGCAGTGACGCCCGGTTCGGCATCAGAAGGAAGGGCGTTCACAGCCGCCAATATATCGTTGCAGAAAGCAAGCAGGCCCGGATCGGCAGCGACAAGCTTGTCATCCAGCTTGCAGCAAGCTCTAAGCCTATCCATCACACTCAGAGTCTGAGCTGGCCCATGCAAGACTGGCTTGTGGAAAGGAAATGCTGGGTCAGCTCCATTCGTGTTTGAGATATTATTGTTGTTGTTGGCAGGAACGTTTGAGGAAGGAGTCGAGCCATAAGGTGACCTAAACGAATTGGGAGACGGTGCGAAACCTGATCCAAACGAAGCTAGGTAATTCGAATGACCGGAAGGGAAGCCGACACCGCTGCTGACACCCAGGCGGCTACTCGGGCTGGATGTCCGGTTATGAGAACTCGACCGGCTCTCTGTTGATGAGCGGTGTAGAGGCGAGAATGGCGTGTTTGACCGGTGTTCCAGATGGGACAGATGAGGGGAATGTGAGATCGAGTGAAGGTTGTTGCTGTTGGTGTTGTTGTTGTTGTTTGCAGTACCATTTGAGTTGCCGTTGCCTCCGTACAACGGAGGGTATAGATCATTCAGATCGAGAGACAACTGAGATAACTGTTGCTGAGTTGGCTGGTTGAGCTGTGAAGAGCCTGCCTGTTGCTGAACGAGTTGCTGGTACTGGAAGATATCCTCCAACCGGGGTACGCCTGAAGATGAAGAACCAGCCGAGGGCGAAGGTGCGTTGAGACTAGTGTTGTTGAGGAAGGAACTGAACCTAGCATCTGCGTTGAGGCCGAGCTGCGAGTTGTTGTTTCCAAGGCCACCGCTGAATAGACCACCGTACGGACCCATCCCTGGGACAGCCCCTCCTGGCGGACGAGAAGACGCCCTCTGATGGATTCCGAACGAACCTTCTCTAGTCAGAGGAGAGAAGCTTTGAGAGCCACCGGATGAAGGGTTCCTCGATGAAGCTGGATCGACAGAATATCGTTTCCTGCCTCTACCTTGTCGACTGTCTTCGTAACCGTTACCGTTGTTGGCATGAGAGAAGTGTTCTTCAGAGCCGGGAGATCCAGAATCTGAGTGGGAATACTGGTCATCCAACCGGCTGCTCGAAGGAGAGTTTGAAGCACCAACGTCGATCAACTTTCCACGACCTGTAGGTCCGGATCTGATAGCCGGCTATGAGAGCGTGTCGAGAACGTGAATTTGAGATGGTTAGAGATAGCAGGAGTATACACCGAGTCAGAACACGCAACTTCTGTAAGGTCACGCGCGTCCAGCAGTGCCATTCGTTCTGCGAGACGTAGCCAGAGAAGAAAGATGGAGTCTCACCCTGTTGGCAGGAGGCATATGAAGCAACTCTCTGAGCTCTGCATTTTCTGATTCAATCTCCTTCACCCTAGCCTCCAAAGCGGCGAGGTGAGCGGCTCTTCTGGCTCGAAACGCTCTTTGAACCTCTCTTGCTCTAGAAGGAGGAAGGTCATTGTTTCGTTTCCGACCACGTTGTTCAGTCCGAGTATACTATTCGAATGGATGAGCGAGAAGACGAAGCGAATAGAAGAAATCATGTGCAGGCACGTGAGAATGTCGTCAGCCTAAGAAAGAGTATAAAAAGAAAGAATGGCTGCTAAAGGCAGACAGAGGACGAGGAAGGAAAAAAGAGCGAAAAGAAAAAAATGAAAAAAGCAGCCTGTAGAAGAACCAGAAAGGACGAACAGGAGCGGGTGAAGTTCCATCAGCTTGAACCGACTGCTGGTCCTGTTGTTGCTGCTGCTGCTGATGAGATGAAGACGAGGACGGATGATGAAGATGATCGGGATCCATGTCTCGTTATCTGCTCGATCGGCTACCCTCTTTATACGAAAAGGTGGGAGGATGGTGTCTTTCGGTCGAGAAAATATTTTTGGCAAAAGATAGGATACGAGGGAGTAAAATTCTACCGGTCATGTGTTACCTAAGGTATCTTAGATGATGTATATTTGATTTTAATTTGGTTCCAACCGCCTACGCGGTTCCTGAACCGCCAGATATTTGTCCTTGCCCGAGTCTGGCCTCTTCGGATAGAAGACAGCATGTTGGTGGATGTGTGAGTGTCGGAGACACGACTCGTAGGTGGATTGTGATGTGCCATGTGTGGAAATGGGTAGACGTCGTAGACAGTTTATAAAAGGCTAAACACAGAATACAGCTGACGGTCATTCTCTGGATTCGTTTCGGATCTGTCCGACGAAGAGCAAGAGTCTGCACATGATGCGATGATGGCTGCTGCTTGTTCGTCTTCTTCGGACTTGAGCTAACCCTCTTTATATATCGTCCAAACATGGCAGTTTGCTTTCCCAAAATATGTTGACACATGAAATGTTAAGAGACGAAAGATAAAGAATCGCTTAACTAATTAACAGCGACGCCGCGGACAAAAGGTCAGCGGCCGACACTCAGGTCGGACTGGGTTCTTTTTTGGTTTTGTTTTTCCTTTCGGCGTTTTTTCCTTCTTCTTCTCCCCTTGACTCCTCCTCCTCCCCCTCCTCATTTTATTCGGAAAGATCGGGTCAATTGATAAGAATTATTGAGTCCCATCCCCACCGACGATCATTTACATCGATACAGGTGTATGCCGTCATGGGTTCCTTGGATGACGCCCGCTAAAGAGTGCCTTATTTTCAGAACGACCTCGTTTGCAACCTTGTTCGTTTAGATGCAAACCACATTTTTGCCAATAATGATGATGATGATGATGATAAAACTAATAGCGACATAATAAGGAAATACATTCACTAAAAAAGTAAACAACAAAGATTAGAAAGTTAATCACAATCCCTTCAACTTTTACCCAAAGCTCCTCAAAGCGATCGCAGGAGCAGCCTTTCGCTTATCAGCACCACCAGATTCAGAATCTTCCTTCGCCCTAGATGAAGCCTCAACAGACTGTCTGATTGAACTCTCCAGTATCGACCGAGCCTCGGGATCGAGCGTACACGTAGCCTCCCGGAAGGAAGTCGGAGATTGCCCGGCTAGCTGGAGCAACTGCTGAACGACCGTGTTGTGCATCCTATTCGGCTTCTTTGGGTTCATCAGCAATACCAACGTCGGTAGTAACACTACGTATCCTCGAGTTTCTATCCGTCCATCAATCGAGATCATTTCCCACGATATAAACATGATTCGTTAGCATATCCATCAAGTGCAAACTAGATCAAATCATTCACGGTATATAAGCAAAGCGGACGAAACAGATACTGACTCTGAGATTCCTCACCGAGAGCAGACACAAAACTGATGAACGTCTTGACTACTTCTTCCAACCCTCCGAACCTGGTCCCAGCTTCTGGCTCGTCCATCACTTCAAGCGATCTCGCAACGTACGTCACCAAGTGCGGGATTAACTGACCCACGCAGTGCTGAACCACCGGGCTCCCTCGACTCGAAGTCACAAACAACGTCTTTGTACACTGGATCGCGGCCATCGAGATTTCGTCCTCCTCGGCCGATAATTTCTGGCCAATAATCTCACAAGTCCGTTCGACCAGTGCGCGACCGACCTTCAAATCCGAAGGTAGACCTGTCATCAACAACACAAGCGCCAACAGGTTGTTCCTCACTTTTGCCACCGCTACCGGACCGGACCGACCTCTCATCTCGTCGATATGCAATATGCAAGCAGAGAGTAATCCGTGAAGAACCCGGGGGTAAAGCTGACTGCCAGCCTGTCGAACGCTGTACGCCCGATCGCACAACGTTTTGACCATCGATATCGTCGGTCCAGCCAGATCCGCCTTCGATGTCTCGTCCTTCAACAGATCAGAATAAAGATAGATGGCCACACACAAAAGCTCCTCTCGTTGACCGATAGGGAACACGTCCACAATATTCATGTATGCCGTCAGCGACGTCTTAATCAGATCGATCCGATCCAACGCAGTTGTCGAGCTCCAATCTATAGCAAGGAAGGCATGATGGAGAACCTCAGTCACACCACACGATGGCATATCCATAAATTCAAGGCTCATAGAACGTACAAGGAGGGTTGCCGTTCAAAGACGGCACGGCCTGTCGTAGAACGTACGTCACGATAGCCAAACAACGAGACAGCTGACTGGTTTCTTGTTCGACCGTTCTGTGTCCATTAGAGACAAAAAGAAAACGTCAGTCCATGGTTTGACTTGGTTCAATCACTTGGTCTCTTCTAAAAGGGAAAAGAAAAAAAATCATACGCACGAGGATGCGTTCAGGTTCAAGATCGAGGCGTAGTCTTTGACAAACGAGGCGAGAACCATGACGAGCCGGGCCTGAGCGACTGGCGGGGCCGTCATCGCGAGTCTGTAAAACAATGTGCACAACTCCTCAAAGATTGGTCCCTGACTCAAAATTGAGCCTGAGAACCGGCGTCCAACCAAATTCCTCAGCGCTTCCAAAGCGATCAATGGGACCGGTATCTCTCGGTCGGAAGTTGCATAACTTGCGGCTTCTCCTCCTTGATTAGCAAGCGCCTCGAATGCCAAGCCGTATAGCACAAAGAAATTCGTAGTCGGTTCGGTTCGATCTCCATCCGACGGAGACACGATTATAGATCCGGTCGAGGTCTCGCTTGGATCGAGTCCGTCCATAGCTCTGACAAGTGGGGCATCATCATCGTCGGAGTCCATGACGGTCGCAATTGCTTGTAGGATAGGTGCCCATGAGGCTTCGTAGTAGGGCAACAGGACCTCTCGACCCACTCCCGTTGTCATTGGATCGGCCGAGGATCCTATTGAAGATCCAGGCCCAGCTTCCGGATCGGTTCGTAGTCGAGCAAAGTCTCGAAGGGCAGTCACCCAGAAATGGACTAGCATGGCTCGATGAGGTCCAACAACGTTTCGAAGGTACGTCTGTTTGACGCTCGACGACTGTAAGTTTGCCCAGGCAGTCATCGTTGAGATCTTGAGCATGATCGCAGCGTTGATCGACAGATCTTTGACTTCTCCTAACGAGGTCATGTTCGCATCTGTTGCAATCAGGAAGCAAGGTTAGCGAAAGAGCTGATATAACCCTTCTGTCAAAACAGTACCGCATAGTTAAACCAGCTACCAACCTTGGAAAGAAGAGAGTGCGCTCGTCAAAAGCTTCAATATACGTCCCATCCGCTCAACCTCCTTCACTACTCCACTACCGACGAAAACAGCACAGAGCTGAATTGCACTCGCCAAAACTTCTGGTGTAGAGTCTGAACTAAAGGCGGGCGTGAGTGCAGCAGCAATAGGTGCTTGATGTTGCTCTAGGAGCAAAGCCCCTTCAAAGTCCGGATCTGGAGAGGCTCGGAAATACTACGAACACACAGATATCGAAACACGCGTAATCAGAAATCAGGATGCGAAATGGGACAGGAATACGACATATGTCAGAGCTCACTTGAATAACATCCTTGAGAACAGTTAAGCCTTGCAATCGGATCTCTATCACCTGAGCTGTGGAAGCCGAGAAAGCGGTCTTGATGAGATCTCCCACTCGAGTGACGAGCATCAATTTCGGGTTGATTCCCATCTGTTTGGCCATTGACAAATTGAAATGCTCCGCTCGGCCGGATGCCACGACAGCTAAAACGACTTCATGCAAGCACTGAAGGGCAAATAGCTGAGTCCTCCACCGCGATGTCAACCTGATTCCCGCGGCTTTTCCAGCTTCAGATGTGACAATCGACTGCACTTCCTCGTCCTGAAGTTTATGCGCGTTCGATGGGTCGGCTAGGGCAACCTGTTGCGAAGCCGTCGTACGGTTCATGATTCGCTGACAAAGATCGATCCATCCAGAGGGAGCAGCAGCAGAAGTCTGTTTTGTCCAGTTGAGAATCACGTCACGAACGCCTTCGATACTGGGGTCGTCGTCCAGTAACCCAAACAAGTCTTCTACAAGCTGGTTTCCACCGATCTTTGACATCAGAGGAGCATCCCTCTGAACCAGTTGGTAGAGAGCATCAATCGAAGCAATTTTGAGAGGCCGTCGGGTAGAGGCAAGGTGAAGACGGAAGGATGCGACCAATTTGGGCACATCGACTTGTTTCGGAGCAAACATCAAGAACTGTTGTTGACATTTGATAGCCTCTACCGAGATTCCTTCATCGAGTTCGAGTGAAAACTCATTGACCATGATGAATGCCAGCGAGCGAACAGTACCAGCCTCCTGTAATTCTGGACCCAGCACACCGAGGATGGCGCTGATAATCTTGCAGACGGCCTGATAGGCAGGCAAATCTCCTCGGATATTGACGCTGTTGAGAGTTCCCCCTTCGGGCTCATGCAGATCTGTGAGATAGATGTTCACGAGCTGACCTAACGTGCTCGAGATAAAAGGAGAGTAAGATAATGAGGAAGCAGTGACAACCTTGGCAAGTGCAGTTAAAGCCCAGAAGTGAACCACAGGGTGGGGATCGTTCGCAAGCGAGTTTAATATGTTGACCATTGTCTTGAGGAGTGGACCACCGATCAAACTACCAACGTGGGTATAAATTGTGCCAAATGAAAGCGCACAACCAGCCCGTGATTCGGGGTTTCGATTGTTGACAATCTGATCTACGAGCCATTGGATCTGAGCATTCAAGAAGGACGTTGCACTAAGACTGCTTAGACGTCCAATGCCTTCACTTCCAATTGATCTCAGCGTGGAGTCACTATCAAGAATTGCATCCTGATATGAAAAGAAGAGAACATCATCAGTTTGTGATGTCGTGGTATGAGGTTCAGGCTTTTGAAATAGAGTTACCTGCAGTAACTCCTTCATAACTCCGGCCACTTTCAAACTACCCATGGCATCCCTTGCCGGTCTCCCTGATTTGACGACATTTCGTAAACTTCTCCTCAGAGCCTCAACAGAGTTCACAAACACTGCCATCTTACGTCCTGGATTCTTTTCCAGTTTAGTGGATTTGACTTGAACGACCATCTGAGATATCGTCTTTGCCTGAAGGTCTGCATCTTCACTAGGAAAGACAAGAGCAAACAACTCGATGGCGGCGTCTACGACGGAAGTCAAAGCTGGTGCAGGGGAGGGTAACGGCTGTTCGATAGATACTAGATTAGAGGCGTCAGAGGAGGAAGAAAAGCAAAGCTCTAAAGCATCGTATTCCAACGATCCTAGAATTGGCGTATGAAGCTAATTTGGATAAGAATGAAAACCGGAGATATTTGAGTCAAAGGGTTGTTCACAGGACACTTGACTAATAGCAAACATACCGAGCTGGAGATCTCAACCTCGACCTGATCTCGATGCAATCCATTGTCTTCCGTAGCACGTCTCACTCTTCTTCCGGTGTTCGAGTTTTCTTCCCCTTCCCCATCACCAGGGAACTCGTCACCCCTAACCAAACTGGTGACTCCAAACGCGTATCCATCCACTGCCGCCCAAACGCCTGCAAAGCTTCCTGCACTAGCGGCAATTGCCGCCTGAGCTGCTGATCCAGCATATCGTTCCGGCTCGGCAAATACCTCAAGTGTGGCGCTTACCAAGGTCGTTCGGAGGGACTCTGCCGCTGGACTCTGTGCAACTACTGTAAAGCATTGGAAGATTCGTCGACGCAAGTTGGATTCTCTTTCGAGCAAGCTAAGAGATGTAGGAGGGGTAGTCGAGAGAGTCGGGATAGGCTGGTCTCTCAGTGCTTCGGAGTGCAGACTGGAAAACGAGTTGATGAAAGTGAGAGTGTTCGAAAGGAGGGCAATCAGCCTTCGAGCCACATCCAGATTGACCAGCTGTACATAGTTGTGCCTCAAGAAAGAAAGCATAGAGGCAAGCGTTGCTTCCCTAACATCTAACAAAAATTTCCACTCGGATGGTGAACGAGAACCGACTGAAGAATCCTTCGAAGTTGGCTTGGGTAGCGCATTTCGCCAGAGGACTAGCAGTTGAGGCAGATGCAACTTCACAAAGCTTGGCCCTAGCGTCATGAGTGACCCAATGAGTGTCCAGGCCACTTGAATCTCCACGCTCGCCAGCGCAACATCGTGCTCGCCCGCACGTTTCAACAACGAGATTGCTAAGTCCATGATAGTTGCCGAGACATCGTATGAGACATAGAGTGGCCTCTCGGGGATGATGGCTACAAGAGCTGAGATGGCAGTCGAGTGACCAATCATTCTTATCGAAATGTCGGACGGAGCGACAGGAGTGATCGACATACTAATCTCCTTTGTCAACTCGCTCACCAGTGTTCCCATGACACCGGCGAGCTTCAGTGGAGTTGAGTGGCAGAAACATCTCAAGCACCAAGCGGCTGAGACTCGAACGGCTGTAGACGGATGAATGATCAACCTGAACAAGGGGTCCAGAAGGACTTCCTGGACAGGTAAAGGTGCGTTTCCGAGCTGATCCAATAATCCTGCGACTTCTGTCAAGACAGGTACGAGAACTCCAGCAGGAGGAGGGGGCACAGATTGATTGGGAGGCATCGATGGGTATTTTTTGAGATAGTTCGTAGTGAGCTCTCGGATGGCTTGAATCTGACTTTGCTCTGACAAGAGCCGGACCCCAATCTGAACTCGAAGTAAGACCCCTACAGATTTCCGGAGAAGTAAGATCTCTTGCCTAGAAGTATTGGTCGAGTTTCTCGAGTGAGAGATCAGATCGATAAGAAGGTGTCGAGATATCTCTGGATAATGCGCCTCTACGTAGTCTGAACCAAGAGTAGCAAACAAGGTTGCATAGACCTCGATCAACGTGTTCCGAAGTTTTCGGGAGCTGCCAACCTTATTGAAAGGCACAGAGAGGACTTTGAACATCTCGTTTAGAGTGAAAAGTGTCTTGTTTGCTTCGGATGTTGAGCTGGGGGCGGGCCGGCTATCTTCCTCGTCGTTGTCATTGTTTCCAGTCGAAGACTTCTTTTTGTTGCTTGGAACAGTTGGTGGGGCGGAGCCTTCTTTTTGTGTGTAAGCAAGGAGGTGAGCAATCAACAGAGCGATGGAGCGGCGCGTAGGTGAATCGGAGGTATCGAGAGACTTTATCGCTTGGTTAAGAAGCGGCTCGATCTCGGACAAGTTGCTAAGGAAAGGAGTTGATTGAAGAATCGTGAGTAGAGTCTAGGTTTTGAGAGGGGAACGATTCACCGGTCAGTTGTGCAGAACACCAAGACCATACTTTGCCAACAATCACTTACATCAGCGCAGACACGTTGGATACTCAGAGCTTTGTCACTCAAGCCATTTCGAAGCTGTTTGAGAATGTCTCTGGCTGCCTGGTCCGAGACGGCCTTACCCGCTTTGATAAATGACTTCTTGAGTGTGAGTATGGCATTATACCTCAAGATGACCGGCTGTTGAAAGAATTAGGAGTCAGTCTTGCAGATTGAATTACCTAAAAAGGAGATAGACTCACGTGAGATGATGCTCTGAGAAGCTTGATGGAGTGTAGACAAATGTCTGATATAAACGACATATTGTTTTCGCCCAACTCCCTCATCACCTCTCCAACCACGTACCAGCATGCTCTGAATGGCATGTATATTATGACCATAACAACATCAGATACGGGAGCTAAATATATCTTCTAGATAACAAAACACTGTAGACGTACACTCGCACTTCCTTATTCGCTTCTCCTTTGATCTTTCCTGTGCTTTCTCCGGATGCTACCTTGAGGAGCTCTCTCATGAAATCAAACAAGCTTCGGTTCTCGGATACTCGATGAAGGAGAACTAGACATCTGGCTGCAAGGTTTCGGATGGGTCTGCCTGGTGCTGGGGATGTTGATGTGAGAATCTGAAGAAGGGTAGTTTCGAGATTGGACTGTTGGGGTTTAATCTCATCCTGATCAAAAGAGATGGGTGAATGCGTTGCGAAGTGTGATCGTTAGATAGGCCTGCGAGGACACGGGGTTGACTGTGATCGATAACAAGGATGTTAAACTCACTATGGACAAATGTGCCAACGCTTCCTCTGCAGTAGATAGAAATTGGAGTATATATAAGTGAGCCTGATCGGAGGACAACTTGGTCTATCAATGAAACATAGACATTAAGAGGAAACGAGAGAATGTATCAGCCCGAAAGACAACGGAAGTTTGGGTCGATGAAGGATGAGATACGAAGAACAGGTTCCACGAAATACGAACAGATTCCACGACCAAATCGTCCGACGAGTAGGACCCAGGCTCCATTGATGTGTGCAAGGTATGTGACGTTCAACAAAAGTGGCCAGTGTGATGAGATGGTGATGGTCGAGGGCGTGAGTAGTGTTCGGATGGATGTAAGAACGGAAAACGAGTGTTCCATTAGAAAAAGTCAACCGGGTTTCCTAATGGTCGATTAGAGAATTTTTCTAATGGAACGGCGCGTGCCTAGTTGTGCCTAGTTGTGCCTAGTTGTGCCTAGTTGTGCCTGTTTTCCAATGAGCCTCCTCCAGTTTCCTTTCGTCTCTTCTCTTTCTCTTCTCTTCTTTCTATCATTCCCAGTTTTACATTCAACATACCCACTCCTGTTCGTTTCCTTGGTGAGTATCCAAGCCTTCTAGAGCTCTCCTTCTTGTCTCTTTGTTCTCCTGTGTACTCTGGTTGGGCTAGGATAGAGTGTCAAAGAATTCTCCGGGAGCGTTCATCTCTTCTTCATAAACATCCTCTTCTTTCATTCCGGCCATCTCGAGATCTCAAAGGTCCGCTAGACATGTCCGATTGGCATCGTTTTCTTTGCTGGATCAATCACATGTTGGTCTCTGTTCATCATGGCCTTGTCTTGGTCTGGCTAACCTTTGTTCTGCTTTTTCTATGCAGACAAACCGTCATAACAGGCTTGATCGAGTCCCAGTCGATATCCTTTCGCCGGGCATCTCAGACCATACACACCAGGTAATATACGAAGGATCTCTCTTTCAATACCTCAGCCTCTGTCATCATCTTCAGGTATGTGCTTTACCCCAACCAGGCATCCGAGGATCCATTCTAATCTCGAAAGACCTCATACTCAACAATATCTTCATTCTCTTTGCCTTCCAGATCACAGTCCTAGTCGTTGTGTGATCTCTCTGATACCATCCTCCTGTTTTCAACTACAAAGCCATTTGCGGCTTAAGCTTTACCCTTGACACTATTCAAACCTATAGTATAACCAAATCTACTGGATACATCTTTCATGTCGATCAAGAACGCAAAGTTGAGACGAGAAAGCGGTAATGGCCCGATCGGAGGAGGCGGGGGAAACGTATCATCTCCAGCTCCCCCTGGTCAGCAACGGTAAGTAGAGCTATCTCAAATATAGACATACTCCAAAGCTGGAGACAGCAAGGGAGAAGGAAGTTTTGCAGCTTCGTATCTGTGTTCTGACTTCGCTGTTCTCTATTGCGAACATCTTTTTCGTTGTGTTCCTCCTTTGTTCGCCCTGTTCGATCCAATCACCTCAAGTCGTCAATCATTCCGACCAGCAAATCCTCCACAGCCTACCACTCCCAGTTCTAGCCAACAGACCTTGAATACTTCTCTGCCACCACCAACGACGTCTGCTAATGGGCCTCGTCCTGCTCGACCTCCTATGTCGTTCGCGTCAGCCGCCGGGGGAGCAGGGTCATTCAAATCGTATGCGAACGCTGGGAGACCCTCTCTGCCTGCCTCGTCACCTTCAGCTCCGGCTGCTCCCACGATTTCTAATCCTACACCTCCTCCTTCCAAATCATCGATGCCTTCTGCGGCCTCGCCGGCATCATTCAGCACAAACGAGAAAGAAGCCACCCCAAATTCTGTCGATAAAGCACCTGTGACCGAAATCTCTTCCACACCGTCTGCTGCTCCCACGACTGCCCCTCGTGTGTCTGCAGTATTGGATGACCCAGCTGTTGTCTCGTCGGGGTCTCGGCCTCCTTCAGCTGCTTCTTCCATCTCTGCGCCCAGCCTCACGGAGCTCATCGTTAGTATTGTCTTGACCTTATAATTTGTACACAAACAAACTGATACTGTTGATGTCTCTCTCGACGCATACCCCTGCGATTGTCTCATACAGGGATCCAAAATCGCATTGACCCACAAGTCAATTATCTATGAGGGAATTCTTCAATCAATTACGCCTACAGGCGAGGGGAGTAACTCTGACAGGACTGTGATCATGAGGAATGTCAGGGACGTTAACATGCCTCCCAACGCTTTTAACCGCCAGATGGAGTTCCCCGAGAAAGACGTGAGCGAGGTTCGTAAGGCACTGGCATCAGGCATCACTCCTCCCGGATCTGCTACGGGTAGTTTGAATAGAGGCGGCAAAGATGGTATGTTTCCATCTCGTGTGGTTGGATGTGTGCTAGCAGATAGCCCGATACACTGTCATCGCCGATCTTCTTCAAACTGACTCATCGTTGCGCGAATTCCATCATTAAGGCTTCCGAACAGATACCGATATCTCTCATTCCACCCCTTTTGGAGAAGAGCGAACTCTTCAACCCTGGTCTAATGATTTGCCTGTTCAGACTACCGGCAAGATGGACTCTGACCTCGAGACATTCGGCACTTACAACGGTGGAGGCAAGAAATCATGGGATCAATTTGCAGAGAACGAAAAAAGGTTCGGAACTCGGACAGACTTTGATGAAGAGTTCTACACTACGAAGCTTGATCGAACTGGAAAAGACTACAGAGAAAGGGAGAAGAAGGCCGAGAGGCTGGCAAACGAGATCTTAGGGGTAAATACTACTTCTTTCTTCTCTTATGTCATAGGTAGAACATACAAGCATGATGAAATAGACTTTACGAGCCACTTACTGATCAACATTCATCTCGTCTATCCGGTTCATATGTAGACCACATCCTCTAACCCGCACTTGCAGGAAGAGCGAAACCAGGCCGTACAAGACTCGACCTTAGGAGAAGAGGAGAAGTAAGCCTCATACTTTCTGATTGCAGGGCTATCAGCCTCTTTTGCCAAGCCGAACTTATCATCTAGTCTATTCGCTTCTGATCTTATGTAAACCTTCTCTGCTTCAGATACTCGGGCGTTATCCGGTCGGCCAACGCTTACGTACCTCCAAATGCACGACGACCCTCGGCTGGAACTCCCCCTATCGCTCCTCTCTCAAAGCCATCTGTCCCTGCCCCATCAGGTGCTGCCCCTGCGGCTTTAACTGCTCCGAAGAATGGCGTAGCGAACAAGACGGACACCTCTGCAGGAAACAAGGAGGAGCCCAGCAAGCTGAAAATACCTAATGTTGGAACAGCTGAACAGGGAAATCCGACCATCAAGATGTCCGCGGAGGATAGTCCTGTAAGTTATGATACTTCTTGCCTGCTGATTCTCAAGTTAGTATGATCTGACGTCCTACTGATCTCATGCCCTTGTCTCGATTCAGAGCGTTGAAAAGTCGGCCCTTTCCGCATTCCATGACTTTGTCAAGTCAGATCGACAAAGGTTGGAGCAGAAGAAGAAGCAGCTAGAGGGGAAAGCGAAGACAGAGAAGGATAAGAGACTAAAGGAGTTGGTCAAATTTGGCCAGGATTTTAAGGTCAGCACCTTCAGTTCTTTCAGCATGTCCTAATTTCTTCATCGTGTATATCAGGCTAATGACCTGTCGTACTCCAACAATGATTTTGATTTCTAGCTCAAAACGGCCATCCCCTCCGATTTAGTCCCTATTCTAGCCAAGGATTCCGATAAGCAGAAAGCCATAGTAGAGAAGGCAGCTGCAGACGCGTTAGCAGCTAAGACAGCAGCTCAGACGACCGCCAATGCTTCCCCATCTGCCAAATCTACAACTTCTCCTCTGAACCCCATCGTGCCTTCTCTGGTGACGCCTGTGGCAAACCCTCCGACAGCTACTCAGTCCCCTAGGGCTATTCCCCCCAAGTCTTCCCCCAGAGGCGGGATGGTCATCCCAGACATTCCCCCATTCAATCCAAACAAGAGCAGGACAGCGGCTAGTAGCACGCTCGCGACGAGCCAATCCGCACTGGGAGTTACTGTTCCTGTACCTGGATCTCCGACAGGCAGTGCGACTTCGAGCCAAGCAGCATTGGCCAAATTGAACGCTAACGCGCCAACCTTTGTGTTCAAGCCAAGTCCTGTATGTTAACTCCACGACCAAAGAACGAAATGAAACCGGACACGAACTGATCTTGTATTTCTTCTTATTCTCATAGGCTACTCCTGTCAAATCCCCTCCTGTCCGACAAATCGTAAGCAGCTGGATCAACTAAATATTGCGCTTTGAGTTCATGAGCTGATACGCTTCTTACGGCAATCTTGATTCTTCCCAGCCTCCTTTCCATGAGACGCCTAAACCGCAATCAGCTGCTCAAATTCAGCTTCCTCCACCTCAGTCTCTTCAGAAGTTGCCTGCTCAGCCGAGCTTATCTCCCGTTCAACCTGTAGCCTCAACCTCTCAATCAGTATCTTCGACACCCAACCCGTTCTTCGGCACCAAGCCGTTGAAGCGGTTCGAATTGCCTGTCAATGTTCGAGAAGACTTCAACCCGCATCGATTGTCTAAGCTCTCTTTGCCTAGTACTTATCGTAAGTCTTTCTTGAGCCTTGATGTCTCTTTGAGTATCTGATTGAACTAAGTGCGTCAACATGATTTTTGTGATAATCTTGTTTGTAGCCTCCAATTGGTCTTTCCCTGGGACGTCATACAAGAAACTGTTCCCTCTTGTATTCACTATGCCTGAACAGGAATTCCATCCTGACGGCGGCCATCCCCACTCTGGCATGGGCATGGGCAATAACATGACCCCTCACATGGGCTCTTCGCCCGGACACATGCATGCTCACCTTCAACACCAGCAGGGCCAGATGTTCCCTCCTGGTTACTCAGGCTACTACCCTCAGTATCGTTTCAACGGTCCTGTTAGTCATTTCGTTTCATCTTTAGAAACGAAAATATAAAAGAATCTGTTCGCCTTGATCTATAATTACTAATAGAAATTCATCGTGCATCGTCGTTGCCGAAACGTCCTTTACCAGATGGGTCAGTCCCCAATGTCTATCAATGGAGCTGCTGGCTCATTCCCGGGCAACCAAGGGAACGCTGGCTTCGCTCATGCTCAAGGAACTAGTCCAATGCATCCTGCTGGCGGATATCTTCCTCAGATGTTCTCAAACGGAACAAATGGGGGGAACGGAGGAGGTCGAGGTGAATTCCCGCCTCCGATGGGTGTCCAGGCAGGTGGACCACCCTACGCAATGGGTCCAGTCATGGTAGGCATGCCACCTGGCACCCAGGGGATGTTTGCTCCTCGTGAGTCGTCTATGTTTACTTTTTCCATCTTTGCTTTGTAGGAGCGAGCCATCTTGAGACAATGGAAATCGCTTACACTTTTTGTGTTCCTTCTTTCCTGCCTTCTTGTTCTACTCTTTCCAGACCCTGGATATGGCCAGCCCCAGGGGTTCGCTAACGGATCTGGGCGAAACGCTCCGATGGGTTACTACCAGCTCCAGCCTGGTCAAATGATCAGTCCCCAAAGTACGTGTCGACGCTCCACGTCAAGATGCCTTTGATCAGAACTTTGCTGACATAGTTCTTCTTTTGTGTCTTGAATAAACAGTGGGACATGTGTATCCTTACCCGCCAAACGGACCTCAGGGAGGACCACCCCCGCAAGGCGTCTTGTTTGGAACGTCAACGCCGACACCGAACACTGGAGACGGCGGCCATTGAGGGAGACTTCTGAAATTTTAGGATCGATCTCTCGGAGGCAACGAAGAAACCATCATTAATATTTTATCAGGAGACGAGTTGGTGCGGAGATGGAGTAGGGGCGAGTAACAGATGTAGACTGCGGAACTGGGCGAAGGCGAACGGGAGGTTCGTGTAGCTTTCGTTGTGAAAATCTTCTCTTACTTTGTCTTATATTGCGCGTTTGTGGTAGGCGAAGAAGGTGGGAGATTTGTCGGTCGGTCGGATGAGTGGTTGAAGGGTGTTGTGTATCGAATGAGACGTTTCTATCACATTTTGTGTGGCTGCAAGTAGAACAGTCAGAACAGGTTTGAAAAGAAGGACCTGTCTTATTGATTGAATACAGGTTTTCTGAAGAGGAGACAGGAAGACAAAAGGAAAGGAAACGTATGTATAGATGTATGAAAACATAAAGAAAGGTCAGGCGTCTAGAAAAGAGAAAAATTTGGAGAGAAGCAAGTCTGTCTAAAGTGTTCTTCCGGGGGAAAAAAAGTGAGAAGCGGATAAAATGATATTGGAGCTGATGTTTTCTTCGAAGACATCGAGTGATCTTTGAACGATCCGACTTGGTGAGAGGGCCCAAAGGAAAGACGGCCAAGTACAGGGAAAACATCCATGCTCTAAGCAGGGGATGGGATTCGAACTAACGGACCCGCGAAACGGATGATTTTCTTTCGAGCGTAGTAGTTGAGAAGTTTCTGTTTTCACGCAGGTACAGAAGCGCGCATGCTTGGTAAATTTGGAGCATCTTGCTTGTTGAATGGGATAGAAAGGCACCAAGAAAGATGAATCAAGTGTGGTCTAGACATACATGGGCCACTAGATAGTAAGTCGGAGTGGAATACCAGAAAGAACTGGGAACTTCTTTCGAGTAAGTCGACTCAAAGTCTTGTCCAAGCTACAAAGAAAAGATGGCGATCAGCCTGAAAAGCCCAGAAGAGGGGGGAGAGATGACGAGAAAAGAGCAGAAAGGACAGACTCTATCTCGGACGCCTCTCCAGATGGCTGGTCGATCCGTCAGAATCCACTGACATCCCAATTTTGAGGCAACACACATTTCATCTACCCGGTTAACTGTCCATACACCAACAGACTTTCCTTCCTGTTTTGCCTTATCTAGAAACCTCTGGCCGGTAGAGGTCAATAGCAAGGGAAACGCGACAGAAAATCCGGTGACGTGTGGGAAAAAGTATTCATCAGCAACGGAAAGGGAGGCGGTGATATGGATAAGGGTCGCTGTAGGCAAGTGTCGTTTGGCGGGAAGGATGAACGAGGGATGCCTTTGTCAACATGTTGGAAGAGACAAACGGAAACATGCTGTAAGCACTGAGCGAATGATATCAAAACACGACAACGAAGGACCATTACCAGAGTCCAAGGATGAGTCTAGGGGCGAGATCAGTTTCCCAATTAGGTATTTTCCTGATTGATGTCCAGTTTGACTTCCGTCAGTCGAGCAACATCTCTCTATCTGATGAAACACGGACCAAGGTGAGGTATCTACTTGACAAGTCTGGCCATGAGCTCAAACAACCTCTCTGGTTCGTTCGAGGGCTTGATATCCACCTATATTCGACCAGACATGCAACCAAAGTCAAAAGTGTTCAGCAGGTCCGGTTTGCCGCTTGACCAATGAACTCTGACGCACGTTGAACTTGATATGTTTGGCATCTGGCCGCATCAATAAGTCCAAGGCTTGTTCAAACAGAGGAATTGGCTGATGAGGAGCTTTCAACGTCCGTACTTTGCTACATATATACAGATAGAGAGAAACAGACTCGGTGAGCAGACCTGAACGTTGAAACTGAAGGAAGAACGTGCGAACCTGATACAATCTTCCCAAGGCAGCTCGGCGATAATGCCAGATCCATCAGTCGTCCGTTCGAGCGAAACATCATGGAACATGAGGATTCGGTCGTCGGATGTAGTGTGTACATCTGGTATGATGAGAGGCGCGCAGAACGTGAACAAAAATCAAAATCAACATGTCAGAGTTTCACTAGGGAGAGGTAGAGAGGAGAAGGAAGGAGTATTTACCACTCTCGATACAGTCACTGCCTTCGGCGATGGCGGCCTCGAAACTAGCGAATGTGTTTTCCGGAAACTCTGCTGAGGCGCCTCTGTGTCCCCAACATTCTGGAAGTTGACCGTTCATTTCACGAGGAGAAAGAAGAAGAATAAAGAGAGAACAGGATGAGATCAGAGAAGGTGAGGTGAGGTGAAGTGAGGTGATGAACGATGAGTGATTGATGTTGTTCGGTCAGTTCCCAATATAAATTCAAACTCGCTCGGTTTCTTTCGTCACCTTTGTCGTCATCACCATCACCAACATCTCCAAACATCAAGCTCAACTCAACATGTCCTCTCAGACGAGCCTGCTCGATCTCGTGCTAACCTCTAAACGAGCACTTTCTCAAGCTCAGCATGTTCGTTCCCAGGTTCTTCTCGTGCGCGACAAAGTCGACCAAGGGTGTTCCCTATGGGCCGAGACGATAGCGACCAAGGCGGAAAGGCAACATCAGCTCTCGGTCTGTATGCTACGTTTTATTCTTGAAATTCTGTGAAACATCATTGATATTCTATTTTCTACTCTGTATCCAGGTCCTCTCAGGTATCTCGATAAAGATGCAAAGTGAAAATCATCAGTTGCTCGGAGAGCTTGAGGTGAGTTGTTTCCGCTTGCAGTGTGCGTGCGGGAGTATGTACAGATGAGACTGAGTCTTCCGGTTCACACGTATTTAGAAAGCGAACGAGACCAGGGAACATCTCTTGCTCTCCCTTTCTCAAACTCTGTTGTCTCTTTCCCAAACAATTGTTCCTCCCTCGATTCACCAGAATCTAGTAGCTTCATCCAGCTCGCTTTCTTCTTTATTTGGGGACAATCTTGACCGATCATCTACCCGTTCCGTAGTGGCATCTGAACTACCTTCATCGAAGGAGAAATCAAAGACGCTACGGGATTTTATTGATGAACAAGGTCTAGACCGGCTTGTTGACGAATTGGATCTTGAACAAGAGGCGATCGAGACCGAATTGGAAGTCCTTCTCTCACTACCAAGCTCGGTTCTATCCTCGACGGATGCCGTCATCTTATTGAACGGCAAAGTGATCACCGACCGAGAAATCGAGACAATAATTCGGAAGACGAAAGCTGAGCGAAGCAAAATTGTTGAGGCTGTTGAGCAAGAGATAGATGGTCTAACAAGGCACTGGGAACAGGTATCCCGAGCGATGAAGGAGGCAGGCTGGGAGAACGAGGCAGATCATGGACGGGACGATGGTAGGTATGGAGTAGAGGACGAAGAAGAACTCCAAGGTATGATCTTTTTGACCTCAACTTTTGAAAGCACCGTGTCCTAATCATACTCATGAAATTTCATTTCTTTTCTTTTTATTTTGTTTTGTTGAACGATTAGTTCTGATGGAGGATACCGCTCATCTGCCGCTTATTTTGAATGATATCGAACATATGCATCAAGCCATGATTCGTCTTGAGTAAGCTAGAGTGAAAGCCTCACAACCTAATCCGTCCCTACTAATTCTCGATTACTTCTCTCCAACCTTGACAACCCAGCTCAAGTTTGCGACCTCCTATAGCCATCCACCCGCTGACGGTTCCAGATCCAACTCCGACTCTAAACCAACACAAAGCCGCTCACCAAACGATAATATCAGCTCATTTGCCCAACCTGCAATCAAAGTTTCAGTCAGTCGAAGATCTCAACACGTCATTCATTCAGTATAGGGAAGCATTTGGTGCGCTCTTGTTAGAGGTTGATAGGAGAGAGAGTGCGAGGAGGGAAAGAGAACATGTAGTGAGTGGATGGCAAGAGATTATGAGGAAATGGGAGGCCGGTTAGTCTTTAAAAAAAATTCTTTGTTTTTGCGTCTGTCCGTCCTTTCGAATGCATCAACTGATGTTTTCCTTTCTCTCTGAATCAATCGACATTATGACAATGTCAATAATTCAAAATCGCAGAGGAGGATGAACGACGGTCGGTGTTTTTGGAAGACTGGGCAGATAGCCTACCGGCGGATCTGTGTCCGTCAATTGGAGAGTCGATGGAAAAGTGGGATATCAAACTATCAGAATGAGCGTTTTGTCAATGGATCTATCTGTCTCTTACCGTCTCAGCAGCCATGAATTTTCCATTGTTCTCATCTGTGGAACTGCGATGTTGAGTAAACAATCGTGCATGTTAATTGTAGCGTAGCACTTAATCCTCTGAAGCTCAGTCTCGCCATGACGCACATTCAAGCGATCATCTGACGACATCCGTGATTGTCGAGAGTATAAGAACCTCTATGTGTCGGGGGTTGCTCCTTCACATTCAACCATCTCATACTCCCTCTTGCCACCCATCAACACAATCTATCAATAGTGCATCACTCGTGAACGATGTCTGCTTCCTCTCAAACCAATGTACTTGTGTTTTTCCATAGCGTCTCGTGCATCAGATAAGATAACGAATCTTGCTATCTGACACATTCGTCATCTTCATCTCGCCTCACCCACAGGAACCCAACCAGACCACAGGACAGATCAACTCTGTGACTGGAACGATCAAAGAGTCCGTCATCGGAGCTGGCTTGAACGCTGTTGGCTTGGATGGATCGTCGTGGATTGCCGAAGGAAAGAAACAGCACGCAGAGGGTGAAGGTACGAGATCACTTTCCTTCTTTTCTTCTGGTCGCGTGTGTCTACACCGTGCTCGTGCATATAGCTTGAGCCATGTGTTGATTCTGAGTACAGACATTGATGTCCTTTCTTTCTTTCTTTCTTTCTTTCTTTCTCTCTGCGAATCAGCTGAAATCAAAGCTGCCCAGACCAAAGAATACGTGGAGGGTACGAGTGATCGAATCAGTGGAAAAGTAGAGAACATCGTCGGTTCGTTCACTTTGCCTCTTCCCTTGCTTTTCTTTTCCTTGAATATCTTTCATTTTTTGGACTTTGGCTGGAAGAACTTGAAAATTAACCTCATAATGACTCGGGTTTCCGGCATTTGGCTCGACATCATTCACAGGCGCCGTGACGGGCGATAAGCAACAGCAGCTGGAGGGTCAAGCCAAGGTTAGCGCCTGTCTGTCTCTCTCGTCTGTCATCGTAAAGAAACGAATACATGTTATCTAATCTTATTGTTCTGGAAATTCTGTAGCATGACAAAGGATATGTTCAGCAGAAGGCTAACGACCCTTCTGCTTGAACTGGCTGCCAGCCAGGTGTGATTGTGTCAATGATCTTTGATCATGTTTTGTATTTGCCGCTTATATTGTTTTTTACTGCTTCTCCTTGATGAACCTTTCATGACTGGCAAAATCTCTGAATATAGACAAGCGAGATGATGTGTTTCGAGATTCTAGGAGATATACACCTCAGAACCTTGCGGGCATGTAGAGAGACTGACAAAAGATATCTTATTCATCAAATGTTTCCTCCAGCCCCGTACTTTTGAGCGGCCATTTGTTGGAACATAGCCATCGTGGCTGATTGATTCTCAAACCAAACGAATACAGTATATTCAGAATAAATCATGAGTGAGCAATAAGCCAACAAGAAAGAGGACACAACACGGCCACAAAGACAAACCTTTGTTTTTCTCGGCCATTGCATTAGACGACGTCCCAAATGCCTGTTTTTTAGACTCGGCCTGACGAGCCCTACGTTCGTTCACCTCTGCCTGTTTCCTATCCCTAGCGGCGATTCTTACATTCGGAGATTGCGTCAAAGTGTCTTTCCCGTTAGACTCTCTTTCGTTTCTCTTTCAGTGAGAAAACATGTTGATGGAAAGAAAAACGAAAGGACATACTTTGCGGCGAAATCATCGTTACCTGATGTACCCATCAACGTAGATTCATCTACCTCGAGTCCTCCAGGTGAACGATCTCTCATCTGACGATTGAACGCATTCGTCCTGAGGTTCGACCAGATGGGGAAAAAAATTAGAACCCCTGTTTCAAAGCCCTATCGAAGGAGGGATTTGGAAAGGAAGAGGAACGCAAATGATGAACCGACTGACTCTTTTCGTTTCTCTATCCGGCCTTCTCTGCCACCAGATCGACTCTCTTTCTCTTCATCTCTCGCAGACTTTCTCTCTCTCTTCCTCTCATCTCTCTCCCTATCTCGCTCGGTCTCCCTCTCGAACGTTCGATCAGCCTCCATCATAGCGAATGACTTTGGAATCATCGGTCCCATCGTTCTCCCGCCTCCACTCGACCTGGACGGCTCCGGACCGGATGCGCCAGAAACGGCGAAAGTGGACAGGTTTGTGGCGCTGTCGACAGCTAGTCTGGCAGAAGTGAGTGCGGTAGTATCCACTTTGGATCGATTGGTCGCGAAGGACCACTTGTAGGAAGTCTGAGAGGAAGATGGGATAGATGTCGCGGTAGTCGGTGCGTAGAATGATCCTTTGTTTCAAACCAGAAGGTCGCAAGTTTGTGAGAGTGTGTACCGAGCAGAAACACAGTACCAATAACAACTACCCACTTGCTAGTTTCCCTCGATTCCACGCTTTGACAAACTTTTTGAAGTATCGCCGAGCGTCATCTCCGGCGAGTTGATCGAGATACTATCATCCCGGGAGTCGAGATGTGATTCGAACATAAACAGTAACGTTTGAACAGAACCCATCTGGAGATACGAAGGATGGATGACGAAAATGGACTTACCTTCTTCTTTTCTTCTTTGAGCCACACTCTGAACTCTGCTGATTTGAGACTAGCCCAAGGATGGACAGTTGATCGACAGACGAACGGTGAGCTCTCCATCGGACATTGGGCTGATTAGAGGATGTAGATTGCTCACAAGTAATCGTCCTCCGACAACTCGTCTACCCCAAATTCCTGTTGAAGGTCGACTTCCCTCTCTCTACTTCTAGATCTATCTCTCGAACGGTCCCTACCCCTATCCCTTGACCTGTCCCTATCCTTGTCTCGATCGCGCCTTGATGAGCGAGATTTATCCTTGGACTGTCTTCTGGGTGAAGCCGAGCGAGATCTATCAGACATGTCGAGAAAAGAAGGAGATCGAATGGCGGTCGAGTCTTATGAGGCTCTATAGGGTATTTGTTGGAAGAGGAGTGGTAGAAGATCTTGATGCTTAGTCATCGTCGCGTGGTAGGGTTGCGTACCAGATTCATCCAGAAATTGTTCGACATACCTTCTCTCTTCAAAATGTAGAGAGCGCAACCTCTGTGAAGAAACTTTGTAGCACCTTGGTTCACAGATATCTTTATAGAACAAGTCGTTGATAGACAAATTAAAGGCATCATATATATATTATAACAAGAACTCTATATTTTTTCGCCTGAGGCACCTTCCAAAGATCCTACGACTTGACCTCGACTCCTTGCTCTGCTCCATCTTCAGCCGAGCTTACATCATTCTTGACCGGCCTGTAGAGCGCAGGGAACCCAACGAGCCAAAGCAAGTTCCATCCCAGCTCAAAGTACCATGAGATCTTGACGTTCTCAAAGTTATCCACGTTCCCCTCCTTGATCGTCAACAGGCCGGCCTGGATGGAGAGCGCGACGGCCGAGCCGACCTGGAGGGCGACTTGGAGGACGGCACCGGCGACACCAGACATCTCTGGAGGTACAGATGTCATGATGGCTACATTGGTACCGGTGAAAGCAATGACGTTACCCGAACTACCGATGAAGCCACCGGTGAAGACCCATCGCCAGTAGCCAGAGCCAACAATGTCTCCTTTTGACTGGGTGAACAGGATGTACCCGATCGAACCGCCGATCAAACCAACCGAGATTGGCCATCTCGGGTTCGAAGTAAGTTGCGGGTACGTGGTCAAAACAGCAGTCATGATTGCACCAGCGATACCTTGTGGAAGCAGTCGAATGGCGGCGATGATAGCTCTATCATGGTGAACTTGGACGAATAGCTCGACAAAGGGCAGGAAGTTGACTGCCCACCATCCGTAGATGAACAAGGCAAGCGCAATGAAGACAGCAAAGTTCGGGATCCTCCATGTCTTGGCCGGCAGAAGCGCATGCACGTCCGACAGCCTGGCCTCCCAGAAGAAGAAGAACACGATCAGCACCCACGACAGCAGGAACGGCACGAGGAAGCCCGCCTTCTTCCACCCGTACGACGCCCCGAGGGTGAGGCCGAGGATGAGGAGGACGATGCCGGCGAGCATGCTGAACGCGCCGACGACGTCGAGCCGCTTCCACTTGTCGTCTGCCCCGGCGATCGCGCCCTTGGGTGCAGGGATCACGTAGAGCGACGCTATGGCGAGCGGCATGATGAGGATGGCGAGGATGCGGAAGAACCAGCGCCAGGCCTCGCCCTGGCCGCCGTTGGGGATGTACTCGATGAAGCCGGCGATGATCGTGCCGGTCGTGTTGGCGAGTGCGCCGGCGAGGCCGTAGAGGGTGAACGCCTTGCCGAGCTCGTGGGGCTCGAACACGGCGACGATCAGCCGGAACGCGGCCGGGATGAGGCAGGCGCCTGCGATGCCGGAGATCGCGCGGAGGACGAAGAAGGAGTATTTGTCGGGCAGGAAGGAGATCACGAGGTTGAGGATGCCCAGGGCGAGGAAGCTGGTGATCGGGAAGAGCGTATCGTCAGATGGCAACATATGTCAGTCCTCAGTCGGCTGACGGTGAAGAGAGAGAGAGAGAGAGAGAGAGAGAGAGTGTGTGTGTGTGTGTGTGTGTGTGTGTGTGTGTGTGTGGACTTACCCGAAGGAGAACACTGGCTTTGCGGACCACAGATCGGACACTCGACCCCAGAGGAGCAGGAACGAGGCAAAGGTGACGGCGTAACTGGTGATGACCCAAGTCTGTTGCTCGACCTGGATGTCGAGTGCTTCAGAGATAGGACCGGTAAAGACAAAGAAAGCGCTATACGACCAGATGTCTACGAAGAATCCTAGGGAGAAGAGGGCGAGGAGTGACCACTTTTTCAGCTGGGAAAGCTTGGCTTGGTTTTCAGGCATCAAGTCTGGTAGGCTAGCGCCCTCTCCTGAAGATGGGTCCTTTTGATGTTTCAAGTCGACTGAACGGGCAGAGGAAGACGTGGATGGAGATGGTGAAAAGTCGTCCATGTTCGCAAGCGGTTCTCGAGAGAGGGATGTACGACCGATCAAAACGACGAGTCTTGCGTGTGGACGGCCAGCCTTTGATCTGACTCTCGGACGAAAAGCATCAGTATATATACACCTGTCCACTGTCCACAACGGAAACCAAAAAAGGAAAGAGACCCAAACGACGGATATCTCGGTCACCGTTCACAGAAATGAATGGGGAAGGAACAAAGTCTGGGTTAGCACAAGCTCTCTACACATTGGGGTTGAGAGGTTAGGAACAATCAAGATATCAGCGTCCGATCCGGCCTTGTGCACACGACTATCGGGCTTGGCGCCGTCAGAATGTATAATTCCTGACCGAGGCCGGACAGTAGTTAGATCAAACGTGACAGAGTTAAAGAGAAGGTAGAAGGAAAGGGTTAATTAGAAGACAGATTGTCGGAGTATGTTGGGGAGGGAGCATCAAGAAAATGGACGGTGTATGATATTCAACCTCGGGGGTTGAAATAGGACTGGCTGATTTCCAACACAATCTGGTTTGATCACTCAGTCACCTCGGCCATCCCTTCATCGAATCCGGTATCCCCGAGGCTGGATGGTTTGCCATGTCCGGAGCTCAGCATGTTCTGTAGCGAACGTAGAAGGGTGTATGAGAGCGCCAGTACGGATGGCCAAGTGGAATATGAGCTGATGGTCTGATTGCTCACTCGTTTCTCTACCCGTCAGATGTCGGAGGCAGTCTTTCTTTTATATCTACACTCGCTCTGGTCAATCAAGCATCTCAATGGAGTGTCTTCTCTCCACGAATCTGTATGAATGACTCTTGATAGTATCTCCCATGCTTTCCTTGAAAACGCACACAGCGCAACAAATGAAGACCAGCATGGGAACAACGTCTTCTGGAAGGACTTTATAAGAGTACTGCTGTATATGTGTGTGTATGTGTGTGTGAGCTTATGAGGAGTCGTAAAGTTTCATTTCTCTTCAACATTCTTCCCTCACATGCACTTACTCCCAAGCACCAGTTGCCATGCACCCACCCGCTCACTGAGCCACTCCTTCCTCTTCATCGTGTACGCGCAAACATATCAGTATACCTGACCAAACACACAAACCAAGGATGGAAAGAGAGGGTGTTCCCTTGCGGAATGACCATGGTTACGAAGGCGGTTACATGTATGGTTACAGCCTCCCTTGTTGTAGCCCGCCTTCTTATCGTTCTCTTGCCTCCTTCAACCCAGAACGGCCATCCCATCAAGTTTGGCACACTCCCTCTGCTTGGTACTCGTTCCAGCATCGTCCACAGCTTGTGAGAGTCCCAGATGATGGCAGCCAGAAGACCAACATCATACAGACCATCGAACGGTTCAGATTCGTCCGTAGAGAACTCACCGGGCAGTCATCCGCTTCCGTCCTTGGCTCCTCCCATCGCGTCTTCCTCTTCAGCCTCGTCGCGTCCGATAGCAGGTGCTTCCCAAGCTTCCGCTTCCTCTGTCGGTCTCGGACTCCCAGGGTTGGATGCAACAGAAGAAGAAGTGTTTGGTATTGCTGCTAGAAACAAGAGAAGGATCGCTAGCCAGGAAGTGAGTGTTGGTCTGGGTTTTTATTTGCCTTGCTTTGGCAGATCCTCTCATGTTTTAACTCTTCTTCATAGCTCGTCTCGTTCGGAAACCAACTGACGGATAAACCTCGTATATTCACACTCTTTCTTCAGCTTCCTATCGAAGCGCTTCATTCTCAATCACACGATATATCGTTCATGAACCATGTCGAGTCGATACCACCGATTTTGAAACCAAAGAAGGCGTCTAAGCGTACGTCCCCCTTCCTTCGACGCGTCTTGCTTTCGTGCTTCTCTCTCATTCTTTCCTGTCTTTTCCTTCTCTACAACCATCTCCGGGGCTGTTGTTCGATTGTATTCAATTTCACGTCTATCATACGACACTCATCTAACCCATCCATGTCTGATGCCACGCAACCACTCTAGTCAATCCGATACCAATTGCCCAAGACCCAATGCCTCCTCCCGTTTCTTCGTCCTCGAATGCCTTCCCCCCTCCTCTTTCACCGCGTCAGTTCTCCCGAACCATGGCCTCTCCCCCTAGATTCGACAGATTAGATATTAAACGAAGGCGCGTGGTCTCAGATGACAGTAGTATAAATCCAGGGTCAAGGCAGGGAACTGGGGACGAGATCGCGTCAAACACGTCAGATGTTCTGGTGGACCAGGTTGCAGACGAGAGAACAAAGAGAAGCAAGGTCGTAGGGGTTCGTATGGGCTCTTGTTTTTGTGTCGCTTTACATACAGGCATGGATGTCAAAACTGACGACTGACTCTTTCCTCGATACTTTCCTTTCAACCTGCTTACAAATATCTATGCAGAAGGCAAAACTGCCCAAAGGTCTCTCTTTCCTCAACATCAAGCCGCCCCCGGTCCCCTCGTCATCCAAACCTAAACCGTCCACTTCCACCAATACATCCTCAGCTTCCAAATCAACTCGACAGAATCTTCACGCGACCAATAGCTCAAAATCGGCAAACTATTCATTACCTTCTCTACCTCCTCAACGATCTAATAGTAACGAAACCTACGAGGACGTCACTGGAGACACGACCGTGCCACTTCAGATAAGTGATACACCGATGATCAAACGAAATCAGGAAATGAGGCGGAATGTCAGTCGGAAAAGCTCGTTTGGAAAGAGAGGTCAGAGAGCAAGTGCGAGTTTTGGGAAAGGAGAACCTAGTGAGTTCAGATTTTCTTTCCTTTTCATGAGACGCGTTTCTTACTCTGTCAACCCTTGTTTCCCTATCTCCAAAGCTGCACCGCACCACTCGATCCCTACATCCGCGTTTCACAAACATATTGATGGAGAGTTCCCAGAAGCCATTCGAATGAGACACCTCCTTGTCTTTTTAGGTCATCGAGAATCAGCTGCTATGGGCCTCACAGCCGACAGTCTTACCACCGCTTCCGCACTTGGAACCACGTTGAAGGGGAAAGGGAAAGGGAAAGGGAAAGAAGACGGTAGAAACCCTCAAGGTGATGAGATCGCGGGGCAAGTGGTAGACGCGCTTTTAAAGGCTTTGATGGGTGCGAAATTGGATACGAACCCTCAGGGGTCTAGTTCACAGGTTTATTTCTTTCTTTGCTTTTCTCCCCCTGTGTCACTTTCTAGCTATTCTTAGCGAAAGCATCAACTGACGCGGTTCAATCTCATCTTCATTTCTCTTTAGCCAATGAATCTACTCTCAAAACCGACCCGACCTCATCCTGGGAATGTCTTGAACCGAAAGGCTGAACAAGAGGGTGAGGCATTCATCAAAAAGTATGTCGAACCTCTAGCTTTTCTTTGCTTTATCGGACTCGTTTGTATTCAATACATTTCTTTTCGGGGTTTTTTCTCTTCTTCCTCATCGCCTTGCTCCTGACTAGAGGGAAAACAGAAGAAGCTCTCTGGTCAGCAGCCGTCAAGCTGGCAAACGCCCTTCAAACAAAAACATGTGAAGCTCTAGCTACCAAATCAACAAGCTCAGCTGTCGATCTCAGTAGTCTTGACACGAGTAATGCCGAAATCGCAGAATACGTTCGGGAGGTTTTGGAGAGAGAAGTCGAAATCGACGGGCCGGAGGATTTAGAATATCAGGTATCGCCCTTGTTATCGCCTTTTCTTTGTGGCAGTCCTCTTTTCCTCCATCCACGCTGGGGAAATCTATGGAGTTGTGCTCATAAACTTCTATTTGTGATATCCTCTTGTCTGTTCATGTGAAAAAAATCAGGTTGACTTTATGAATCAAATCACCCAGACGGCAGCTCACCTATCGACCGAGACCACCCGGTTGACCGATCAAATCTTCACTTCACTTACACAAACTCTTCGTTCTCGAACCACACCAGCTATTCCTCCTTCACTTTCTCTCCCTCAGACCGTCCTTCCTGGCCCTTCTACTACCGTTACCTCCACTTCACTTTCCTCATCATTAACGAATCAGCCTCTCACTTCCACATCAATATCACCAGTCGCGTCGACCTCGCCTCGATCATTCTTACGGGTATTGGCTTCGAAAGATAAACCGAGTATAACAGAGGAGACCGCTCGGTTGGTAGACACGTTGAACAAGTTACCGCCACCACCTACAACCGGTCCTGTTTCTCTTAATCCAGCTCTCTCCCTCGCAACCTCATCCACCGTGTCCAACGCGACCTCCGGCCCGAATCTTGGGTTGACGTCAGCCGTTGGAGCAGGCGTAGGAGCAAGCATAGAGGGTTTATCAGAAGCGATTGTACAGGAGAGTGTGCAAGGGAAAGGGAGAAAGTCAGGTGTGCCTCCTCCGCCTACACCGAGGCGAGGGACGGGAACGGCGACGACGCCCTTTAAAAGTGGGAGAACTCCGGGGAGATGAACGCGTTGATTGTTCGATGTTCTACGTCGGGTATCTTGAATCTAGAGACGAAACTTTCAACCGATCAGTCGATCGATCTTATAGCTGTTGGGTGATTCTTTTTTGAACTTATTCCGTTCTTCCCTTTTTCTTTAAATATCGAAATATGTTTTCTTTTTCTTTTTTTCTCTTTTCTGTTCTGTGTGTTGATATGATGTAGTCCTTTTTTCATCTTCCACTCCTTTCGACTCTCTTACTCGTTTTCTTATTCTTATTCTTATTCTTACTCTTGACCCTCTTGTCGTCTTTGTTTCGGTATACACAGTCTACCTTTTCGAACCTTGTTTTCTTTTTAAATTCCTCTTTCCTTCGTTCGCTTAATATGTCTTGATATATATCACCATTCACCGTGGTATCTGTTCTGTCTCATCTCGTTCGGTATTCGAGAACCGTGTTCCGCTGATTCAATTATGGTCTTTGGTTGGTCGGAAAGAAGAAAACACCCGAAGGAAGAGGATCGGAATGAAAACAGAGTAAAACAAAACGAAAACCCAAAGTGGATCCCTCTCCCCTCGCCCATGCCTCCCCCCCCCCCCCCCCCCACGCGCTAGTCAAGAGTTTGCACTGACCGTCCTCGTGGCTCATCTGCTCATCTCTCAGAACGCCTTGAATCCAGCCGACTTGCTAGCTTTGTTGCCCAAGAACCCTTCGGACGAAGATCGTTCTCTTCCCTTTCCTTTTTTCGCCTTGTTCACGACTCGTTCGAATCGAGCAATCGCTCGGAGAGCAAAGGATGTGCATGTCCAGACTCCTCCTAATTTGGTAAATTTTCCAGACGTTTCAATCATATCGAACATAAGTAGCCATATCAGATGCTGTTGGGGATAAAGAGAAAAGGAGATGGGGTGGGGGGGGGGAGTTAGGAAAAAGGGACGAACCGATGACACCGACAAGTCGAATGAGGAACTGGTAGAACGTTGTCGTTCGTTCGTGAATAGTCAACGCCAACGGTTCCAGGTCATACTTGAAGAAGATACCAGGAACACCCTTTCCATGATCTACCACCCGGACATAATCCGTGACAGAGTACTGGTTCGTGTCGACTTTTCGGCCGGAAGCATTGATGTACCGAGTAGGAACAACGGTGAGGAAGTATTGGAAGATCGAGAATGCTAGTTGAAGGCAATCACAAACATGGGACAGAACATCAGAGCTCAGAAACGGAAATTAAGAGGGAAAAAAGCGCTTGCTTACGTTCGTCACTAATCTCCATGGTCATATCTAGCGGTTGAGAAATGCTTGGGAAGTACTCTCCAAAAGACCATTCATGAATTACGTGCGAAAGATTCATCACTATGTTCTCCCAACAAAAAAGAAAGGTTCACTATCAGCGTGGTCCTGGTCCGTATGTAAGACAGAAGGGTCCTCCTCCTTTGCCTACTATAGGGGGAGAATAGAGGTCAACGATACGTACAGCTATGATCGGTATGCTCCCAACTCATATATCCATGTCCCAAAGTGGTTACATGCAGATTTGCAGTGACCTTCTTGACGAGCATGCTTCCATAAATTCTACAAGCCGGTCCATCCTGAATGATTGTCCTGGTCTTTCTGTACTGCGGGTGTTTGCGCTTTCGAGACCCGAACGAGAAGAGCGATCTGAGCCCAGAAGAACGGCGTTTGGCGGTTTGGGACAAGATCTCGGAAGCAGATGTGGAAGATACCCCGGAGGAAGCATCAGAGGATCGCTTGAAAGTTTGGACTCCGGCCGGTTCGAACACCGTCTAGATCGGAGAGGAGGAAAGGGAAGTTGCGAGAAGTCGGAAGACAAACCGAATCATAAAAAAGAGAAAAGAAGGAGATGAGATGAGGTTCCTTCGGGCACAGGCAAAGGTCTACTCACGCCGTCTTTCTGGAGGTCGTCGGTCAAGTACACTCTATCTCCGACGGCATCTCTGATGTCAACCGAGAGGACTACAAGCGGTTAATAAAAGGGCCGAGGAAGGAGAGAAAGACGGGAGAGAATAAAATCAAAACCAGCTCGGTCAGCTATAGCGAGATACCGGGATTTTCAGAACAGAGTCTTCTTCCGTCAGCTCTATGAAAACGAACAAAAACAGAAGAACTTACAATGACAAGGCATTGCCACTGTCAAGTCGACATTCAATTGGACCTGAGTTCCGATCTCACCGTCTACGTTGAAAGAATAGTTGCTCTGTCCGTAGAGATACTCTCCCAAATCGTTCAACACAAGCAAAAAGATTGTCCATGCCACAGCAAATGTGATCAACCCTCCTCGGAGTGTCTGAGGCTGATAGCTCGATTGAATCTTTGGGAACGCGTCGAACGACTTGAGAGGGACGGCTTTGTCTAGCTCGTTAAGAATGTTGCTGTTGGAAGAGGGATCCGGATCAGATGAGTTTGAGGCATAACCGTTATGTGAGCCGGAGGTGTGAGGTTGGTATGATGTCGGTTGTGGATAAATTGGCTGATGAGGTTGGCTATGAGAAGGCTGTCTGGTGGGAGCACCCAGCGTAGGACCCGGCGAAGGACGAAACATATGTTCTTGAGTAGTAATTCACAGAACAAAGAGGAGACGGTTGATCGTGGATGGGATGCGTATGGGGGTGAAGGAAGGCGATGATGGAGTTGCTCGCTTTTTGGACCGACAGCGCATCAAAACTCCGTTCGACCTCTCCATCCCTCCTTACGCGCCTCTTTCTATTGTCGTTTCTCGCGTTCTCCTCACTCTTGCTTTTGCTCTTGCTTTGTCTGGTTTGATTTGCGTTGCCTGTTTTACGGATGTACAGACAATTGTAACGGGTTTTATATACTTTCTACAGCTCGGCCTACCGCGTTCGAGCCTGGCTCCAATTCCAACGCTGACGTCCTCAGTCCTTCATTCACTCGAAGATCTTTCACGCTCTGTTCCAAGCCTTCAACCTCAATTCCGACTGCCGGTTTGGTCGGTCTCCTCTCAAAGAACGGGATTACTCGTTGACCTTTGGGGGCCTCGCCGATGATGGCTACCGTCTCGCCGGATGATGAAGCAGCGTCGGTCGAATTGGAGACTTTCTTGACGTCCTGCGAAGCGTGCATTGCTCCGTTAGACAACCCAGACTCGAGACCCTCTAGAAGCGCGCAGGCTTTGCACAGATCGTTCGACGATATATAACCGCACCGAAGGCAGGTTTCTAGTTGTATCAAGTAACACATAAAGACTTTGTATCAGACAAGGTTTCGTCAAAGGTGACAATGATTTCATAACGAGCCTTACGTTGGAGCTTCATTCCCTTCCTGATCTCTGTATCGAGCACAAGCTCTTCCCCACTCTTGATGATATCGATGATTGAACTCGGACGAACGGCCTCGAGATCTTTGAGGAACGTCCGAGCATGACCTCGATAGGCTTTTGACCGAGCAGATACAAGAAAGCGATTTCGTTAGTGACCTGCTAGCAGTCGAAAAGAATCGAGCCATAACAAAAAAGAGCTTAAACCGACCTTCTGGCGAATAGATACACTCTGTCGAGAAATAGTCTAATCTTTTAAAGTACGCATACCTGTTATTTTCATGGCAATCATCATCAAGTAGGATATCAGCCGTTCGTACGAGTTTCGACCGAGAAGAAAAAGCGACTTACATGACGATTTCTTTTTCATATGTATACTTGAACGGCTTGCTTCTTTTGATGGTATCTTCTCCTTTAGTGACAATATCCGTACATCTTCCTAGACGAGCGATATCTCCTCTCATGACTTCAAGGCCGCAGACGCAAGGAAAAGAGTATGAGCCGTCATATTTTCAGACGACCAGAAGAGAAAGAAGAAGGGGGACAGACTGTTCATCAAGACGGTCTCTGCAATATCATCCGCATTATGTCCGGTCACGATATGATCGACACCCAGCTGAGCGGCTCCTCGATCCAGCGCCTGCCGTCTGAATACTCCACAAAATGTACCTGATATATGTGCAAAATGCGACACATTATGTCCAAAAGGAAGTTAACCAAGTTTAACTCTAAGAATACGCCAAGCCAACTACGAGTAGACAGCGCACGAACAGTTGTTCTTTTTTCCTATTGTAGACACAATCCGATCCATCGTCCAACCGTAGAGTTCATCGTAGGATAAGATTTTGAGTGGAAGATCATACTGCTGTTGATTTCTCTTGACCGTCTGTTAGGATTTGTTAGAAACGGGGAAGAAATACGGAAGGATGTGTAAGGTCAGCCAATCGTATAGCTTCTATGCCCAGAATTTGGATCGAGAGGTGTTCTTCAAAAGAAGAAAGAACAAAGCTTATGACGAACCTTTAAAGAATCATCTCTGTAACCGGTGATACCCTCGTCTATCGAAAGGAGGAACAGGTCAAGTCCGTAATCATATCGGTCGTTCAAAGTCTTCATAACGTGCGCTAGCACCGTGGAGTCTTTGATTGACAACGAGGAGAAAAGTGAGCAAATTCAAGAGCAAACGAACTCAGAACATTCAGCCTACATGTCTCTAGAGAGATACTCTAACGCAGCCAAAGGTATGAAGAAGAGTGGTAGAGAAGTCCTGAGAACCAACCTTTTCCACCACTGGCTCCAATGGCGACCTTGTCGCCTCTATTGAATAATTTGGCCTGAACGATCGTCCTATGAATCTCTTCTTCGAACACATAGAAGAAGCATGCCTTGCAGACCTGCTGCGAGGTCTTTGGTCGTTTGAGGATCGCTCTCGCCGTCTGACACAGCTGGCAAGTTCTTGGAGGCATGGTCGGTTGAGTGTGAGTGTGCGTGAGTGTGACGCCTAGCGAGTTCTTCGTCCAATGGGTGTGTAGACAAGTCGGGGTGGCGTGTTAGGGTTACATTACTTATATGATAGATATACGATCAAGATAGTATTTGATTAAGTGATCAACGCGACGCGTGACATCGACGCGTCTCGACGCGTCGACCGCATATAGTCATCTGCATATAACCATCTTGACCCAGCCTCATTCTACTGGCGTGTACCCGATTGAAGATGGCAAGACAGACATCAAGATCACAAACATATAAACGTCCTTCTGGATCGTCCTCTAGTAAAGGAAAGCGGCCGGCAGCAGACATCGTATCAGACGACGAAAGGGACGACAACAGTGACGACGGGGATGACAATGATGGCCATGATCAGCAAGACGGTAGGATAGGGGAAGAAGGAAATGAGCCTGATGAGGGAGACGATCAAGACGAAGATGAAAGAGCAAGAGCATCGGGAGTGAAAGCAGTAGACGATGCCGTAAGTCTCACTTCTACCCCTTCGTCTGGTTCAACAAGTGAAGGACCAGAAAACAAGTTTAACTGATCATCAATGGGAACCCTGGTGTGAATGGAACGGATAAAACAGAATATCAGACGATATGCGAATGATGTCGTCCGACTCGCTCTGTTCTCAGAGATACACAAAGGTGTTCTCAAACGAGATGATATCAACAAAAAGAGTGAGATAGTTTTAGCTCTATCACATTCTCACTGCGTCCCCCAATTAACGGGCCTCTCTTGCACCTTGTCTCAAGTTCTTGGTAAGAGTTCGCGGTCTTTCGCCGAGGTCTTTGGAACGGCCCAACGTATACTTCGTAAAACGTTTGGAATGGAATTGATAGAGATCCGCGCTAAAGGAAAAGGCGCTGGTGGACTGGAAGATATAGCTGGAGCAGCCTCGCAGGCTAGAAAGAAGACAAAGAGAACTCATGACGATGGACCAGGAAGCGATGTTGAAAGCACGCAAGCAAAGTCCAAGAAGAGAGGTACGCTGACCTCCTTCTTGTCCATTTGTCTACTCATCTCTTGGCTCTTAACCTATTCAAGAGCAACATTCATCATGTGACCGTTTACTAATGCACAAATACTATATTGTTATCTCGACTAGCCGCACCGATGGGTACAGTCAGAGGATACATGCTCCGTTCGCTACTTCCCCCAAAGTTGATGCAAGAAGCTTTTGAACCCCACCCAGAATACTCTTTTAACTCAACCAGCCTCTCACGATCGGGTGAAATTGAGGAGGACGAAAAAGAAAGTGGAGCAATCGTAGACCTTAAGTTTGGCGATGATCTCTCAATGATGGGCATACTATATGTCATACTGGCGCTCATCCTGGTGAACGGTCGGAGACTACCAGACGGTAGGCATTCTCTATTTCTTTTCTTGTTCTTGAGCTGAGTATCTGATGATTGACGTGCCGGTTGTATAAACATTCTTGTTCCTCTCATACTGTGTTCTCTTATACAACTAAACAGACCAACTCAGGGCGTATCTCAAAAGACTCGACTTTCATTCAACCACCGTCCTGCCCACGGCTTCTCATGCTCCTACATACACTCTTGACACCCTTCTTTCCTTGTTGGTCCGTCAGAATTATCTAGAAAAATCAAAAACCCAACCGATTGGTACAAGTGGGGCATCGACCCAACGCTCTCTTCGAGGAGGAGCAGGGACAGGAGCGGGCGAAGAAGGCGAGGACGTAGATACAGTTTGGGCTTGGGGTTCTAGGGCCGAGAACGAGGTTGGTGAACAAGGACTAACAGAGTTCATAGGAGATATCTACTTGTCAGAGCTAAGACCGTTGGATGACGAGACTCCTGCAGAGACAGAGGCCAGAGAATCACGGAAGGTAAAGGAGCGGACTCTGTTATTTAGAGATGTCGGGAGGGCGGCTGGTGGTGATCTGAGGGATTGATTCTATTATTATCCTACAAAGTTGTTCGATAGACATATATGTAGGCAGCGCACTTCAAACTTCGACCCACACCATGTCATGATGTGACGACCCTCTAGGTCGATTTTCATCCGCACGGTCGAGCCTGTCTGATATGGAAAACAATTCTTTATATATTCCTAACACCCACTAGTTCTTCCTCTCCCTGCTCCTCTTGAACAACTAACCCTTTATTGGCCAACCCAACAAGAGCCTCAATCTTGACCCATAAAGCCTGCAGTCGTCCCATCGTTCTCGCTCCTAGATCCAGCTCTTTTCCTATCCGATCGATCTCCGGCGGAGTCAGAAACACATGATTGTCTAGTATTGTACGACTTCCCTCAGCACTACTACTGTTCAGTGGTTCAACTTCTGGGTCAGGCGTCTGATCACACGAGTTTGTCGATTGCGACGCTGCTGTTCTATATGTCTGTCGAGGTTCGAACAGCGGTCTAGCGAATGACTGAGCTGCGGACTTTGAAGCAGGTCCTAACGCTCGAACATCGAGAAGGAGTCGAGAGGTTGCTTCGCGTTGTATATGCGAAGAAGAGGGAGATACAGACCAGCGTTCAAGACAGTCGGTCAAAGTTTGTACATATGGATATTGAAGGTTTCGAACGGTCATGGCTGATACTAGCGCTTTGAGCGCCTCTAAGGTGTGAGGAACCATCCAGAAAGATAGAAAACGAACAAGCCAGTCAGAATCGCTTGCTAAATTTATGTTCGTATACGGAGAGGAGCGAAGACGAAGAAAATAAGGGAGCTTACCGGCGTACAGCCCACACATCAAGAATATAAGCGCGGAAGACATGGCTAACGGAGGAGTCGTGATCCACTGATCCATCAAGCTCAAATAGGTCCTTCAGCACAGATCCTGAGGTATATGTCTCATATACAGATATGCTATATGGATGAAAGCGAGGAAATACGCACCATCGACCGACAATTCCGCGCTAAGGTCTCACCCCTTTCCCGATCTTGAAGCTGAAGAGTGCATCGAAGGGCGATATCAATTGTCTCCCTGTTATCATAGCCTTCTATTGCGAGTAATAGCTGGCAGATTACCAGACATTCTCTATAATGCTGACGAAGGTACAAGAACTGAGCATGGGATTCTAAGAAAATGAAGTGAGAAAATGGCTCTTATCAGTCAAGGCAATTCCTGTATTACCCATGAAAGCACTTCAAGAAGGACTGACCTTGATAGCGCTGCACATGTTTCGGCTCGTTCAGTTTCTTAGCAGTGATGTCCTTGGAAGCAAACCACTAAGCTCTCAAGGTGTAAAGACAGGAACGGAGTGCAGAGTCAAGCAGAAGAAGACAATCAGAAACGGAAGCACGAAAGACTCACACCATACTGGGTCTCTGCCTGAGCTCGGCCATAGGTCCGTTTACCTTCCTCAATTGCCCGTTGTATTCGTTCCTCTCTAGAACTAACGACCTGAGTGAAGAGTCCTCCTCCTTCTTCGTCTGAATCACTGTCTATCGGACATAAAGAAAGAAAGGCAAGATCTTCAGGAAGAGCCATGGTCTACGAGAGTCGTGGGTTATGATGCTGGAGTGAATGGAGTTGAGAAAATAAGTAGAAGGTAAAAAAGTTCGCGTCTGTTTAACATTCGACGCCCATCATTCCATCAGCAACATCTTTCTATACTCTGTTACCCCCGCCTCGCTATCCCATTATCTTCTGCATTACCCTATTACAGCCTCTAGCCCGTAAAACCTGAACTTGAGTAATAACCCATGGACATCCTCGCTCAAGAAATAGCTGGTCTCAAGCGAAAGGCCGTGGACGATACCGCCGGATCCGCGACCACGTCCTCCAACTCAGCGGCAACTGGACCACAACGCAAAAAGTACTTGACCAAAGGGGAGCTAGAGAAGATCCGATTGGCAGAGGAGGCAGAGAAAGATCGGAAGAGGAAGGAGGAATCTAAGGCGAAGAAGGAGGCGGCTGAGTTGGCTAGAAAGAACGCGTTCTCAAAAGTTTGTCTGAATACTTAGCTTTCTGGCTGGGTCTGATCCCTTCCATCGGTTGATCAGACTCGAGCGTGGGCTGACGCATGTGTAGGATTGAAAGCTGATGTATCTTCACCGTTTCCATGCTCTACTCAGTCTCGACTAGGAGGAAGTAAACCTCAGACTCCGGACCCTGCCTCTGGGTCAAACACCCCTGTCCCGAGCGGATCTCAATCGCCCTCGACTGTAGATGCTACGTCCACCAATACCTCTCGGCCTGAAGCGTTCAATATATCTCCTGTGGAGTGTGTCCGTCGTTTGCGAGCAAAAGGTCAGCCGATCCGGTTATTCGGTGAATCCGACAAGGATCGACGGCTCCGACTTCGAGCGTTAGAATTGATGGACGAGCGAGGCGGCTCCGGCGCGAATGCCGGATTGAATGATTTCAAGAAGGCGTTGGAAGAGATGCAGGCCGGTTCACATGAAAAGGAGGAGATGAAAAAGGCAAACAAGGCTAGTGGAGGGAATGGTTCGACTGGAGTAGACGCACCTTCAGGGGAGGGTATGGGAATGGGCGAAGGCGGCGTGTTAGATCTAAGCCTAATCAAGACGGACCCGGACAAGCTCTACCCGTTAATATACTATGCTCTCAAGGTGAGTTCCGGTTCTTTATATCATTGTATTATGCTCGAGTCTTCTGAACTTGAGTTCAAGTGTTATTACTGAAATATTTGAGTGATTCGTGCTTGACTTCAAACTGTAGAGAACACTCAAGGACTGGGAGCAGACTATGGCCGACCGACCTGGTTCGTCGTTTCATCGTTTCTCAACTAGATTACTCAATAGACGGGAAATAACAGAGTACACTACCTTTGTTTATCGCGGTCACTCTAGAGTCTATCCGGCAATCAACTCAAGGAATGCGAGCGGCAGCGGTCCAAGTCCAATCTGCTGATTACCTGAAACCACTTTTCAAATCTCTACGATCAAGAGTCAGTACTTATTCACTCTTAACTCACTGTACTATAAGTTCGAGTGACTGCCTTGGATGGTTCTTCTGAACATATGATTCATGTAAATTAAATAAAAAAAACAAAACAAAAAAACAGGATCTCCCGGCAGATGTGTTGGGTCGATTGTCAGAAATCGTTCACCACATGCAGTCACGTCAATATCAACGGGCGAATGATAGTTACCTCAGGTTATCCATCGGAACCGCTGCTTGGCCCATCGGAGTCACCATGGTTGGGTGTGTTTTTCTGTTCAATCTCAGCTTGGTGGAGACCTTCTCGTACATCCGTTTGGTGCCGCTGAACAAAATTCAAATGTGACTTGATTCAACAGAATTCACGAACGATCCGCTCGAGAAAAGATTTCTTCTGATTCCGTAGCTCATGTGTTGAACGATGAAGTCAGTCGAAAGTACATTCAGAGCGTAAAACGGTCAGTTTCTTTCGCTTCCTCTTTCTCACCACCTCCACTTTGCGTCTTCTGCTTCGACACGGCCTAACTTCCCACTCCTTTCATTTTCGTTTACATCAACTCAGATTGTTGACCTTCGCTCAGACAAAGTACCCTCCAGCCGGTGCGTCCATTCATCGAATCACCTTCTATCTATTGTTTTCACCAAGACTAATTCTTTCTCTTTCTACCTTTTTCTGCTCTATATCTGGATGGTTGGAAACGTTGTACCGCAGATGTTTCGCAAATGATGGGTTGATATACATCTCACACTGGGATGGAACAGGATGGGATCGAGCCACAGGGTCGGTCGGCAAGGCTTGTGCCTCTGTATATCATTATCGTACAACTTGATCTGGTGGCATCGTTTCGACGGTACCGAGCATTACAATCTTCTTCCAAGTACAGATCAACAACGAATGAATCAAGGAGAGACAGAAAAAGAATGAAGGAATACAAAGAGAGCTCCTTTCTCTCTTCTCTACTCTGAGAAACACACAACTAAAAGTAGCAAAGAGAAGAAAAGAAAAGATAAAGATATACAAACGATAACACAAAAACAACAAGATGAATGGTCGCCTTCTTCGACTTGGAACTGGAACTCGACTTGATTAGCTTGTATTTAGGCAGACGCTTCGTCGGCAGCTTTGGCTGAGGCGGCAATTCCTTCCTTTCCAAGGTAGAGTTTTTGGCCAGGGCTAAGCGAGGCTTCAAACGCAGAGACAGGAGTTCCGTAGTCGTAGTACTTCTCTCTCTCGAACTTCCGGTGACCGGAGGACTGAGGTTGTGGAATCGAACAGACAACGAAAGAAGCATCCGGAAAGAGATTTGTCAGAACGAAATAGTAAATGATGGATATGAGAGGATCCTGATGGCCGACCTACCTGATGAGTCTTCAGCATCCTAAGGTACTGTCGAACAAGATGGCTACAGTTCTCCTTAGAGTTAACCCCCTCGGTCGCTGCGCACTCCTCAAGGACTTCACGAACGATCATGATCTCGGCTGCTCGGACTTCCTGTTCGATGATGTGGTTCTTTCGATCGATATACATCCCTGAGAAAGTTCGCAAGCATTATACGGAAAGATAGAAGGAAGAAAGACATATGTGGATTTAGCTTGAGGCTTTGATTGAAACAGACGAAAGATAAGCTTACCCTCTGCAATCTCTCTCGATGGCAGCGGGCTCGTGTTACTGTCATTGGAGGACATGGCTTTGAAAAGGATGGACGACAGTAGATGGATGAAGATAGTATCAAGGGAAGATCGAGTTGGTTGATCAATAGAGAGGAAGGGAAATAGAGATGGAAGAGAGAGAGCAGGAGAGTGTTATGACCGTAACCACGGATCGTAATCATCCATCGCAGCCACACTATCACTTCCATCAGGTACAGATGAGATAGAACGGCCTTTCTCACCATCTCTGCCTCTGCTTCAGCCTCGTCATCCACACATCATGTCTCAGCATACACCGATATCAGCTCATGTCCCGTCCACATCAGCAGTAGCGAAGGAAGCTGCCGATAGTCCACCCGACCTGGCCTCTTTGATACAGCTAATCCAATCGATCGATCCTATCAACTCTGAACAGGCCAGATCCGATCTCCGTCAGGCTCTTCTCAGAGTTGTCAAATCTGAACAGAGTGATACCATCTATAGCTCATTTATATCACAAGGGGCTGTTAGAATAGATCCGTTAGAGAAATTCGATTTCTGCCGGGTTTCTTTGGCCGGGTTGTTGATCTTGTAAGTGTGTCAGACGATGCATATGTGTATGCGTGTGTGCTTCTGGCTTTAGCTGATCGAGGATAGCTTTGGTCATTCTCACTATCTTTGTGACACTGTCTACCAGAAACGCTCGGATGTGCATTGATTACCAGAACTCAAATCACGACGATCTTCTACTACTCTGGACCTCCGCCGAACAGTTCTGTCTGCATCTAGATCCAACAGGTCTCGAATACGACGACAGCTTGCCAGGTGAGTGCTCTGTTCTTTGATTTCAAGCCGTATCGGAGAAGCGAGACATGCTGGTTCCAGACAGCGCGCTCATCTTACACTCTCTCGTTGTGGTTCCTTCTTAATCTTTAGTCAACCGATTTGCCAACTCGTTTGTTGCCCTCTCCAAACATTTACGCCTTGTAAGTATTTCCCATTGAAGAGGTGACTCTTTTCCTCTGTTTTGGGTCAAGTACACTGATCATTGATTATCACTTGCCGGGTTAGACGCAAGCCGCGATTGAACCTCTCCGAAATATTCTCCTTCTTTGGCGGGAGAGCCCGGTGGATCTGACGGGAGTACATGCACCCTTCATGGAGGTCAGTCGCTCATTTTTTATTTTAGACTTGAATCGTGCGCTTTCCTTCTTACTGGCCTCTATCGGTGTGTGGCCTTCTGCTGCTATTCATTAGGCTTGTGTCGCATCTAAGCAGTATTCGACCGGTTTAGAGTTCTATCGTCAACCCATCGAAGAAATTCAAAGTGTTAGTATCGATTCATGCTGTTGTTGTAGCTAGAGATATCTACCATAAGCCTTTTGCTGACTGTAGAATTTGCTTCTCATCTAATTGTATATAAAGAAAAAATACTATCTTCAACCGCTAGACCATATGCGCTATCATTTTATGGGCGGTATGTGTCTAGGTGTGCTGGAACAGTGGGACGAAGCCCTCGGAGCTTTTGAAATTGTTTGTTTCTACTCTTGCTTTGGTCGATCAATCTGCGAGATTCAAATCGGGTTCCTCATCGCCCTCGTTCGTCGCCTCTTCATCCAAATAGGTAGCAACAACTCCTGCTATAAACACGCACGCCTTCCAACTAGCTGCCTACAAAAAACACATGTTGATCCAACTGCTGAGGGATGGAAAGGTCTGTCTGACTGAACTTCTCAACATATCAGTGCCGAACTTGAGACCTTACTGAGGCTTGCCATATCTCAACATCTGGCATACATCCTGATCTCCATTAACTCGGTTTATAGGCTCGAAGTCTGCCAAAGTACACGTCCGTCTGTCTGTACCGGTCGGTCAAAATGCATGCAGAAGCCTACACAAAACTTGCCAAAATGTTCCCTAAAGTTATCAGTCAAAATGACCAGACATCCGTCGATGACTTCAAAGATCTTGATATCCAAGCCTTCAAGAAGGTTGGCTCTTCTTCCTAATCGACACATCCTTCATCAATCAAATTACAACAAGACTCATTCTTCTTCTCATGGGGATTAATTGAATTTACAGGACAAGAACTACGGCCTACTCAAGAAACTGCAGGGAAGTGTCCTGTCGAAACGGATCTTACGATTAAAACGCACGTACTCGGCTCTCACCTTGTCGGATATGGCCACAATTCTCGGATATCCTGATACAAGCGAGACAGAAAAGATGTTGGAAACGGAAATTCTGAACATGGTTCGTTTTCCTCTTCCTATACTTCTACGAAAAGAATCACGGAGCGCATGCTAACCTGATGCCCTCTCCTCGTCTCAACCTCATTTTTGCGTAAATACAAAGTGCTCCAATCGACTCATTTACGCTCAGATCCACCCTGCGTCAGGTACACGCACATCACCGAAAGTGTCATTTTTATCTCCTCCTGAGACGTTCACCTCGCAAAACACAATCCAGATGATCGACAGATTGACGAAAGAGACGGAGGCATGGAGCTCAAAAGTCTGGGAGCTCGATAGGAGAATTGGAATCAGCGACGCTTATCTGAAGAAAGTGGGTTCTCTCTTTGTATCCTCTCTTCTGGGAATACTTCGTCTTCCCCTTGTGGATAAACTGATGACATATACTATATTCTTGATGAGCAGCATGTCAAAGACGAACTGACATGGTCCAACAGTTCTACCAACCCGAATAATCCTGACGGTCAGAATAAAGAGGAAGATTTAATGGATGATCTGAACGACGTAGGCGCCGGCGGTGATAATGGAGGGGGTACCTCAGGAACTGGAGCCGGGACAGGGAGAAGAAAGACGTGGGAGGATGATTACTAGTTTATTTTTTCTCCTTGAAGCCCCTTTTATTTCTTACTTCACACATGAGATGATTTCTTTCAGATGAACTCAACTGTGATCCGAAATCAAAACCTGAGATGGATTCTGAGACATGAGAAGAACACATATATTGGGGCGGACAGTTGGACAAAAGTTGACAAGGTTTGGGTATGGTATGGATTCAGAAGAAGAAAAAACATATGAACGTAGAAATACGTCAAGAATAAGAAGAGAAGACCAAGCAAAGAAAAGTCACGTCCCTGGTGGTCGACGGCGACTTAGGATTCGACTAGGCGATGGAGGGTGACGCTATCAGTCGAATCGATACAAACCCAAAGATGTAAACCGATTTAATACCGAGTTAGATGAGGACTTTAGATTTCGATAAGAAGGTAAAGGTACGGTACGTACAAGTAACGTATCAGCCTGCCTCCTCTCTGGAACATACAATCTCATTCTAATCATCGAAGTGTAAAAATATGACAGATGAGCCACCTCGTTCCTTAGGTTTACCGAAGGATTTATAGAGCGGAAGAAACCGAAAACAGAAGTGTGAAAAGAGGGTCACATACAGATCTCTGATCAGCCCAACAATCTCTGTCGCTACTCTCTGGCTCTCCGCCTCGAACTCATAGGTTTTTTGAAGGCCACCTTCCTTCGTGACCAGTAACTTGAAGATAGAGGGTGTCTTTCTCGATTGTTTGACTCCTATGATATTCGACATGTAGTAGGAAGCCGTTCGGACAGAAGAGGTAGTAAAACCATGTGTCTTCCCTTCTGGTGGCATCTGTCAAGAGCACAAGAGATAGATTTTGAATCAATCAATCAGCCGGTGTTTTAACAAAATACGTGGTATGGAGAAAAGAGAAAGGACAAACGATGTGGATGTAATCTCCGTCGATAGCTAGGATTCGCTCGCTATTCAAATTGACAGAATTATGAGCATAGAACAAGATAGATTCGAAAGATAAAGGACGAACTGTCGACCAATGTTGGCTTTCCTTTGTACTGTGTATTTCTGCCAAGATAAGGCCAGTGAAGGAAATCAGAAAGATGCCGCTTTGTACAAAGAGAACGAAAAGATAGAAGCTTACCTTGTACGTGGTATCAAAAGCAGAGAAAAGGGTAGATGGCGCTGGCTCTTGAAGATCCTTAAAGACAGATGCTATAGTCGAGCGCCATTAACATGATCAAAAAAGAGAGACCTTTATTCTACTCAGAAAGCAAGAACATGAAGACAAACCATTTGGATCTCCTCCCTTTTCCACGCCTCCTTTGATATGGTGACTGACAGCCCAGCTTCTCTTCACCATACAGAGACTAGTAACTCCCATCAAACTTTCAACTGTCCGATCTAACGGTAAAATCAAACTCAGATCTGATAGACAAAGCACCCAGTCTTTTGGTCTGTCTGGCATCCGTTTCTTTACATAAACGAGGTCTACGACATCTGCCAGATATGTCGCCGATGTTCTGAGGAAACCAAGTTCGCAATTCTCGAGATAAGCCGTCGGAAACACAATTCACAAGAACAACGAGGAAAGAGGGAAGGAAAAGACCTACACGCTGAGAGTTGTAGTGAACCTAATATCGGCAGCATTGACAACGGTGACTTTCAAGAGAACAGGAATACCAGGAACTGAGGGTCTCAATGGCATGCCATGATCCGACCGACCTTCAGACACGAATGACTCCTGCTTGACTAAACCGCCAGGAGCAGTTGGCTGTTGTGTTTGAGCGCTGATCGAGTTTCCACGTGCCTTTGTTGCCGTCGGCCGAGGAGGGAGAGGAGTCTTGAGCAAATTCTGATTGACTGTTGAGAAATGTTGTTAGCTCAGCAGTCACTAAGGTAAAGAAATATAACCTTTTCAGAACGTGCCTTGAGTAGCTGTAGCAACTGTGATAGCAAACTCTGAGAAAGAGAACTTGGCAACATTGGCTTCTCGGTCAAGAGCTTGTAATTGAAGACAGCAGAGTAGATGATAATAAAAAAGGCAAATGTTGGTTCAATTGATATCCAAACGATCTTGAGACGGACAAAGTAGAAAGTGATTCTCACCTGGGAAGTCCTCGTCAACCTCCCCATCATCCTCCACAATACGCAACCCCCAACCAACTGTACTAAGCCTGATATCTCTGTCTCTTCCTTCCGTCTCAAATCCAGCACTCAATTCTGGTTTCCTACCCTCCTCTCCATACAAGAACAAGCCCAATCCAACAATCTCTTCTACCGTTGAATCCTTTCTGACTTTGGTCTTGATGGGCTTCAACGGCTGAGAAGAATGAGGGAAATATAGAGATAGGTTGAAGACGGGAACATTTGTAGTGTTGGGGGGTGGGACAATTCGAGCATATGCCGAGAAGGGCGTGGGTGCACCGGTTGAATTGGATTTGATCAATAGGGAGAGACCAGATGGTTTGGACGCGGAAAGCAATTTCGGAAGATCTATGGGCGCAAACGATGGTGGTGGACTGGGCGTTCTCTTAGCAGGGGAAGGCCTAAAGGAGAATAGTTTCATCAGTTTTACCCAGTGTCGGACCGAGAGGAGCACAAAGACCTCACCTGTAGGAAGAACCATCCACTTTGTCCTCTAAGTCATTCTCTTCCTCTCTGATTTCCAAAAACGCCCCCCGTTGGCTTTCTTCCTTCAGCATTTCCCCAGCCAGGACATCTTCTCTGAAACCTTCCAGAAGATCCTCTTGCTCTCTTTCGATCCCGAGTTCTTCGTCACTCCCGTCGCCTCCTGGTTCATCTCCCAATCGGGGAGGCATCCCATCGAGGTTTTCGTCAAATCCATCATACTTCTCGTCGTCTTCATCCAACCGATTGGCCAAAAATTCTTCATCCTCTTCGTCTTCCTCCTCTTGACCAGACTCTCCTAGATTGTTGACTTGTCGTTGTCTTCGTCGTTCGAATGGAGGTCCGGCGCCACTTGTTATTGACATCGAGTCTTCGGTCTCGGTCCGTTCTGTGTCGGATATCGATATATCGGGTGATGTTGGACCTGGTAATGGGGCACTGTCTGATCGTTTTCTATTCCCTGGTCGAGCACCTGACTTTATGCTTTCTAAAAAGGCTTGTTTGCCCTTGACACCTTCGCTCGAGTCCATTGTTGTTCTCGTCGCGCGGAAGGGCAGAGGTCTGGGCCGATGCCGTACGGCGCCAGAGACTCGCATGCCTGCTCCGATAATTCTTTGGTTCTCGCTCGAAATCGTTCGGCTATAGTTGAGAGAGGTCCCACTAGGATGGGCGTCACCTTTGAAGGATGCCCGGTTCGGAGCTGAGGGCGAAGTTGGGGGTTGCTGATTGATAGAACGTCGATTTGAGCGCGCATTTCGACCGAGAGCGGACCGGTTGGGAGGTGGAGATGAAAGAACAGGGACAGGAGAATGTATGGTATTCATCTCAGGCCATCTAGAGTTGAAAGGTCCGAAGCAGATGGTTGAAGTGTCAGTAAATTGAACAATATATCGTTTATGAACATCGGTAAAGATTGTCATCAAGCCGCATCATGTGTCGAACGACTTGCCGTTCAGAGTCTCGTCCTCCGCTCGCTCGAACCCACGGACCATCGCCTGAGGAGGTCTCATCGAGATCGATAATACCAGCAGAGACAGAGTCCGTTGTGGATCTGAGATAGGATAGCTTCAATGTATGGAGAACGTAGCTAAACGAGGATGAAACAAGACAAACGGGTAACCAGAAGAACGGATCAGCAATCAGATTTGAAAGAACATAATCTAAATAAAGTAGAGACGAACGATAGATCAGTGATCAACGCCATGGTAGCTTTATACCCTTGCGTTGCTCTGAGTATATGTGTGTTATATATCCAATCAGAAGACAGTGATGGTTGTCAATCTTAACGTGCTTCCTCATCATTCGACCGGCTTTGCTTGAGAGGTGAAGCGGATAGGGAGAGATGGTCGAAGAATGTGGCGGTCATGGCAGCACGTGATATAATGCTGCACAGCTAACGCGCCACGCGACGCGTTCCGACTTTCCATCCGTCTGCCGTTCATTGCCACCCGGTTCCATTAAACCTACCATCGACTCACACTCACACTCACTCTTACACTTCTCTTCTGTCTCAACAGTATCTCTGTATCCAGAGTATCTGTCTCAGTCGAGATTGAAGATCCTGGGAAATGACGACCCCAAGAAATAATCTCGATGAGACTCTCAACAGGCTCAAGTCGTCCTCTGTCCGACCGACGTCGTCTACATCAAAGATCCGTCAGGTTTTGGAGCAAGAAATGGCTCTCTCTTTGGGATCGTCTATGACATCTGTTGTCAGAGCAACCACATCCAAAACAAGTATGGCCAATAGGGGAAAACCTCTTGAAAAGAAACGTAAGCCTGGTTCGTTCGCTCTTAATTCGATCCTTTCGAGCTGTGTTCATTTCATGTGTATGCTTCTCCCTCGCGCCTGTCTAGCCTCAATCGAATCCAAACCTTCCATATCAACACCCCGACAGATCGCCCTTGCATCTGCGATCGATAGCACGAACAGAAAGAGACCGAGTCCTACGGCCATTAAGAACGATTCTCCAACTTCTGGTTCCAAAAAACCCAAAACAGTCGCATATACAGGTATATCATCATTGCTATCGTTGTCACGTTTTTTATTATCATGATCGATAGCAATTGACTAGATGTTTCACTTTGTTTTCGAAGTCTCTCAAAAATCAACCCCTTCACAGAGATCTAACAAACTCGAAGACTTTTCGATGTCTTCACAGAAGCCTCCAGGTGTTGTTTCCTTAGGTCTGTTTGCCGTCATTCCTGTCTTTCAAAAAAGCATATACGTATGGAGCTCTTACCGGTTTGAGTTGTGTCCATCCGTCGTTAATCAGATGGCGATTCAATGGTCAAACAGGAACCCGTTCGGGCATCAACTAGGAAGATGAAGATTGAAATACCTAGTAAGTGTAGTCATTTCGAGACTTGTTTTCATGCAGTATTGAATCTGATGAAAATTCTGATTTCACTTAGGCACTCAATCGTCTCCTCTTCCGCGCAGTGGACGGTATGTAAAGACCAAGAAGAAGCAGGATCGGTCTTCAGCTCCCTCATCTGCTTATGGTTATGATGAAGACCAAGAGGAAATCCTCGTCAAAGCCATGACAGAAATGGATGATGTGTGTAACAGTCTCATCTTTTCTTGTCTCCTGCTCATACAAAAATCTACTTATTTTTTACAGGACTGATGTTCGTGGTTATACTTATCTGTGTCTTCTACCAAAAGTCCGAATTTAAACCAGTCATCCCACCTTCTACTAAAGCTCTGTCTTCCTCAAATATTCATACTGCTCCTTTCTCCGACCCTGCACCTTTCGGCTCTAAAGCGGCCCCTCGCTCATCTGCCCCCCCTGTCGTTCCGTCAATACCGGGCTGGCAACCGTTGGACTTGCAAATGCTGAAGAACCAACAGATGGAAATAATGACCAGGTTGTTGGACGTCATGTCGGAGCAAAAATCGAGTTCAATGTCTGTTGATCAACAGGAGGCTCTGGAGGATGAGGAGTACGTACATAGTTTCACGAGAATATTCAAAGCTATTTGTGTTGTTCATTTTGATATTTACATACTTATATTTGATTCGGCAAAAAGATGCGCTTTGCGACAAAACCTATTCGATGTAAAAGCCATCATTGCTTCTCGAGAAGGAAAACGCGAGTCGTCGACACCACTTTTAACACCACTTGGGCCAAGCACTCCTACTAGCAGTTCATCTCGTCTTCCCAGCGTTCCTCTTCCAGCTAGCTCTACTGCTCTGCATATCGATCCCCCTCAGATAAGCCATCGTTCAGCTCCAAGCCCTCGTCGTGTACATACGTCTTCATCACAACTTTCTCGTACTCAACAATCCCACCGGAACCAACAAAGCACAAGAGCAGTAAATTTGGACAATGGGGCAGATATATGTCTCGTGAGTGACGATGAAAAAGAGGAACAAGCCTCCGAGTTAGCTATGCTCGATCACATAGAAGCGGTCTATGACGTGGACGAATACGAAGAGGAGAGCCCGATGATGGAAAGGCAACGAGAGGAAGAGGAGATCCAAGAGCTGGAGATCGTTGAACGTCCGCAGACAATATCATTCCAAAGAGGACCAGGCGCTAGTTTGGAAGGATCGGCTATCAATAGCAAAGGAAAGGGCAAGGGGCCAGTAATTGTAGAGGATTATAGCGAGCTATGCGCAGGATTCGATCTGGACGATTACACCTTCAGCGATGACATCCAGTCGGTCGACCCACCCCTCCCCTCAACCAAGCCAGCTACAGTCCAAACGACATTGAATTTTGTGCCTCAGATGACTCCCCCACCAGCTTACGGGGATATTGTCCCATGCCCTCCTCCTTCATCCCGTATCAGACCGTCGCCATCTTCCGCTCGTTCTGCTCGACTCGCGCTTGCCAAGACTCTACCTGGATCATCTAGGGCAGAACACAGTTTTCCATGGTCTGTTGAGGCTCTTTCTGTCCTTGCCAAACGATTCCGCCTCAAGGCATTCCGAGATAAACAGCTTGAAGCCATCAACGGAACACTGGCCGGGAAAGACGTCTTCGTATTGATGCCTACTGGAGGAGGGAAATCTTTATGTTATCAACTACCGTCTCAAGTCACTCTCGGCAAGACTTCCGGCGTCACCATCGTGGTCTCTCCTTTGATTTCACTAATACAAGATCAGGTCGCCCATTTGCATGCGATAGGGATCCCTGCCATCGCTTTTACGGGCGATCTCCCCGCGGCTGAGAAAAAAAGAGCAATCACTTTTTTGAATGGAGGCGAGAGCGGAATGGAGAGCATAGATGGGGGGATTGTTTATGTGACTCCAGAAATGCTGGGAAAGAGCGCTCAATTTCAGAGTTTGTTGAGAAGTATATACCGCAGAGGTAAATTGGCACGATTTGTTATCGATGAGGCTCATTGTGTTAGCTCGGTACGTTCATCTTTCTTCAAACCTACTTAAAGTCTGTTGAGAAATTCGCTCAAGCATCCCTCTTTTCGATTAACCTGATGCCTCCGTACAGTGGGGTCACGATGTAAGTGAATTGCCTTTTTTGAATGAACATAGGTTCAATAGCGCTTGTTTGACTATTGTACTGACACCCGAGCGATATGTACAACAATCAATCATTTGTAGTTCCGACCAGATTGTAAGCGACTTTCCTTGATCGTTTTGCTCGATATATGTACATCTGCTCACAATCTTCCTTCCATCCTTTTTGCCACAGACCGAGATTTGGGCGCTTTGAAGACAGAGTATCCTGGGACCCCCTTGATGGCCTTGACCGCGACAGCAAATTTTCAAGTCCGTGACGACATCATCCGATCACTTCGTTTAGAAAACTGTGTTACGATAACATCATCGTTCAATCGGGCCAACTTAATATACGAAGTCCGGCCCAAGACCAAAAAGGTCACGGAAGAAATTGCCACGTTCATCCGAGAACAACATGCTGGAAGTAGTGGAATTGTATACGCGTCCAGTAGAGATGGATGTGAGAAGGTAGCAAAGGACTTGAGAGATCAGTACGCGATCAACGCGGCTCATTACCATGCTGGAATGACGAAGGACGATCGAGAAATTACCCAGATAAATTGGCAAAGTGGGGAGATTCAGGTCATAGTTGCTACCGTATGTTTCAATTTGTCTTCTCTTACTTCTTTCGTCTCTAGTCTAATCGAGGAAAAACATCTTTGGGTTAGGTTGCATTCGGAATGGGAATTGACAAGGCAGACGGTAGGCCTTGTCTTACAAATTGATACATCGATCGAACCTTCCTGATCATCTGCATTGTTTTTCGAATTTCTGGATGTTTTTAGTGCGCTTCGTTATTCACTTCGCTCTACCAAGATCACTTGAGGGTTACTATCAAGAGACCGGACGAGCTGGCAGAGATGGCCAGCCTTCGGATTGTGTGCTATGTACGTCTCTTCTAATTCTGAATCTTGCCCAGCTAGACGCCCCCTGCCCTTTTATGATATTGGTCGATTGAACGATCAATAATTCAATCTATGACGTTGCTATTTCTTTCCGAATCACAGTTTACTCGTGGGGAGGTTGGTCACACTTGTGCATTCTTCATCTTCTTTTCTGTTGATTCTGACTCAGCTTCTTCATTATTTTACCGTTCAGACACCAAGTCCATCTTTAACTCTATCGCGCGAGATAAAAATCTCAATTGGGCTCAGAAAGAACGGCAGAATGATAACGTCAGAGGTGTTCTCCGGTTCTGCACGAACAAGACAGACTGTAGGCGAAGACAGATTTTGGTTAGTTTTATCTTTTAACAAAGAAGTGCGGCGCAACTCCCATGACATTGCAGTGGCTGATTATGTACGCTACCATCATTGCTTAGGCCTTCTTCGGCGAAGACTTCGATGCTGCCAATTGGTGAGACTCGATCGATGAACTTTTCAGTAGTTGACGATGCTGACAAAAAGTTGCGATTCTCATTTAGTCAACAAACATGTGATGTATGTGTCGCCGTCGATACTGGTACAATAGACGTCCGAGACGTGGTGCGTTAAGTTTCATCACTCTTGATGTTTATGGCTGGTGTGTTTTCTAATTCTCTTATATATAGACATCGGATGCCTTGAAGGCTCTTCGTCTTGTCCAGAACGTTGTCGAATCAGGCCGTCGGATCACTATGAAACAAGCTGTTGGAATCTTTCGCGGATCAAATGCAAAGGTCAACGATATTGATATCGCTGATATACCTGAACATGGCGCTGGGAAATCTTATGATATCTCGGATGCTGAGCGATTGTTTGAGAATTTGCTTATCGAACAAGGGTTTTCCGAAACTTATATTTCTAACGGCAGTGGCTTCTCGAGCGCTTATATCCAAGTAGGTCTTTTGTTGTCTCAACCCTTCATTTTCAGTAGTGCAGTGAATCACAGGGCTAAACTCTTATGATCTGCTTTCTGTATAGCTGGGCAAAGCACATACAGAGTTTTTGTTCAAAGGAAGGCAAATTCAAGTAGGTGGAGGCTCTTCTGCTAATAGCTAGTATCGATATTCAGTGCTAACACAAACTGTCGCGTTCAGATGGCTTTCCGCCAAAATACCCCCCGAAAAATGAAGGCCTCTAAACCGACCAAGGCCAAACCTAAATATGGCAAGGCCGGTAAAAATCTGACAGATTCGTCAGTGGTGTTTGACGACGACCAGGAAGAAGACCAGTTTAGAGACATGGAAATCCATGAGGACCAACCTCTCTTCACCAAAGCATCGTCTTTGAATTCTGTTAGAGCGCCACTGAGTCGTCAGCAGAGTGCCACGAACGCTTCAAATGACGATATCTTTGGAGGCCATCCCGCACCTCAACAAAACTCTTCAGAATCATTCTACGCTGATCTTATTGCGGTTCGGTTCCGAGTAAGTAGTTATCTCAATTGCAATATCATGTGCCTAGGAAATCTTCTGAAGAGTTCTCAACAATTACGTGCTTATTTTCTTCACAGATCGCAGATCAGCGGAAGCTGAAAATCACCGATGTATTCGATGATGAGATCATCGAGATGATGGCTTTGAGTCTTCCTTTAAGTGAGCGCGCAATTTCATCATTATAATCATGAAGATGCTTCCTCTAATCGTTATCTCATTCTACTTTTTCCAGATGAACAAGAGTTTCTTGACATCGAAGGTGTAACCCAAGAGCGTTTCAACATGTATGGAAAGATGTTCCTGCCGACACTAAAACGACTTTCCCGTGCTGCAAACACATCTGTCCATATTCCTCCTTCTGTTTCTTCTACTGTCCCTGCTGTTGCCCCTCCGTCACGCTCGACGCCACGTACTATCTCGTATGTGGTTCTCAAAACCTGTTTCAATATTCTTCAGCTATATTGGAGACTTACTTTTTTCTTTTTCTTTTGTAATTTTTTTTCCTTTGTTGAAGTAAACCGCTCGACATACAGCAATTCGCATATGACCAGTCAGCCGGCCGCGGTACAGGTTCTCGCGCGACCGCATCAGCATCGTCTGGCTACAGTAAGCCTCCTACTAAATCCCGTTCAGAAACGTCAGCTCCTGCTCGACGTGGGGGAGCAAGTAATGTTCCAGTCAGAAAACCCAATGGATCAAGTTTCATCAGGCCAATGATACCTTAATTATTCCTGATTGGAGTGCCATCTATGATTTCTGGTCCCCCATTCTCATTTCCCTATTTTCTTTTGCATACTTTTTGCACTATCGTCTTGTTGTCATTCTTCGTCTCATAACTGCATCATACTCTGGATTTCCCAGACATACATCAACCTACATTTGTCCGATCATCCACTCTCTAGCATAAAAACTATTTGTCTTTGCTGTTGATTCACAATAACCTATAATCCAATTTAATGCACATAAATAAGTACATTACCGAGAGAATAGATTTCTTCTTCCCTCAATCCATATTTGTGCTCGAGCACATGTCACGCACGAGCCCCACCCTTCTTCCACTCCGCTCCGACCAACTGAAGACATTCTCCTGCCAATGCACGAGCATCAAGCTTCCCACCGATGATCTCATCTTCAACACCAGAGCCATATCCTATAGGCAGATAACCCTCGTCTAAACCCGCTTGAGTTCGTCGGGGTAGAAGTGCGATATCCAGTAGAAGCGGATAGAGAATGAAGAGATGAGCTCTTGGCGAGTGTTGATACATAGACGTGATATCATCTGCAAATAGGTTCGACATAAGAAAAAAAAAAGAAGAAGAGGAAAACAAGCGGGTGTTAGTTCTGATAGGTATGTGAATTGTGATGAAATGAAAGAATACGAACCACTCGTTATCACAGAGCCTTCATACATACTCAACTCCAAAAGTTTTTTCAACACATACACTAGTTCTTCTTCTCTCAATCTAGCCAAGGTCAAGGGCAAAGAAAAATTAGCGCTTCCCACGAGGCGAATGATATAGAAATTCGATTGTATTTACCTTGGGAAAGGCATACCCCCACGCAGAGGCTGATCAGCCAGATAAGTTGAGAGAACAGTCTGACAGCGGTACATTAGCAAAGGAAAAACTAGTTTGGCTACCCTCTGACGGAGATCGGTGTCTAGATCAAACATCCAGTTTAGTTTTTCATATCTTCGAAAATTGAGTTTAAGTAATTTGTACGATCAAGACTGACTCTGGTCAACTTTATCGACTAGCATAAACATGACGTCGAAACACCATCTGGAAAACCTTTCTTTGGGATGACCGATGATTTCCGCTGTGATTCCATGAACTTCTCCATCTCCATCTCCATCGTGACTCTGATATATTCTTGGGTCGAAGGATGTCGGTCTCGGTCGACACAAAGAGGTCTCACTTGAATCAGAATCGAAGTAGTAGAATTGGCTTGCAGTCGACAGGGCATTAGCGAGCCGGACGATTAATAGGTCTGGAATATCAGCCCATCCGAGAACAGGGACAATGTCCTTTTCGAGAGCGGCAAGATATTTCAAATCATGCGTTTCGTCGGCAGTTTGCGCATCCATCGGAATATCTTCCGTGGCACGACTGAATATTGGAGAATGATCATGAAACAGACAAGTCAATGTTACACCAGTGACGCACTGCTCTAATTTGAATGTAGGAAGCAGCTTACGGATCAACAAGGAGAACTCCTACGAAATAATCGATAATTTCGTTCCACAAGTCTTCACGAGCTTGTTTGGCCACAACTGGAGATCAAATTTGTCAGCCACTACGCAATAGCTACAGATGAAGTCACTAAAAGACAAACAAATACATCAAACGTACTTAAATTTGAATCTGTCAAAACAGATGTCGTGATTCTAATGACTTGGAGGGCTAGTGTGGTAGCCTGTGAATCGAAATTCGATCAGCGCTGATCGTGAATGACAGAAGAAAGAACCAAGCCCACCGTTTTCCAAAGTGGTGGCTGTTCTTCGAATTTATATGAAGGAGGGCAATCATACTATACAGCACGAACAAGCAAACTTAAATTAACAGTCATCCCCGTGGAAATATTTGAAAGGACAGAGGTGACATACTTTCAGCTTGGCCTGTGACACGAGTGTATAAGGAGTTCATTAGCTCAAAATCGGACACATATATGCGTCAAGTGTAAGTGAATCACGTACAGGCAGACCATAGGCTTTGATCAATTGGCTGACAGCACCGCTCGAATAGAGCTCAGGATCAGTTTGATGGGATTCAAACATCTGAAGAGCCATCGTCATCGCCTCTTTGGAGACTGCGACATAGGTAATTCGTCTCGGCGATTGCCCCTGCCGATCTGTCTGCGACGATGCAAAAGCAAGTGTGATAAGACTGCTTGATTCTTGAAGAAGCAGAGCCGACGAGCCAGGAATCTCGATATTCAATTGTTTCAAGGCTTCAAAGATCAGTGCTTGAAGAGGAGTGGGGTTGTCAAGATCTGACCGAGTATCGTCGTAGCAAGGGTAGGTCATCACGCTCCGAAGGGTAGTGGATAGATTGGAAAGACGATCAATCGACCACAGTGACGGCGACAAAACAAGTAAAGGGAGAAGAGCTCCGATGAACGCCAGAAGACTTGCTTGGGTGAACTTGATGACGGGTGTGTCATCAAGAGATATCAAGACGATCTGCGTTCCCATCGTTTCCCAAGCAGCCCAAGTGTCAGTCATGTACGGTTCGTAATGGTTTGACGTGTTGTCCTCCTCCAGATGAGAGACCCAAGTGGACAAAACTTCTTTGAGAGCTTGGACGGCAGCAGTTGACACATGGGACTCGGGTGATTTGAAAGATGCAACGATGACATCCAGAAGACGCCTCCAGACCTTTATTGAATCCTTCACAGCCGACAGATCGGAAAGGAAGAACTTGGAGAACAGAGACCCTACGGACGATAATGTCAGAACTCGTGAATCTGACCATCTTGAGGCATCTGTGTTATCGTCCACTTCGGACTCAGCGAAAGCACTTAAGGAGTCAAGTAAAGGGAATATGATCTCCCAGATACAAGACTCCCAGAGCTTTGCATCTAGCGTAGATCCGTAGAGCTCCATTGACCGGAACAAGGTCTGAGTAGCGCTCGACCGCACTTCTGCCCGACTGTCGATACAGCATGTGAGAAGTTCTCGGACACTAAAGAACCAAAGATCGTCGAACGTCCGGTCCGTCTGTTCTGGCCGTTTAGATTGGATAAAATCAGAGACGTTCCAGAGGGAACCAATAGAGGAAAGTGAAATGTTGACATCGTCAACCTGACGGGAAAAATCGGCCAGGGTAAGAACGCATTGTCGAAGATGATCCACTGAGAATGACGATAAAAAGTCAGTGGTCACCAAGATGACCTACCAGGACAAGAAACATGATGCGCGAATATCAGCAGAGAGAAGATAAGATGCCGCATGTCGATGAAGCGCTTGGAATAAGGGAAAAAAATTCAACAAAGATTGGAATGGTTACTGACAGATTGGAAAGCTGCTCGGATCAGTGATGCATTGCCCCTGATTGAGACTCCACTCATATTCTTGCGATGCGACAGAATAGGACTAGACGTTGAGACTTCTCTCACACCCTTCCCGTCCTCCGCTAATGTCTCCAGCTGGCTGTACTGCTCTCCAACCCTCCTACATACGCTTCTCAGACAAACAAACACCATTTCCCACCCATCTACCAATGCATGTCCTGCAGACTGAAGAATTTGATGCAGAGCCTCCAGGCCGAGTCGTCGGATATCTATCTCCACTGGTATAAACTGACCGGAGGATGTCCTCTCCACTTGAGCCGCAAGGGAAGAGACTACCAGAGGGTGGATGCCGGAATCAACGCTTTCGTTTGAAACCCGAATAGAATTGACTAAAAATTCATCCAGCACTTCAGCGGCTTGGAGACGGATGGTGGACGAAGCAGTAGCTTCACATAGAGTAGCAAGAAGGTGATCAACGATGAGGGACCAGCCTTGACTCGGATCGATGACTACCAAGCGATGAAGATTGAGACTGCTGATCTTGGCGATCTTATCAATTGCGAAAGAACGGTCTCCTCGATGTCGCTTCGAGTATCAGAAGGGCCCAGTATTAACATACACATATAACAATATAACATACACGTTAGATCACACAGAACAATCGGATGTAGGCAAATATGAAGTATAAGAGACGCACGTTATCTTTTAGGAGATGAAGCCCACTTGACCTCCTCCTCTTCGGCATAATGGCGTCCCTTAACGCCTTCACATCTGGGAGCGAACTAGCGGGGCCCTCCTCGGAATGGGTTTTTTTCGAGGCTCCGCCCTTTTGTGTTTGCGGTTGAACGAGCCCAAGCATCTCCTCGCTCAGTCTACAAAGTGCACTAACAAACTCGGTTAAAGCTTCCGGGTCCAACTCGAAGGTGGTAGCATCGAATATATGACTGATTGACGACTGGATGCTTTCCAAGTCGGATCCTTGTCGAGACGGCAGATCGCTCTGACGATCCATGGAAGACGATGACCGAGGATTCACGCTGGGTCGAGTCGAGTCTCTATAAGAAGAAGGACCGGCGGAGGTTACCCTAAGATTCGAATTGGACGATTGATGGGCGATTGAGATTGGAATGATAGTTGATCGCTTCTTGTTGGATGCGTTGGCCTGTCGTTTTGTAGGCGCCAACACAAAGCTAGCACTCTGAAGGACTTCAAGAACATCAAACCAGCTCTTTCCGAGACCACCTCCGATCATCTCGGCCACGCCAATGAGAACCTTGAGGCAGATCAAATTTCTTGACGATAAACTTGGTGGCTCTTGCACAGAAGGGCCGGTGAGTGATATCAAGCCCAGTGCCTCTGCACCTCCGGCGAGCACTCCTCCTTGAGATTTGGGAGTGGTAGCGTTTTCATAAGAGGTAAGAGCCGAGACGACAGCTGGTGGGACAGCAAGTCGAGACAAGGTGCCGATGAACGCGTCCCGTTCGGTTGTCAGGCCTAGCAGGCCACAAAGGACAGTTGCTTCATGAAGAGAGGCCAGCGTATCGGAAAACAGCTGAAGAGAGAGTAGACGACATGGATGAGCAGACAATCACTGGAAACGAAACTGAGTTACTTTGATCCAAACGAAGCTCACCTCATCCGATAAATTACGTCCCAGAAAGAAACTGAGCGCTGCTAACAAAGCCGGCCAGCCAGCCTCCATCATCTTTCGAGTCACCTGAACCTCCTCGCTCTCTTCATATAGCCCAAGCGTTCCCTTTGCTATAGCCAAGGATGACCTGAGCGGTAGGACAGTTGCATAGACGGGTGTGATGACGGATGAGAACCCTTCGATCACGATGTTGACGCACTGGAGGGCGAGAAGATAGAGGTAGGTATCAGGCAAGACGGGGGGTTCGATCTTGTCTAGCTGGTCGATGCTATACATAGTTATGGAACAACAGCAACAGGGTCAGGATTTCAAGTCACTCCCAAGCCATGCCAAACGTAACACCCATACAATGGATGGTTTTCAAGACGAGAGTAAGTGAAAAGAATCACGAACCATTGAACTTTGACAGTACTTCCCTCGCCCAGTCCGGCTTGCGCGTCCGTCGTTAGACTAGCTACCACACTACTCACTCCACTGGCTACGATCCCCGAAATCATTTCCAACGAACCGTACGGGTTCTGTCCGAGACCACCTGCACCGAGGCTTCCACCGACTCCACCTTGTGATCCTCCTGGAGAGTTACCATCACCTCCTACGGATTCATATGCATAAACACCGATGCCATTCAGTTGGGTAGACGTCCCCAATAGTCCTGGTTTCTCACTAGCGATCCGATGAAGAATAGAAAGCAATGCAGGGAAAAGATTGGATTGGGGTGGAGAAGGTACCGACGCCGGTAGTGATGGTGAAGACGTCACATCCGAGGTGTTCATCGTAGACGGATCTGAAGGCTGGAGGAGAGGGCTTGGATCGCGATCAGAATCGGCATCTTCAGTAGATTTTCCATTGGAATATCTCATCCATATCTTTCGGAGTAGAACTCCATCTGAGCAGAGTCCTCTGATGCATTCCATCGCAAGCACCCTAAGCCAACCAGGACTTTGTTCTCCCTTTTGTGTTGCGTAGCTCCCTGACGGGATGCTATCTTCGGGCATATCTCTTATCGGAGCGGATCCTGGCATGTGACCGAGAGAGGCCGATTCTCCGGATAGAATCTTGAGAAGGAAACTGAGGAGGATCTCTGTTTCTCGGACGAGTTTGTCTGGGAATGAGCGAAGAAGAAGATATATCACACGGATGAGTCGAAGCGTAAGAGGAAAAGAGGAAGGCGCGGAGGAGGTTGGAAGTGAAAGGTTGCTGAGTAGAAGTGGGCAAAGGTCATGATGCAGGAGAACCAGAAGTTCGGGATGCTAAGAGATCAGAGGACAGGAGCGTTAGTCTTTTCCAGATGGCATACGACGTCACCGATGGAACAAGGAGAGAAGAACAAGCCTTTTTGAAAACAGTAGCATGGTTGCTGAGAATACTCTCGATCAACTCGAGTCCAAAAGGTTCTGGTAAACTGTCCAAGTTCAGGAGATTTTGAGCTCTACTCTCTGCTTTGTCTAATCCTACAACGGCGCCAGCCGAGTCTGTAAGTATACATAGATCCTCAAAAAGCCTGTACCCGTCCAGCGCGGCCGGTCGAAGGTGTACAGTGGAGCCGTCGGAGAGCTCAATCGAGCTCGTCGTTTCATCCGCTGCAGACGAGGTGTCTTCGAGTGAGATCTTGTCAAAGATAACCATGACGCCTTGGCGGAGGGAAGCGGCTGCTGTGGATGAGACGACTGGCATCCGACTACCTCTCAGTTCAAAACAGATTCTGAAGGCCTTATCCGTTATGCGATCAGAGAAAACGACCAGACATGTGTTCCAGCAAGGTAAGTCTCGAGTAATGTCCCAATATGAAAAGGTCGATGGCGAACAGATCATACCTCGCCAAGAAGAGAGCCGTGTATCTTCGCCGTAGTCAAGATCACCAAGATCGTTTGTAGTACTTTGAGTTGTATATCAACACCTTGATTGACGACGCTTGCCAAACTCTGGATTACACTTGGTAACCGGCTCTGTGTTGCATGCGCTTTAAGACTGTTCAACAAGCGTTACGAAGGAAACCCATGGATTAAGGGATGAGACGTACCTCAGACACTGCCCCTAGAGAGACCAGCCGTTGAATACTTCCTATACAGAGAGCGACGACTTTGGGATTTTTCGTCTTCATGCCCAATGAGATAGGCGCAATCAGGTCTGCTGCATTGGTCGATTCTGGATGAATGTCAAACATGAATGGGAACAAGATCAGCCTGTTGACCGCGTTGAGCCTTACATGATGATGATTTGTGACTGAGCCGACTTCAAGACGGACATCAACACAGAAATAGACTGGAGAATGTTTGGTGTCTGTTCTCACTAGCCTGGGCAAGGCGAGAACGACCACCAGAGAAACGGATAGACTGAACGAAACTTACCCGGACTGAAGTCTTTAGGTCTTGCCTGATCTTTCAACAGCCCTAGCGCTTTCTCTGCTGCTTCCTTCACATCCGAATGTCTTCTCTTCGTCCTGTATTTCCCAGATGTAAACTATTCAGATTCCGGTTCACCCCCAGAGACATAAACTGAAGCTTTGAAAAGAGAAGATCCGTTCAGGACTGACTCTTGAATGATCAACGTGAGATCTAATCAAGCAGAAAGCAAGAAGACAAAGTAAGCTGCTGGTCGATTAGACCATATCCATGGTATGATGTCTTGAACGCCAAGAACCCGTCTCAGTCAAGAGAAGGATAAGTTTATTGACGAACCCGAGATTAAGAAGACCTCGTTCGACATCCCAGCTGTCTATCGCGAATACTGTTTTGATCCTGTATGATCTAGCGTGTGTAGGCGAGAGAGTTGGAAGGTCAGAGCGATCGAAAGTGCCGGATGGATGATTGTATGGAGAGAGATGGGTTCTGTTCGTCCGCTCGCTGATTTATTTATCGGGACGAACCGAATCCTGACCCGGCCCGCATTTGTCCTGCCTTTCTTCTGTGATCAACTTTGTTTGCTTTCTCTCTTTGTGTATAGCTCATGACAAAGAGAAGCACGCATGTACGGCGCATGTCTATCTCTGAGCCAGCTGTCTTGAGTTTATCGTGTTTATCTTGTGTTCACTTTTTTTTTGCATTGACCAAACAAGCACAAGAACGAGATGAACACAAGAGAATATCCCATTCTAGACGTTTACAACTCCATCGGCCTTCTCGGTTTCTGCTGGATTCCTCCTCCGACTTCTGATTGTATCTTGCTCCCTGTAGGCCTGCTTTTTGACTCCGATCTCCTGCTCCTTCTTTGTCTGTCGTTCAGCCAAGAGCTGTTGCTCCCGCTGAACGGCATCCTCAGTCACAAACAACCCGACTCGTTCCGCGCGCGATTGAAGTACATCGACGTGGCCGTGAAGCCAGCCAGGCAACACAGGCTTCAGATGGGGTAGAGTGTGGATGTGGAACAGCCTGTTTGTCATCGGAGCTCCCTACGATGATGATGATGATGTTGATGAGAAGAGATGTTCCGAAATCAATAAATCAGACTATACAGATTTACATCCGAGTGTAAGAGAGAGGGTTGCAACGTACATAAGCATGAGACAATCCACCGAACACAGATCCGATAATGTTCCCACGGACGGTGCTCACACCTCTCTTGACTCGAATATTCGGATCGGCCACTGCAGAAGATGCCGGAGTCTGAGGTGCGACGGATATAACCACCAGGTACGATGACTGATCAGTTCAGTTCGGAACGAGGTGGATTTCCTTGATTTGTTCCTTCATATGGACAACCTGCCTCACAGACAAAAATCGACATACCTTGCCGGACCATTCCATGTAGTTTTCCAGACCCCATTTGCTTCCAACATACTGGCCCAAGACCCGCGGGTCGAGCACCTCCCTCATGAATTGCGCCTCGGATCCATCTCCAAGAGTCTTTCCGTCTTCCGTTTTGATGACAAGCTCCCTTCCTTCAGCGACTTGACCAGGCAAGTGGTTCTTTGGATCCCTCACGTGGAACAAAAACATCTGGAGGTGCATCTCTAGCAACCGCCGACCGAGAAAGGCAAGCTTCCTGTTGTTTGGTGCGGTCCCGATTCTGGCTTCTCGGGAAGAGATATGAGTGAGCATGTGAGAGACAAGATCGGGAGAAGGTGGCGGTAGGCTTGGTGGCAGTTTGAAGATAGTGGTCATGATCGGAAAGCTGGTCTTTGGCGAGGACTCGGCGATCTGAGCGAGAGCTGCCTGACGAGGACGAGGCACGGTGGGATAAGTAGTCGTCGGCACCGGTCTCGGCGGAAGCAAGTGGGCGGCTGTGGAACGGACAGTCAACAAAAGAAGTAACAATGGTTAGCCTGATCTAATCTGGTGCTTGAGAGGATGGATACAACCCCCGTTGTCATCCACCAAGGAGAATCCCAAAAGACAACCGAGGAGAGTTCGAAAAGGAAAAAAACGGAGAATGCAAACGAGCAAGCACACGACCAAGCGACACAACATATGCGATCGAATTCTCCGCACCTCTTCTCTCTCCAACGCTTGATCTCTAGTCCGACCTTCTACCGAGACGATCTGTCTTTGAACCGACTGCACCAAAAAGAGAAAGAAACACAGGGATAGCCAGCGAGAGGAAGAGCAGAGAACTTACGTAACTGCGAGCGCTGCCAGTCTGGAGAATCCTTGTTTCTGGCAACCGACTGGACGAGCCTGTCCATCAACGTGGACTTGTAGATCTTTCCTACCTGCTTCCTTGCGAACTTCATTCTTCCAAAAGATGTCTGTGTGCTGACTGGGGTGATGGATGTCGACGTTGGATCCTCTCAGCCGTTGAGCTGGGAGAAAGAAAAAGGCAGGGGGGAGAGAAAAGAAAATATTTGATTAATTTTCCTTAAGTAAGAATAAATCAAATATCACTAATTCTCATTTTTCTTTTCTCATTTGGCCCATCTTTTTTCTTCCTTCGCCTTTGCGAGTGACCGACCACCTTTGCCTTGCTCTTCTTCTCTTTGTCTTGTTCCTATAGCTCATCATGTCTACGTGAGTGCCAGCAAGGGTTCCCGGGGTGTACGTTCATGGGTAGAGCTCATGTTGAGCCCCTTTTTTTTACCGTTTTACTGGGTGGATAGTGCCGCAAAGACCAACTGGGCCGACGATGTCGACGAGACTGGTAAGCTCTTCTGCTTCTGTTGATCTCGGTGGTGTATCATGGTGAGGGTACACATGTATGCTGACAGCTTGCCTGGCACACCGTATGGATTCATACTCGTCCAACACTGTCATCAACCGGTATATCTGTATGTTCAGAGGTCCTCCCTGCCAAGACCGAGACCGTCGGTTCGGACGGAGTGACCACGATCGTCGAATGGAAGTTCAACGATGACGGAAAGAAAGTCAAGGTATGTCTTCTTCTTCTTCTTCTTCTTCTTCTTCTTCTTCTTTATGTTTCTTCGTGTCATTCTCTCGTCCCGTCTCGTTCGTGCTTCCGTAGACTCCAGTATTAGACATCATCACGACGCGTGTGTGGGTGCCCATGCGTCACGGTTTCTTGTTAGGCCGGTCGACTCGATTATGAAGGTGGAAAACAAAGCAGGAAGGAAGGAAGGATTGTCTGGATTTTTAACAGGGAGGAACGCCCAAGAAGAGGATCAAGCGAGAACCGAGAAGAGAACGTCGCAAGAAATATGATCTTGCCCACCGATATCAAGTCCAGATACATACACCTATGCGATCAAACCGAACCAAGAACGCTCATCCACTCTTTTCTACTCTTCATTTTCCACCTCTCACCCTTCCACTCTTCCGCTCTATATAGATCACCCGAAAAATCAAGCGCACGTTATCCAAGCAGCAGGTCTCCCACGTCGTTGCCGAGCGAAAGTCCTGGGCTAAGTACGATCTCTTTCGTTGATACTTTTCTCGAGATCTTTCCGAGATAAACCACAGGCGAGGAAGGCATGTGTTGGTTCAAAAAGCTGACGGCGAAATCCGTTCTGTTGAACAACAGGTTTGGAGCCGAGAGGGGAAACCCTGCAGGCCCGCAGAACGCCACCACCACCGTTGGAGAGAACATGCAGTTCAAACTCGGAGTCGGCAAGGCTGTACGTTCATCTAAAGCCCCTTATTACCTGGAAGTGCCGTTCTGCTTTTTCCGCTACACGTACTCATATGTGAATCTCTCCTTCTACCAATCAGACTGAGGAAGTCAAGGAGGCCGAGGATGACCCGAAGAACGCTCTCAAGGCCAAGAAGATTGTCTGTCGATTGTGCAAGGGTGACCATGTGAGTCTCATCCTTCCGCCCTTTCGGGTTGATGTCAGTGAATGATGTGGCTGACCATGTCTCGTCGTTGTTGTTTGGTCCGACAGTTCACCAGCAAATGTCCTTACAAGGAGACCTTGGAGGGACTTGGACCCGACACGAGCGGTTAGTTTATTTTCTTCCCCTTCGTAACAACATACAAGGAGCGCTCACAACTCAACGTCTGGCTTTTTGTTTTGGGAATATTACAGAAACCCCCGACTTCGGAGCCGAGCCGACACCAGCAGAGGCTGCTGCTCCTGCTTCCACCGGTGGAAAATACGTACCTCCGTGAGTCTTGCTAGCTTCGCTCTTGATTTCAATTAGATAGTCCCATATGGGTATGTACGTTGCTGATCGATTGTTTCTACTATTCAGGTCAATGCGGGGTGCCCGAGCTGGTCAGCCTTCGGCCGATTCTCGATACCCTGGTGGTGGTGGTGGTGGAGGTTCCCGAGAAGATCTGCCCACTCTTCGAGTCACCAACGTGTCTGACGATGTGGAGGAGGATGATCTCCGAGAGTTGTTCGAGCAGGCCATTAGAGGTACCCACGGTAGGGTCGCCAGGGTCTACATTGGAAAGGATAGGGAAACCGGAGTCAAGAAGGGGTACGCTTTCGTCAGCTTTGACACGAGAGAGGTTGCTCAGCGGGCTATTGACAAGGTCCACGGACAGGGTATGTTCTTCCTCTTTCTCTTCCCTCATTTACGGTCTGGCTGTGGGCGCTTCGAATGGAGACGCAACCAGCATGACAAGCGCAAGGAATGGTACTGACCCTTGTTCTCTCTCTCTCTATCTCTATTTCTCAATGACACCAGGATACGCAAATCTCATCCTCAACGTCGCGTTCTCCACCCCGAGGACGCCCAAGGATGCTTGAGTGGATGGAGTGTTTATGTAAAATGGTTGGAATCTGGACGATCGAATGAATAATCTCTCTTTGTAAACATCTTTGTTCCTTGCGACTTTTTTCCCTCTGCTCCTCTCTCTCTCTCTTTCTCTCTCTCCCTCTCTCTGGCGACACACACAACCGAGACATCCTTCTGTTCATCTCCTTGTGCTCTGAACGACGAAAGATGAAAGATAGAAGCGCTCTAGCCACAGCTAGGTCTGCGGCTTCGAGGCCTCCTGGTCACGCTTTACATGGTTACGCGTAAGATGGCGTGGATTCCGTTCTTACCAGCATTTGCTTCTTGGTCAACCCACAACGCTCATTCGCTCACCCAACATAACCCACAAGATGGGTAAGCTCTCATGGTTCTCATGGTTCGCAGGACTTGGAGGTAGGGGAGCAGGATAGGGTATCATGCTGACATTGCTTCTGAGGTTTCGTTCGCTCTTGCTTGTCTCTTTGGGTCAAATGGGGAACATGATCATCATCGTCGGCCTCAGCTTTCAACTTTGGAGCTCGTAAGTTTGATCTTGACTGTTTTCTTCTTTGTAGATAGCAGAGGCCACGTTCTTTGCTCGTCTTTTGGATAACCTCGGGCATGTTTTAGAACTAGTGGAAACGCGAGATGCTCTGAGCGTTCGGGTGTTCAATAAGGACCAAAGAGTTGATCGTTTTGTTTTTCCTTCGTGTCTTGTTCTCCTTGGAATCAGCTGCTGCATCTGGTACGTATATTCATCCTCTTCTCGTTCATCTATACCTCTGCTCCCTCTCGGATTCGATATCTTCTTCTGGCTCACCGCTTGAGTTGTTCCCTTGTACCGACACAGGGTCAACGCCAGCCAAGGCTCCTGCTTTCGGGGCTTTCAACTTGAACCCTTCAACCACTACAACTCCATCCGCTCCTCCGCCTTCCAACCTCTTTGGAGGTGGAGGATCCGCCGCTCCTGCTCCCGCCTCGACTTCACTCTTCGGAGGAGGTGCTGCATCTGGAGCCGGATCGTCCACGCCTAGCTCAGGTGGCTTTGGAGGATTTGGAGGAGGAGCAGCCGCGGCTGGAGGAGGAGGACTGTTCGGAGGGGCACCCAAGCCAGCTACTCCTGCTGGAGGTGGATTCAGCTTTGGGTATGTGCCTACTTTTCTTTTGAATCATCTATTTTAGCTTGAACTTATCAACCTGATCAATCTCATCTATTTGCACGTCCCTAATGTCTCATTCGAACCGTGAACTGGTAGAGCGCCCGCGAGCACTACCCCTTCTGGCACCCCCGCGCCCTCACTCTTTGGTCAACCATCTTCTGCCCCCGCTTCTGGCTCTGCCCCTGCTCCCGCCGGTTCATCTCTTTTCGGAGCAGCCGCACCACCAGCTGCACCCAAGCCTTCTCTCTTTGGAGCACCTGCACCTGCTGCCGGATCGACAGCTGCTCCTGCACCAGCGTCTGCTGCCTCTGGAGCATTCGGTGGTGGAATGTTTGGAGCCGCCAAGCCGGCGGAGGGAGCGGCTGCTGCTAGCGGTGGAATGTTTGGTGCTAAACCTGCAACGTTCGTCTTCTCTCTACGTCTCCTCTTCAATCCTGTTTTCTTTGTCCTCTCATATTGAAATTATGGCTTTCTTGCCCGGCTTGTCTATGGTGCTGGTATATGGTCTTGGGATGATTAATAGTCCAGCTACCGCTGCGCCTGCGCCTGCCTTCGGAGGAGGCCTTTTTGGAGCTAAACCTGCGTACGTTTCCAAACGCTTCACTGTTTTTCTTTTCCTTGTTTTTTTCTTTGTCAAGGTAACCCACTTGTGTCCTGCGCTGACGGTCGATATCTTATGGATACGCGTAGGACGTCTGCGCCCGCTCCGCCACCCGCTGCTGGTGGATTGTTTGGTGCAAAGCCGGCTGAATCTCCCGCTTCTGCCGCTCCGGCACCTGCGCCTGCCTTTGGTGGTGGGCTCTTTGGAGCCAAGCCCGCAGAGTACGTCTCAATCTTGATTGCTGTCCTGTGAAATCGTATTCAAGATCATATCTCGGTGTGCCTGCATACTAACCGCTTCATCAATATCTGCGTTCGATCAGAGCTCCGAAGAGTGCGACTCCCGCTGCAGGAGCAGGATTGTTTGGCGCGAAACCTGCCGAGTACGTTCGAGATTTCTGTTCTCGATACAAAATTTGACCAAAATTTGGCGATTTCGCTCTTCGCTAACCGTTTGTTTGTTTGTTCTTTCTTGTCAATCTTTTCTCCAGGTCAGCAACGACTTCTGCGCCTGCTGGAGGATTGTTTGGAGCTAAGCCTGTAGAGCAAGTCCCGGTTTTTTATCTTTGATCGTCTCAATATTGCAGTCGTATTTTTCAATTCTAATGCGCGTGCCTTCTATATATCAAACTTTTCAGAGCACCCAAACCTGCTGCTCCTGCTGCTGGAGGCCTATTTGGTGCTAAGCCGGCCGAGTATGTTTCCTGCTCATTTCAACGACATCAAAGATAAGTACTAACAGATATGTTTCTGGAATGTGATTACACTCCTCGGTAAATCTTCTAGTACCGCTCCGGCCGCTCCTTCCCTCTTCGGAGCTAAGCCCGCTACGCCGGCAGCTGCTCCCCCCACCACTACCACCGCTTCTATCGCCGCTCTTGCCTCGGCCACGCTTGGCAAGACTGGTGGATTTGCTCTTCCTACCACCACTGCTGCACCTGCTGCTACCACTAACTCTGCCACTACTACGGCCGGTTCGTCGGTGGCCACGAAAGCCTCAGAGCCGGTACCGAACCTGCTCAAAGGAAAGACATTGGAAGATATCGTGAATGGTTGGAGTAAAGAACTCGATAGTCAGGTCAAGGAGTTTGCTAGACAGGCTGGAGAGGTGAAAGAATGGGATCGGGTCTTGATCGAGAACGGAAATCAGGTTCGAGCCGTGTTTATTCAAAGTAAACAAACATCGAGTGCATCTTAGATTAACTTATTGATTCGGGCCGTTTGCTATAGATCTCGAATTTGTATGCTCAGATTTTAGAGGCTGAGCAGTCCAACCAAGCGATCACTGATTCCTTGACATACATCGAGTCTCAGCAAGCCGAATTGGGTAACTTGCTCGACGGGTACGAAGCACAAGCGAATGAGATCTTTGATGCTTCCGGTGGTGGAGCTGTCAAAGGTGGTGGAAGCTCTGGAGGTTTGGACTTTGGACCTGCCGATGGAGAGAGGGAAAAATCGTCCGTATCCTTTATCTTTCCGTTTTTTTTACTCTTTTTTTTTTTTAATCATGCCTATTGCATCTGATAGAGTAAACTGAGGCCTGCTTCTTTCTTTTTCGCTCTCTTTCAATATCTCCTCGGCGTTCTACAGGTATGCCCAAGCGGAATCTCTTCACTCCCAGCTGGACACTCTCTCTCGCTCATTAACCACGATGATCGAAGAAGTCAATCTGCTCTCTTCCTCTCATTCTGGCAACGCGTCCTCATCCTCCACCAACATTCTAGATCCAATCTCCTCCGTTGTTCCTTCCAAAATCGATTCTTCTTCCTCGCTCCTTCTTCCTCCTCCGACATCATCAACAACTCCTTCGTCAGCCGCCACTCCCTCCTCGGGCAATAGCGCAGGAGTCAACGAAGATCCAATCTCGCAGATCTCACAGATTTTGAACGCTCATCTTTCAAGCTTACAATGGATAGACGGAACTTCTTCAGGTATGAAGACTAAAGTCGTCGAGTTGGAGCGAAAGATGTCCGAGGTCAATGGACCTGGAGCTAACGGAGTGGGAAGGAGAGCTCTAGAGATGAGTCTCGGATCGGGAGGTGGAAGAAGGGAAGGTGGGTCTGGCGTAGGAGCAGGAGGTGGAAGTGGAAGGTTCGGATTGGGGAGGAGATGAACGAAGAGTTCAGCAACAGAAATTTGGGTAGACCAGAATATGCTCTTTTGTCTTCTTTCTTCCTTTCTTTTTCTTGATATCTGTCCTTCTCGGTCGAATACATTATTATCATGTTTTTATCATTTCTATTTAACATAGAGTACAAGTCGCCCCAGGTAAAGGTTGAACAAAGACGGGGAGTTTGATCTAGAACTTGAAGAACGATCTGGCCGATGTCTTGACACTCTCTTTCATCTATAATTCAATTCAGAACAGGTAGTATTAGCTCAGGGATGATGTGAAGAGGAAGAGAAACCCAGTAAATCGTACAGCAGTCCTTCGAGCTTGTTCTTGCCACTCAGAGGCCTGTCTTCCTATGTCCTTCATCGTATCCTGTAAGCCGTCCAACATATTGCCCTAGATTCTCATACAAGCCCTGTATCAGCCAAAGCTATAGTGAGAAGATAGCAACAGGAAGACCGACCCTTTCTTCAGCTGCTTCAGCCATTTCTCTGAATGGATCGTTCCTTCCTCCAGCTCTACTGGAACGAGCTGTTGATCTCACAGGAATCGGTTTGCCGTCCAGCCCGCTTGATGTTCCCCTCGTATAAGTAGTCGTGGTGGCATCGGTAAGATCAGTCGTCGGTGGAGAAGCAAAATTTGGTTTAGGAAGAGCAGTCGGTCGTTTAGGACCAGCAATGAGCGCATCGATCTGAGCTCCCGTCAGCGTTCCACCTCCCCATGTACCCAGCCAAGAAGCGATGACTGATGATTTGACAGGAACAGGATGAGCAGGGATGGGTGGGCGAAGGGTGTCTAATGTAATTTGCGGATCTTGAGGTTTAGCGGTGTTGAACAAAGTATGGAACCGAATGTCAAGGGGGGACCGATAATCGAGATAGTCACCTTTCAAAGTAAATCAATTCCAATGATGTCTGCAGTTAGGACATGACTGATTTAGGAATGATGACAATCTCAAAATAAAATTTAAAAAAAAATACCAGAGAACGGATCCATCGAGATCTCCCCAAGTGTCTCTCTAAGATTAGGTACAATCAAGAGTAACTATCGTTCAGTTGTTTGTTCTCTTAAAATCATATTTGAGTTCGATCAAAGTAGATATACCTTGAGGGGATGTGAATAATAAGATCCAGTGCTGGGACTGAATAGACGTAGATATCAGAATTTTCGGCAAAAGCCACAAGAACTTGACCCCCTATGCGTGGAAAACGAGAGATAATCCTCTCAAAGAATCAGTCCATCTGATTCATCACTATGATAAAGACGGACTGAACGTACCATGTTTATAGACTAGAAAGACGGCTTTCAAACTGTTTTGAACTTCAACCTTTCCAATTCTTTCTCCATTCAAATTCAACTGAGATCTAAGTCCTTTCTTCCCTGCCAATATCATAACACTCTGAGAGCCTGCATGAGAACTCTTTTGTGCGCCTCCTATTTGCTGTGCATCAGAAGACGCTCTCGCCACTGCGAAAGAGACGCAGTAGAAGCCGGTTCGTCAATCTCGACGTAACGCGAGAAGTAGATTAACTTGAAAGAGAGCAGTACTCACTTTCTAATCGTCTAGGATCAAGTGCCAACTCCTCCCCAGACTTTAGATCGAGCACGAAACATGACAAAGGGGTACCCAACGATTCGTATGTGCACACAACCGGTTTTCTCTCAATTTCCCAACCAGCCAATCCATAATGAAGGCTGAAGATTCGGATGAGACCCTTGTTGCCAGAAGCAATGAGTCGGATTGCTGGTGTAGAATCTGGATACATCCCAGCGTGCATGCATGACAAGGCCGCATCAACCATCTTTTGGCATATTTGACTAGTAGAGAGGTACAAAATTATAAAGCTTACCTGCTCCCAAATTAACCACAGTCCAACGAAGTGACCCAACGATCGATCCTTCAGTCTTGGTCGTTTCACCTTGCTCACTGAATCCATCCCCTAGAATTATTTCTGGTTCTCTCAGATTCACCACCGCTAGACTGTTTTGCAAGAATCCGACAGCAAGGAACCCAGCATCTGAAACCGCGCATGCTCCTACCGGCCCCCTATTGACGTCCAAGATGAATTGAGGCTGGAAGCCATCGAGATGAGGCGTCGGCGATGACAAATGTCGTAGATCGGTGAATTCAGGTCCGGAGGATGAAGATGGACTCGAGGGTATGGGCGCCGGACCATACTTGAAGTAGATTATCGCCCCTGTACTAAGAATGACAGCCACCTCCAAGGTCGTCGATGCAAATTCAACAGTTTGAACAGAAACTTTATTTGGATCGCGTGCATATGACTGTGCAATGGGTGTGTGAGATATCGTAGGGTTTCGCAGGATGGAAGGCAGGTCGATGGTAAGATTTGAAAGAGGGTCTGGATACTCGTTTGTTAGAGGAGAAGGGAAAAGGAGAAGTTGGGAAGAAATATCAAAGAACCTGACGAGATGGTTGAGGTGGAATGTTACCAAAAGGCGATGTGGTTCAAGCTGTGAAATTAACTCTTGCGTCAATCTAGAAAACCCTGATAGGAGACAAAAACACTCGATGTCCAGATTATAGAAGAGATTCACTCACTTTGAGTCCTTTGAAGTTATCCCCATCGACCTTTCCGTGTGCTTTTCCACCATTAAGCCAGAGCCTTGGGTTTCCATCGTTAAGCCTCTCTCTTCCTTCCCCTCCGCCAATTCTTCTCAGTCCCTCTGACGTTATAGGCTTCAACCAACTTCCTCCTATCGAGTCCACCCCACACCACAGCCTCGCCGACAAGCTCCACTCTCCAAATCCAGAACTTCCTACAAATGGCTGTGCCCACCCTTTGCCCTTGTCTTCTATATCACTATCTGATTGGTTCTCAGTATCGCCAGATAACGCAAATCCCCAAGCTTGAGGTGAAAATACCGATGGCTCCGCGTTGACCTGAACGAGCGTCTTGGGTGGCGCCGATATAGGCACAAACTCATCTTCTCCTACTTCTGCTTGAGGTTCCCTTCGAGTCTTACTCACAGCCACCTTAGTGGATCTTACTGGTGGGAACGAATAGGCTTTCAACCCTCGTCCACTCATCCAGCCTGCTCGATCGGACACCGAACCTATGATAAAGATAATTCCCACTGGATCGAATGTTAGACCGTAATGTGGATCTGCTCTGGGGACTAGACAAAAGTCTTCGCATGGTCTCTCTGTAGGGTAGACAAATGTTCCGGTAGAGATCAACGAATCTTTGAAAGCAGCTCGGACATTCGAACTTAATCCGCCGGAAGGAGGAGCGACAGCAGCCGCTGGCGGATGAAAAGCTGGAAACTGAAGAAGAGTAACGCCTTGGGGATTGATGCTGGGTGATTGACCGCCGAGGATGACGAGAATAGTCTCTTCCCGTTGAGAAAACTCGATAGTCTCTGGTGAGGGAGGTGGAACAAGACCGTTGAGGGTGGTGGAAGATGGGAACGAAGTCCATGAAAGCTTAAATATAGGTTCTCGAGGAAGAAGTAGCGACTTCGGTAGAGAACCCTCAGTCACCGAACCCGGTTCGAGGGCGCCGGATTCGAATAACTAATGTTTCGAAATCATATGTGTGAGAATCGAGCCCGTGATTTGTTGTATGGTGAACTGGAAAGAAAAACATACACTTTCTGCGTTGGTGATATTGACATCTTCTTCATCCACCGTTCGAACAGAGAGTGGTTTATCAGAGTCATCCACAGACCATATAGCTATACATCCATCGTCATCTGTCACGTGAGGATATAGAAGTACGTGAGGCTGATGAGCTGTCTTACCGAGGAAAAAATTGAAAACAGGAGACAAAATGAAACACATCTTACATCCTACAGCGAAGACTAATCCATCTGGCTTCCAGCAGATACAGGTCACTCCCGGTGTTCTCTCCGTAAATAGATTCTGAGATACACTATATGAGTCCGATATGTCTTCCAAGCTACGGGGGACAAGAAAAGGGAAACACTTACTGGGTCCGAATAACCAGCCGCTCCCGGTGCGCCTGGCATGATACTCAATTCAAACGTGTTTCTTGACTCCTTCTTCTCAAGATCCCAAAGTATCACTCCTCCCTCATACGCTATCAACATCAAATTTCTGTCTCTTGGATTAACATTCACCCCGATTGACATGGGCGGACCGGTTGATGATCTTGAAGCGGGGATTTCGATCCCAGATGCACGTAATCGACTTTCATGTTTTGCCCAAACATTGGGGATCTTGTAAGGTGCGAGAAAGGCGGATCGGGATAGGTCGATAAAACCAGTTGCTCCATCTTTGAAGGTAACAGGTAAGTGTGAGGTGGAAGCTGAAGGAAGGTCTATGGAGCTGAGATGATGAAGAGAAGCTTGGGTAAGTGAAGTTTAGCAAAATAGATGCAAGGAGAGACGAAAAGAAGACTAACGTCACTTTATTATACAAGCTGTTGGTAGCTTCTTTATATGGTATATTGGTCTTCGGATCAATCAATCCCAGATCCCAAATATGAACCTGACTTTTCGAGTCTACACATATGTATCAAATGCCGAGCCAAACTCAATCAAAGTTGAAGCAACAAGAAGATCTACTGTTGATGGAATGATCAAGAAGGAAACGTTGATCTTACCAATGGCTACAAGTCGCTGATGACCAGGATGGAAGCACAAAAACTTGACAGATGTTATTCCCTTCCAGAGGGGTTCCGGGGGTGTATGATATATACTCAAAGGAACATATACGGTGGAAGATCCAGTGAGATAGATGGCACCGGATAAAGTACCTGTATGTAGTGAACCATTTTAGTTAGAATCAAATCAAAGCTTTCTTAAGGATCTTCTGGTGCATAGTCCTCGTTCTTGACTCATCCTCTACATTTTCTTCCTCCTCCTTACAAAGCTCTGTTCATTTGACCGCAGTGTCTATCAAGATCGTGCAACTCGATTGACCATCATCAAAGTAATCTCACTTGAATCTCTGGAGAGTACCTTACTTGCCTTTTGAACAGCATACGCATTCGTTGAATATACTCCTAAGCAGCAGCAAATCGAGATCTTAGAACTCACCAACAGCCAGCCAACCACCCAAAGGATCGACCGCGATTGCGCTAAGATCCCCTTGGACGCCTTCTAACGGATTCAGTATCGCTCCCAACTTGATATTTGAGCGATCCCTAAGAACATTGGATAGATCATGTTGTTGATTGGTTATAGGCTTCTTGGATGATAATTTGAACATTTGGGGAGATGGAAGGAAGGCCAAGCGGAAGGTAGAAAGGTGACTGTTAGGGGGGAAACGAGTTGAGAAGGTTTCTTTGAGACGACTATATGGGGAGTTAGGGTTGGAGATTAGATAACGAGAAAGCAGATATATATTGTGAAGTCAGTCTGAAATATTCGTGTCAAAAGATTCAAAATATTCGACACCGTGGCTTTTCTGCACTTTTGGTATGTGAGGATTCATAGATCAGAAGGGTATCGTAGTAGGGTATGTGTATTGAATGTTTGTTTTGAAGAGAGGAAAGAGAAAAAAAAGAGAAAAAAAAGGAAATTTCAATGATTCATGAGTGAAGGAACGAAATAAGGTTATCAAATGAAGATAATGGGTATCGAGCGGGGTATAGATGGTGGTATATATATTTGATGCATCCAAAAGAACAGAAGAAGAGCAGGAGCGATCGACTACCTTTTCAAATAATCAGGCAGAAGTACTGGCAATAAGGTGAAGATGAGAGGTTATGATTGAAGATCGCCTGAAAAGAGAAGTTAAGAAGTATTCTCAGATATGTTCTTGAATGCCCAGGTTAACGCCTCTTTCGAGCAGCCTCCATGGCCCGGGTTTTGTGGTAGCTCCACTGTCTGCTTCGGAGTTTCTTCTCGTTCTCAGTTTCGGTCCGCTTCTGGGATCGTTTTCGGAGAGCACAGCTCTGTTCAGCTGTCAATGGGCATTGCTCCTCGGATTTCGTCTCTGAGTTGTTCTTTCGGCCTCCCTTAGCCTTGTTGTAAAAGCATTTGGCAGCATAGGTTTTGTCACTGATGTTCAGATAAATAGTTGATATCAGTCTGATAGCTTCTCGTTCTTTCAGAAAAGTATGAGAATGTGAACTCACATGGTGTAGCTGAGATGAACGATAGACAGGGGGAAGAGGGAGGAAAGAATTGATTGTCAGTCGATAAGTTGATGAAGAAAAAAAAAGGAAGAGGCATGATGGAGACTGACTGGCATAAGTACTCGGTTGAAGAGGTCGACTCCTTATATGAAAGCTTTGTAGATGCATCTCCGAATGCGACCGGTGAGGGGCAATCTCCGTTGGCTAGCAAAAACCATGGAAAATTCGCAATTTAGGATCAGCCATCCACTTCATACATGGGGCCCACCAGAATATGAATGAACACAACTAACAGGTCGTAGAGGGACAGCTTAGAGCCGTCTTATCGCTCTTATTATACACACTCTGTCCTGCCGTATTGTATCGGCAAGTTCCGGCATCCTCTGTGCGCCTAGATTTCATGCAGAGAGGGACGAGATTAGGACTTGAAAGACAAAAGTGGAAAGAGTCTCGAAAGACTTACTGCCAGCCGTAGCCACAAAGCATGGTCTTTGTGTCATACATGGATGAGTAAGACGGGGAGAGAACCACTCGAGAGATATCATCTTGGTAGGACCAGGTAGGGCATGTGTCTAGATGAATACAGAGGATGTAGAAGATAAGTAGGCGCTTCGATAAGATAAGACAAGAGTGACTGAATGCAGAAAGGGGCGCACATTCGCAACTGTAAGTAGACGCCTGAGGTTGAGCAGCAGTGTCTCGCTTCTCTAGAACACTGGAGTGGTTCTGAGCAGAAGCAGCTGCAGAGAGCAGGACGACCGAAGCAAGAGTAGAAGAAGAGAATCGCATGATGACTGAAGATCAAGAATATAGGATAGAGGTCGCAAGATATGAAAGATGAACAGATTGAGACGAGACGTTTTTTGTCTTCTACAAACCCCTTCGACCTTTTGTGCATTCCATCTTTTATACAATTCTGAAGAACGCGCAAGGAAGAAGTTGGTCTGGAGAACAACAAACAAAGGACAACCAAGCTGAACAAGAACGCGTACACAAACTCAGAAGGACGCGAACAGAAGGAGGACGCACTGCGATCTCCTGCGATTATGAGGCTTCTCGAGACCAGAACAAAGACAGGCGTACAGGCAGACCTGGCTTGTTTGGACCTGAATGTATAGGTATCAGAGAACAATCTCAAGTGGGAGCAGTTCCGGACCCGAACCTATTAGCATGTCAACAATATGGGGAGGGACCCGAGTGCTTTGTTGGTAATGTCTTATTAGCCATGAACATAATTCAGAAGGAGAGCGAGTATGAGTCGTTAGTGATCAAGTGAAGATTCGACAGGATATGTGCACGAAACGAGTCAACAGACAATCCAGAAGGCCATGGAACGGATTATGTACGTTGATTAGGTTGCGAATAACAGATCGGGCCCAAGGATCGATCTTCACGAGAGATTGAACATCTAGACCAAGAAATTAAAGACAACAAAAAGTGGTTGGACAAAAACCATCGTCGACCATGTGCGAAATCAAATCATGATGAGGCTAAATGCTCGGAAGAACACAGTTGGAACGAGCATTGAGTCCGCGTAAACACAATGTAGATCCCCTCCCTCCGATCCCTTTCATACCCGCACGATATCCGCCCTCGCTTGGTGTTTAACGGAGAAGATCCCCATACACACAGTGCGATTAATCAAAATCGGCAAGTAAGTGATTTAACAGTAAATACGGGGATTCTATCCCGGTGTGAAGAAAGTCTACAGAAGATATTTATCTTCGGGCCAAGCGGGAAGCGGAAGTAGGAGACCCTGAAACTCAAATCACCCGGGTGGCGTTATATCGCCGGACCAATGTATTGACAAACACGTGACTCAAACGGCATAGTACTTATGCGCGCTATGTCTAGATAAGTAATTCTGGCATATATCATTCAAAAACGCTTCCGTGACCATAGTTACGGCTTTGTGTGACCATCCTTTACCTCCACTTTGAGTAGGAAACATTTGAACAGACCAACTGCCAAACAGGCAGCATACACACTTTATTTACAGTTGTATTCACTACTACGGCCGACGCAACCCAACATATATTTTCGATACAGATGTCTTGTGGAAACCCGGATGCAGTACCTATTGATGGAGAGCCGAAGGAGGAGACTTTGATGCCCAGTTCGTATTCTTCTTTGTCTCTTCTGGCCCAATCAAAGAGCTGATAATAACTGCTTATGATTACTTCTAATAGAGAAAAAGACAATTGACTCTAGAATATGCATCAGATGTAAGGATAGGAAGGGTAGCATGGTTCTTGGTCACTATACCTACTGCAGGTAAGATCAGGCTCTTCCTCCTCATAGTCCTCCACACGCATTCGCTTGCTCAACTATAAAGTGTATTCATCCCCTTTCCTTTTCCCTCACCTACTCAGAGAATGTCTGGCGCTTCTTGTCGTTGCCAAATTCACCCGACTTCTCTTTCCTCACCTACCTCCTTTATCTCGAAAGCCAGACACGCCTACGCCTTCTATCCTACTCGCCTGCTCTGGTGGTTCAGCCTCGATATCGATGCTTGAACTCTTCCACCGAGCATTCTGTCAGTCTACCTCGACGAAGTCTCGAACGGGTCGAGCTCGGTGGGGCCGGATTGTCGTGGGCTTTGTCGACTTTGGGCATGAGGAACAGACCAGAGCAGACAAAAGATGGACTAGTATCAAAGCGCTAGCAGAGAAATATGAATGGGAGACTTGGAAGGTCAAGGTGGAAGAGGCATTTGACAAGGATGGAGAGCTCATCAATGATAAAGGTGGACTGAATGGCACGATCGGAGTGAACGTGTTGCCTGGACGAGGTAAGATTCTTCTTCTGTCTTGTGTCCATTGCGTACGAGAAGAAATTCTGATTTTCTTCGGACTTCTCTCTGCTCTCATGTCATTTCGATAGTCCTTAAGACGACGCATCTTCCCAACGCGAACCCAACTTCTTCCTACCACAGCTTACTAGCTCAACTTCCTGTATCGTCACATCCGTCTCTCCGATTCCAGCTACTTTCTTCTCTCCTCACACGGATGGCCTACTCTCTCTCTACTGCCCCATCTCCAACACCAACGCCCCCGCTACTTCTCACAGGTCTGACGTCAACTCGATCGGCTTCTCTCGTCGTCTCTGCGCTTGCTTCCGGAAGAGGATACTCGCTTCCTTTGTTGGTATCGAGCTCATTTGAAGCACAGGGTGTCAATGTTATCAGGCCACTCGGTGGGCTTGGAAAGAAGGAGCTTGCATGGTACGCCAGAGAGAGAGGTTTGCCCAGTTGGGATCTTGACTGGGATAGCGGGGTAGGGATTGGCGAGGACGGAAAAGGTGGGAAGAGTAGTATTGAGGCACTCACTCAGGGTTTGTATATTCTTCATCTATCTTCCAAATTTATCCTCTTCCTCTTCAGTCTGCTCTCATCGATCGTCTCCGTTTTACTCAACTAACTTTCGTTGCGTTCCGAATCTTGTTTACTGCAGAATTCATTCAGACACTCAACACGACGCACCCCTCAACCGTCTCCACCATCGCCCGAACCGCCTCCAAACTAGTCTTTCCCGGATATCTTCCTCCCTCGCACGATTCATCTCAGGCCAGACCATCTAGTTGCCCTAGAGAAAATCCCTGGGCTGGCCGAGTTTGTCCGATTTGTGAACTTCCGGCTGATCAAAGTCCTCTAGAATGGCTAGCCACTACATCCATTACCTCACTTTCCAGTCAATCTTCCCCGCCGACCTCGCCTTCTCAAACTCATTCAGAACACGAGACGACGACACCAGGAAAAACGCCGACGATGCCGTTGGAAGACAAATTATGTTACGCCTGTCTGACAACATTAGTCTCGCCCTCTGCTGCATCTAGAACTACCAAGCTGGCCACAGACGCTCAAGTCGACGAAAGTGAGCCGTTTGCGCCATTGCCCAGTTGGGTTCTAGGCAATTTGGTTGGAGAAGTCAACAAGGAAAAAAAGAAGGGAGAAAAAGAAGGACAGAAACAAGTCAAGGTGGAGAGAGAACAAGTCGAAAACTGGCTAAAGGAGGAGGGTTGGCTCTTGAACGATGACAACGACGACGATGTTGGTGGCAACAAAGATTAATGTTTGTTTATTTGGTCACCTAACAAGCCAAGAGCCAGCGTTCTCAAAGATGTATTGTATATCTCATGTTGAGAAGATCAGATGTTGGGATGTGTCTTAAACGTTAGATACTCGGGATGTTTGTTTTATTTTGCCTTGATTTGTTGATAGCTTCCCGAGATCGTGCGAATTTTACATGATCATTCGTAATCGTACTAACACACTGATACACCAACACGCGAGAGCAACAACTCAACAATACTCGATCGTCTTCCTTCACTTCATGATCGCGTATCCCACCTTCTGCGCTACGCGTGCCTTCTCTTAAGTCTCTCCGTCCACACATTCTCTCAATGCAGCGATATCCGCCGCCCTTCTAAATCGAGCTCTATTCCATCTTCCTTCGATCATTACATCAACCCTGGCCAACCCACATGCCATCCCACTAGCCAACAAAGGTGATCTGCCTACCCCAGATCCTGAATTCCACGAGGTTGAGAGAACAGCTATCTCAGGTCGCCAAGCGGATGTGATAGGTCGGACAGTATTCGTTATGGATGATGGTTTTGAGGAGACAGATAGCGAAGGTAGAACAGAGGCTTTGCTGTCGTGTGTTCGAGTGAACGATACGTTCTGTGTTTCGAATAGAGTTGAAAGACAACGCAGGAAATAGTGAATAACATAGAGAGAGATAGTATAAAGACTTATAAGGAGACACAAACCTGAGGTAATATGTTGTCTAGCATCCTCATCTCCCCTGTAGCTTCGTTCATATCCATCCTATAAATGACCTCCATGAGCGATACCTGAGGAACGTCTCGGACCCGGGTGACAATCAGAGACCGAAGGCGAAGGGTGTATGCATTGTGAACAGAAATTCATCGAGACGGACATACCCAGTCAACTTTTTTATGAGTCGTCCCCCTTAGAGTATTTGAGACAACGAGAGATCCATCTGCCGACGCGGAGGCAATGTTAGGATGATAATCAGACGTCGACAGGGCCTTCGTATCGAAAATAGAAGGAGAGCGAGTTATTTCTCTTCGTTCTTTAGTTAAATAAGAAGAAGAAACAAGAAAGAGTTGACGAACCCAGATAGCTCCTTCCTGAGCAGAAACTTTTCTAAATGTGGACGTGTTTCTGGGTCGACCCCTAATCATCTGTACGGCAAAATCTCCATCGCCAATAAGTCCTGAACCGTTTTGAATGGAAACTGCTGTAGTAGCTAAGGTCATATCTGTCGAAAGGATTATGAGCAACTTGATCAGCTCGGACGCAATCAAAAACCTCATTTACTTGTATACAGTAGAGAATCAAAGTAAATCACCATACCTCGAACCATACGCAGCGTAAGGGAGCTTCCTCCACCACCAGCACTTCCTCCTGACTCTCTTAAATCTGTCAAGACGATCCGCCCGTTCATTGACACTGACAGGATTTGAGATTGCTCCCAATCATATTGATAAATTCCTTGTGCGTCAGCTTGAGGCGCACGCAGGTATGACAGAGATCTTATCGGAGCAGAGTGAGCTTGAATAGAGTGGAGTGGGATAGCTAGGTTTGTCAACAAAAGACAGAAGAGGAAAATTAACACTTTTCATGTTCTTTTCGTCATAGAACAATCGAAGGAAAGTTAAAGATCATACGAAGGTCGTCCTCGGTTAAAGCAGCTTCCTTTACATCCCAGACCAAGATTTTTCCTAGACCAAACAACTTCACCCTAGTCAGCTTCACAAAAATAAACAAGGAAGAGAGAGGAAAAAAACAAACCATGAGTCGTGCCTACGGCCAACATTCGATCGCTGCCCCAGTCTAGACACCAACACATCCCATCATCAATGTCCAATACTGTCGACGGTTTTAGCTTGACTGTTTATCGATAACCGTACAACAAAGAGGTAGATGTCAATGGTTATTTGAAAAGGCCATCTTAAGCTATCAGGTTATCATAGAAGAAAGGACAGACCATATAACGGTTTCTCTTTGTTCTCAGATATCACATCCGCCTGGCCACGAACCGCATCTGGATCTGGAATGGAGAGCACCTTGGCGGAGCCGTCCTCGAATGTAGCCGCTAAGACGCCCAACTTTGGTATAGTATCTGCGGTGGAATTGGATCCGTTTCTGGTGCTCAACTTTTTGGTATTGAAAGAAAAGAAGGATAAGACTAAGGTGTATGTGTAACGGGGAAGGGAAGAACGCAAAGATGTACCTTATCAGCTGAATCACTCGGACACCACTGAACTTTCCACGCGTTCCCTCCGTCGATACAAACCACCATCTCCAACTTCATTTCCATCTCCCACCCCTCGAGATCAATCAGTACCTCCTCCTTATCCTCTTTTGAAGCCGGAGTTTTATTAAAGATGATATCTCGGATCCTTTTAGGTGTGTACCCAGGTGTTAACGGTGCCCAGGCTGCGCTCTTCAGAGCAGAACGTTTTGTTCGAACGGATGATTCGCGCTCTTCGTCCGAGTTGACCGATCGAAGGGTATAGCATTCCTCTTCTTCTTCATCTTCGCTCTTCACGAATCCGTCTCTCGGTGGACTAGGCTCTTCTGTTTTTTCTTCTTCCTCTTCTGCTCCTCCCTTAGTGCTTGCCTGGGTTGCAAGATCGACCTCTACAGACGGTTCTGCTGCCTCATCGACACCTGTGGCAGTCGGTGTCGATTCGCTTGACACATCCATCGCTGAAGGGTCAACTGAGACGGCCTCGGATGAATGTGAGGGACGAGAAGGTGGAGAGATACTCCAAATTTGGATGGATCCAGGAGTGTTCGAAGGTTTTGCCTGTCCGATAGGGAGACTGTCGTCAAGAGATTGATGGACTGATACAGCTAGATAGAGCTTGAAGCCTCGTTCTGAGGCACAAGAAAGGAGGATAAGGTCGTCAAAATTTAAAATTGGACACAAGGCAGCTGTTAACGAGAGCGTAGAAGGACAGCAAACACATCCTCTCACTTTCGGATTCCTCTTCAGTCATAGGACACCAATCTAAATCCCAGACTGGTCCGCCAGGATTGAATATACACCCTTTCTTCTCAACCCCTATGTCTTCTGTATTTGTCATAACCAATCCAAATACAAACATATACGCACAAGAGAATCTTCAGTCTTATGTGCTTTATGCATATATCTCTGTCTGTCAATCAAGACGACACATGGACGAACCTAAAGACGTAGCCCCATAGACTGGTATAGAGTATTCCTCTTGAGCCTTATCATCTGTTAAAATCCCAGCGTAGAGTTTCTGAGAACTTGCGTTTGTTGGCTTCGGTAAAAACTTTGCTCCTTGTCTACGGCCATACCAGATATATGAACGAAGATCATTATACTGCTTTTCTTTACAAAGAGAATGGAAGATACGTGCGAGAAGGGAACATACCTCTCATCTAGCAATTCGATTCCTCTCCAATGTCTCTCGACTCCCTCCCATCCGTTTTTGTCTTTATCTCCTCTAGCAGAATTAGGTCTCCAACCTTCTCCTGCCCATCCTTCCCAGGGCGTCATCCCCCAAGCTGCTCTCGTGAAGATCCTTACTCTCCTCGCCGTTTCACCAGGGCCCATCGGTCGTTTTCTCCCTTCCTCTTCTTCCTCACTCTCTTTCCCCCTGATGAACTCTTCTCGCTCGTTCCCGTGACTGTCCGTAGTGATCCGACGACCTCCTACCTTTCGTACGATCTCGCTTCGCCGATTCAACCCAGGCGGCGCGGCAAGGTAGGAGGTATAATGTGGGAAGAGAGGAGGCATAGCATCTGACATGGTAGCTTCATGGGTCGTGTTTTTACTTGTCGGAGGGAGCTTTGTTTCCTTCCGACGAGCTTGAGCTTTGGACGTATGAGTCGGTAAAGAGATTGTTCGTCGAGTAGGTTTTGAGGGCGCTCTTGATAGTGCTGAGTTGGGCCTGGTGGTGTGTGTTTTTGAGGCTGATGTTATTGTGGCTGTTGACGCTGATGATCTCTGTTTGTTGGACGAGATAGAGAACGATAAAGATCGCGTTGAACCCACTGAACCTCCTCGGCCTCCTTTCCGTCTGGTCGTCCCTCTACCTCTTGCACCTGGTGTGTCCTGTCCGCTCGCGTCGTATCGTCCTTCCATGTCGGACGACCTATCGTCATTGTCCATCTGTTCATCCCCATTTTCTTCTTCCTCCTCCTCGTCTTCTTCGTCAGAAGGAGCAAACCCCTCACTCTCGCTATCTGAAGCAGGATCCTCAAAGGTTCTGGATCGTCGTTTCTTCAAGCCAGAACTGGCGTTCTGCTTCGTATCCTCCTTTCTTAGCCGTTTCGAGCTTTTTCGCGTTTTTGACCTCGGTTTTGATCTAGATTTCGATTTGGACGACTCTGCTTCTGCATTCTCGGCTGTTGACCATATTATCTCTGCGTTTGGTGTCGATGCTGAGAATGAAGGTTGTTGGACGTGTATTTCTGAAGAGGTCGAAGACGATCCAGATCTTGAGCCTGAGGCTGACCTGGATCTTGATTCCGATCGAGCCGAGGATCTTGATGAAGAAGCAGAGAGAGATGATCTTGTCGAGGATGACGAAGAGGAGGAGGAAGATAGATGGATGGCTAACGGGTCATTGAGGATAGAGTAGGATGTTCTGTTTGCTGGTCTAGCTCGGAGTGTCCGGGATGACATTCCCTTTTATTGGTTGATTTCTTCTTTCGAAAGGTGAATGGATGAACGAGAACTTGTAGACCTAGAAGGCCTTTGTCGAGCGTAGCTGCTTGGAATCGAGTCGTGAGCCACGGGCGACGAATGATGTAAGGTATGGATGAAAACCAGGATGTATCCTCATAGGTTTGACGCGCTTGTTGAACGAACGACGAGTGTTAGGGTTAAAGTCAGAGGGAGGTGTATCCAGACTTTGTACGCTAGACTTCACACACGTACATGCCATGATGGGTTAGTTGAGGCACATGATAGGCCCGTGTCGTTCTTGTCTAGATTGAACTAGAACGGCAGACGAGATGGATTGGTCTATTTCTGCACAGAGTAGTTTCTGTTTGGTAGTCTGGAAGAGGGGTTCACAAGATAAACGCTCAGTGGCTCGTTGACTGTCAGTGGATCTTCCTCTGATCTGATATCCGCTCAACTTTCCCTTGATCTTTTAACCTTTCTCCTGTACGGGTTCTTTCAAGATCAACACGGACAACTACAACGGTCTTCTCTGTGAGGCCCAAAAACACAATAGAGTGTGAACATGCATGATATATACACGCCCACATTGCCCCAATCTTTAATTCCAACAGAAACAATCTCCAAGATATATTTGAACGATTCTCCACGAGATACCCTTTCAACAAAAGTTTCCCCAAGTCATCAATTCGAACAGTATCTAGCACAAGAGACGCTTAAGCAGAGTTGATGGTGACCTCGACCTCGACTCCGGGCTCCAAAGAGATGGAGGTGATCTGCTTGACGATCTCAGAGGAAGCGTTCAAGTCAATGAGTCGCTTGTGGATCTTCATCTCGAAGTGGTCCCAGGTCTTGGATCCCTCTCCACAGGGGCTGTATGCGAGTGAAGGGCGAATCTTGCGTCAGAAAGCATGTGCGAGGTAAAATGAATAAACAAAAAAACTGACGTCTTTCGGGTGGTGATCTTAAGGACCTTGGTGGGCATTCGGACGGGTCCCTTCACTCGGAGCTCCTTGTCCTTAGCTCGGTTGATGAGATCGTTGGAGAACTTCTCAAGGTTCTTGACGTTTCGGGAAGTCAAGGTCTGTTGTGAGGGAAGAAATATTAGGAAAAGAAACTCGTCAATAATCAAATTCCCACTATGCCCTCCACGACCTGGGAAGCAAAGGAGAGAAAGAAGAGGAAAAAACACAACATACAATTCGGATCTTGCTCAACTGGGGAGCGGCAACACCCTTCTGGAAATCGTCCTTGGAAGCCATTTTTGGATATATGAGTTTTTACTTGGGTAGTAAAGAGGGGTGAATGTCTAGCGACTTGAACGGATTAAAAGGCACAGCGGTGACTGTAGAGGCATGGTTGTTTTCCATGAAGGTTAGTCCATGTCCTTTATCTATCTGTCACACCATCTGAGCCCGATCAAGAGGCGAGAGACACGACTGACCTAGATGTTGAAGAGAAAAAGAGAAAAGAGAGAGAAAGAAAAAAGGCCACAGAGAATAAGTATGAGGAAAAAAATGCGGACCTTAGGTAAAGTTTCATATAACTTAGGTACAATATTACCTAATCACAAATCACGTGTACACAGCCACATCAACCCTCAGTCTCACATAGTCTCATCTCTTATTCAAGCATCATAATCAGCACTCAGTACACTCACTCATCGACTCATCGACTCACCCATGGCGATCTCACAAGATACCTCGGATACCGAGCTCGAGCTTCAGCTCCAACTAGACATAGAAGACGTGTTCTCTGCGCTCTTTCCTGAAGATGTCGTTGTCGACGAACCAGAACCGGCAGAGGAATCTTCCCAACTAGACACCTCAAACATAACAGATAAACCGTTCAGATCCGAACTCACGTTCTCGAAACAAGAACTCAAAAGAGCCGTCGATGCTCTTGTCGCCTCAGATGATCAAACGCCTTCTACAAGAGGAGCCAAACGATCTAAATTCTTGTCCTCTATAGACTTAGAAGAGTTTGTATTGGTCTATTCTTTCTTGTGATTTTTGTTCGCGTCACCCAGACTCGACTGACCCTCTTTCTATGATACGGATGACCATTCAGGCAATCTTCCTTGACCTCCTTTCTTCCATTCTCTCTGGCAGCATACACCGCCCGTCTTTCTACCTACACATTGCTCTCATTTTCTTCTCCGGCGTTCACTCCTCAGGATGCAAGCATCTTTGGCTGGATCAACAAAGGTAGAAACAGGCTAGTATGCGCGTCTTGTCAAGCGGCCTGGGTTGTTAGCTCCTTCAAAGGGCTCGGCGACAAACCAGGTATGAGGTTTTCTGCCTCTCTCTGTTGCATTTCATTGCTTTCTTCCTGACTCTGTTGGTCTCATATCACCACCACGCTGTGAAGAAATAGCATCAAGATTGAAAGAGCGCATGCGCCGAGAGCTTTTAGAAGCCCATACGAAGCCGTGCCCATGGAGAACCTCACAGACCGATCGTATGTACTCTCCTTCGCCCTCTTCCTCATTCCCCCTCTAAAAGATAAAATAAAGAATAACTTGTGTTGATGTCTCCCTCTCTCGCTCTGTAGCGACTTCTTTCGGTAACGTGACTGGGCACATGATGACGGACGAGCTCGTTCGTCGAGCAAACGAGATAGATAAACTCGTCGATCTTCAGCATGTCGAGCTCGTTCATCCACTCGTGAGTTGGATCTGCCGTTCATCTTGGTTCCACATACCCTGGACTGCTGAATCTTTACAAGATGCTGAAGACACTTTCAATGACGTTTGTTCTCTCTCAGAATTCACACCAAATTGCTTCTTTACTTCCCAACACGTCGTCATCGTCATCCTCTCTACGACCGAGCACACCCGCTACTCTTTTGTCGTTCTTTAACTGGATTCCTATATCCACATCAACACCTACAGCAACTTCTTTATCACGTTCAACTCGCTCCGAAAAGCTGCTCGTATCATGCTCATCATGCAGACGGAGACTTGCAATCTCCCTCGAGGCTTCATCTTTTACGCAACCTCTGTCTCGATCTCAATCCTCATCACACGAATTGCATTCGACGCATGAACCATCCAGTGCGGAGATAGGTATCCGACGCAGAAGTGGAGGGGTAGATATCAGAACCGAACATGCCAAAGGTTGTCCTTTCGGAACGGACGATTGGGTCGATAGGCTCGTTTTGATAAATGGCGGATCAAATGAGGACGAGAAAGGAATCATCGATAGCGTTCGTACCACCTTGCCTCGATATTTCTCTTTTTTCACCCTTCCTGCACCTTTTGTCCCATTAAAGATAAAGACAACGAAGCTGATATTGTACATATCGGCTCAAATCCACACATATCTTCATTGCAAACAGCAATCGATTAAATCGAAACTAGACGCCATGTTGGGACCGAAAATGACGACAGCCGATAGGAGAGCTTGGCAAGCTGAGGTTTCCAAACTCTCTACCTCGACCAAGGCATTCACTTCCAATTCTTCATCTTCCGCTCCTCTTCTTCCTCCGATAGTCTCGAATCCTCCAGTAACAGCGGCAATGACAACGACGACGACAACAACGACTTGAAAATGAGACCATATGGTTGTAGGGCAATGACACAAACGTTGAATGATGATACCCCGTTCTTGAATCATGCTCTGATGATTTTTCATTCGTCCGTATCGATTCAATTTCGTCAAAGACGACGACAACGACGCTGTCTTTGTAACTTCTGTACTATTTGATGCCATGGACTAGATAGCTGCCTTGGAACTTGGTCATATGATGAGTGCGTGCTCAGTGGTCAGATGAATGTATCGTCGTTTCACTCAAATGTTGCAGACTGGTTAAGATTAAAATCCTTCTCAAGACAAACCGAGTTTTCTGCTTGTCTGTGCCTCAATAACTCTTCGTCTGTTCTGTCCCGCTCGACTCTTCTGACGTGATCAATAGAAACAAAGAAACTAGCATTCATCCTAGATAAACTGTTATGCAAGCTAAGAAAAAAAAAAGAAAAAAAAAGAAAAAGAAAAAAAGGGGTAGGAACTGATGAATTCTACCTGTCTTTTTTCCCCTCCTTCAAGCCTTTTCCCATCTTCCTACACTAACATAAACAATCACCTGGTCCGAAACACCCGTCCCTTGCAGGGAAAGCCATTCAGAAGAAACTCGGGATAAAGGAGTTTAATCGAAAAGTCCGAAACCCATGTCGTCGTCAGACTCCTCCTTCTCCTCCTCAACGGCAGCGGCAGCGGGGGCCTCGTTGGTGGAAGCGGCGGCCTCAGCGACAGGGGCGGCGGCGGCGAAAGCCTCGGGGTTGGCAAGGTACTCCTTGGCCTTTGGTATACATAGGAATAAAAAAGAATCGGTAAACGTGTCAGTGATTCAGTTCCTTCAGAAACCAACTACAATTTGAGAAAGACATAGAAGGAGGGTAGTAAGGAAGGCCATCATGTTGATATTGCTCAGCAAAACGAGTCCGTAAGACTCGAGCTCAGGATTTTCAGTGTGTGTAAAAATAATAATCATTTGGCGGGGAACAGGAGAGGAGGAAAGAGGCAGAGCCAACAAGGACAGTAGCGAGACAAAATATAAAAGACAACAAAAGAAACATACCTTGGCAGATCCCTCGAACTCGAACTCGGTGGCGAGCGAGATGGCGATAAGGTTCTTGTAAGAGTTGACCAAGGAGTGGGGGACGGAGGCGATGGTGGGGAAGTTGATAGCCAACGAGATGGAAGCGATGGTCTTGATGGTGGTCAAGAACTGGTCGATGAGGGTCTGCTCCTCAATGTCAAGCATCTCGGAGGAGAAGATGGCACCGTTGTCGAAGACCTGGACGATGGACATTCCGTAGGTGAAGGGCGAGATGCCCAACATGTTCAAAAGGGTAGCCTCGGAAGTTCCGACTCGGGTACCAGCGGTGACGACCTGAACGTCGGAAACGATCTCAATGGTTCCTCGGGCAATCTTGGTGGGGATGGACAAGGCCTGGAAGAAAGAGGTTTTTCCGGGCTCCATACCAGTGTTACCGGCAGGAACGGAGACGTTCATGGGAGCGAGAGCACCAGCTCGGGCAGGGGCAGCAACCTTGTTGGCAAGGATCTCAGTTCGGACCTCCTTAAGATCACCAGAGGTGAAGACGAATCCGATGTTTCCCTTGACGTGGGGAAGGAGCTTCTCGAACTGAGGGTAGTCAGCGAGGATGGTTCGAAGGGCTCGTCGGACCATGGTGTTCTTTCCCATAAGGATGGTGGCCTTTCCTCGGAGAGACTGTCGGATCTGGTGCATCTGGTTGGATCCAACGTTATCAACGTTGACCAAGAAGATGGAGGCTGGAGATAGGGTAAAAAAAGAACCTCTTTAGTTGAAGGGTCTACAGAAAAAGTCAAGCAATCGATCGTCACTCACGGTTAGAGTCAATGAGCTCTCGAAGCTTAACGAAGTAAGCCTCCTTCTCGGATCGAGTTCCTCCCATTTTTGCTAGTGTAAAGGTTGGTGGCTGGTGGACGATAAAGGGTCTTGTTAGCCATCGAGTTGATGAAGAAAATGAAAGAAAGAAAAAAGAAAAACTAACTGTTTAAAAAGGTTGAAAAAAAAAGTGAAATAGCCTCCCAAGTGATCTCGTCTGTGCGGATCAAAGGATTTTTCAAGGATATTTCTCTACAAGAACAAGATGTTGTTCGACCCAAAGAGAGACCAATCCTGTTATCAGCAACGTACCCCATGCTGTCTGGTTCTGTTCAAATTAATGGACTCTTTCCACTCACGAAGGGTCTCTTGGAGGGAAGAAGAGAAAAATTCAGAGAATTCTGAAAATTCCAGAAAAGAGGGACGAGCCGCGTGACGGCGTGACAGGCTGGCCAGGGCAATGTTACGTAATGACTTGCTTTGATTACATAAGTATTATATTACATAATCACGTGTTTACCTAATCTGCCTACACTTGCCTACCAGAGTCGCCAATAAGCGAGAACAGAATAGTCAAAGACGGTATCATCTAGATATCTACTCATGCCTGTCTCCTCATCGTCACCACGAGCGGTAGCAGGAACAGAAAGAATGTGGTCGACAGGAAGATACAGAGAGCTTCGCTTAGATGCTTTGCAGTAGAATCAGAATCAGGTTGATCTCGGGATTCTTTGGAGGCTATCTGCCAAATCTTCAACCCTCAATAGAATCTATATCGGCCAGCAAGTCGGCAAGCAGATTAACATGAACTGGCCTCCTTCGTCGCCGATCTTTGGTCTATCCCTTCCTTTCTCTCCCTCCCAGAACCATGTAAACAGCCTTTGAACTTGTTCTCAGAGCTCTCCTTGTGATGCTGCCATGCGCGCAGACCTTATAACGAGGATACACAGTTTGACGTTCAGAACTCACTTCCTTAGATCGCTCAATACACAAAGCCTGAGGAGTATCGGCTTAGTCAGCATGGATCCTATCACCCGGCAAGCCCGGTCCGATTCGCCTAGACCCGCCTGCAACTTTGCGTGCTGATCAATCTGTCCGAACATCTTGCTCATCCTTTCGACTATCGTCACCACATCGATACACTTGTCTACAGATAGGGTGAGTATGTCGGCCCCAGTGTTTCCCCCAAATATTATCAATTCTGCCGTAGATGTCAGCTCTGCGTTGGAAGACTCCGAGTCCGAAACAGAGCAACCACCTACTTTGGCCGACCGAATCTCTCGACGAGAACGAAGCTCTCATAGCTCGTTCACCTCACAACGAGAGCAAGCCCCGGCCAACTCTTCTGCGTCCTTAAGAAGACCTTCGTCTACGGCTCTAAACTCAATTCATCCGCTAGCCTCTCAAATTGCTTTTGTTCCCACTCTATCATCTAACTATCGACAGCCTGTCCACTCCGTTGCAAGTCCTGCTGCAGACGACACCAGCTCAGCGAAGGACCTCCCCATCGAGCCTTACCATTCAGTTCAGGGCACCCAAAATGATACTACTGATGGAAGAAGCATCGACCAGGCGACGATCAGTCTGTCCTTCAACCAAGGGATCGAGGAAATGAGTTATGATAATCCAGCTGCCGACGGAAAAGAGACAGGTAGCCTAACTAGTTTCCGCGGTATCATGATCCTCGTCGTCATCTCGGCCAGTCAGATGCTCGATAACGTATCAATGACTAGTCAGTATATTTTTGTATATCCACATTTGAATTCTTTCATTGAATTTCTCATCTTCATTTCTTTTTGGGCTTCTTCCGCCAGGTGTCAACATGGCGCTGACTGCGATCTCGAAGGAACTTCAAATCCGTCAGGCAGATGAACAATGGCTGATCTCGGCCTATACGTGCGTCTAATCTCACACGTCTGGCTTCTTTTAGCTTGAATTGACCGGCTGACTCATCATACATACCTCTTTATGCTATGTTTCAAGACTGACTTTCGGAGGTTTCCTCCTCCTCGCTGGTGTCTTTGCCGATCGATGGGGCAAAAAATATGTCTTTATCTGTTTGTATACGTCTATTTACCCTCCGTCTTCGGAATTCGCATACGCTAGTGCTGACATCTCTGGCAAACATCCATTATATCTCTTGGTCCTCGTCGTTCAAGGCGGAATGTCGTGGCTCTCAGCGTGGACATTGATTGACGGATTCGCAAAGACAGAAATTCAGCTCATCGTCTTCCGGGCCATGCAAGGGTTGGGAGCAGCAGCAACGGTTCGTAATGATCACTTGATGCAGGGAAAATAATCATTCTGACAGTGCATATTCGGATAATATCAGGTTCCCTCCGCCGTAGGTATCATCTCAAGCTACTTCGTCGGCAGGGAAAGAAACACTGCATTGACGATCTTTGGAGCTGCAGGTGCCGTAGGGTTCGTGCTTTGACATCTAAGATTACCTAGTCCAAACACTTATCTAATCAGAATAACCTCGTGTTTTCCCTCGTTTCATGGGGGAAACAGGTTCACTTTGGGCCTCATTTTTGGAGGCGTATTGACGGATGCCCTAGGGTGGCGATGGATCGTTCGTCGTCCTTCGTCTACATGCACATTTCTCCCATATACTTACATCCTTTTTCCTCTTGAAATACTTACCTATAGTTCTGGCTGACAGCGCCTATCGGAGCAGTCGTATCGGTGATCGCCTATCTTTTCCTTCCAGACACCAAGAACACAATAGACGGTCCCAAGCCAGCCCTAGATTTCATAGGCGCCGGCGTGGCAACGAGTGGACTAATTCTCTTGACGTTCGTTCTGAGTTCAGGTGGGGTTTACGGCTGGGGAAAGGGATTCATTGTCGGACTTTTGATTGTTGCTTTGGCAGTAAATTTTTAAGCTTCTCTATCGTTCAGGTCGTGGTACACCAGTTGTATGGACTGATCGTTGAGAGTTTGATTTGCTAGTGTTTATTTGGATTTGCATTCGTCGAGCAAAAAGTACAAAACCCGATTCTTCCTAATCACCTGTAGGTTCAGTTATCTCGTAGTAGTCTTTGCTGTGTCATTCGCCCCATGACTAATTCGTCCAGAACCATGCAAAACATACGACCCAATTCTCATCAGCTGGAAGGTAAGCACCGTTTGTTCAAGATACATCCTATCGTCTACAGTGCGCACTACTGACTCGCACATTGTTCATATTGTTTTATTTTATTTTTAAATTTAAATTCTATATCCAGCGCCCTGGGTTCGCCGCCACTTGGGCCATCGGTTTTTTCATCTATTGTACGTTGGATTTCCATCAACCCGTATTATCTTTTATCGCATGATATTGATAAATAATGACGAACCACCAATTAACGTTTAGGCTGGTGGCAGAGTACGTCCTCGCATAATCCTCCCCTCATTCTTACTATACTTAAGAAGTAACGAACTTATTATCCTACATGCGTTCATACAATTGAAACTTTCCCAAAATTTAGGCATCGTTCTCTACTTGACTCTTTTATCCCAAAATGTCCTCCACATGTCTCCTCTGGATGTTTCTGTCCGATTCATTCCTATGGGCGTAGCCGGCGCCTTGGCATCCTACACAATCTCAGTATCGATCAATTACGTAAAGATCAAAACTCTCATGCTTATAGGCCTCACAATCTGTTTCGTCTCGGTGCTCCCAGCGGCTTTGGTCAAACCTGATACAAGCTTCTGGCAGGGTGTGTTCCCAAGCTCTATGCTGGGTGTCGTCGGAATTTCGCTAGTTTATGTACGTTTCAATCGCTTGCGCTTTTGTACGACTCTAATTCGGCTTACTCTTCTTCCTCAACATCTCTTTGATGCTTTACGGCCGCGATATCGACATGAACTGTCTACGTTGGCCGTCGGATTCATAGAACGTGGTTTCAGTATCGATGATGTCAAGTGTACCCCCTTCAGCTAAGAGTCTAGCCGGGGGACTCATCAATACTGCTTTCCAAGTACGTTCACCTGTTCTCTCACCTTTACGTGTCTTTTCTCAAGCCAAAGTATTCTTATCGGTAATTCAAATTGGATTTATATATGTGTCGAGTATAGATTGGCGCGGGTTTCGGGCTAGCTATCTGGTATGTTACGACCATGCAATTTTCACTCTAATTGATTCCATCCGATACAAATTGACAGGACCCGTGGCTGACACTTGGCTCTTGTGCTTGGGGCGAATAGCGCGGCGGTCGTGACGGCCACTACAAAGTCAGATCCGGATGCAACTACAACACTCTTGACAGGCTACAAAGTTAGCCTTTTCTCCTCTTCTTGGATTCCTTTTATATCTTTTCTTTTCGAAAGTTCTTTGCACTGAAAAGAGTCCCTTCTTTACCGAAATGGAAACGGTTGTGAAATAAAATTAAACGTTTCCTTTTGGGAACACAGGACGCTATTTGGACGACAGCAGCATTTGTAGGAGTCAGCCTCCTGCTAGCTATCGGGTTCATAAAGAACGAGATGATTGAGATCCAAGGCCCTACCCATTGATATCATCATCTCCGTTGGTAGCATCTCCTTTCCCTCCTGCGCTTCAAAACTACTCGGCAGGATTTGAAAAGCGGCCCTGTATGTTCTGCATAGTAGACTGTTATGCTATTTCATACGTCTTGTATATAACTGTATCACTGGAATACACCTCATTCTAGGACACTCTGAGTTTATCCTTCTTTTTCTTTATCCAATTGTTGTTAGAAGTAAGCATGCTGTATATTTCACCTATTTTAATCTCTCTGATTCTTCTCCCATGATACGGTCTATTCTTCTTCACAACTAATCGAACCTTCCCATCATCCTCAGTCGTCGTCAGATTGTCGCAGACTCAAATCAACATGCAGATCTCTTTCTATTTCTCATGCGACTCTTCTCGCTCTTGATATGCTAGCTTCTCAATCTTCTTTCTTTGTATATATGGACATGAAAGAACATACAGAATTCAGGAATAAGATAGGTTAAATTGATAGAACAACACGGAACTGACTGAAAAAGGATACAGATAGAAGAAGGAAAATGATGAAAGAAGGAAGATAAGAGAAGACGAAGCATAACCTAGAGTTCTGGTCCTTTGATTCCCTCTTGAGGATCTCCAACATATTGTCGGGTGAAAGTAGAGAGTAAACCACATGCTTTTCTATCATATCCGGACCCTTTTCAATCTTTCTTAATCGCCGACGCGAGAGGAGCGAATCTAGCAGGACAACAAAAGGAACCTCAAATGTTCAACGCTCTGTTCTGTGTGTTTCAATTCTTGTTATCGATACATGAAAGGTTTAAAGGAAGGGGATTCTAGTCTGACAGTCTATGGAGGCTACTTGTTGGATAAGGGAGAGAAAGAGGAAAATGAAAAAGATAGAGTTGACCAGATGAAAGGAGAGAGATGGACTTACGACTTGCCCATAGAGGATAACTCGTCCTTACTTCTCTTAACGATCCTCTCGATTGCATCCATTCCTTTCTCCAATTGTTCCAACGGCGGACCGAATGAAAGGCGGACATAATGATGGCAAGGAGAATGGAACAAGTCTCGTCGATGACTCGGATTCACATCACTTTGAAAAAATGAGAAACAAATCAAGTTTTGGTCAACGGGGGGTAAAACAGGGTTAAACATCATCGGAAGAAATCAACGAACAAGAAGATTCCAGGTACACATATACACTGTTTATATCAAAAGAGTGTCAGTATTTCTCTGAGAAATAGGAAAGAATGTACAGACACACGGACCTTTTCTTTTAAGAGCTCCTCAAAGAATGTCAGCCCATTGTTAAGTGGTTCGGGCAGAGACTCCAAGTTCAACCCTATGTTATACGTCCCAATCAAGAGTTTCAGTTTACAGAAAGGCTGAAGGTGTGTTGCATATTAAAAATGCCAGGCTACGCACATAGGTAGAAGGTTGCGACTGGCGAAACTTCCACAGGAAGACCCATGTCCTCGAGACGCTTGAGACAGTAGTCTCGTTTCATCTGTTATATCAAGCGCATTAGCAGGAGAGTTGAGAACATCAAAAGAAAAGAGAATGTGCTGACCTTGAAATGTTTCTGGAGCGATACCTATCAGATTAGTGGTAGACCAACAAGAGGCTTAGAAAAGAAATCAGTACATGAGAAATCTTTATGCTGAAGAAAGTGACGTACGATATCCTGTTTTACTCTAGAAGGCTCCAGCATAGAGATAGCCGCGACCTGCAAACTGTACAATCAAATCTTCATATCAGTCAAGTTTATATATCGGCCTAAATAAATTCAGAAAGGCAGACGGACACATGACTGGCCCCACCATCCAAGAACGATCCACTTTGAGAGACGGCAGAGATGAGTTCTTTGGGTCCAACAACCCAACAGACTCTCCATCCTGGCAGTCGGCTGTCCCAGACGAAGACGTGTCTCAACCGTCAGTTGTACACAAGGTACTGTGTTATAAAATGTCAAGATGTAACTCACAAGCCTTTAGTCAGACCATCAATGATCACCACGTTGTCCTATAAGCATGGCAGTAAGCACCGAGAAGTCAGCCTTCTCAGGTTCATCTTGGAACGTTCAATATCCAGAGCGAAGCTTGAACACGTACGTCGTTTACGTCATCAACATATTTGGCCGAACTGAGTGCTTGTCCCTCTTGTCCATCTTCGTAATTGTAGAACGAGTAAAATTCATCCAGAATCGTCGTGATATGCTGTTTCCTCGTCAGCTCAACCAAGCTGTTCAGCTTTTCACCAGATATGGTCTGTCCAGTTGGGTTCCGGGGATTAGAAGCGACGATGACGGAAAGACCTTTGTCCTTTATCTCTTGCTCAAGAGCGTCCATGTCAAGCTCGTACTTGGTCTATGAGGGATATCATGGGAGGATGTTAGACTTTAGTACCAAAACACATTGCTAATGCGCAGAGAGAGGCACTCTATTCTTATAACTTGCCTTGGGGGAAAGAACGGTAGGGATAGGGACCAGTCGCTTGAACACTGATAGTGAATCACTGTAAGCAGTGTACCTTTAAAACACCAGTCAAAGCAAACCTATCAGTCAATCATGCTTTTGCCTTGTGTAGAAGGACAGAAACTAACTCTGGAAGTTGGTATCCACAAAACACATCACCGACTACGGCGGCCACCCGACTCATACCAGATCGACCTCCAGGAACGATACAGACGTTTTCGTGAGTATACTTCGAAGATTTTCCTTCTCGATGGAGAACATTGTAAAGATTGGCGACGGCGCCTAGTTTAACAAAGAAAGAATTAATTTGCAACGATCCGTTCCGTTAGATAGCCAGTTAAAACAATGAGAAATGAGGTTCACTGAAAACATACTTCGCAGCTCTTTGACTCCAGCAGTGGCTGTCGAAGTAAGATACAAGGGGTCAACGGTTTGCTCAACCATAGAGAAAGCCGGATGAACTCACGGGCATACTCGTTGACAGCGTCACCACCCAGCGCATTGATATCGATTATCATGTTCCTTTCTGGAGCATCTGGGATATGCCCTACCTCTGGTGCTCCTTGACCTGAAGTTATGAAAGGCACAAAGAAAATAAGTAGAACACGCAAATAGATGGTATGTCGAATGAATCATGCATCGACAACGTATGAGCCTACTGACCCATATTAGACCACTCCGAAGATGTGTCGGTGAAGCCATTTGCAGAGGCTCTTTCAGAGCAGTAAATCACTCCTGTCGCTCCAGGATGCTATATCACACAAAATGGTCAATCAATCCATCTCATACTTTCTTTGCTCTTATGGAAAGGCAACCTTTCCCTTGCACGTACCACAATACCTGGAACGACTTCCTCATCTTCTCTTCCGCTCTTGTGGTTGCCATGTCCTTTCCTGCCCCTAAACAGCTTATGGGCTTCGCTCTCCCCCTCATGAGTTGGCTTGTGAACGGACTCAGTCTCTGGAACGCTCTTGGTCATCTTGTTGAGCAGATGTGAAAATATGAAGATGGTAGTGGGGTTTCAAGGTATAGCGAAGCGATCGAAAAACTCAGCGCAAAGAACGGCTCAGTTTAATTATAGTCAACTGATGACGTACGTTCTATCACGTGGCTATGATAGAAAAACGCGTCGCGTCGCGTTGCTTGTTTGACGCGTCGGCGCGTCTTCGTTAAATAACTTTCAACTCTTACCTCTTGCTTGGCTAGTCTCAAGACTTACTCAGATCCAGATCCTCATAACATCATTCTAACGATGGCTAGAGGTCATCAGTCAACCAAAATACCTGGATCAAGGCTGAGACCACCGCCACCTAAGGAATTCACAGAGTCTTCTCAGCCCGTCGCTTCATCCTCTAAACGAAAACGTCGATCCCAAATCCACGGTAAGTTCCTATAGAATGTACACATGCTCGTTACCCGATGGTGCGACATGTGTTTCCATATAGATTTCTATAGAAAGATTGTTGAATCTTCCTGTGCTATCGGTTTATGCGTCTTGTTGCAACCCGGTTGTTCTCCTTGTGTAGTCGACACGGACGAGGACGATGAGGTATCAACCGAGGTGCTTAACACCGTTTCCAGACCTTTCAAAGGATGTATAATCTGCTTTACTGGTGTTCCCGACAAGGTTCGTTCCGAATCAGACCTGCATGGACTGTTTTGCGCTAGTCAAAACATAGCCTGACTTCAAGTCTGCTCTTATGATTATCGGCGAGAAACAGCCAACACTATTCAATAAATCTCACGAATTAGGAGCTCAAACTGAGATGAATCTAACCGACACGGTCACCCACCTAGTCTCCCAGGACTTCACATCTGAGAAGTACAAGGTGACTAGCATCATCTAGTGATCGTCAAAACGTGCAGAGGCTGCTCCTTGGTTCTACCTAGCTGATATTTTCTGTTTTCAATAGGTGGCTTTGTCATTAGGTCTACCAATTCTTTCAGCTGAATGGATTAAAGATAGTCACAGGATCTGGACAGAAGGAGGAGAAGTCGATCTACCTACCGTTTGTCCCAACGTCTCATTTTATTTTGCCCTCCTAGCGGCAAGCATAAGCTAACCGGTATGTATGAGACTTCAAATAAAAAGTCAATTGCCAAACATCGATTGCCTATCTTCCGAGATCTCCGAATATGCATGTCTGGGTTTGAAATTGGTTTGTTCACTCTCCCACCTTCCTTACTCATTGTTCAGCCGTTCGTGCTATTTTGGCTTTGACTAAGCCGTAGACGATTTCATCTTATCGTTTCATCTTCCGTTGCTCAGGTCCAAAGAGGGACGAGATGATTGAATCAATCAAACAACAGAAAGGTTTTGTCTCCAGAGTGTTGGATCGGTCATGTACTCATTTAGTCACCCCTACAGGTGTTGGCGAGAAAGTCGAGTGAGTGTTCTCCTACTGTTCTCCAAGGTTCTTGGATAAAACAAGTCTGGTGTCTGATCTTTTTTGGATCATAAATATTTTCCTCTAAACATTTTCCTTCTCAATTTCAGATGGGCTAAAAGGGTGAATACCGACTTGAATTTGACTCTGGCATCTGGGAAACCTGCTCGAAAAATCAAACACGTCGAAGTGATCGAGACTGGGACAGGAAAGACAAAAGAAGTAGTAGTTGAAAGGGATCAACAACCTATTCATGTTGTTTGGGAGGAATGGGTGTGGGATTGTTTAGAAGCCATGGGGAGATGGAAAGAAGAGGATTATAGAATCGAGTATCCGAAGGATCATCTGCATAGGCATACTATCACTCGTTCGTTTTATTTTTGATACACTCTACCCCTCCGAGTCTAACCTACCGTTGTTTCTAATTTGATCTCATGTCTTTCTCCGCTGTTGATGTTACTAGAGCGGGTGCTTCAACAAGATATGGCCCTTCGTGGCAAAGATTCCACGCTCTACCCTCAACCTCTCAGTCCTCCAACTGCTAACTCCAAACAAAACGTTAATTCCAAGTCAACAAACGACGACTCCGAACGCGCCGTCGTGAAACGGTTCAGACGAGCAACCAGCAACAACCACCTGGGCGTTCAGGGACTGGTAGGTGATATATTGAGCGATATAGGTGTTGAGTCTGATGCATTGCCAACGGTTAAAACATCCAACGATGCGCCCACCGACGAGATTGTACGCCTTGAAGACCGTCAAGAAGGAAATGATAAAACCTCAGATGAAGGTGGGATTAGAAACAGCAAAGCAACAACGACAACGAACTTATCTAAAATGTCCATGTCAAGATCTCTTTTGTTCTCTACAACCGAGCGCTCAACTCTTTCACCTTATAGATCGTTCGATCGGCAAGCATCTACTTCTGCGCCCTTTGCTCCTCTCATCCCCATATCCGTTCCTGACAAATCCTCATCGACCCGCCTAGACCAAGATTCTATACCACCTCCGTCGGTGCTTCCATTCAGAGGACTCACCTTTTTGTTGAGATGTGGAAAGGGTCTTGTAAGGAGAAACATGATAGACTGTGTCAGTGAGTTGGGAGGCAGTATTGTTAGTGAAGAAGAGGCAGAATCAGTTGGGGTAAATTATGTTGTTGTAAAGCTTCGAGCGTGAGTCTCCTCTAACTACTTTTTCTGCTTTCTCTTTGTTCTTGTTAAGACTACACCTCCCCCTTCCTTTCATCATGATCATACTGACCATTGTAAACATGTACTGCTTAACAAATCAAATTTAAATTTAGTGGAAGACCGACACGCTTGAGTCCCTTAAACTCGGAATCGACATCAGAAAGTAAAGAAGCAAGATTCGCGACCCATCATTGGATTGAGAATTGCTATAGGGACGATAAGCTATACGCTTTGGACGAGAATATAGTTCATGAGCCATTGTCGATAGAGCTACCTGTACCAGGTGAGGATCATCTCCATCATCATTCATCTCTTCTCCTTTTTCCCTCTGTCTCCCTTCTTTTGCTGCGTTCTCGTTGGCGATGACTAATATTTCTTGAACATTGGCTGGGTACAGGAATGAGCGAAGTTCACATGTGTTCGACCAGGCTCTCGTTTAGAGAACAGGAAGCCGTAGGAAAACTCATGGAAGCCATGGGTTCGTTCATGTCTTCTTCTTCTTATCTCTCGCATCCGTCTGTCTATTTGTCTCAGCTTAGAATTTGTCTGATGTATTTCCTTCGGTTTCCCGATCGAACGCCTTGTCACTCTCTACTCACACACAGGAGGTACATCAGATCTGACGTTTCACAAACGAACGACACACTTAGTATGCAATCCAAGTGAGATAACAGGCGAGAAAGTTAAGATGGCCAACAAATGGGGTACACCTGTCGTCTCGCCTGATTGGGTGTATTCGATGGCTAGAGAAGGGATTGTTTTACCTGTCGAGAGATTTGTACTTGCGAATCCGACTGAACACTCGGTTATTGTCGAAAACAGGGATGGGGGAGGAGATCGGAATCCGGAAGAAGTAGGGAGGTGAGGGTTACTTGCCGCCACTTCAACCACTCAGGCGATGTATTGAGCTTATAGTAATTTGTTCATATTCCGCTCTGAATGTGCATTTATTTATTCTCCTTATACTGTATATACACCCTCACATCATATACCTATCAAGAATATACCTTAAAAAACGATCTTGGATGAAGGGAGGAAGGGTAAAATCATGAGAGAGAAACACTCAATGCACACCGGGTCTTACATCGTAACTATCAACTCAGCGGCAATCACATTCTGACTGCAAGTCGATCAACGGTGCATTTATCAAGATTCGACACTGAAGTTGTCGTCGAGACACCTGGACCAGGTTCTAGGCAACCCGGCAAATAAGAGGATGCTGTATTAAAAGAGCGCGGAAGATCAGACAGTCTCCTTATTGGTTTTCTATTCTTGATTTTCACAGGACTTGAGCCGAAAAATGCGTCAGGAACTGGGGTTGAGACAGGGATCGATGATGGTGGAAGGATAATGTGAGATAGTTTTCTTTTGATTGTCTGGGGGTCTGAAGACGATGATCCAAAGACAGTCTGATGATCGTCAAACATGACTGTCATTCTTCTTCTCAATTTTTCTGGGCGAAGGGTGCTGTTTCCGGCCGAGTCGAAAATTAATGTAGACCGGTGCCGTAGAATGCTCTTGGTCCTGCGAACTACAGACGAAGCAGGACACTTCTGTTGTCCGCAACCATACGACTGAGCGTCCTGTCTATCTCTCCATGCCGGAGAAGAAGAAGAGGAAGAAGAAGGTAGCTTGCTGCGAACTACATGAGCGGCAGTCTCTTTCTCAAGCCAGGATGAATTTGATACCTGGGATGCTACTGGAAGAAGTCTTTCTAGAATCTCCTCAGCCGAGAAGGATGGTCTCTTTCTTGGTCGAGAGTACAGGCGAGGAAAGGTCACTGTGTTTGATGCAGACGCGCAATGTGGAGTGGATGAAAGTAAACGGAGCTGCCTGTCTGGTTCTTTCTCCCATCCATCGGGTGGGTCGATTGATGGTCGAGTCGAAAGTTCCTGTAGATCAAGTCGCCTTGGGCGAAGGCTCGACTGAACTGGTGTTCTCAATTCGACCTCATTTTCGTCCATGCTGATATTCCTCAAATTCAAAATACGTAGGTCCTGATTGACAGTCTTTTTCACATCGTTTGCCCTAATCTTGGTGTTTCTCGGCCTCGATATCCTGGATCGAGAAAATTTTGGAGAACATACGATGGAATCGGCCACCGACACTAGCCTTGTAGGCGGATCCAATCTCGGAGGGGACGAAGTGATAGGTTCGGACTCGACCGGACTGCATTCGACCGGAAGTTCCGCAAGAGGAGAAAGAAATCGAGTAGCTTGATGAATAGTGGTAAACGCAGATACAGGTTTTACTTTGATATGATCGATGTTTGAGGAATGTGATAGCCATTGCTGAGGATCAGACTTGGGTTCATATGGAGGGAAGCTGAGAGAAGAAAGGTGAAGTCTCGCTCGAAGACGAGAGCTCAAACTTAGAAGGACATCCCTTCATCAAAGCGGTCAAGAATAATGATGCAAGAACAAACCGATCGTCACTACCCATCAACTCTAGTTGTTTCAAAGTCTTCGAAGTGGGTTTCTGAATGGTAGCGCGCCTTTTGTTTGATGGCCGTGAGGTTCCTTTCGGTTTCTTCTGGCAATCCGGCAGTTGCAGTTCTTTCTTCCGAGATTCCTGAATCGAAGAAGACTTGACGTCAATCTTCTCTTTCCAGCTCGACAATTGTTTAAAGTTTGACAGATCGAATGAGAGCTTGTCTTCTGAAGATGATGTAGGGATAGCAGCAATGGGTGCGCTGAGCGCAGGTCGATGTCGAGCTTTGAATCTGATGCTTGGCGGATGGGGTCTAGGCCGAAATTTCAAAACAGGACTGAGACAATAAAGAGATGTAAATTAATCGATGCTGTCCTGATGTAGACAGGTTCAGAAGTGAAGACGAGTATATGTGCAAAAAAAATCAATGGGTTTACGTGCAGATTCCATCTTCAAAGATCAAAGGAGGCAGCGTTGATACATGTTGCGAGCCATTCTGCCTGGGCATATGCTCTTTTCTCTTCTTTCCTTTTTTCGGCTTCTTTGGTGTCGAATGAAGTGATTCTAGAAAGTCATGCACGGTCGTTGGCTGGAGAGTATGACCTGCGAACGGTATCGATAGTTGACATGATACATCAAGCGTCAATAGACATGAGCCAGATTCCTTCCTACAGGGTATTGAATCTGAAGGATCGGCCGCAGTACCAGTTTGCACCTGACATGATGGCGATAGCGAACGCGCAAGAAGAGATGAGGAGGTACTTCGATGCTGGGTGGGCGTGGAGTGGAGTGATGCTGCCTGTAAGAATGATAAAGAATAAGGCTGCCGAGAGGGTCACAACCGGTTCGACATGTCTGACAGCTTAAGAAGACGAGATACATGAGCGGGCAACGATACTTTCAGATTAAGAGACAAAGAACGTCAATGATATTCAAGTATGTTCTGTTGATCGGAGGAGACAGACGGAGCTCACAGGTCGGTTGTCTCTTCCTCCATCTCTTCTACAATATAAGCGCATATATCCATGCAAACCTTCAGTTTTCAAGCACAATGATAGACACTTTGCAAAGAGCGGGATTCTTACAGTCACCAGGAAGCCTTCCGGAGACATGGTCAGTTTTCGATTAGTCTGGGTGAGTGCGCGAAGCCAGAGGAAGCGGTGAGTATCAGAGGAAGAGTGAGTGAAAGGAGAAGAAGCTGGAAAAGAGAAGAGAAAGAAGATCAGTGGTTGAGAAGATTTGTAGAAAGTGTTAGCGGACACGGAAAGAAGACACTATGATGGATATGCTATAGGCTCATCTATCTGGTCCCTGATGGCTTCCGGGGGAAGCTGTCAAGTAAGAAAGAGAGAACAAGGAACGAACAGGAGAACACGTAGAAGTTTACGATCTGTGGTTACAGACTATTACTCCGAATGATCCTGCATCTCCCAAGCTCTGACTACAGATTTTGTAATGAAACATGTTAATAAGTATACAAACAGGCACATACAACACGGATTACACAGCTGTTTTCATTTATGATCAGGCCTTCGACCCCCGAGTCAGATTTCTTCGGAAGACACCGGCGGTTTTCATTTATTCTTCGGGTTTCATCGGAGTTCGGGGCCAACCGGGTACCTGCTTTTTTACCTCCCATCTTCTACCGGTCTAACAGTTCATTGGACCATCCATCCTCTGACCCTCACTCACACCCTCACTCACTTTTGTTCGGTCTAATCTTCTTCTCACCTTCATTCGTCGAAAACACCCCACCGAGTCCTTTGTCCTTCTCGATCCTCTTTTCTTACCCATACCCAGCTCATCAACACCCGCTCTTGGGCAAGACAGTCTCCTCTGTCACTCCTGGGAACAAACACTGAATATCCTTTCGCCATATGCTACCTCAAAATGAGCCCTACCAACACCCATCTCTTACGTCGGTCGCTCGACTTCAACTGGCCAGTCAGTCCAGCAAGACCTTGGCGATCGACCATATGCTTTCCCTTCAACTTCAAGCCAGGTCGGCTCAACTTCAAACAGAACTTGGCCTGTCTACCCTGAGCTCGTCTCTCCCAGTCAATCCTAAGAGGAAGCAACTCCTCGGTACGCCGGAGGTTCTCGGGTATGGCGTGTCTGGCCGGAAGCTCTCGGACAGCAAGAAAGTTCACAAAGCTGCCTTTGGGAGTTCACTAAGTGGACAAGGTCCAATCCTCAACGAGGCTTCGCTCAGTCAGCTCCACGCTCTCAAGGTCAAGGCCGAAGGAATTGAACGACTGCTCTCTACGTGAGTGCTTTCGGTTCTCTAGTTCTCATCGTTGGCGTCCATTTCGACCTGCTCTTTATCAGTATTTCTGCTTCCTAATTTACTCACGCTTTATCAATTTGCGGCTGTCTTTTTTTTTTTTTTGGACAGCATGTTGGCAAAGTACAAATCTTCACGTTCTTACGAGGATGAAAGCGAGGACGAGAGTGACTGGGATGAAGACAGTTATTCGCCCCCGCCCCAGGACGTCCAACCGCTTCCTGAAGCAATTCGAATTCGGCTGTCACTATCGGAGCTCCTCGATGTGCTCTCTCAGAACAGCAATGGCCCAAGCGAACCCCTGTCTTCTGGCAAACAGTCCACTCATGCGGTGACACCTTCTCAAGAATATGCAATTGACCTGCTGTATAACATATCCTCTCCCCTTCTTTCCTCCGCCTCGTCATTCTGCAGAACAAACTCTCAAAAGACGGGTTTCCGACCAGATTTTTCGGTTACTAATCCTGCATATATCAACCCAGCCGCCTTTGTCTCTGCTGAGACCGCCTCTGCTATCGCCTCCTCCTCATCCAGGACTCACGTCTATCCTCCTGGATCAATCTGGGATCAAGTTCCTAGAGCTGCCGGACCAGAAGGGCCCTGGGCTTTTGCAGGTAGTCAACCGTCTTCATCATCTTCTACCTCTACCTCTTCTGCCCATGCCCCGGATCTTCCATCTACGGTTGGACCAAAAGCAAAAAAAGCGGTCGGTCGGTCGAAGGCGTTGTATCAAGATGGAGTTTCTAGGGATCCATCGTGGGGATCCATTCCGTCGGTCAGACTCTCGACCCTCGCCTTGGAATCATCCTTCCCGACACTGGTCGATCGACCGGTCTCATCTGGGTTGGCGCCGGCCGAGCGAAAATGGTTTCAGCTTGAGGAGAGCACTGATCTTGGACGCGCTTTGGCTAGTGGAAAGCTACTCTACCTGCTCAAGCAGTTTATTCTGGTCAGCGCAGCGCTTTCAAAAAGTATCGGACAGACCGCGGTGGAGCAAAAGGTTCATCTGATGAGAAACCGACTTGCCCGGGCGAGAACCATCCAAAACGACTGGCTCGAGAGTGATTCGGAAGGTTCCGTTGTGGAGGAGGCGTCTTCGTCATACTCTTCGTCTTGTGAATCAGACGACGAGAGACAGGGTGGCCGACCTACTCGAAGATTGTCCTCTCTCACCGCTGGTTCATCCTCTCGATCTGGCACTCACAGAGCGTCTCTTTCTTCCAGTACCAACCCATTCCATCAAACGAAAGCACCTTCCTTCCGATTGCCGCCCTCGATTCCACCTTCTCGACAGATCTCCAGAGAATCTTCTCCGGTCAGAGCGTCCAGAGCAGGCGCAGCTCGGCCGTCGAGGACGTGGTATGCGCTGCTCGCTTCGCTTCTCACTCAAGTTTGCCTCGAAGGGTTCCTTCATCATGGCTGGCTCGGTGGCGAGGGGGTCGACCTAGTTCTTGGAGTAGGATCCGGTGGTGTGACTGGAAAAGGAGCCGGCCTCGCCGAGGCTGCCTGGATATTATTTGGAGGAAGAAACCCTGGGAGCGGTGGGAAGCGCAGAGAAGAATTTGAGAGGGAAATGGATGAAAGAAGATCCGAAGTATGTGTCTCTCCGCACTTGTATATCAAAAGTTTATATTTCGCTGATGAACAAGCCTTGTTTGGTCACGCCACCCGTTTTATTCAGTTCTTGACCATCGATAATCAAACACCTAGTCTTTTGGATCATCTTCACGGATTGCAAGCCCGATATCCGTTCGACCGATTTGAGCGAGCTTTCCTAGAGTTTATCGAAGACGCGAGCTACCACCTTGGAGTCCCTGAGTTAGCCAACGTGAGTGCCTTGACTGTGTGGCTATCTCTTCGCTTACGCACCATAACTCAAGATTCATCCCTCGTATGATTGACAGCTTCGACCAATTCGACCAAGCGCTCCGCCTACGCCTAGGAGCGCAGCAAACCCGGGGAACATCATGTCACTTGCTTCATTGCTGAATCCACATCCAAATCACGTGCCACCTCGTTTCCCTACGTACCAAGCCCAACCGCCCACCCCACCTTTACATCCATCCCGGGCGCCTCCCCGAACGGGCGTCCAGAAATACTTTGTTCCGCCAAGGCTGAAGACGGATAATTTGACTTCAATGGTGGGCACGAAGAGGAGAGACCGCTCGGTACCTGGCACGAGGTCCTACAGAGACGAAGGCGCTCACAAACCTAACAGAGGTGAGGACGGCGAGGGGAACACGGTCGTCATCGCGGAAGATTATCCAGAGTTCGTTTTCTCTTTTCTTTCCTTTTCTCAACTCAAAGGTTATGCATTCAGTCAAATCTCACGTCTGCTCTTTCCCTCTTTCGATCAGTCCCTACGGAGTATGATAATCTGATATCGGAGCTCTCGTTTTTTCCTTCTTTTGCTTCTTTCCTTTTCTTTTCATCTTTGTAGTCGATTCACTCACTAGATTTCGTACATATATAATCTTCGAATAAATCATCCTTTCAGTCTTTTCTCAGTTTCACCTTCTGTATAACGTATCAGGTGATGGTTGTATTTTTCTTCTGACATATGACATTATTTGTACTCTTACCTGTTTGATCTTGTCCGATGGAAAATCTTATTCTCATTCGAGTCTTCCTTTTTCCTTTCTTTTGCTTCTTCTTTGTAAGGTCATTTGTCATACTCTCTGATATTATGGGCTTTTCCTCCTCGTAAAGACCCAGTTGCGTGATGTTGCGGGACGCATGGACATCTCTGTTCCGCCTAGTCTGAGGACAAGCACAGAAAATATTGGGTATTAAAGACACTATTCTGAGAGGGACATGAGCAGACAAACAGACAAAGAGGCTAAGAAACAGAGAGTGAAACTCAACATCCTTTTTGACACGAAGAAATCATAACAAATCATTGATTTATTGATACCATGCTAAGGACTTGCGACAAGTGTCGGGAAAGCCTCAAAGACTGTAACCAGACGAGAGTGATACAATGAAATAGAATGGAAGATAGGTCATAGGGTGAGAATTCAGTCAGGTCATTATCAGGCGTCATGTACAAAATAAAAAGTGGAAAAGTAGGAGGCCGACTGAAAGAAAGGATAGTGCGAAGGGATAGAGAGTATGGGATTCAAGAGAAAGACAAGATTAAAAGTTCAACCTACTCTACAACCTCTTCCTTCACATGACTACACAACTCTTCATCTTACGTGGTTTTCTCATTGAACCAGTAGACATACCACCCAACTCGTTAGTCCCTACCTCGTGCAATGCAGCGCTGGTCTGTTCACCTGAAACTCCTGTCTTGAGATCCATGAGTTTGGCGATAAGCTTCTGGAAGCTCTCCTCTATGTCCGTTCGGGTCATGGCCGAGAGCTAATCAGATTTGATTTCCCGATGTCAAATTAAAGATGCCTTGTTGTCCAACTTTCTACTTAGTTCAAAGCTATACAGGGAAAAGTCAAAAACGAACCTCGTAGAAATCTTCGATCCCTAGTAACTCAGCCATTTCTACCCCATTTGCAAATGAGACTTCTCTGCCGTCAGACCCTCGGTCACATTTGTTTCCAATAAGAATCATTGGCGGGCTGTTCTCTCCTATCTGACGTTTCAAGTCAACCACCGATTGAAAAAATTCGGGTATCCGATTGAACGCTTCAAGGTGTGTCCAGTTTCCATCGTTTAATGATGATGAGACCGTCAGAAACAATCCAATAAATCCGGCATTGAAATTCAATTTAGTCGAGACCTACAGATTGCAGATGCTATCGAGTAGACCAATATCACAGCTTCACCCTCTTTGATCCACTGAGAACGAAGAGCGCTGTACTCCTCTGAGCCACACGACCCAGAGATATCAAATCGAACACATGTTTAGGACGAAATTATTGTGTTCGTTTTGAACAGCTCAAAAAGCAAAACAGAAAGGAGACAGAGGAAGACAGACCTTGTCCTGCGGTGTCGAAAATTTCTATAACGTGTTGCTCTCCTTCAATTACGAGGTTTTTGCGGTACGAGTCTTCAATAGTCTATTAGGTTGTTTTACCAAAGACACATTCGATGGCTGGCATCAGAAAAGCGCATGCTACAACACAGGTCGCTGGGATAAGATATCGTACTGGATCATAATCCTGAGAGAACCAAGTTGATGAAAAGGTCAACGCCTCAATTGATAGATAAATCTATACAAAGCTGAAAAGAACGGACTTGTACGAATTCGGCACTGGTAAATTGGACTGCTAATGCGGTCTTGCCTACACCACCATCACCCAGCATCGTTATCCGATGGAAGCCTGGAGACGAAGGAACAGAGACAAGCGTATGGTAGTCACAAATCAATGTTAATTTGAGATTGATCGGAGTCCATCTTCGCTTCGTTGGTTGTCGAAAACTGAAGAATGGATGTATTGAGAAGAAAATCATGGAAATACGTTGCAATCGGGACATCTCCGATAGAGCTCTGTCTGCTCATAGCCATCTGCTTCAGAAATCTCTCACAAGTGATATCTCTGTATCGAATGAAGGATGAAAGGAACCTTCTGAAGAAAAATCTTTGATTGAAAAATCATGGAGATAAACTGGTATCGTTTGAAAACATGTACATCTAAGGGCTCTTCCAAAGAGATGAAGGGCCATGAAGATAGGTTTCTGGTCAGGAAACACAATATGAAACGCCACTCACATTTAGATTTGTTACTCCCTGTTAGTTTTGTGTTCATCGTAAGACTTTGTTTTCTCTGAGACTAGACTCAAATGATGAAGAGTACGAGAAGAAAATGGGATGATGAATGACGATTGGAAAGGAAGTCTATCAATTAGCTGTGACCTCGCACAGTTCTAGAGAATTAAAAGGTTATGAACACATTCGTTTCTGTTTATGTTCAATCCTTTCACCCATTCGTCGATCCATTCATCTATTTGATCACCAGCGAATCATTGAACTTCTATCATTCAGATCTCACACAACCAAAACTGTCGCCTCTTGTCATCAAGACTCTGATATCTTATAATGTCCGACGCGAGATCTCTTCTCCGAGCTAAGAAAGCTTCCACCGCTCCGAGGGTGACTGATCCAAACGCTGTGCGTACTCGTGGTTCAGTGTTTATTGCGTTGGCTTGGTATGCTAATAAACCTTGTATGCTCTCTCAACATCAAGTCATATAATGCAGCCGGCGAGATTCGATGTATACTTTGTGCAATGAAAGGTATCGTCATCTGGTCGTATTCTCTGTTCGTGAAACGCCTGTCTAATACTTTGATCTATACATACATTTTTTGTAACATGGCAGTCACTCAGTGGGCTGGACATATTGCTTCCAAACAACATCGGACATCTGTCGCTCGACAGAAAGAAGATGAAAGAAAGCGTTTAGAGAAGAAACGGCCAGCAGCGACCGCGACAGTAGTACAGTCGTCAGAGAAGAAACGCAAGACAGAGTCTACCCAATCTAAACTTCTAACACCACCCGAATCAAGCTCGACAGCATCCTCCACCTCTGTGCTACCCCCTGGGTTCTTCGCTGATCCGTCCAAGGCACCTAAATTGGAAGTTACGCCTCCTCCGGAAGAAGTCTCCTCCGAAGATCCCACCTCCGCTCCCGTCGTCACAGCTTCTGCGGCTCCTTCTAGTGTAGATGCCGAGCTGGACGATTTTTTAGCTTCAATATCTTCAGTTCCTGCAACTACTGCTGCTGTAAATAAGAAGGATACAGAAGAGACAACAGACAATGGTATGGTGAAGACTACGTATGAGGCAGAGCCAGTCAGGATTGAGGAGACAGTAGAGGAGGAGGTAGTAGAAGACGCAGGAGCTATCAGGAGGAGAAAGGAGCAAGAAGAGAAGGAAGAGATTTTACTTAGGTGCGTCCTTTAACTTTCTCAAGATCCACAATTATCGCTCCGATATGCGTTCTTTTGTGTCCTAAGCCCATGCATTATTTACTCTTTATCCATCGATTCTTTAATCCAGACTTGAGGAAGAGGAGCGAGCACAGTAAGACAACCTTCCAGCTTGCTGAAATTTTTGATTATTTTCAAGCCCTATTCATACTAATCAGGATGCTAAAAATATATATCATTATGTCTTGGTTTTTCCAGAGATGACGCGTTTGACCGAGTGGCAAGTCTGAAGGCCCGACACGCCGCTCTCAAGAAGAAGCGGGAGGCAGCCAAGATAGCAAGAAAAGCGGCAGTTTGAAAAGTAGATGGATGGATCGATCGATTGGATATCCCAGAGACAAAGCAATAAAAACTACTCAAAATGTTATGTGCCCTACTTTTCAATAGTTTTATGTTTCTAGGCGCAAATAACAATATATGGTCAACAACCTCATCGCAAGGTAAATATGAATACTACATGGTTCGAGAATCAGTTCTATCAAAAGTGTAAGAGACCCTCGAGGGATAAAAAGAACTAGGTTGAGATAACAAAGATTGATTGGACATATAGGAGAATTGGAAGCTATGCAAAAGAGAAGTAGACTTAGCTGTAGATATCACGAGAAACCAGGAGATACAGAAGAACAAGATGAGATTTGACAAGAGTAGAAACGTGGAGCTCAACGAGGGAGAAACGTGTTCAAGGACGTTGGTCAATTGTACGTTTTGAGGGAATGATGGGAGCTGGAAAGAATGATTTGTGAGTGGTAGAAGAATACGAACGTGTTGGTTAGGAGAGCCAGTAAAATCAAATGAACCAAGGCCAGAATAGGTATGAAAAGACCCTCTTAAGTCAAATCAAAGAGGCAGGAAGAACTTTCATTGGAGTTAAAATCAACGAACTGAGCAACGAACGGCATGGTTCAATAGAGGAGCTGATGGAACAGATGCCATCAGGTTGGACAAGATACAATCAAAGCGGTTTGGATGAATGGCACATAGATGGCTTTTTTTTAGGATACTTACTATGACAAAGAGAAGATCAGACGAAGTAGTATCGAACAAAGACCATATACACTTAACTTCTACTTTTGTAAGCGATCGTTCGAAGAACCACTCTCTGAACGGAGAAATGATGGAAAGAGGACAGATATTTTGAATTTCCAGTGAACTTCTTTTGTGATGACATGTTTATCTTATCTCAGATGAGATTGCATACCTCACAATGGCTTACTTTGACTTCTTGTTTACGTACATCATCTTCCATGCTACGTCCTTTCTTCATCATTTCTATTCCGATCAAAGCAAGCTATAAACCCAGATGTATTATGCTTTTGCTCTCCATCTATAGCAGATACACTGGTGAATTCAGACATGTAGAGAACTTGATAAATATAAATAGCATTTAATTTTGACTAATGTTTGCACTTCAAAGATCGTTCAAACCCAAATCGACTTTCAGTTACGTGAGTGTTTGGTACGAAGTTGCTGACATGATACATTGCCTCTTTACCGGTGACATTCCGCATCTTGCTCCGCTCCCTGCTATTGTTCTCTCATATTGAAAACACAGAAGCCACTACACCTACACATGTGTCGTACCTTGCAACAGAATACCACAGCCCATCAGATAGAGAATTATATTATGGATAAACCTATAGGATTACTACTCAAATATGATTGAGCTTCTTGAGCATGAATAGCAGACTCATCCGCAAGCCCGTTGCAACAGATAGTTTTCCCACTTCCCTTCAGCAAGAACAATCAAATGACGTTTGGAACATGCAGTTGATCACAACACGTGATCATCGTCTACGGCCCAGAATTGATGACGTAGAGATCAGGGCTGTGCAAAACTGGTCATCGCATCGACCCTTTGACATTTCTCAGCTCTCCACTTGAATACGGGTAGAAGAGGGGATAGATCGAATCGGATTTGATCGAGTTCGTCCTATAAGAAGCAGACATTTCCTGGTGCTACTCTACTATGTTTGTTTCTCATATCCTCGTCTCAAATCCCATCTATCACCTTTATTTGAAGTCAAAGGAAATCATTTAGAAACAATGTCTCAATCCGAAGAAAACAAAAAGGTCACAGGCGAGCCGATCATGCTCAACTCAATTTCCAAGTTCGAGCGCTCTGCAGACTACTTTCCCTGCCAGATTCCTCGACTGCCTTACCTGCTCGAGAACCTTGTGCTCTCCCTCGTTAGTTTTCTGTTTTCGTTTATTTCTGTCTTATTATTCTTCTGATTGACGTCTTTTGTGTGTTGTAACGATGATTCTGTTCCTTATTGTAAACAACCGATTAGACCACAATGTCAATGTCATCGGTCTCGGTGTTGACAACTTTAGCCATGCTTCCGCTCTCTATTCTTAAGTCACTTACTCCTCTCCCAAAACCATCACCCGACAGAGTTCAGACTGTCCTCATCACCGGCGGATCAGGTCAGATCGGTGGGTCTCTTCTTAAACAGTACGATTCCTCCGCGTACCATCTTGTGCTCCTGCTCCGCCAGCCAGAAAAGACGGACACATACAATCTTCCACGGGTAGCGACATACGAGATTATCAAACATGATCTTACGACGTTCGACAAGGAACAGACCAAAGCGATGGTCAAGGAAATCGCCGTCAGGAGAGGCGGAATCGATGTGCTACTTCAGGTTAGCGGAACTGCGGGACACATGGAGGAAGCCTGGAGTGAGGCTGGTACCCGGTCTTGGGGTGTGGATTTCGTTCGCAGAGTTTCCGATACTAAGTTAGCAGTCCCTGTTTGATTGATTGAACTACCGTGAGGGATCCTAACGTTCTGATTTTATTTTTGCCTCATTCGTGATTTTTAGCGTGACGTAAGTAATTTCATTTTGTCATGCAAGGGTACTGTCTATTCAACAACCACTGATTATATATGTGAAACGGTCTGTCAGCGGATGTGTCAATCTGATTCTTGCGACTTGGGAATCCATGATTCCTTACAAGAAGGGTAGCATCGGTAAATCGACCTTTGCCTACAGCTGCTATCACAACTTTGATTTTGTTTTGCTGACTGGCCCTCTCTTCGAACCTTCAGTCATCGTTGCTTCATCAGCTTCAATTTATGCTCCTTGCACATTCGCAGCCTATGGAGCTTCAAAAGCATACCTATACCATCTTGGTCAATCCCTCAGGGTTCTATCAGTCCCTCACAACATAGGAGTTACCATCATCTGTCCAGGATTCATCGACAGTCCCAGTGAGTTATAAACTATTTGTGTGACTATAGATTTTCAAACTAACCGCGCGAGGACTGCAAACTCCTCTTCTGATGTTTAGTGACCAAGAATCTTCGAAAGTGGGGAAGCACCCTCCGTAAGTGCAACAGCCCCGAGAAGGAATATTATAACGATTTACCACTGACTTTGAGATTTTCACACTACAAATTACACAGCCGACTTTGGATTTGCGTCTCCTGATGGACTTGCTCATCGAATTCGGCGGGCGCAACTTTGCAACGAAGGAACCGTCATCTGGCCCATCGGTCAAGTCGCTCCATTGTATGGTGCAACCAGCATGAATCCTGTCAGTATTATCTGAGCCACTCTATATATTATAGGTCAAGTTCTAACACTCGTTTCGTTTCATGGTATTTCTTCTCACATCTAGCTGCACGAGGAATTAGGTCGATGGTTCGGAGCTGCCACCGGTGCGACAGGAACCATCATCTCATAAATCATGTACATCTGTTGCGAAAGCTATGTATATATCAAGAACGAATCATATTGTATACTTTCCCAATGTACTTTTCAATCTCACTCCTATTCCGTTCACCTGCTCTATATGTTCTTGTATCAATGTACTGTTCGGTTCTGTCATCGTCCTCCTTTGCACTCATTGTGTTCAACCTTGAAGCAAATCCATCCGTTTCTCAGCAACAGCTTATAGATTCTTGGCTGATCCTCTGCCAAGTTATGTATCTTGTCTGAGTCACATGTAATGGTTACATTTACAATAGTCATCATCGTAACCACTGTTCCAAAGACTCTGTATTTCATTGTCTTGTTGCCGTTTCTGTCCTTTCGTACACCAAGACTCCCAACGTTCACATACTGACCTCATCTCTTTCCTGTTCACCTCCTATTCCTATCTCCTCCCTCCCTTCGGTTCTATTCAAGCTCTCCTGACCGACCAGCAATGTCCGTCATCAGCCCGATTCCGCCAGATCTTGGGCCTTCTTCTGCTTCGTCCTCCACCTCCGCGTTTTCTTTCCAGACGGCCGATCTATTGGAGATCCTAGAAGATCTATCGACGTAAGTGTCTACGTTCGTTTTTAGAGATGTTGTGTGTTTTTGAGAATAAACGCACTAGTGTTAACGAGGATAAGTAGAATGGAAGCTAACGCATCAATTTCTTGAATCTATCAATTGACTCATTCACCGATTGTGTGACGCGCCTTCTATATGATCGATCCTCTTCCACTTCCGCCTCGTTCCTTCATTGTTCAAACTCTCCTCAAATTATATCAGCCGATTTATTCTTAATCTTCCTCCATCTGAGCTCTCATCAATTCCTCGTATATGCTTCCAAGTCGAACAAGCCTTTTGGTTCTATGAGGACTTTAACCGAGAGTTGAATCCGTCACTCCCTTCGTATACCCTCAAACGGTTTTCCGAAATCTTTTTCAAAGTGTGTCCTCTGTTGAGTGAATGGAGCGATGAGCACGAACACATGTTTCTGGAGTTCATGAGGTACAAGATGAGAGTTCCTGTTTGTGGAGCCATCTTAATAAATGAAACTTGGGATAAGGTACGTGTCTTTGTACAAGACAGATGTGAAGACAATCATTTCTGTTGGAGGTGGCGTTAGGAGCAAACCGTAGGCGACTGACCTTCAGCCTTTCTTGTGTTCCTCCTTGTTGATCAATATTTACAGTGCTTGTTAGTGAAAGGATGGAAAGGAAACACCTGGTCTTTTCCGAAAGGAAAGATAAACCAGGAGGAGCCCAAACATATTTGTGCTGCTAGAGAGGTTCGATTATCTGATACTCCGCTTTAATGATACCTAACGTTCATGATTTTCTGAACTCTTTTTTTACCCAATTTGTTGGCAGGTTTTAGAAGAGACTGGTTATGACTGTACCCGCTTACTGAATAAAGATAATTTTCTCGAAACGAATATCCAAGGTCAACGCGTCACCTTATTCATCGTGCCCGGCGTATCTCAGGATTATCAGTTTAAGACATTGACTCGAAAAGAGATCGGTGTAGGTCGCTCTCTGTCTTCTTCAAGCGGCGTCATCGAATGAGGGTCATACCAGTTGACAGCTGTCATTCCATCTTTTTCTCTTCTCAATTCTCGTTTCAAAAGGCTATACAATGGTTCAAGCTGAAGCACCTCCCTGGATGGAAAAGGAAGAATATGCCTTCGGGCTCTTCTATTTCAAGTAAAGTTGGCAACTTTAAATTCTACATGATTCTTCCTTTTGTCCAGTACGTTTTTGTTCCCTTATAAAACCAATCCTAGTCGGTATATACGGCCTGATTATGCTGATAGTGTACATCTTTTTTTCGGTTCAATTCGTTCCAGGTTCCTTCAACAATTCATCAAGCAAAACAAACCACGGAATCTGCTCAAGAACGGCGATATCACACCATTAGTTCCCCCGGCATGTCCTCTTTCTAGCGACTCCTTGGTTTCTCATGTGATGGAGTCTTCCACGACGCATGAGCAAATAACGTTCCCGCTCGATTTAATAGAACCTGTAGTACCTGAGGCCGAAATACCTGGCACGTCTAGTAAATCAGATTCGATTAGCGCATTGGACGAGCTTTTCAAACGATTTCTCGATAGTCATGAATCCGAGTCAGCCACACTCGACGATGGAGAGAGAACGAAAGGAACAAACACGCCTGTGCCTACTTTCATAGCCGACTCCAAGCCGAAGATCCCGGAAGCAGGAAAGGAAACCATTTCAATGCTGGATAATTTGTTTGGTAACATCACATTGAGCCATCCTCAAGCTCGGGCAAATTCAGATATCAATCCTTCAATAACATCATCAGAACTCAGTAGTCTGGCTTCCAGCCCCGCGCCTGGCGATTTTGAAACCTCTATAACTCTTCATTCCTCGGCCTCGTCCTCAACTTCTTCCTTGGAATATTCTACGACCAGCGCTGGCACTGCCGCTTCTGCCTCTATGTATCATGTTCAACCTCAACTCCAATCGAATATCTCTTCTGTTGGACAACAACAATGGAATGGCCTACATCGAGCCCCGAATCCATCTCTGCTTGCTCTGCTCAATCCAGCCCACCCATCCCCTTTGATCAATCACAAACAGCCACAGTCAGATACATTTCGATCTGTTTTCCAGCCGCCTCTGCACACTACCTTTCAGCCATCAGCAACTTCGTCAGGGGTGGCTCCTCTGCAGTCAATGCCATCTTACTCATCAACATCGACATCATTCTCGGACTCGGCAGTTACGTCGGACGGTGCGCCTCGGGTTACGCTAGGAGAGGATCGGTTCAAAAAGTCTACTGAGCAGTGGGGTGCTCCACTTGAGTCGGCGACAAACAGTCCCTCAATGATGCGAACAGCCGGTATGGACATCAACGTGGCCGCTCAAAATCTATCAAAGGACAAGATGTCATTGCTTCAGACGTTCTTGAGTCCTCCGTCCGTTCATAAGTTGCCTCATCATCAACAACAAAGGCAACACCATCAGCAGTCATTAATTCAGCCCGAAACACATCAGCCAACTTACGCTTCGAGAGGATCTAACGAAATAACTAGCCACGGGCCTGCACAAACTTACAAAACCAATCGTTACAGCGACATTGATCACCCGTCTTCCATCCTATCTCCTTCCTCTTATTTGGCAACACCTGTCCGTCCACCAGCATCTGAGCATCCGCTTCCTGGTCAATATGATCAGACTGGCCATTCCGTCCAGCCTTATCCAAGCTCTAACAGTCATGGTCATCAGCGGGCGCCCGTTCAGCATCATTCACCGATAAACATTCACCAGCAAACAATGTATCAACCCTATCCTCAGCCTCCTTTGCATTTGAACCACACACCTCAGAGTCATCAGCACCAGCATCCGCTTCATCAACAATACCATGGCGATCGTTACCATCACCAGTCACCTCCTTCATCGTTCAAACAACCAGTCGGCTATCAGTCTCCTTCCACCTCTCACATACATTCCTCTTCCTCAATCGAATCGCCTTTGGCATCATCTTTTGCTATCAACGGACATGTTTCTGAGAAACAGGAGCAGAGTTCCAGACGGCCTTTACATGGATCCTCAAGGCAACAAGGACATCCCAGTTTGCCTCATTCGTCTGCCTTGAATGCGGAACCAAGAAGCGAATTTAGGGAGCAAATAGCAGCTGATGAATTCCAAATACAGATACCTGCATCCTATGCTCCGACCCAAGTTTCCTCCTCTGCCTCTATGCCATCCTTCCCAATAGGGACCCCAAATCAACAAGTGTCTGTATCGTCGTCCGCTCGTTCTCAAGCTGACCAGCCTCAAGAACACCAATACCGATCGCAACAACTGGAGCAACGACAAGAGATCTATCGACCGATCCCTGTTCTGCATGCCCAGACAAATCAACATGATCTTCAGATGATGAGTGCTCAGGTTTCACAACAGCAACAACAGACACAACGAGCACAGCAGTACGATCAGCGGCAGAATCGAGACTTGACCGATAATAATCACCTGAAAAATATTCTCTTAGGCTCATCCGCCAGTGGTTCGGACCCAAACAAAGTCATTTCAAATGGAGCAGCAGTAGGTAACGGTGGAGGAACGCAGAGTCTGTTAAGTATCTTAAATAGTGGTGGTGGACTTGGGGGTAGAGGGGCAGGGTTAGGAGCGGGAGCGGGAGGTAGAGGCAATGGGGCCGAAGCCGGAACAGGGAGAAGCCAATGGTGAGACGTGTTGCTCTTGCCGGAAGAGGATGTGTTGTGAGCGAATGGGCGAGCGAGCGCGCATGTGTCTGGATGATCATGACAATGTTTTCGAGTTAGCCAAATTTTCTGCGAGGTGGAAATAAGGCTATTTGTGACAAGGAGTCAAAATTAGGAGAAGTATTTGATCGACGAGGAGTTAAGAGGACGAAAAGAAAAAATAGCCAAAAGGGACCAAGAACGAGTTATGAACAGAGACATGTACAGAAATTCTGGACGGGCTTAGTGATGATACAAGAGAACGGAGAGAGAAGTGTGTCACGATGTACCGCAAGAGAAAGACAAAGAGAGGAAGGTGAACTTATGTGGTGTGTATGTGTTTGCGATTTGCATATGATATACAAGATAAGCGAACAAAGTAAATAGAGCTCATGAAGAGAGAAAGAGGATAAGGCGATAGTATTCATCTCTACCTGACACGAAGCTCTACCGACCTTCATTAACAGCTTTAATGAATTCCCAAGTAAGCTCTTCACCCCAAGTAGCCGCTTCTCTATTTTTCCTCCATTCAGCTTTCAGCCCGTTCACGTTCTTGATTAATGCTCTCGGTTTATTCGCGATTGTTTTCGTTGTCGACGACTCCCGGCTTTGTAAGCCGGGTTCAAGCGCGCTATCCTTCTCATTGGAAGTGTTCAAATGGTCCGAAAATGATTCAGCAAGACATCGTTCGGACTGGGTCTTTGACTGAATAGAGTTTTCTGCCTCAAACGATGTCCTAGGAGTCGGGGCGTCCACTATCAGCGCCGCTAGTGCCGCCAATCTTCGCTCAGGTGATGTTTGCTGCGTGTCCGTTTGAGCCATAGAATCCCATAAAATTTCTGGGGAAGATTCAGGAGAGGGATAGAAGGATGAGCTAGACTTAAATGAAGACAACGAGACTAGGTCGGGCGTGATCGTGAGGTCTGTCGAGAGGGGTGGGAGATCAAAATCTGGATGGTCGTATTCGTACGATTGGTACGCGGTTGAAATAGTTCTGGAACGAGAAGTGTCATTTTGAATGAGAGAAGATGTGTTTATCGGTCTAGCAATAGCGGTGGAAGTGGGTGAAGTGATCGATGGCGGGCGAGATGAGACCAGTGGTGCTGGTTTGTCAAAATCCATCTGAAACACAATGAGCGAATCGTTCAGACTTGAAGCCGGGGCAATGTTTGCTAGATCGAGGTCTGGGCAATCAGACTAAATTGGCGAAAAAGTAAAGATGTAAAAACTGGATGTTAAGTTTCGCTTTGGTTTGAATAGAAAGAGGAGAGAAGAGCTTGAGCTTAGCCTCACAGATGAATTGGACTCGGATTTTCTGTTCCGAGCGCGATATCTAGTGTTTGAAAGGTCTGAGACCTGTCGATACGAAGATCTAGTCAGAGACTGAGAACTATGATGCAAAAAAGGAAGGACACAACCAACTCACTGAGGCAGTTGACAAAGATCTTTTTCTTCCTTTAGGATTCGATGACTGGTGAGACACTGAAACTGGGTCGCATATGTATTTTTCATCTAATGTCGGCGCCGCTGGAGGAGCTGTCTGGAGGTATGGGGTTTGAAGTCTTGGTTCTAAGTCATGTTTGATCCTGATAAGAAGAATGGGTAAAGACGAAGAGACAGAGAGACTTCTGACTGACCAAAGATCTACCAAGACGCGGTCTCGAAGGTCTCTTTGGCTGCTTATCTTCATTTTCCCATTCGCACTCTCTTCCAATCATTGACAGGTGAACAACCACTGGTCTCGGCGAGCAGGACGATCGCGACAAAGACAGCGAAGATGGTGAAGGGGACGGCGACAACGAAAAAAGAGAACCGATTTGAGATTTTCTTGAGGGAGCATCATTTGGAGTTTGTAGCGAAGTTGAAGAGAGAGCGTGGCAAGGAGGAAGAACAACCGGTCCGATCGGAGAAATTCTTCCTGGAGCCACTTTGTGAGCGCATGTTTCCTAAAGTTGGAAGAAATATAACGGATAGTTATTATTTCGCTGGCTGTGTGGTTCAGAGCAAAGATGAGCCAACTTACGGAATGGCTATTATTATCCTCTTTCCGAAGACCTCTTGCTTTCTTGATTTTGGTCCGAGGTTGTGAAGGCGTCTGGTTGGTCAGCGTGTCAGAGCAAGGGACGTCAAATGCTTCGGGAGAAAGACAACTGAATAATCCCATTAATTTTGTTTGTTTTGTTTGCTTTCGTGTCGCTTGTCGAAATATATGTCACGCAGGTTCTACGATAGGAAAAGAGGGGTCGAAGAACTCTCGCGTGATCTTGTGACTAACTATATACCAACAGATCCGGAGTAAAGGGAGTGGAGGCGGGTGACACGGGCGAGATTGAGAGAGAAGATACAAAAGAAGGGGAGAGCAAAGGTCGAGGTGAAGAGAAAGGGAAAGGGAAAGAAGGTAGTGGTTGTAGGATGAAGGTATCCAAGTTGTTCTGGTTGATGAAGAGGAACACGTTCCTTTGTTATGGCCAGTTTCTTATCGATCAGCTCCGAAATATACAGGGAACGCGTTCCTTCGAGAGTTGTCAGCATCGTGGACTTTAGGCAGAACAGATCAATCTAAACACTGGCTTTCATTCCGAAGCCGGATGGTTAGCTCGACAAGCAGGCTGTTTTCTTTGAACAGATGTCATCCATCAGCAAGTACAAAAATCACGACGGGTTCGATAACAGCACACGAAGAAGATTAGAATATGTCGTCAAGACTCGTCTCAGTAAGTCTGAGAAATATAGTCTCCATACATCTGAGAACATGGCATTGGACAGGAATAGGCATCTCAAGCTCCAAGATAGAAGTCTCTTTGGAGGGTCATCCAGACGAGAGATACCGCTGGAAGAATACATAAGAAGATGAGACCACGACTGGCAGATACATACTATCAGGGAAATGCTATGAATATACTTACTGGATACAACGGCTGAAGGGATCCACCCTTTGCCTACCACGCAGGTCTTGTATATTAAAAGCTCAGATTGAAAGTGAAAGAAGGCGATCAGGTAAGATATGAACGCAAGATTGTATAATCTGCCGGAAGGAGTAGATTGCACAACCATCGAGGGGGATTGAGTGTAAGTTGCCATCTTTCTGCCCATCCGAATGATTTCTTTCACTTGAACGCAAATCTTCGACCATGTGTTCAAACGGGCTTACTCTTTGTTGTTAATATTGTATGCGGCGTATAATCTAATACACGCGCTGGCCAATGTCCAGGTGCCGAACAGTCTGTTGGCGAGAGGAGAAACTTGGTCTGGCTTTGCTGCATAGACCCTTTTGGAGAGTGTCGGGCTCACATAGTTCTGAACGGTATTGAAAAGGGCCAGAGTAGAAACAAAGAGCATCCAGTTGGGAAGCCAACCAGAGCTCTGAGGGAGTGAGAATGTATTTGTGAGCATGGTCTACCGGTGTTGGCGCGATCGAGGTTGATGGGGCTGGATAGAAGTTGTCGAACGCGCTCTGAGATGAACCAACATTTTTTGATTTTTGATTTTTCTATTTAATTTTTTTATTTCTTTTTGCTTTTTGACCTCCACCATCAAAACACTTTTCTTCCAAATACTTTCGTTTCTTCTTTACAGACAACTCTCATACACACATGGACACAGTCACTCTCTTGCCGTTGCTCTCACAGTCGCTCTCTTCGGATCCTCAGACAAGAAGGGGCGCAGAGAGACAGCTCGCCCAGAACGAGCCTCTTCCCGGCTTCCTGCTCTCCGTGCTCTCCATCGTCAGAGGTGCTGGCGAGGCTCCGATGGAGATCAGGCTGGCAGCTGGGATCTACTTCAAGAACGCCATCAAGAAGACTTGGGTCGAGGTAAGTATGGTTTCTTGCGAATCATGACTTTATATGATGTTGTTCTCGTATACTTATAGATACGAGTCGAACATTAATCTCCTTTCTACAGGAAGTTACGCCTCTTGTGCCTTCACTCTCTGATCGTCAAATAATCAAAGAGCAGCTCGTTCCCGTCATGATCTCCCTTTCCACTCCTCAACTCAACCGTCTGCAAGCCCAGGTGAGCCGTGTTTGCTGTGTATTATGTCTTTACTTGGTGATACCAGCTAACACGATGATGATTTGAAGGTTGGAGAAGCCGTAGCTGCAATCGCAGAATCCGATTTCCCAGATCAGTGGGAGGGCTTGGTTGCTGTATGTTGCACCGTCCTTTCTTCTTTCGTTTCAGATTGTCTCGTATTCGTTTTACCATAGCAGCTCTGAACATCGTGGCCTTTCTCTTTCGTCTTGACTGCGCTCTCACAGCAACTTGTTTCGTCCATCTCGCCAGACAACTTCTCCATCAACATTGGAGTCCTTCAGACAGCGCACTCCATCTTCAAGCGGTACGCTATACATCGTTCATCTCTACTGACTATTCATTGATAAATTGATATGTTTCAATTGTTGTTGTTATCTAGATGGAAGTCTCAATTCGCTTCCGACAGGCTTTACTCTGAGATTCTTGTGGTCTTGAACCAGTTCTGCGTTCCATACTTTGAACTTTTCAAGGTCAGACTTCTAGCGCATACAGTCTATAATCAACAGATGTCACTCACTAAAGCACTCAACTTCAAACTTTTTCCCCGTCCCTACAGCGAACGGATGAGCTTCTATCCCTCCCTCCTTCGTCTTTACCTCCCACAGCCACACTTCCCCAGCTTGCGCAGACCTTACTTCTTCTTCTACAGCTATTTCATGATCTTAACGCCCAGGATCTTCCCGAGTTTTTCGAGGACAATCTCGGCTTGTTCTTCGGAAATCCTGCTACCGGAGAGATTGGGCTTCTTGGCAAGTACTTACGATGGGAGCAGCCCGAGTTGGAAGGCGATGTATGTTTCATTGTCTTCTTTCTTTACTACATTGTTTGCCTTAACTAAATGATTTGAAAAACTCTCATCTCGATTTCGATCATTTTCTTTATCACAGGAGGACGATACCTCACCTTCGCCGCTAGATAGGATCCGATCCCAGATTTGTTCAATCCTTGAACTCTTCACCATGAAATACTCGGATGCCTTCAACTCTACTCTTCTCGCCCCGTTCGTTCAGTCCGTCTGGGAGTTCCTTGGTGGACCCGTCTCCAGGGCAGAGTCCACCAAGCAGGATGTTCTCGTCTGTAGAGCACTCGGCTTCCTGGGCGTTGTTGTCAAGATGGGCGACAAACGATCGCTATTCGAGCAGGATGGTACCCTCGAGGCGTTCCTGGAGAAAATTGTGCTGCCCAATATGAGCTTGAGAAGTATGTTCTTCTTGGTTTCTTTTTTTCTTCTTCCTATCTTTCAATTCTTTTCACGACGATATTAAAAATCTTTGGTTGTCGTTGCTTTGGTTCTATTCTCATGATTGATTGTCTGCAGCACATGAGGAAGAGACTTTTGAAGACGATCCCATGGAGTACATTCGAACCGATCTAGAGCCGTCCACAGGTAGGTTTCTCCTTCTATATCACTTATGGTATAAGTTTCTTTCGTTAATGTTTTCGTAAGCTCCTCTGTTTTGAATGACGTAGAGAGTGACACTCGACGTCAAGCCGCTACGGACTTCACCCGGGCATTGATGGAGCAATTTGAAAGCCAGGTGACGACCATCGTTAAGAGGTACATTGACGCGTATCTCCAGCAATACGCTCAAAATCCTGTAGGAAATTGGAAGAGCAAGGACACGGCAATTTATCTTTTGACTTCAATTGCCTCTAGAGGAGCGACTGTTCAACATGGAGTTACTTCGACCAACGTGTTGGTCGATGTCGTCCAGTTCTTCTCTCAAAACGTGTTCCAGGACCTGCAAACTGCCGACGGGAACGTATTCCTTCTCGTGGATGCTATCAAATTCCTCCACACTTTCCGAAACCAGGTTTGTTAAGAAATCATCTTCTTGGTCGTATCGAGATGATATCCGCAGATGTTGATTATGTGTTTTCCATTGAATTAATCAATTTTGACAGCTTACAAAAGATCAGCTAGTCTCGGTGCTTCCCATTTTAATCCAACATCTCTCTTCGTCAAACTACGTGGTCTACACCTACGCGGCCACGACAATCGAGAGAATCCTCTTCATCAGAGTTAATGGACAGGCTTTGTTCTCTCAGGCGGACGTCCGTCCATTTGCACAGAACATCTTGACCGCATTATTCACTAATATCGAGAGAGGGGTTACCCCGGAGAAGATGGCGGAGAACGACTACTTGATGCGATGTGAGTCTAGCTCGATGTTGTCTGCACATGAGCACATCAAACTGATCAATCTTCTCCCACTTTCGACGATCTTTGATCTTTCGCCTTCAAGGTGTCATGCGGGTCATCCTGACGGCTCGGCAGTCCCTGACTCCGGTATTCGTTGTTGTGCTCCAGCATTTGGTAGGAGTCATTGCGGAGATCAGCAAGAACCCGAGTAATCCTAAGTTCAACCAGTACTGCTTCGAGTCTGTCTCGGCTTTGATCCGGTCAGTCTTCAAGGGTCTTTTCACATAAATTTGCTAAACCTCGTCCAGCGAAACTTACTGACATGTCTTTGGGTGGATAAAAATGGGTATTGATAGATTTGTGGCAGAAAGCACGCCTGCTTCAGTAGCGCAGTTTGAGGCCGAATTGTTTGGTCCCATTATGGCTATCCTTCAGAATGATGTTGTCGGTTCGTAAAAAAATCAACCTTGAATGATTTCTTGCGGGTTTTCATTCAAACAGCTACTGAATTTGAAACTGCTTCTCTCTTTCTCCCCAGAATTCGTACCTTACGTGTTCCAGATTCTCTCCCAACTTCTGGAGCTCCATCCAGCAGACTCTCTCCCCGAAGCGTATCAGAACCTCCTTGGTCCTCTTCTCACCGCAGCACTATGGGAACAACGGGGAAACGTTCCGGCACTTGTAAGGATGTGGAAAGCGCTGCTTCGTAGGGGTGCCTCGACAGTTGTGGCGAACGGACAAGTTCAGAGCTTGTTGGGAGTGTTTCAAAAGTTGATCAGTTCAAACATCAACGACGTTCATGGATTTGCTTTACTGCAGGCTTTGTTTGAGTGCTTGCCGATGTACGTCTTTTCTCCGTTTTCTTCATGTCTTGGAACGCTGCCCAAGGTGTTGGTAGAAGCTGATGGGTTATTTTATTCTAATTCGTTTTGGTTATTCATGCCTTTCATGAATTTTTAGATCTGCCCTCCAGCCCTATATTCGAACCATCCTTGTCCTACTCTCCACTCGACTACAATCATCAAAAACACCGACGTTTGTATACTCTTTTGTCTACTTTTTCGCCTTCTGCTTTGCCATCAAGAAAGACGATCTATCTCCAGATTTCATGATTGCTCAGTACGAAACTGTCCAGCCTGGGTGAGTCTTATTTTCCTGTTCTGCTTTGACTTGAATGTCTGATCTGACCATTATCGGAGACGGTCTTCCCATCATTTGTTTTTTCCCTCTCACAGAATCTTTGGAGGAATTCTTCAGGGTGTTGTTCTTCCTCAAGTTCAGAAATTCTCTGTCAAGGATCGAAAAGTTGTCTCCATCGGCCTGGCTAGACTGTTGACCGGATCCGAGACCATGGTCAGCGAACCTCTGGTTAAAGCGTGGCCTACCACCATGAACTCTCTCCTTGCCCTTCTCTTCCTTCCTCAAGACTTGACTTCCACCGGTGGCCCAAATCCAAGCGCCCCAGGAGGAGAGGATGACTTGGGGTTGATTGAGAACGATGAATCTGGAGGAGGATTCCAAGCTTCTTTCGCCAGGCTAGGCTCTTCCGAAGCGAAGAAGGAAAATCCAGTGGGTTGGTGCACGGTCGATGAGAAGGTCTATGTGAAGGAGGAGTTGACGAGAGTCAGCGCGGCCGGTGGGGTTATTCAGAGTTTATTGGGGTCCGTAAATCAGGAGGCTCTGGCTAGGTTGAGTAACTAGGGCTAGTCTATCCTTCATTTTCTCGTTTATTTCACTTTACTTTTCTTCCTTATTTGCCTCATCAGGTTGATCTGAGGGCAGCTTTCCAGCTTCTCAAGCTTTGTTGTGATATCCATCGTTTCTTTACCCCTCCGCTCTCCCGTCTTCGACCAATATATCCACTCCTTCTATTCTACTGTCATTGTTATACTCTTCGTTCCGTAGATCCAAGGCGAAATAAAAGAAATTCGTCCATGGAGATCATAGAACGACTATGAAGCGTCCAGTTGAAAACATACGTTTCGTTCGACTCCTTCTCCATCAAACCCTTCGGACTTCACATGAACGACTGTGACATCTGTCTTGATGAGACGATCTTGAATAAACTGTGCGTTGAGCATATCTGATCCATCGACTAGATCGTACAAGTGGATCGGTGTGTTGTTTGGTTATTTTATTTAATAGTCAGCAATGCGTAGATGAAGAGAGGGGACAGTGAGAAGACTGAGGAACACAAACCTCTATTCTGAGCGGCCGATGCGGTCTGCTCGACGCCCGTCTCGATATGTCGTCTGATGAGTCGTTCCCTCGTCAACGTATGATCCGCTTCAATCCATATTTTCGCATCTAGTAACGCGGCTGCTTCCGACCATGGAGAGATATCTAATAGAACGTATAGACCCTCGATCAGGCTTTCATTGTAGGTAAGCATCAGATGATGTAAAACAAAATAAAAGGCGTTGAGGTTAGTTGAGCACACATGATGAAAGAAAAAAGACAGCAGGTCAAAATACGGGAAGAGGCGCATACACAAGGTCATCTGAAGGTTCGATAGGTTGTTCAGAAGGAGAAGGGTCCTTCAACGAATGGGAGAACGTAGGAAACGGAATCGCCTGATCGGCATGAGTGGGTGAACGAAGGGACTGGATGAATTGATAGTAGGCTGGTGCGTCAAACGTAAAGTGGGCTCCCTATAGCAAACACAATAGGAGGACTGATGAGCATGGTCGTTATATCAAGAACAAACAAACCATGAAGAAAGATGGCATGCGCGCGCCAGTGAAGAACTCACTCTACGACGAAACGCTTCTTCCGGGTCCTTATAGGAAGGAGGGCCAAGAAGATGACGAGATTTAGATCAACGTTTCACACAGGCCTACAAAAATATGGAAGAAACCAACCTCAAAAGAGGATAACGTCTGTCTCGAATGATGCCAACCGTCCATACCGATGCCTCTACATCTTTTTGATGATCCGGTCGAGGAGATAATTTCATTTATCTTTGATACCAAGTGCGGGGCCAGGGTTGACTTACCTGAACCTGGAATACCGGCGACACCGATGAGAAAGCGACAAGATTTGTCTGAACGATGAATATATGATTGAGCTAGAGTGTTGGCCAACTGGTCTACCGTTTCGGCCATTATGTACAGAAGAGGACTAGCGATGGGTGGGTGTGACGCGGATAGGGGAGTCGAAGATGCTGTTGACAATGTTGATGTTGATGGCGAGTGATGACGATCTTTTTGATGCTCCTTCTTTTTTTTCCAACTTCCAAGAACTTATCATAATCTTCTGAGCGTGCGCTCTGCTCGACATCACCCGGTATGTGCATCTTGTCTATCATATCTAAGTACATCTACCATGCTGCCATGGACTGTTGCTGAAGCCTCCTCGTCCTCCGCCGCTGCTGGTTATACAACATTCAATACGTATAGATTTCCATCGAACAACACTAGCCAAGACACCAGTTGTCTCCTCATGCCCCCCAGTACGGTCACCAATGCCGCTAATACTGCCGTCGATGAAACCTCACATAATCGAAATTCTCCTCCGCGTGAATCATTCTGGGTCGACCTCTGGCACAAATCCGGAGTTGCTGCTCTCGAATTAGAAAACACTGGATCGGTTGCAAGAGATCACCTTGCGTCGGAACGCACGTTCTTAGCTTGGCTCCGAACGAGTCTTGCCTTCTGTTCGATGGGTGTTGGTTCGTTCTTGGCTTTGGCATTTCTTTGGCCTTGATCTTCGGTTGCTTCACCAAACACATGGACTGACTGGATGTGTATCTATACTTTTCTGATATAGCGTTGACACAGCTATTCTCACTCGCTTCGCCGCTCACAACAGATGTGTTACCAATGCCTAAGATTGAAACTTCAGACTCCTCTACGCTTGAGCAGTACGAGACGATCGAACAGATTTATCAGAACATCCTTCTGGCTATAGCTCAGAGTCAATCTAACAGGCGGTATGCCCGACCGTTAGGAGGAATTCTTGTCGCGTATGTTCATGTCTAATCTACTCTTCAATATAGTCGCTTGACACTCCGGTTCTCACTCATCTGCTCCCACATCTACATGAACCCTACAGCATCGGTTTTCTCACTCTGGTGATAGGTATATTGCCCTTTTAGCTTGGTTTCTTTCAGATCTCCTTTCTCTTCTGCAAACGTCCTGACTGTCTTTGTTTTATGCAATCCCGACAGGCGTCGCTCGATACTTCAGGGTTCAAAATCTGCTCATTCAGAATAAGTTTCCTGCGACTCGATTACCAGTGATGAGTATCTTCTTGCTCTCTGGATCAATGGTTGTTGTCGTTTTGGGTATTGTTGTTGCTCTATAATTCCTCTGCTCTGCTTTGCTCATATAATTTCTTGATCTATCGCGGTTCCTGTACTATAGGGTAACCTTGCTCAACCTCCATACATTCATAATCTGTTCTACACGACCTTTCATGATCACTTTCCCCTCGCCTATAACTTCCTAATTTTTCATTAGACGTTTAGTTTCTACTAAAGATGCTTTTTTTTTCTGTTCGCTTCATTTTCATGAGATCTTAATATCTTGCTCCTTGGTTCTCCTTCTTCCATTCGACAATGTACACAATCAGTATTGCGTGATTTTTTGATTTTCTTTACAAGAAAATAAAAGTTCATACTCTAATCAGGTGAAAACAGGAAGATGATTATCACAACAATATTACTATGTTCTATAATCAAGAGAAAAACGAAGAATATTCAACAGAAAGAAGATATACAGACAAAGGGAGGAATTTAACTGATTGAGTGATCGAGCCTCTCCCGTCGAGTCGTGTGTAGACTCAATGGCTCAGCCGGGATGTCTAAAGCCTCTAGACTTTTATCACTGTCCGAAGAATCTTCCTTAATGTTGTCGAATTCAGAGAATGACCCAGATGAGCTGGATGCCAGCTGGGATCTACGGTCTCGCTTATCGAGATAGTACACCATCATGATCCACAGAACTTTTAAAAAAACGTAAAGGTTCAACACATTAGCTGTTGGGGGTTCAAAGTTATTCCTTTGAGCACTCAAAGGTGGAAACAAGAGCTTCAAAACTCACGAATGATTGAAGAGAGCGAGATACTCCAGATATGGCCTTTTCTAGCTTTTGGGAAATCAACTGTCTTCCATATAAAGTTGGGGGCCTGAGAGAGAGGACAAGATGAAAGAGAATTTGGGTTTAGTATTTGTCATCGGAACCGTCAGTCCTGGAATCGAGGAAACAGAAGCAGATATGCGCACAATAGCTTGGACAAGATACGCCATATCATTTGCCGTGGCCTTTACAAAATGGAGCGATTGGAAAGGCAAATCAGCAAGCAGAGCGGCGGTATGGGTATAGGTGATAAAGACATACTACGGTGATTGCTCTGAACTCAAACTGGACCAGACCAATCAGTCATTCAAATGAGATCAAAAGAGAAGAAAGTATCAGCATGAAACCATTTCAAGACAAGCCGAATCTCATAGACAGGTGGACTAACGTCTTGGCCTGTGATTTCAGTAATCCAGTTCATGCAGAGTGCGCCTATCGAGCCCTAGTGTCAATGCGCAAATGTTCGACGTTCAGAGCGGGACGTTGAAAACAAATTGTAAGTGTTGGTTTGTTCTCAAGTACGTGAATTGCTGCGATGATGTTTGCTTTGAATAGGATGCAGGCGACAAATGGCAGAACGTACAGCGGCTGGAAGAAGATAGTACCAGAAAAATCTGGCTGCCAGGTTCTTGTACAAAGGTGTAGAAACCAAGACAGTGTTGACGATGATCTATTATTTGCCATACATTATCGACATAACTCTCAGCGTCAGATTTCGGACAAGACCTTTGCATTGATAGAAGAAAAGGAAAAAAGTGAAGAGATGTCTCACGTTAACCACTGAGCCGAACAGCATCCAAGGCCACCTCCTACCACCCAACGGTCCGTCTGAAGTCCACGCATAGAAACAAGCGAGAACAACAAATATCGCTGTTCCTGGAAGAGGTAACAAATTGATCTGCGAGACAGAATACGTTCGCCCGGGAACAGGTGGGTTCGTTGTGTTGTTGAAGCTCTTGAGCCAATATCCCATGGGGGTCTATGTAGAACAAGATTCACGATATAAGGATGGATGAGCGCGCTTCATTGTAGGCAAAGAGAGAGAAAGTTGGCAACGGACCTGGGCAATAGCGTTGTTGTATAGCATGTACATCGGAGGCAAGAGGTAAATATGCCATGTGCTGAACAGTTTTTTGACCTAAAACAGCACCCAAGATTTGTCAGATCGATAACTTCCTATAATCATATGAAGAAAAGACAAAGAAGAAAATGAAATGAAATTCCCGTACTCGACATTTACTCCACGGCTGAGCGCCTCGTCTCTTTATTTTGTCTAGTCTTGCATTAGCAAGATCGATATCCTGAATATGTACAAGTTATATCAGATTCGGGAAGTGAATTTTTAGAATTGGAAAGAAGGACAGCATACCGATTGTGTGAGCCAGAAGTTGGCTTTCGTATTCCACGGAAGTCCAGGGAGGAAAACAAATCTAAAGCGCAAGTTCGAGGAAGGGTCCTTCAATAAATTTATGATCAATTGGAGGATGAAGCAGTAGAAGCACCTACCCAAGGAGTGCGATAGGAATGGTGATGATCGCATCAATGATGAATAGCCTTACCGTCAAAAAATCATAAATCAGCGACAGAAGAAAGGTCCGACATATATCAAAATTCTGAAAGCTCACCATCTCCAGCCCGCAAGACCATGAACTCCATTTAGTCCTTCGTAGGCAGCCGTCTGAAGAAATCCGGAGAACATCGTTCCCAGTGCTCCAGAGACATAAAATATGGATGTTCGTTTAGCTAACTCTCGAGGCGTATACCTATGTTTGATATGAGTATCGTTCCAAAACCCTGAAGGTTCAGTGTCAGCTACTGAACAGTGGCACCAAGACTATGAGGTCGAGAAGTATAACGGACCATGAGCCGAGGAAGAGATGGATGGCAGGATAGAAACCGCTTTCTGTCAAACCGACTAGAAACCGAAGTCCGTAAAGAGCAGACATGTTCTTGATTGAGTAGAGCGCGAGAGTGGCTACACCCCATCCTAGTTCCAGCTGAGGCGGAGAATTATCATTATGCGGTCGTAAGCATGATTAATACACGACTATATATATCATCAGAGTATGACGAACCGCGGGAATAACCCATCTAGGCGAGACTCTAGTAAGGATCAACTGAATGGGTATTTGTCCGATAACATATCTTAGAACAGAAACTTGTATCAGGATTCTTATCGATGACAATCAGGACAAGAGAGGGATATTGAGTACATACCCGGCGGTCCATACAGATGTTGCCGTAACGAGCTGATTCGCATTCATGTTCAATTCTTCTTTCATTCCACTGAGGAACGCAGTGTTGACGTTCGTTTGATCTAAGTTCTTGAGAAAGTATCCAAGCTGTTCATATCGACCGAGATTATTTGTGATCAGCGCAGCTGAGTGAAAATCAAAGCAAAGAATAGGGTGAGCTGCTCACCGAGGCAAAAACCAAGATAGATGCATCCACTTTGGTCAACAGCCGTCTTTCCTCCGGTTCCAGATCATACGTGTCCCAGAGAGATCCAATCCAAGACGGTTTCTTTGTCGAGTCGTGCGGTTGGATCTCAACGGTGGTGACATTGGCTTTACCCACTACGGCTTTCTCCTTATTATCCAAGGCGTTGGATACTTGAGACTCGGCCGATGGTGATCTGACGAAAGAATCAGTTTTCTTTGATAGTGGCGCCATGATGCAAAGTCGCTCGAGGATAGTGAGTGAGAAAAGATTGAAAGTAGCGACAAATCCAACTCATCATGTCAAAATCGACCAAGTTTTTATCTTCCATCTTATACATAATGTTCTAGACATACAAAGACCCTTGAAGCACAGATGACTTTGAATTCGTAAGACTCTAGTTTGGTCCATTATGGTGTCGATTTCTGACCAAGCAAGCCATCTATTTCCGGCTAATTATCTTTCATATGTCAATACCAAACTGACGGATGAGTCAATCATCGGGATCCGTCCATTGACATCTCCTTCTTTAACCGATAAACTTCAGACGGAAAACGTTGTTCAAGGCCCGGAAGAAAAATGCCGACATAGTTTTTTTACTTGCTGACGTGCTTGAGCAGTCAAAGTCATCATCGACCATGGTCAGGTAAAGGTGAATAGAAGGCGAAGACTAGTGGTAAATTCCGACGGACGACATCTTCTTATCTTATCTGTCGGGCATGAGCGATAGATAAAAACACAAAACGCAATCTCGCTCGGGGATTTGGTCAGATCGACTCGGAAAAACCATCTTCAATCTCATCGGACAACTCCTATGCTTTTGTCTAGCTTTGGATTTCGTCGGACATCAACGAACATGCTAGCGATCACCATTTATGTTGGTTCTTTGTCAGCGTTGTAAGAGAGTATATAAGCATCGTACGATACTTGTCGTCTGTTTCTCAATCCATATCTTCTCTACCCATATATTCTACAACTCAGTCCCGTTCAACATGTCCGAAACTACTGCAAACGTTCAACCCAGTCAGATTTACGGTACCAAAGAGCATCCGTACTCTACCTTGCCCGAGACCAAGGAGAATGGTATGTTTAATCTTTCTCTTCCTTGACTGGCGTGCTGCTGAAAGCCCGTCTGATTCGATGTCTTGCGTTGCTTTTGATTGCCAGTCAATTGGGCCGATCTGGTTTCTCTTGACCTATCGACTTTCGATCAACCGGGAGGCAAAGAAGCTCTTGCCAAACAGCTCAATGATGCGGTTCACAACGTTGTAAGCATCATTTCTTTTTTTCTTTCCGATCAGTCAGCAATGCAGCAAGATATTGATGCGATCGCATACACTCTCATCATTTAAAACAGGGCTTTTTCTATATCGTAAACTTCGGGTTCGCTCAGGAGGAAGTCGACAACCAATTTGCCTTGGGCAAACAGGTATTCGACCTTCCGTTCGAGGAAAAAGCAAAGTTTGCAGCAGATCATGCGAATGGAGGTAAGAACCCTTATTCTGCTCAGCACTTACAAACAACCACCTTCTCGAAGTTTTGATCTCATCCCACATCTTATTATTTTTCAACAGGATATAATGGGTACACTGTGAGAGACCCCCAAAGACAGTATGATTACCCTCGTGATGGAAAGACCGTCAAACTTAACTATCGTGTTTTCTTCTTGTTCGGGATCTACAGGGCCCTGAACTTCCTCATTTCAAGAACCAGTAAGAAGTTTTGACTCCTTCATCTTTACATAAGCCAACTGGGACTAAAGAAATCTGTTTGTTCGACGGGAAAACAGGGCCGGCGCTAATGGATTCCAGAGGCGAAGCAATGTTGAGGTTTACAACATTCCCAAGTTCACGGAGCAATTCAAGGATTGGCATAAAAACCACCCTCAGCCTATCAGAGATAACTGGGATAGTGTGGTCGATTTCGGAAAGGTGAATTTCTACCATCATTTGTTCCGTTGTATATTCGCTAGGATAGAATTCGGCCGTTTCGTTTTTTGTAGAGAATCCACACTCAAATCATAGAGAAGCTGTTGGTCATCTTCGCCATCGTTCTCGAGCTCGAGGTAAGTGATCATACTGGTTCATCGTTCTATCTGAGTCTTATGAAGTGCATCGTTTGAAAAAACATATTGTTCTCTTCTGCCACGACAGGATCAAGAATACTTTGTCAAGCGACACCGCTATGACCAGAATTCTGAAGATCGTTCGTCATTTCTGTTTTTTTCTACTTCTTTGATCAAGATTAGCAATATCTAATGATAGACGCCGAAACTTTTGAGTTGTACAGACTTGAGATACATGAAATACAAAGCCCGGTCGTCCGAAGAGAACGCGAAAGCCAATGGGCTATACTCTGGCGGTCATACGTGAGTTTTCGTTTTCAAAATCGTCGTTGTTTTTATTCAATCGACTGATGAATACGACGAGTGCATATTTTAGCGATTTGGGATCCGTCACCCTTCTTTTCAGGCAGCCTGTGGCTGCTCTACAAGTACTCGGCGGAGACAACGAATGGCAATGGGTCAAGCCTCTCCCTGGGTCTGTGAGTCAATTTCTACAAGCCGAGGCTTTCTGTTTCTTGAGATAAATGAAACCTGACATATGATGTTGTCGCTCGAATTATTGCTTCAAGATCACTGTCAACATCGCCGACACCCTGCAGATCCTCAGTGGAGAGTATCTCAAGTCGAGCGTCCACCGAGTGGTTTCTCCTCCGCCTGACCAAGCATCTTTCGATCGATTAGGTGTTTTGTATTTCGTCAGACCTAATAACGATGTCTTGGTCGAGGTTGTGGAGAAAAGCCCGGTATTGAGTGCGGAAGGGGTATATGACAGAGTTGCGCAGCAGGGAGAGAAGGAAACCCCCATTACCGTCAAAAGTAAGCCTTTTCTTGCTGTTTTCAGGCAGATGTGCGTTCTATCAACTTGTTTATGATTTGTGTTTCTGAGCATTTCTATCGTTTTCCGCGTCAACCTCCTACAGCTTGGGTTGGTGAGTGGCCATAACATCATTTTATGGCTGATAGTTCAAAGAGCTGTGACTTCACAGATTAATCGTGTTGTTCATGTATTGTTCTTAATAGCCGAACGACAGAAACATATCTTTTCGCGAAACCAGCAGGAACGATACCAACAAACGATTTCAAGTGGAAACACCGCCAAAGGTGGAGTCAACTTCCAGACTGATGTTGCTGGAATCAAGGTCAAGTACTGGACTTGATTGTCGTCCCGACTCTCCAGAGAATCATCTTCATCTGTGTTCAATTCGAGGTTGTCTATTTCTTATTTTTCATTCTTCATGTCGTGGCTGTGAACAAAGTTGTATTTCTGTGTGCTCTATGCATGTTCATCTACCGATGATGAAAACTTAATTGGCATACACATATGTAACATGTAACAATCGTTGCGTCCGATATATATAAATGGATGGACGAATGGGACTGTACATCTTCGAAGATCGACTAAATGTGACAAACCGGCACTAACCCGGATTATCGGGGACCGGGGAACTTGGCCTTGGCGTCGGCACCAGCATCGGCTTGTTCGGAGGGAAACCCCTTCCTCGACTCGAGGTCTTACAAGGTCGGAAATCTGTACCATCGGTCACTCATCAGAACCAGTACAGTCTCACCTGATCTGTCTATCTCCTTCGCGATCGCGAGTTCAACGAAGAATAGAAAGAATAAGAAGCAAATGTGAAAGAAAACATAGAGAAGGTAGAGAAAAAGGGAAAGAATTAGAAAGAAGACAGAGAGACAAACCGTGGAAAATTGATCAACAGACAGCACCAAAGGTAAGATCAGAAGAAAGAGGAACTCGCACCGATCACTTCCTGGGCAACAACCAGATGATTTGACAGACCGGCATATCGACATGCCAACCACCTCCCACCCGTCCATGCTTCTCAATAATATTCCTTCCCCTCTTCCTTCGAGACATTTAACACAGAGAGACTCGGTCTCACCGAGAGCAGACGTATCCGACTGGAACAAACCTGTGGTTTTGGACTTGACATTAACAAGCACTAGTACGGGCGTGTCAGTTATGTTTTCGTTCTTCTTTCTTTTTTGACACTTCTTTAAATGCCTCGGCTGGCGGTATGCCTGAGCTCACAACATCTGCTACTTTTCTGAAAACAATGTCATGTCTCATGTTGGTCCTGTTGTCCTCGCTGTCTTGTCTCTCCGACGCAAATCTAGTTACTACACGTTGCCTGTGAGCATAGGAGGAACCAGTTATATGGTCCAGGTCGACACTGGTTCATCTGATCTAGTGCGTTCTTGTCTCTGACGCTTCTCTTGGGATCACTCAATACTCTCGAGAATGTTTACATAGACTGAGTTCTCTTTCACAAATCTTTTCTTCATGATTGTCTAGTGGTTGGCTTCCTCGAGTTGTACAAGTTCAAGCTGTCAAAACGTGCACTTGTATAATCCTTCGAGCTCCTCCACATCTATGGATGCTGTTCGTCGTCCTCTGTTACTCTTGCGTTGTTCATTACGTTGATATCTGTAGGACTTTGTTCGCGTCATATGTATACAACTCTTTTTTCGTATACCCTCTGCCGTTTAGGATACGGATTTCTCGATTGACTATGTTAGCGGAACGATCAAGGGACGCGTGTTTTGGGACCAGATGGAGTTCGCCGGTAGGAAGGTTCCTCGACAAGGTCAGCCATTCTTCAAGTGTTTCCCTTGTTCTACCTGAAGCCATTCGTGATATTAAACACGATTGTTTTTACGTTGATACAACCAGCATTCGGTACGAAAATGCTTAGCTCTTTACATTACTTTTTGTCTTCATCCTGTCTGACCGCATTGGATTGTATGTTCTTCTTCTTGATGAATATTAATCAGCCGCCGCCTACGATGTCGTAAACCAGGATATGAGAAACGGAGCGTATTCTGGAGTCATGGGCCTATCTCTACCTGGAAATTCGATCGTAAGCCGGCCAAGATCCTTGTCATTCTCCATTTAGGTCGAAACAAGTATTGAAACCCCTTATATTTGTGTTTCTTGAATGAACAAATTGAAATGACAATACACTATCAGATCGCAAACACCTTAAGCCAATCTCCCTGGAACCTAGGTCCGTTGTCCAATATTGAGATTCCTCCTTTCCCCGTCACCGACCCATCACAAGACTACTGGTTATACCCTTCGAGCCGGCGCCGCCGCCGTCGTCGTCGTCAACAATCAGAAGACCTTTCTTCCCGAGGGCTGTTCGATGGTTCCAAAGATCCAACAAATTCAAACACAACCTCCTTCATCTCACTATCCCTAGCTCGGCCGTCGGATCCAAGGATTCCCTCCCAGTTGGGCGTCAGATCTCACCTTCCGTCGATATGTGACGCGTCATGTCAGGGTTCTATGACATGGAGTTCAATAATCGAAGGACCAACAGGTCAGCCGTTATTCTGGAGAGTTCCTGTTCGTTCAATTTCTGTGATAGATGGTGTCTCGGGGAAAGAGGTTAAGATAGCTATGGGGCAAAGTAGATTACCAGGCAACGCTTGGCCGGTTGCTATCCTGGTGAGCATACCATTCACTCCCTTTCTTTCCTAACTCTGAATCCGCCAGTTGTCGGAACCTATCAGAGGCCGATCGACAAAATTGACTCGACTGACGAGTGAACCATTTACTTCTTTTTAGGACTCTGGAGCACAAAACATATACACAAGCAACCGAGATCTGCTAGATGCTATCTATGGTAGTCAAGGTCAACAGCCGGCATCGGATGGAAATTGTTCGTTCCCTTTGCCTTCCTGTCATGAAGTGTGGTCTGTTCTGACGATTGATCACTATCGAACCCCACAGACTATATACCATGCACTACAGCAATCCAAATGACAATCACCCTATCCACCATCGGCACCTTTCCAATTCATCCGTGTACGAACCCTTCCATTTTTTGGAGCTTTTCCCTTGGACTGTCTACTCACTTGCGCTCTCATCGTTGCCTCCTCGTATCCGTAGTAGATCTATCAGGATATACCTCAGGAGACTCGACTCACCAGACCTGCATAGTGAGCTGTTTTTTTGTTCCGCAAATCGGTTCTCAATTTGAAAGACAGGCGCTCAAAATGTTGGCTGGTTTTATTGGCGGCGTCTTCTCTTTCCAGGGAAATTTACAGTATATAACACCTGCTGCGTTAGCCGGAAAGGGAGACATGTAAGTCCAAAAGGTTGTCCTTTTTTTTCTTTGCTTCGTTTGACATACATTCAGAATGCTGACTTTGGTGAAAACTTGAAAAGTGTCCTCGGTGCTGCCTTTATGCGGAATGTCTGTAAGTGCGATACCTCGTCGCTGCAAGCCTACTGGAGCCGCTCATTGAAAACAAGAATCTTTTTCTCCATCAGATACCGTCCTGTCTGGTCCTTCCTATACTCAAACGGGGGCATGGCAAATGCCTCAGCTCTCTCTTTATTCATTGACGGCGAACATGTCTAGCGCCGTTGAAGAGTTTCAACGTGTCCGTGTACTCGAACAGGAGATTGCCCCAGGTTCGGGCACGACAAGTGGGGCTCATTCGGCTACGGGATCGACAAAACCACAAGATTCTGATAGGGCGTTGAACACGGCTGGGATCGTAGGCCTCGCCGTTGGCTGTGTCGTCTGCTTGGGTTTGGCAATGTAAGTGTGATCTTACATTATTTGAATAGATCAGGATATACAAAAGCGAGGAGCGCACCATCTTTAGCAGCAGGACGATCAAGACCTCTAACATGAAGTGTTTTGTCGTTCAAACTTAGATTCGCATGGCTTTTCTTTGTTATGAAACGTCGCTTGAGACGCGAGATGAAATTCAATCGGCTTCCGCCAGATGGATCATCGTCCTCCGAAGTCCACTATACGCCTGCACTGACCTCGCCGGATGCGGCATTCATCCATACCGAATCCAAGAAGCGAACGGTGTCTTATCAGAGTGAACGCAGTGTGGGCTCTTACTTTTCAACAGCCGCGCCGCTCTACACCGAGGTTGAGAACGGTGGCGGCAATGGCGGAGAAGGTACCGGTGCCACCGGCGTCGTCAGTCCCGGTGCAGACGGTCCGGTAGAGACCATCAGACTATCGGTGCTGAAACGAGGGTCATCTTCGCTATTGGGAGGAGGATTCGAAGATGCGGATGATGTCGAGATGGGAATCGATGGAACGTCAGCGCCGACGATGACCGACGTTGGAGATCTCTATTCCGACACCGGCCCGGGAATCTCACAGGCTAGTGGACGATGGAGAATACAGGACGATGGTTCTGGGACCCGGCCGTCGTCAAAGGAACGAACGGGGCCGGGTGCAAGCGCAGGGATGAGCGCAAGAAACCTTTCGGCTTTGAATGGAGATTTGAGCGCCGGTGCGAAAAAGGTGTCGGCTTCGGATGCGGCGTCAGAGATCTTGAGGACTCGACGGGAAGCTCGACAGAGTAGATGTGAACCAACCGGTTCATCTTCCGGCTCGCCCTTGATCTGGAACTCTGAACTTTCTTCTCCCACTTTCACGTCTCTTCCTTCTTCTTCTTCTTCTTCTTCTTCCTCTTCGACACTCTCCTCTGATGATACCGCCGGCAACGACATCAACAAAGACGTATCGAATCCCCCGTCACATCGAAACACAAATTCGAGGCTTTCCTCTCAGAATAGATCGTCGATAGGGACGATCCTCGGTCGATCCCCGCTATCGGCTATGTTCACTTCGGAGCCTCATCGAGAGGATGGGAGTGGGAAGTGATGTTGTGTTAACAAAATATTGATTATTAAAATAAAATAAATAAATAAATAAAACTTGATGCTCCCTCGATCAGGCCTGTTGGTTCCTATTCTTCGTTCTTCGTGCAACGATCAAACCACACACCTATCTCTCTCGTCACACTTTTCGCTCTCACTTTTCCATACACACGGACACATATGTGTAGACACGTACTCTTCTCATGTCGGTTTCATTCAACTCGGTTTCATGTTCTCACAAGGACACTCGATAGGTATCATAGACTCGGACGGACATAGTTTAGATGGACCATCTTGGGTCGAGTACGTACCAGCTTTTTCTTTCTTTCTTTCTTTCTTTCTTTCTTTCTTTTCTTCTTCCTCCCCTTCTGCTCTCCACTTTTTTTTCTCGTTCTGCCTCTCAGCGCTGCTTTCTGGGACATATAGTATCATATAGTTTCCGTGTTTTCAGGTTTTGCGTTATATTGTCTTTATTCTTTAATATTATTTTTTTAATCTTGTTTCAAAGGATCATACTGGCTCGCTTGGTCTTCTGGAACCATACGGTCCTATCTTGCTCCTGTTTGCCGGGATCCCTTGTGTAACTAGTTTCACGTTGCCCTCTACTTGTTTTCTTATCATCATCATCATCATCATTGCGGTCCGGTCCGGTTCGGTTGGGTTGCTTTCCTCGGACTCCTGCTATATAATCTTAATGATCGTCGCGCCTCTATATCAGTCCTGTTGGTCGTTTCGCTTCGCTTTTGCTTTTGCTAATCCAACACCTCCTCCCGGGGAATAGGGACATCACCTCTGATCAATCCTCTTGACGTCTGCGGGGTTGGGAAGATCATCATCATCATCATCGTCAGTTTAAAAAACGAAAGCCAACCCCCTAAAGCTGAAAGCGAACGATCAGCTTTCAATCAGACAGGTTTGGCGTAGGGTTTTCTTTGTTTTTCTTGTTTGCGTCGCCTCTCGAGACGGGAACGATCAAAGAAGAGAATCCATACTGATTATAAACTATAGAGCAAGACAAAGGGAAAGAGGAAACGAACAGATAAACGAAACAAGCGTTCGAGACCACGATAGAGATCAAGAAAGGACTACAGAATTAATTAACTATGTAGGTAGAGAGGTTGGTTCATGATTATAAGGGAGATGTCGAGAACAAGACAAGAGAACAAGAAGAGCAGATCCAAAGGACGAACGAACAAGACGGTTGATCAAGATTGAGACGACCGGTGCAGACATGAAATCAAAAAAGCAGACAAGCGAGAGAGAGAGAGGGATTAAAAAGAAACGATGGAATCATCGGCTCAAACCCATACCCTCGGCGAATCGGCCGAGAAGACCCTTCTGGGAGACGGCATCGGTGTTGTCGATGTGATCGCCTGAAGTGGTGGTGGTGGTAGTGGTGGTACCGGCGGGCTGGATGATGGAAGACTCCTCACCGGTCGACACGGGGTGGTGGGTGGTGGTGATGGTCTCCGTTCGGTAGTCTCCGGTCGAGGTGATGGGCTGGCCGAGCGCGGTAGAGTTGTGGACATCCGGCTGGGGCTTCTTCTCGATCGGGTATCCGTTCGCACCAATCTCGAGTCCGCTCGTGGCCTGGGCGAGGGAGGTCTCGGCGTGGGTGTGGGTGTGGGAAGACTCGGCCTGGGCGTACTGGGGGGCCTGGTGGAGGGAGACCGGGTGTTGGTCAGTCTCGACCACCTGGGCCGAGGTCTCGTGGACCGAGTGGTTCTCCTCGTACTCTTCCTCGTCCTCGACGGAGGAGCCTCCGTCCTCGGACTCTTCCTCCTCTGATCGGTAACCGACGGATCGGACGGCGGCGGCGACCGGGCCACTCCTCTCCATCTGCTCGGAAGCGACGAGGTACCGGGCGACGAGCATGCGGAGATCGTTCCACCACTCCATCATCTCATCATGGGACCTGCTCCTAAAGGTGTAGGCGGTCTCGTTCTGGCCGGGAATCTTGAACGGAATGTGACCACCGGCGGATTGGGTAGGAGCGGCCGACCGCTTGCCTTCGATGTGGAACTTGTGGGATCGGGACGCGTTCGAGGTCGAGGGGGGACCGAGCGTGCAGGCCGGGAGGAAGAGCGAGAAGACGGGGGTGGTGTGAGAGTAAGAGTCGGAGGAGGAGTATTCGTGGAGGTATCCGGCGGGGGTGAGGACGTAGTAGGACTCTTTGTAGGTCTTTGTGAACCGCTTTTTTCGCTCGAGGAGACCGACGTGGACCGGGGCGACCGAGGGGTCGTCCTTTCCGGGGTAATCGATGTGGTCCGGGTTTCGGAGCGGGGTCTCTGGGTCCAACAGGTGGTCGCTCCTGGCGGCGAACGCGATCCACTCTCTGTCGGGCTCCATCTGGGCCATGGCGACGCCGAGGTGCTTCCAGGTCTCTTGGACAGAGACGGACATTCGGCCCTGCCACTCGTCGAACGTCGACCAGGCGGACTGAATCGATCGGACGATACCCTCCTCAAAGTGAGCAGAGTTCTGCTGCATGATGATGATCGACTTTTGCAAAGCGTTCTCCTCGTTGACCTGGGGAGGTAGAACGTAGGTTTAGAGGAAAGGGGGGGGGGGGAGGGGAAAGGGGAAAGGGGAAAGGGTTGGAAGTAAGCGAAATTGAAAGTGAAGAAACAGAGGGGGAAATCGTGGGCGGAGGAAATGGAGATGATTGTACTAACCTGCTTCTGCAACTGCTTGAGGACCACAGTGTTCTGGGCGTAGGGGTCATCCTTAGGAACGACGTTCATGGGAGTATTCTTGAGCATGGTGATGGCTCTGGCGAGGTCAGAGATGTGCTTCGTCGAGAGCTCTCGCTCCTTGGCGACGGTGGCGGCGAGTCGGCCGGTATCGTTCTGGACGTTCTTGATGTGAGCCTTGATCTCTGCTCGGAGCTTTTGGAGGTGCTGGACGATCGAACCCTCGACCGTCTTTGCGAGCGAGGCGTGCGAGTCGGCGATCACTCGGGTCTTGTCTCGAACAGAGTAGAAGACGTCCTGGAGGGAGGGAGGGAGGGAGGGAGGGAAATATGGGTCAATCTATGGACGTGTTGATAGCAAGTGGGCAAGGGAGAAGGGAAAAAGAATCAAGACAAGACAAACCTGGATACCGTCCTCTCCCAAAAACTGGTTTCCGGCCTGGAAGGGAACTTGGATGACGGCTCCGAGCTTGGTCAACTCTTTAGCGGTGTTGTTCTCGATGTCGGCGATTCCCTCAAAGTAGGCTGTGAGGAGAAGAGGAGAGGGAGACAGAGAGAGGGAAAGAAAGGAGAGGGAGAGAGAGATAAGGTGTGAGAGATGGGAGAAAGAGAAGAGGAAACGGAAGGGGGCGGGAAGAGAAAAGATGAAGAGAGCATACCGATAAGCATCTTTGTGATCCTGAGGGTAGACGAAGGATACGCGAGGCGACGGATACCAAGAAAGGCCAGACCGGGTAAATCAAACACGTCAGACCAGGGGTGGCGGGCAAGAGAGAACGCGAAAGAAGGTGGGGCTGAGATACGAACCGTTTCCAAGCGGTGAATCGCTCGATGAGAAGATCTGAAGGCTTGAAATCAGCCAACGCGGTGTTCTTCTTGATCTGTGGGAGGGGGACGAAGAAGGCGACGGGATTGTGTGAACACATAGAGAGAGAGAGAGAGAAGAGACCAAGGCCATTCGGTCAGTGGGTGTGGATAAGAGCGGGGTTGATGACGAGAGAAGGAAAAGAGGTATAAAAAGGCTGATAGGAGAAAACAGGACGGATCATGAGAACGCCTAGGAAAGAAAGACTGACCAGAGACTGGGATCTGCTGATGGTACTACCGGCCTTGTGGGATCTCGAGACCGAGGTCATTGTCTGTGCGTCTGAATTGTCGTGTTGGTGATGGCTGTGGTGTTGCATTGTGAGTGTGTGTGTGTGTGTATGTGAGTGTGGAGATGGATGGATGGATGGATGGATGGATGGATGAGCAAGTGGGTGGATGGAAAAGGTCTGGGGATTGATGAGGGAAGAAAAGAGAAGAGAAGAGAGAGGGAGAGAAGGGGGAAAGAAAAAAAGGGCACAGGCACGCACTTTAAAGAGAGATCTGCTGCGCTCGGCTGAAGGCACAAACCGTTGGGCTCGGTTGAAACCGATGACGTCGTGTGTTTGTTTTTTGTTTGTTTTTTCTTCTTTGGCCGTCCACCTCGACGAACGCTTCAGACGATCGACGTCATCGCCAAGGGGTGTGGGTGGATGGGGGTGCCTGTGCGCAGTCGGGCGTGATCATGATCGTGATCGTTCCCGCGTCGGTGTCCGTGGCCGTGTGGCGAGAGGGTTGAACTATTACGCCTTGGTGCCCGGATTGTGTTTCTGTTTCGAGTGTTTGATCGCGATCTCTGCTGCCTTTTTGGGGGGGGATTCTATTTCTGTGTCTGGCTTGGGTGCCTGTGGCTAGCGTGTGTTCCTGAGTGCTGCCTAACGAGTGTGCCTAACGTGTGTGCCTGAGGGATGATCCTTCTCTTCCCTCTGCTCTGTGTGTGTGTGTCTATCTCTCTCTATAGTCTCTCCAGCCTATCTCTCTCTCCTCTCCTCTCCTCTCCCGTGCGCAGTCTTTCCCTAGTCTCTTTGATCTCAATCTCTCTCTTTCTCTCCCTCTCTCTTATAATCTGTGTAGTGTTTGGAGTCTATATATCGACTGTGAGTGTGAGTGTGTGCCTGTGTGTGGTGCCTGTGAGTGTGTGCCTGTGTGTGGTGCCTGTGTGTGGTGCCTGTGTGTGGTGCCTGTGTGTGGTGCCTGTGTGTGGTGCCTGTGTGTGGTGCCTGTGTGTGGTGCCTGTGTGTTCTCTTCTCTCTCTCTCTCTCTCTCTCTTCTCTCTACTGTATGAACTGTCTCTGTAGTCTGTAGTCTCTTCTCTAGTCTCTTCTCTAGTCTCTTCTCTAGTCTCTTCTCTAGTCTCTTCTCTAGTCTACAGTCCTCTCCTCTCTTCTCTCTCTCTATTCCCTAGTGCCTAATCTTCTCTCTACTCACTCTGCTCTCTCCCTAGCGTTCATTCTCTCTCTCTCTCGCTCTCAATCTCACTCTCACACACTATAATAGCAAATCTATGGTTCTTTGATATACATACTCACACTCACACTCACACTCACTCACACTCACACTCACTCACACTCACTCACACTCACTCACTTTGGCTTCTTCCCTCGACCGCTCCCACCATCGACCCGCTCAGGCTGCTTTCTCTTTCTTCCCTCACTCCCCCCGTCGGACAGACCCGAACCATGCACCGCCCGGACGGCCTCAGCACGGACGCTCTCCTTTACGTTCCCCATCCAGTAGATTCGTTCCCGTTCCCCGCCCACGATCTCGACCTCGATCGGCCCCGACCCAGACAATGGAGGCACCGTCGTTGCACTCGGTAAAGCTAGACCATCAGCCAGGTTTAAACTCGTGGAAAGCGGCAGATGAAAGACCGGTCGGCTAGAGAGAAAGCTTGTTATCCGCTCGGATACCGATGGATGGGCAACTCGAATATGACACTGTTACAGCGATAGCAAAAGGTGAGTTTAGTTGTTGTTGTTTTTTTCTTCTTCTTTTGTTTCCATTTCTTTTGTTCTGAAACGGGGGCCTCGTTACGACGACGACGACAAAGAAAGAAACAAAAGAAATCGACCACGAACCGAATCCCCGCCTTTGATCCAATCAACATACCCAACCTCATCCTTACCCTTACCCTTTGCCATCCCATCCCCCTCCTCTTCCCCTTGCTTACTGGACTCTCTCAGAATGGCCCCAAACAGATCCTTGATCGTCGTCTTTGACGTATCCGGATCCAATCGTCTGACAAACAACAGGCAGCCTTCTGGATAATCCAACCGAGTCTCTAGCCCTCGCTCCGGCGCTTTCTCGCCAACACCACCACCACCACCACCACCGGAATCAGGATCCCCAGACGCCGACTCATATTCGACGGCCTGGTCTGTGCCAACGTCCTTCCGTGCTCTTCTCTCCATGCTCTCCGCGTGCTTTCTGGTATCAAGGTATGCCCTATATTCCTTCTCCAATCGGTTGTACTCGGTTCTATTATGCCATCACAGAGATGTAGAACCCCCCCAAATATACACAAACACGCGCCGTCAACATTGGCAAGTTAAATCACACACACACACACACACACACACACACACACACACACACACACACACACACACACACACACACACACACACATCAAAGCCAGAGACACTCACCTAGGCAGACATCTCAGCCCGGCCAACCTAGCTTCTTTCTGCAGACCCTCGATCGGTCCCTCGCCCGATCTTTCCGTGCCCTTCCCTTTCCCAGGCGCCCGCTCGCGCGCCCCCTCCCAAGACCATGCATCCAACACCCGGTCCCGGTCTTGTCCCGACGGCAGACACACAAACGCATAGCCCCTCGCTTTCAAAGGAAACGACAGAGACGCCACCCGGAACGGTTCCCCTTCACCAATACACGATGGACCGAACAGCGTGTTGACGAACGAGAGGATCTGAACGTATGTCTTTTGGCTAGGTGGGATGTTTTCCTTTTTTTTTTTTTTTTAATAAATTTAAAAAAAGTATAGAATGAAAAGAAAAATACACAAACCCCGCAACCATTTAGCCACCAGTTTGTCTCTTTGAAACGAAATTAAAAAAGAGAGAAAGAAAGAAGAAAAAAAGAAGAAAGACAAATCAAGGAAGAGAAAGAGGAAGGAAAATAAAGAAATCGGGACGAACGACATAGAGCTCGAGTTCATCCGACATCTCTTTGGAAAGTGCATCCCATGAATCGAGTTTCCGCCTGAACGCATCGTGCTCGTAATCCACCCTGCCGACCCAAAGCCCACCCTCGGTATCCTTCCTGCTCTTCGCGCTCCCAAACACTTTTGGCTCGACCAGGTTCAGCCGGCCGTGGAGGATCCCTCGGTGTCGAAGGCTGAGCGAGAGCGCGTGTGGGTTCACCGGTTGGGGGACGGACAGATGTCCGAACGACGGGTCAGAGAGGATCTGGTTGATCGGTAGATCTTTTCTTGGCCGCCCCGCCCAGCAGAGGTGGTTTTTGACAAGTGTGAAGAGATGGATATCAGCTTGTTGGTTCTTGTTCCCTCCTGTCAAAGTTTCTCCTCAAACAAGACGAATAAACAGATAGAAGGAAAGCAGCATAGAATAAAAGTAGAGGAAAACAAAAGGAACAAAAAGAAGAAGAGGAGGAGGGACAAACAACCACGATGACGATCGATCCATTTGGCGAAACCCATCCCGTTCGGATCGATCTGTAGACAACCATCACTCAACACCCATTCCATCACGCTTGCTATCTCGTCGTATTCTCCGTTCGGTCCGGGTTCGACGCGTTCGGTCGTGCGTGTTGATGGTGCTGGTGCTGGTGCCGTTACCGGTGCTGTTACCGCCGCCGCTTCTGCTGGAAAGGACGAAGCAGACCCAATTGCAGGCTTGGATCTCACCGAACGCTTAACAGAACGAGGGACAAACATCGTGCGGAATGAAACCCCCCAAAGGCTAGATTATCCTGAGTCTGCTAGATAGAGATAGAGAAGGATTCAATCTAGGATGGTCTCCCGCCCGGGCTTTATCTGTAGAGCGAGATTGTTATTTCTTGCTAGGGTTGGGTCAAATATCTCCATCCAAATTTATATATTTAATTATTTATTCGTCGATTTTCTACGCGCTAAGAATTCGGTTCTCGTTCATAATTCTCTTCAATCCATCTGTTGCAGAAAGAAGACTTCGACTGAAGATGGACGGACGTAATATATACACACACACACACACACACACATAAAGATACGCATGATATATCCATCGATTTTAATTTCTTGCCGACATCTAGTTTAGGTCGATCTATCTGTGCGTTCTCGTTCTTTCGGTCCCCGACCTTTCTCTCCCACTCCGCTCTACTCAGAACTCTAGGTCCTCATCCGGATCGTCCTCATCCATGTCGTCCCCTTCGTCCGGCTCGTAGAAGATGCCTCCCGTTCCGGTCCCAGTCGACTCGGCCGGATCCGCCCCTTCGTCGTCGTCATCATCAGATCGTTCGCCTTCGTGCGCATAAGGGATCGGGACCGTCGATCTGGACTGTTTCTGCGAGTCCGTCAGTCCGAGGTTGAACGACGACGTCGGCAAGCTTTGTTTCGTTTCCGCCCCCGCCGTCGCCGACGGATCAGACCCACCAAGGTCGGCCTCACCCCGGGAGAGAAGGACATCGAGTCCCTCGATCGTCTTCCATCCGACAGCGCGCATCGACCGCGCTCGTGCTTTCGACAGTCCAGAAGAGCCCACAGACGGCCCGTCCACCCGACGGATCCCTTCGACGTACCGTCCGACCCCGTTCCGACCTTTCCGGCTTCTGATCAGCAGCTCGACCACGAATCCCTGGGACCAGCCGGACGAGCCGTCCGGTGGCAAGCACGACGGATCGTCCGCCTGGTGACGATCTGTGAGAGAGGAAAGAATGTTGAAGAACTTTGAGGCCGGCTGGATCGATGACGACGACGACGACGAAGAAGACCGGTCGCTCGGTGGGGGCAGGAGATGGTACGTCTGGGAGATGAACGGGAAGAGCGGGGGAGGATGAAGGGTGAGCAAATTCAGCGTCGGATACAACGTCGTGCTCGATAAAGGAGCCAACAGGCTCGACGAAGGAGGTAGCGGTAAGATCAACTGGGATGCCTCTGAATGCGAGGGGTTCGATCAATGGTTGGTTGGACGGATGAATGAATAGGCAAACAAATAAACATAAAAAAAGAGAGAAATGATCCTTCAGTCTTACTGATAACCAACTGCGAGTCAGACAAAACAGAAAACTGAAAGGACTGTACCAATCTTGGTCAATGATGAGAGCAGACGCTGGACCAAGACGAGGAAGAGCGGGGTCGAGCCAAAGTTGCTCGCCAAGGTGGCTGGCGAATCAATAATGATGGTGACCGGCGAGCGCCCGACTGTAGCAGCACAGAGCAGACGAGATGAGGAAAAACAAACAAACAAACACAAAAAACGTTCATCCCCGTCAGAGATCAGCTTGAAAGCAAGGATCGAACACATTACAAGAAAAAGAGAAACAGAAAGAAAAGGCAACGAAAAGTAAACCACGTACGACTATCTACAGCGAGCTCGATTTTCTGAAGAACATCCTGAAAGCCACCCCTGCCACGCTCCTCATCCTGTTCGTCCATGAAACCGGGAATGAAACTCGACAGATCGATGTTTACCAACCCTGGGACCCCAGGGTTGAAGCCGAGTTTCCTAGGATCGTACAACGCCGAGACAAGGATCGTCTTCCGGTCGACCGAAGCCAGAGAGACATACTCTGCGATCAGCGGAAGGAGCGAGATAGAGTGCGAGGATGAGGTGATTACCGTCAGTGGGTTGACTGTCGGCTGATGGTGAGTGTTTGCGAGGATATCTGGAAGGATCATCTTTCTCGGACGGTCAACGGATGGGATGAACCGAGCGAGTAGAGAAGAGAGAGCAGAGGAAGGTTGAGAGCACCGAGGGTTGCTTAGTAAGCAGAGAATTGGCCGAGAGTGTGACTGACACGTGAGTCTGAGCGGTGAAAGGCTACGCCAGCGAAGCCACACACGCTGTGCATGTCATAACCTCGTAGCCACTTGACGAGCGTTTCATAACCATCCATAACCATTCATGGTTATCCTTGACCGCATCATAACCACATCATAACCATTGTATAACCACCCCGTAACCACCGAGCCATACCCGGCTAAGGCCCTGCCCGTAACCACGGGCCCCGCTCCGGCACGAAAGCGGACCGGGTTCACGCCCCGCCGACGTTCTGGGTGCTGCTCAATCTTGGTCTCCTTGCCATCTCCAACGACCATCAACTCATCAACCATCAGCCATAAACACATTCCCCAGTCCTGTCCAGATACTATGAATCCGTTGTCCTCAGTCTCAGCAAGTCAGAACGGTCCTGCTAGCCCCGCTCAGAGTTTACCACCCAGCAGGTTGCCTAGTCGTCCGGCCAGTCCCAGTCGTTAGTGGCCTTTTTTTCTCTTCCTTTATTTTTAAAATTCTCCTTTTCTCGTCCGTCCACTCTCGAGCCATGGTCTCTTTTCGTTCTCTTCGTTCTCTTTGCTCTCTGCTCTTTTCTGGACGAGCAGGGCATACATGGTCACACCTGAGGTTGTGCTGACAGAAATCGCGTTCTTCTACTTGTCTTTCTTTCTCGCTAAACCCTCGTCTTTCGTCGTCACTCCACTCGGTTTGGTACCGAATCCAACCATCTCTCCGGTTCAATCTCGGCTCTGGTCCTTTGTCCGTTCGACCTCGCTTCCGTTCTCTCCCCGACTTCATCGATCAAACAGACAAAGCAGAGTTCATCGGGTATGTCTCCTTCCTTGATTCTACATCAGTGGAGACCCTTCGGTCTATGATTTGTACCTTTGTCCAATCAGTTCTCCTCTGGCTCATCCTGACGTCACGGCCGACTCTTTTTCACCTTGTTTTCTTACCTCCCCTTCTCTCCTCTTCCGTTCTGCTCTGCTCTGCCAATGGTCGACATTCATCGCAGAGCTCTCGACGTTGGAACAACCTCCACAAGATTCATCATATGTCGGTCCCGTTCTGTCCGATCAGTTTATCCATAGATTCACAACATAACACTTAATCTCACGCCCTGTTCCTCTTTTTCTTTCTCCCTCTCCCTCTCTCTATATCCTCTTCTCTCTGACCCTTGGCACAATCTATAGTCGACCAATTTGCCAATATTGTATCTAGCTATCAAGTCGAATTCACTCAACACTACCCAGAGCCAGGGTATGTCATCTAGTTCAGACTATTCTTTTTCTTTTCTTTCTTCACCCGAGACTTACCTATAGTTCCTCCTCCCAAACCTTCCCCACCCTCCTCTTTTATGACCCGCCCCGACTCGTGTCTTATTTGGTTCCCTTCAGATGGCACGAACACGATCCGATAGACCTCCTTGAATCCGTATACGACTGCATAGAAGGCGCGGTGGAAGAGATGGAAGACCTCGGCTATGACCGAGAGTCCGTCAAGGCGCTCGGTATCACAAACCAACGAGAAACCACCTTGCTGTGGAACAAGGAGACCGGATCCCCCATGTGCAACGCCATCGTATGGGATGACTCGAGGACGGCCTCAGAGATTCACCGATACCAACGGCTGTTGGATGATGTCGGCATCGAAATCATCGGGTCAGATCTCGAGTTGAAGCTCGAAGGTCTCATAGAGGTCGACGATGATAAAGGCGGCGGCGGTAGCGGTGGGGAAGGCAGAAAGAAAAAGTTTCTGAAGGGCACCCAGGGAATCAAAGAGCTGTAAGTGAATCACTTCCGGCAGACATCAGAAAGACTCGCGTCTGACACCCTTGTTTGTATGCATGTGTGTCGGCATCATCCAGCACGGGTCTCCCACTATCAACCTACTTTTCTGCCGTCAAGCTACGATGGATGATCGATGCTCATCCATCGATTAAAAAGGCTCATGAGGAAGACAAACTGTGCTTTGGAACAGTCGACAGTTGGCTCGTCTATGTACGTCTTGGGAGTTTGTTCTTCTCACCCACCGACATCTAGACTCGTTTGACTAAATTTTTGCCTGCTCCCTCGGATCCATCTCCGACATGTCTCGTTCTATCCTCTATGGTTGTGACCATTCCGACATACAGAATCTGACAGGAGGAATCGAGAACGGTTTACACATCCAGGATGTCTCGAACGCCTGTCGGACGCTCCTCACCACGTTACAAACGATCTCCTGGTCACCCTCGCTCTTGGCATTCTTTGGGCTGAAGGAAAGCATGCTTCCAGAAATCAGATCATCTTCAGAAGTCTACGGAACAATCTTCGAAGGTCCGCTCGAGGGTGTGCCGATAGCGGGAATTGTGGGAGACCAACAAGCCGCGCTCGTAGGACAAAAGTGTTTGGCGGTCGGAGAGGCAAAGGCGACTTATGGAACGGGAGCATTCGTTCTATTTAACGTACGTTTCCCTCCTGTCGGATCTCTCTCTTCTTCTTGGGGCAACTTGTTGAAGATTTTCCCTTCTTCTCTTTCTTTTTTTTTAATTGCTTCAAACAGACGGGAGATGAGCCTATTCGAAGTAAACATGGTCTTATAAGTACTGTGCGTTCAATGACAGTTTTAATTCAGTTCCATTTATCTTCATTTAACTTAATTTTCTGTTCATAAATGATTATGGAAGAGAGTGACTGACAAAATTTCATGATATTCTCGACCTACTGCGTCTTTAAAATGGATCCCAGGTCGCATTCCAAGCCGGACCAAACTCGAAACCGGTGTATGCACTTGAAGGAAGTGTAGCTGTTGCTGGAGCTTCCATCAAATGGTTAGTTTTTCTTTTCTTGTCTGTTCTCAATTAACCCTACATCTCTGAAGCCTCTTTTATCCTACTGCCTTTTCTTTCCGTACAGGCTGCGAGATCAGATGCATCTGATTCATAAATCTTCTGACGTGGATGATCTCGTATCTCAAGTCTCGGATACCGGAGGTGTCTACTTTGTCACCGCTTTCGCTGGTCTGCTCGCTCCTTATTGGGATACTGAGGCCGGAGGGTTGTTGATCGGGATCTCGAGTTATACGACCAAGGCGCACATCGTCCGAGCCACTTTAGAGGCTATCGCTTATCAGGTTTCGTCCCTTTCGTCCATCAAAACTGACATTCATTCTGATTCACAAACGCTGACTCTGAGGAAATCTTCTCATGTTTTCTGCTTTAATTTTCTCATCCGTTACCATCAGACCCGAGCTATCTTAGAAGCCATGCGGGCCGATTCTGATACGCCGTTGAAGAAGCTTCGGGTCGACGGAGGAGTGACCAACAGTGATCATGCGATGCAGATCCAGGCCGATATCGGAGGGTTCAATATTGAACGTCCAGTGATGAGAGAGTCAGTTTTTTTTCCTTTCCTTTCCCTTTTTGTTTGATAACGTCGCCCTTTCTCGACGGTCACTAATATAGTATCTGACTTCCTTTTGACTGTCCACCCGCCTCAGATCGACCGCTCTAGGATCAGCTCTTCTCGCAGGAAGCGCCATCGGTCTATTTGGATGGGACATTTCGAAACCAGAGACGCTCCGGAAGGTGAATGCGAGGGCGATGGGAAAGTTTGAACCAAAGCTGCCAGAGGATCAGAGGGAACGAAAGTGGAAAGGTTGGAAACGAGCGGTGGAGAGGAGTAAAAAATGGAGACAGTTCGTATCCCTCTTTCTTCTCCCTCACTTTTTCCTTCCCTTGCCTCTTTTTACTTTAATCGCTCATAATTTTTCATTCTCTTTTTCTTGTGCTCAAATGGCGATGATCAGAGAGGAAGAGAAAGATGAGGCTATCACCCAGAAAGAAATCAAAGAAGGTCTCAGCTCGGACTACAAATAGATGATCCATTTTAGTTCTCTTTTCCCTCTCGTCTAAACCAAATAGGACTTTTTTTCTCTTTCTTTCTCTTACTTCTGCTTTACCCAACCTTGATCTTTATTCCCCTGTTCCTATATCTTGATCCTTTCTCGTTCAATGTTTGGTTGACCTCTTCTATCATTATAGTCTCACATTCCATTGTAATATCTCCTTCTCCTCTTTAACCTCCCCCCCCTTTCTTTTTTCGCTATCTATCAACTTCCGCCGCTTTTTGTATCTCCTCTGTTCATCTTATCAACCTCTGAAAGACAAGCCTCTCCCACATCTTTTTTGTTGATTCCCTCTTCTTCTCTAGACATGTACTTTTCTCTTTCTTTCCTAGTTTCTTCACCCTGGTTTCTCTCTTTGTCATTTTCTTCTTTTTATGTATTCCTTCTTTGCTTTCTTCGGAGAGATTGGGAATTTGGGATATACACTTCTACTATGTTCTCCACGTCTTGGTCTTGGTCTTGGTCTTGTTCTTGTTTCTTTTCTTGCTTTCCCCTAATTCTGATCCGAGAATAAAGACAAAAGCTTTGATAACACGAATCGATCTGAGACAAAAGATCAGTCGTTTGGAAATCCCTCCGGCGCTTTTCAATGAAATCTCAGAATCAACAGCCAACATATCGAAGCTCAATCTCCCTAGCTTTCCTCGCTGTATCATAATGAACCTGCAAAACCTCTGGGGAAGAACATATCCTCTCGATATGAGCCAGAAGCTCGGCCGCTCGTTCCCGGGTACTTCGGCCCGCGCTCTTAGCTTCTTTCGTCGTCTCAGTAAACATTTCTACCCGGGCAGAAGAGTGACCGAACCCGCAAATAGGGTTTAGGAAAACAAAAAGTTCTCGTTAGCACTATTGAGAGAACATACATTGAATTAAAAAAAAAACAGAAGGAGGGATTGGGTAGCGATTAAAGATAAAAACGTACTGTTTTCAAGCCATAAGAAGCCCTCACTATCATCCAGTACTTGTACAAATGCGAGTCCCGATTTATGGACGAACCTGAAAAAAAGAAGAAGAGAGAATTAGATTCGAGAGAAGAGCCATGGTGTGAGACAGAGTGAGACGATGTGCTTCGGTCACGTAAAAGTATCAACTGACTGCGAGTAATCATAAGCCGCTTTTCGGTGATAATGCAGATTGACGGAGTTCTTGACAAAGTGCTTATCAGACTCAGCCTTTTTGAGATAAATACAGCCAGTTCAAAATCAAGGTTCAGCACTGAATTTAGTAAAAGATTCAATACATATAATGCAATCAAAAAAACAAGACCAACGTCCAAGATGAATCCCAAATCGGTGAGAAGCGCGCACTCAAAGTAATAGCACGTCGGCCGGCGGTCGAACGGAAGGTTGGGGTTAAATTCTTCTTCCGTTGGTGGCTTCAAAGCCAATTTGATCTTGTGACAAGATCTAAAAGCATTTCTGACGGAAATCGAGCTGATCTGCTCTATCGGTGATTCAACCAAACGAAGTCCATACTTGGCGATCTTTTGGGACCAGCTCTGCCGCATTTCTTCGATGAATTGCGCGGTGGATCCAACCCAAGAAATTTCAAAGTGATACCCGATCTTATAGTTATGAGCCACATCATAATGCAAGTAAGCCGTCTCGGCTCGATCGCTTCGACCTTGAGGATCAAGGTTAATGACGATATCAGATTGCATCTCGAGAGGCTTTCGCTCTTTGAGCGATCCCGTAGGCGTGGAAGGAGCTGTGGCAGAGCTGCTGGATGATTTAGACCGGAACCAACTTCGGATCGGTTTAGGAGGAGGACCATCAGGAGGATGAAGTTGGTAGATATAGTTTCCTGTTGTGAAAAAAATGATAATTATCAGATTAACAAGAATGTCTTTTTGGTGCGAGTGGTCAGATATACTGAGTGAATTATCGAGTCTCCACATACCGTCGATAAATTTGTGCTTGTTATGGATATGAGCGACAAATCCTTCATCGAACAACTTGGAGCCCCAAACAGTTGCTCGCTCTCTAGTGGTAAGATCTCTGAAGTTTTCACAAAGCCAATTTACTAATTGCTCGCCCGAGAAAGCGTCAGGCTGTCGATTAAAATTGAAGAAAATGCTACTTCAGTGATAGTCAAGAGATGGCTTAACTCATACAGATCAGTTTTCCTTACATAAACATCAAAGTTCCAGAACAAGTCCTTCAAAGGAATGCCGGTTTTTGGATCTGAAACAAACTTCATCAGCTGAGGCAACGTCATCTTGCTAATCAACAGTTTATTCCGTTGAGGGGCTGCTTTAGATTGCCGACTCCGAAGGTCCTTCAATAACACTTGGTCCAACCAACACGCTAGAAACAAAAGAATACAGTTTGCAAGTCAGAACAGGCCGCGTCCTCTTGACGACCAAAAAACTCACTTGAGGGATCTAGCGTTGTTTGAAGAAGTTCGATGGTCTTAAAGTTTTCAGGGTTTTCATCACTAGGGTGCCATCGAGCTTTTGCGAACAAAGCGACAAGCTGTTGAGCCCCCTCAACATAAATCTGCCATCCAAGAGAAGTTTGTACAAAGTGATCAGTTGGTATATAATGCCCATCAAGATGATTTTGAACATACCTCATCTAAGCTCAACGTTTCTCCAAGTGAGTTGGTCCCAGTGAGCACAATAGGGCTAGGTCGGTTCTCGGAAGGGATGAGGATATAACGCGTTCGCCATAACGTGATACCATGAATTATATCAGCGGGTCCAATCGCGTTTCCTATGATGTTCTCATCCAGTTTACTCCAATTGAACGAAGCTAGTCTTGCTGCCTATAGGTCGAACACGTCAACGATCAATTTTTAGGAAGGTGTGATCAAATCTATACATCGAGAATGACATACTGGATAGTGGAATGACGCCTGGACTTTCTGGAAGCCCGACGACCCCTGCGTCCATACCATAGCCTCATATTCTTTGGGTGCTATGGAGTACGTGGGTTTTCGGGTATATCTGATGTCGACGTATGGTTTGTCCATTGAGTATCCACCACGATTAATTACCATATTACTCATCGGAATGCGAACGTAACAGAAAAACACGTACCGACGAACTGTGATGGATTGAGATTCTTCATTCATATCCAACCTATGGATGGTGTTGGACCAGGAAAGGAAAATAGATGTCTTTGATCGAAGAGCTTCAGACGCTCCTCCAGGAAGAGGGATAGTCGTGCGATTTTTACGGATGGTTTCAGTTTGGAGAATATCAGTCCTATGTTTTCGATGGACGTGTCTGTCATCCCTGATCAAACTTGGCTCTGGCAGAGGAATTTCAGGAACGGAATCAGAAGATGCTACCACAGCTTGAAACCCTTGTGCGAGACTGTGATAAGGAACTAGATATCTCAGTTGGGTCGATTGACAACCACATAGCGTTTCACACAAGTGGAGCTCACCGCTGCATTGCCATCTCTCTCACAACCATCTCCATCGTGATCTTCCCATCCTTGGGCTTGATGAAAGGACTTTCATCTTTGTACTCCATCGGGTACTGTAGAAAAAGCAAAGTCAATCAGTCATGTCTACCTGCTAAATTTTGAGAGCAGTCGAGAAAAAAGGAGAAAAAAACGCGCACATTTGCAGAGTACTCAACAAAATTCTCCTCTAAAAATTCATCGCTTGGTAGGTCTGTGGCTGTAATGGGCAAACAGGCCGGCTGTGATGATGATCCAAGAGAAAGACCTTATGACTTAGATATCTTCTCAGAGTCATGGGTAGATATTGACATGAAGCTATGTGCTTACCACAACCATCGATTTCCATTTGATTTGATGGGTATAGACTCCTCCTGGTACGACATGCTGCCATCTTCTGTTCTCATCCAATGTAATCCAGTGTTTGACAACAGATCCATTTGGCTTACTACTGGCTGACGGCCGAAGAGTGGAGCGCGTCGTATTTTGTCTTTGTGGTTGATCAAAATTAGCGTTACTACCATGAGCACAGTGAGCAGGCGCCTCCATCATTCGTGCATTATAGGAATTTCGAGGAGTGGGATGGACCGAATTGGAGGGCGTTGCGCGAGGAATTGCTTGTGGAATGACAATCATTGGGTTTGACTCGGATCGATTGACCTCCGGCGTCGAAGGAATTGGCTTGATCCCTTTGGTCTGCTTAGATAAGGAAGACATTGGTTTAGTGTCGACTACTGGTACGGTGCTCGGTTTTGAAGACGACCGATGAGATGTGGATGAAGGAGCAGGTGAGGCTGGACGAGACGCTGATGGTGTAGTACTTGATACAGACGACGAAGCAGGGGCTTTTGAGGCAGGTGTAGAAGGGGTAGAAGAGACAAATGGATAGAAGAAGCGAGAACCGATCATTGAGACAAAATTCGGCTTTGATGGTTTTTTCGTCACCACTGGTGCTTCCACAGCTGGTCCAGGTTCATGAGTTTCGTCTTCGTCTTTTGACAACTGCTTCAACAGGTCTTTAGCGGTGTCTTTGAATTGAGGTTTGACGGTTACCGCTGAGGCCACCGATCCTGATGATGACGTTCTGGATGTATTTGTCATTCGTGAAGGGATCGGATTAGGAGGTACGAGCGAAGCAGATAACGCCGATGTGTTCTGGGCAGGAAGCTGTCGCTTGGCAAAAGTTGGTAAAGCCGGAGGATCCTCTGATCTCGGGCTAGGAGAAAGATCTCGTTGGTTTCTCGAAGGACGGAGATTGTGAGACAGAGGATTGGCAGAAGGAAGACCATTTGCTGAAAGAAGTCTGGCACGTTCATGACTGAAGGCGTTCTGCAAAAGGGACTGGGATTTGAAGGATGAACCCCCAAAACCGAACATGGAGGATTGAGGCGAGGCAGATCGATGAGAAAATTCATCAGGGATTTCTTGGTTTGGATAACTATGTACCGATGCAGAACGATGATATTGTAGACGGCTGGACGCTGAATGATGACTTCTATTAGCAGGCCTATTCGGGATCCGGCGTTTCGAATCCCCAAAGATGTTCTCGTCAAACTGCTGTTGCTTGACCCGGTCATCCGAAACACTGGATGTATTTGAGACATGAGAGTCGTTGAGATGCAGTTCATCGTCCAAGAAGGGAAGCACAATAGGAGTGAGATCTGAATGACCGATCCAGAAAATCACAGATGTTATTGACAGAACAAATCTACAATGGAAACAGCAAACACGCACCATGATTCAACACACCCAAATTCTGAACTTGAGCCATCTTGACTCGAGGTATAAACGAGTCTGGTCGATAAAGCTGTTCGCTCAAAGGACGGCATAACAAACTCAAGTGTCAGAGTCTTGGTTATGTGATATTGAATCCGATGAGACATCATGGAACTCGGCTAACCTTGTCACTACTTTTGCTCCAATAGCAGGCATAAATCCAGAAGTGAACTGAGTGGTAAAATTGTACGTGCTCGACTCCTCCAGTGGCCGGTCCATCTGAGAACAAAGGATCTCTCATGCCCACAGGTGGCTTGATTGTTCCTGTAGGATCCCACCAGCTACCTAATGCACTTCTGAACTCTTCTGTCGGATCCTTGGCACTTGCGGTTTTGAAACTGAATAGAGGAACGCTATGCAGAGGCATCTTGTTGAGGCAGACTAAAGACAAGAATGAAGATGATTAACAGATGATAAAACATATACTAGTCCATGTAAGAATCAGAGACATACTAAGCTCAATACCCAATCCATGATCGTTGCATCTATCGGAAGTCAGTCGGAGCAAACTTAAGTTGCATAATTATTAGGGCAATCAGTCTTGAGTTCTAGAACGTTGATAGATAGATAAGCTCCAAACTGACTCTTTGTCGACCTTGAAGTATCCAGTTCCTACATTTGTGAAAAACCTGATAAGAGAACTTGCATATGTATATCAAAACCGCCAGAAAGACAAGCGCTTACCTGGAGTTATGATCATTATGGCCAAGCCTCTGAAGATTGAGACATCGAAACGAACATTGTCTCTAGTCAGAAGAAAGAAGAAAAAAGTCATGCGAAAATCCAAGTCGTGGCTCACGTTCGAGTTAGATCACGATCGACTCGATGCCTATCATATGGATTTAAGGCCAAATTCAAAGCTTCTAATACATTTCCCTGGAAAGCCTGTTGGAGGTTCCAAATGAGAGAACGAGATGACACGATATCATCCAGTAAGCCTGTTCGTTCCCTGTCTAACCTACTTCCTGTTCGCTTATACTCGCGGCAAGATGTGGAGATGATGGTATGCGTACATAAGACAGACTACCCAAAATCAACGCTTTCTGCCCCTCCTTATGATGATGATCTAGCAAGACTTCTTTTTGGAAACTTGCAAGCTCCGTCTTGAGCTGGGTAATCACTGCTCGAGTGTTCAGATTGGATTCGATGTCCACACAGACTTTGTACTGTTTTCATGAATGCCGAAGAAATGCATTGAACATCGAACTCATAATCTAAGAAAGCAAGATTGATATGAAGGAAGCAGGCAGAAGGGACGTACAAAGTCTTTGTACCATCCAGAGTCCGGATCGTATCCTATGGGTGCATCGATAAGCTCTTTCCTACAGACAAAGATGTCTATCTGGTAAGAAACCCGGGTTTGAAGTAGTTTGAGGATAGTTACACAATAGAGGTCTAGGGAGAACTCACTCGTCAGAGTCATAGTAGACCCTGGAGAAAAGAATGATGCTGACTACGTGGTTGGTTTTTAATGCTTGCCATCGAGCGAATAGTTCCGGAAGAAACCCATGCTGATCAAACCGTGTATTGGTTGGAAGGACAGATCAAAGATGATATAAAAATGAGGAGTACTCGTCAGACAGAACGACCTGATATGCGCGAATCATCACTTCAAGGAAACTCGATGGAACCAGAAGATTAAGAGACGAACCATGATCTTCTCATAATATCTTTCTCCATCCTCATCAAATTCGTACATCTCCTTACACAACTGTAAGAATAGTACACATCGAGCTGAAGCTGACCTGTATATTGCTGTCCACAGTAACTCGAGTGATTAACAGTTGTCTTGTCTTGAGTCTAAATGATTTGGCACTCACTCTTCGTTCGGGCGGACATGAAGCTTGATGAAATCTTTCGATGAAAACGTAAAGAGTTATAGTCATATGAGCAATACGTCTCAATGTTTCAAGCTGGATATGATAAGTCTATTTCCTGACCTTGCGCTGATTGATATAGATGTTTTTGATCTCGGCCTTGATGCAGCCCATAAATGAGATCTGAAAACACAGACATCAACCTTCAATGTCAGCGATTGTTATCGTCGGGAAACATGTGACGTTGTATTCTCTCAAGTAGGACACAAACCTTCTGTCCTACGTGAATACATGAATCTTCCAAGCTCACTCCTACACGCCACATGTCGGATCTTCCAATGTATTGATCCTTGAATAGGATCTCGACCTGATCAAAATAGAAATCCGACTATTCAGCTCTGAGCAACCTCTCGATCACACAACTGGTTTTGAAAAGGACGCACATAATCTGCAGTTCTGGTTGCTGGGTCAACCTAAGCAGTTAAAAAATACGGGGAGAGGTTTGAACAAACGTCAGAGATAGCGTATATAGACGAAGGAGCAGAGTTGAAGTTCTTACGATCTCTAGTCTGATAGTCCCGCTATTTGGATTCAGTCCAAAAATCTGACAAGGTGTCTTATGTATCGAGATCTGAAAGCCACAAGGAAGATCTAATCAGCTTTTTCACTTGAGTTTTTGAACACAGATACAAAGATTGACAGAAGACACCATCGAGTGTGGTCACGACGTACATTCAAATTCTGTACACCCTTGTTCTTCAACGTATCGAATGCTTCTGCGTCGAACTTGAATAAGAAATCTTCTGCTTTCCTTCCTTGTCCAGCTCCGGACCCAGATCCTAGACCAGAACCGGATACACCATGAGGAGCACTCCCACTATCCTCATCATCGGTTCGTATGCCGGTATGTTCTTTTTCGATGAACGTTACTTTGATGACATCCCCATGCTTAGCCATAGGGAAACTCTTCGGGTTCAGCACGACTCGGTGTGGCCAATCTTTATCATCATGTAGCCAAAAACTCAGTTGGACCTGTGATTACTCACAGAAAACAGACTCAATAAGCAAAATTATATCCAAAGGCTCTGGGTTCACATAGATCTAGCTTCCGTTGAATCTTGAGCGAAACAAAAGGGAGAAGGTGCTCGACCAAGTTTGGAAGTGAGATCAAAAAGGAGTCAAACTAACAATAGGTTCATGCATCGTCACTGCCGGTTTCACATACGAAGAAGTCGATCTTCTCGCTATCTTTGACCTTGACAGGGATGAAGCCGCCGAAGACATCTTTGTTCCTATCTGGGCGATAGGCGATCTGGACTGATTGAGTTGATGAGAATGTAGATGGTTAGAGATCAGATAGGGCCAAACAGGGAGAGCTTGTGTGATCGAAGGTTTCGCGTAACGCCGCCGGTCGCCAATTCCCAGTGAATATCAACAATGAACCATGACAGAGCGAGATCTTTAAGTCTTGAAACCGTTAGATATCAGAAACAAACAGCATGACATATATCAGGGAGCGAGAAGAAGTTCAGAACAAAGAAAAAGTACATTGATGTGAATTAGTCAGATAAAAGGATAAAGGATAGATAAGGTGAGAAAATCGTTAACGTAAATGAACCAGACATAAGTGTAATTAATACAACTCAGAGACAACCCGTTGATGAATTGAAGAGAAACGTAAACTATGTACAAAAAAAACCTCAAAGACAGAACATTTCCGATTACAGCTTCAAGAAAGGAAACGACAACTACCTGACTGGTCACTGCGTGCTCAGACTAATATCGCTTCTACCGTTAACAGACTTTGGCGTCCTTGGTCGACCTCGCTCTTCTTCGCGCGGTTCTGCCAAGAGAGGCTCAGTTGGAGCATCCTCTAGAGGAGGTAATGGTCTGTCTAGCCGAATCATAGAGAGAGCTTAAAAACAAACATAACGTTGCTCCGTAAGCACAGTTTATAAGACCAACCAAGACTGGAAAATAATCCACAAAACGTACAAAAGAGCGCAAGTGAAAGGGTAGTGGCGGAGAGGACAAAGATGGCTTTGGGGAAGACTCTAGTAGTATATGCATACGTGATTCCAAACAGCAAAGGTGCTGCTACGGTGCTCACTATAGCCGACAATACACTTGTCGCTCCAAACAACCTACCTGCGATCCGAGAGCTAGGGAGCAAGGAAAGAGCGAGAGAGTTAAGGGCGGGTCCAGCGCCCCCGCCTAGAGTAGACAACATGGTGGATGCGATAAAGAATCTTGGGCCAGAGAACAGGATGATACCAAAATAGGCGATGATGTCGAGCATGAGAGAGACTTGGATGAGTTTTAGATCGAAGCGAGAGTCTGAGATCTTATCAGACAGTGAAAATTGTTCCGGACGCTTTCCGTTATGTTTTGGTTTGAAATATCGGACAGTCACTAATCGTAGAGTAGCGATTAATCAAGGGAGAATTATTTAAGGCGTCGCTTTCTGATCAAAACCGAATTGATTGATATATTAAAATGCAACCACTTACGAGGAAGGAAAATCAACAAGTTGGCCCCTCTCAAGGAGCCTATGACAGTTAAGAGTGGACTAAGTTCGGCTGGTCCCCATCCAAACATAAGCTGGGTGTACTGGAACTTGACACTCAGAACGCCCTGTAAACGGGGATTAAATAAAGTAGGTCCATCATCTCAATAACTGATCGTCTGCTCAATCACTCAAACAAGATGAAGAAGGAAAGGACAAACCATCATAAACATCAAAAATGAGAGACCCATCGCCACAAATGTCAAATTCCAGTTCTTCCTCCCCTTTGGATCATTCTCATCCACTACAGGTAAAAAGATTGCCAATGGACTTAGGAAACCAAACACTCGTTTGACTAATCGCCGAATTACTCCTCTTGACCGTTTAGCCGCCCGAGTTTGAACAACACCGCTCAATCGACTCCATCCGCTGTTCCCTGCGAGAACATCATCCTCTTCTTCTTCCTCCTCCCATCTACGTTCGAGTTCTTCCTGGTTTTGAATTTCATGTTCTCGAACCCGAGCCATCTTGGCCAGTGAATCTTTCGCTCCGGTAGACAGCGATTCCGGAAGGATGAACAAAACGATGAAGAGAGTGAAGATGTGGAGCGCACAAGCGACGTAGAACACCGAAAGAACGTCTGAAGAGTAGCGGATGATGGCAGCGCCGACAATCGGACCAAGAGCAAACCCGACCATCATCACGCCTACTAAACGGGAGAAGATTTGAGCTCGGGTTCCATCGGGAGTACAGTCAGCAACATAGGCTTGATTCGTCGCAGACAGCGTGGGCATTCCTCCGAGAAGACCGTCAAAGATAGGACCCTTGAGTTTGAAAGCGATAGAGATGAGAGTAAGTTTATTTTTGTAAGGATCAATCAAATCACGAAGCCAAGCATGTGCTCACAATGAACAAGAATCGATAGCCACCCGGAACGGATGTAGGATACCTAGCCGTCACGATAAACACAATATCACTGTAGCAAGGTCGTATTCGGAGTCAGTGAATCCATTGTATTTTCGGAACAAAGGACAAACATCAAAAAATGACCCACTTGAAAATAATCCCTACCATCGCAATCGAAAGGATTCGAGTTCTTCCCCATTTGTCAGACAATCTACCCCACCACCCTGTAGTAAGAGCAGCCAATACACCTTGGAAGATGCTCATGGCTTGAAAAGAAAAGAAAAGGCGCAGAGAAGATGATCTATCTTAATGTTGTACAGGTAAGTTGAGTTTTAATTCTAGGCAAGTCAACGCACAAGTAGTAAATTTCGCAGCGGCACTATATGAATTACAGAACAAACCAAGATTCAGCATGAGGAAGAGACAATATCGAAACAGAAGAGAGGAACTTACGCCTGGACGACCGGGCTTTTTCTACATAACAAAGGATCAACCGACCGTTCGGGTTGACCCTCCGATCCTAATCCACCTTTGGTGTTTTCCTTTGGATCGATGCTAAAGTCAAACAGACCTCGTATGGAGATACGTGTGAGAGCGAAGCTAGTCTGGTCAAAAGACGAGGAGACAACTTCATCTGGTTGGGAGGGAGAAGGCATCGGTGGACTCGGAATCACAGGGTTGGATTGAACAGGTGGGGTGGTTGGAAAGTCTGAGGCGTATGGATAGTGGACGATGCTGTGCAGAAGCAAGGCAGGAGAGGAACGTGTGTTCAGAAACTTGTCTCTAAGCCATTCCAGGAGTATATATCTAAAGAATATAGAGTCACAAACTCACCAAGCGAGATGATTGAAGATCTCTGTCTTGGGCGCTATGCCCATACCCATAGATAAGGCACTTCCAAGTTGAATGACGAGCAGCCTGATAATAAATCAATTAGGCCAATGTCAGATCCACTATACATCTTTCTTGTTCCAAATTGACCTGGCGTCCTGTTACAATATATTTAGAAGAAGAAAAAGTATACAAACCAGTAAGGACTAGGTCGTTTCCACCACCGTTTCCCAAGTCGACTGTCTTCTCGACTTTTTGCATAAGCTACTGATTCATCTCGGTTTGGCATAGTTAGCGCAGGCACCTCATCAGTCCTCGGGAGAATGGCAGCAGCTTTGGGTAGCACCGATTTCCCATGAGTGTGATCATGGGTTGGATCAAATGTGTAGAGCTGTGTGATCATGAAGGCATCAAGTCAAGACACACATAATTGATGAGCATCGTGCGAACTAACAAGCACCCGAGAGGGATCTGGATCGATCTCGATGTTCACAGAGAGAGAGTGTGGTTACCAATTCTTCGGAGGTCTCCGGATCGATCGTCCCAAGGCCTTCGGCATCGAGCGACTCGACCGTGACGGCAGCATGGTACAACTGAGGATGGGAGCTCTCTCCCATTCGTTGAGTTCCTTCAACGGATACTGTGAAGAAAGAAACAGAGCGAAATGTTATTTTGTCAGATCATTCGGTATCCAACTCGACGACAAGAGAGGATGAAGCAAGAACAAGCCAGAAGAGGGGGTGGCTTGGTTTCTCACAATCAACTGGCATCGAGTTCGGAGAAACGCGATTAGGCTTGATGGGCTTTGTACTATGATCGGACATCGGAAATATGGGCATTGGAGGTCACAGGGAGGAATCCTCTTGGAGGACTGTATGCGTATTCTAAGTGTTGAGAGACAGCAGGAGGGAGAGAAAGATCTCTACCCAGTTGGTAAAGGCAATGAATGTGCAAACAAAAAAGATTGATGGAATGCTGCTACCTTCTTATCCCTGTTTCCCATGAGGGACATGAGGTAGAAGAGCATATGGCTGGTCTTAAAGATGGTTACTCTGATGACGCATGCTGTAACCACTTGCCGGCCGATAAGACAGTTACAAGCCAGACAACGTTATGTTCATTCAGTTCACATCGTTTTCTTCCTGTTATGTACAGGACTGCCTTCGTCCCTGTTCTGTTCTTAACTAGATCTGACGTGCCCAGCAAGCTATTGCAGCTAGATACTCCTTGACTGGTAATGAATGATCATTGGGTTGATCGGCCGTCGGTAGTTCTCTCCCGTCACACCTGGTCTCTCTTTTTGCTTTTATCAATGTACATTTGTAACGTTTACAGCTGTGGTACATATTCACTCTGACGGCTTACTCCCTTCTTGAGGTACAGCTGGAGAATCCCGTGCGATGGCGAACTTTTCAGCTGCCTAGTTCTGTCAAGTATCTTGCTAGATGGCTCTTTTACTGACTTTATCCAGTACTCATATGCCTTCATCTGTTTCTCTTGATACCTCTTTGGGCAGTTTATCAGTAAGTTACTTTGAAAGTACACACATGCTCAACGCTAGGAGATCTATCCTCCAGTTGGTGCCTCGAGATGGTATCGACGGTTAGCAAACTGAGCAAAAGGCGAATCGATGCTCAAACGGGCATTTCACCATCATTCATGTCCCATCAAAATTGGATACTATTCTTCTTTGACATGCTGATCGGCATCTCAGGCAACAAGATCATGAGGATCGTTCGCCACCAGGAAAAAAAGAAAAGGAAAAGGGCATAAGGGAAAGTAAAACAGCTAAATAATAGAAGAAAAAGATGGAGCGGGAAGAGAAAAGATACAAAGAAGATGATATCTAAAGTACTAGCAAAGTGCAAGAAACGAAGAACATCATTAGGCTAGCAGAGGCGTTAGAAGACAATCGAGAAAGACAGATGAAGAGGCACAAGAGATGAACGAAACAGCCTGGTGATACCCAATTGGATCAGGCTACTGAGGTCCAACAGGAGTCTCGGCGGTGGCCAAGGCAGGAGGAAGCGTGGATGACGAGGGGACTTCGGTAGAGGAAGTCTCAGGCGTAGCAGAAGGAGCGGCAGTGGTAGCGTTCTTCTTTTCCTAAACCAATATAACGAGACCAATTTCAACCAGGTACGGAAAGAAGGAAAGAAGAGACAGTAGGCAAAAAGATGAGCGATTAGCGACTTGTTCTCTCTCGTATGTCAGATAACATACCGAAAAAGTAAGAAAACATACATCGGCAATTCGTCGAGCCTCGGTGTGAACATCGACGACCTGCTTAGATGTCTCGGTGTAGAACTGGTAAACTTTCTGTCCGATAGGCGTGCTGAGCGCCTTAGAATAGTAGTCTCCAGCCTTGGTTGAGATTCCTCGCTGCTGGTCAACCTCCTTGGTTCGACCAATGACCTGAGCGACAATGGGGTCGATCACCTCGTGGGCTTTAGCAGAGCTGAAAGAGAAAGACATGAACACAACAAAGGTTAGTCATTTGGGTCGACGCGAACTTAACAAACATGATTAAACCTACATGGTCTGCTCGGGTCCGACAACTTTAGCGCCGGCCTTGGAATCAAGATCCTTGATGAAGGAAAGGAACCTGTTGGAGATACCCTGCTTCTTATCTATATAACGCAAACGCAGCATCTTAGCGTCAAAGTTCCTGTAAGGCAAGAACAGCAAGTTTGAACGAACCGGCTTCGATAGCCCGCTCAACAATCTGGTCACTGAGCACGTAACCATGGGCAAGGTACTCGGCGATGATGCCAGCCTGATTTCAAATCAAATAATATAATCAGATCGTTTTCGGGGTTGACACAGAACTATGGAACGACGCACCTTGGGCTTGTCTTCCTGGCTGATGTTGTTATCATCCCCGCTGGCTGAAGAGGATGAGGAGAGAGATCCGCCTACACAAAAAAGAGTAATAAATCGGTCTTAATGATCCACCTTTTATTTGGGAACAGGAAAAGAAGGAAGACTCACTGGAAACGTGCAGATGAGCTCCGTCCAAAGTTCCCTCGTTCAAAAGAAGAGCAGTCTTAGCGGCCGATTCTAACAAAAGAAAAGGTCATAAAAGGCGTAAGTAGGTGAACTTCAAGGAGGCGATGCAGGTATGCAGACTAGAAAGGAAAATATCTTGTCTTTTTCTTTTTTTTTTGAACGAAATGAAAGAACAGAGCATACCCTTTTCGAATTGAATGGTAGCAGACTGAGTTCCGTCATGCCCAGGGGTTAAAGTAATATTAGAGATTCTGCAGCGAATATTGAGAAACCCCAAGAGAAAGTAGGACAGCACCAGAAAAGAAAAAAGGGTTTGCACAAGATAATAGAATTAGTATCCCAAATTCGATCAATCCCAGGGCAATCACACCAGATTCTGTGAACGCACCGGCCACAGAACGAGAAGAACTGGTCAAGCTTGGTCTGTGTAGACTCGGGACTGATTCCGGTAACCTAAGAATGCGAGTAGAAAGGAAGGGACCGTGGAGGGAAAAAAAGCGACAGTTGGATTTAGGATTGAGAATCAGCGATGGGGATCTCCACAAAAGATCTGAACTGGAACTGGCTACTGATTCTTCTCGAATAGAATGCATAGACCACAGAACATACCTGGATAGTATAGGTAGGAGACATTTTTGATGTAAAGATTGATTTTTTTTCTAACGAGATGGATGGATAGTATGATGTGGTGGTCTCTTTTAGGATAGTGAACGGGGTCGTGTGGGAAAAAGAGATGGAAGATGAGCAAAAGATGAGGAGCAAGAGCGGGATAGCCAGGCTCCGCAGTCTATGCGTTCACGGAGGTTTCTGACGTCAGACGTATATGCGAACCCTTATCGAGCAGTGGTTGACTCGCCATCTATTATGTGCTTAAAAGGAATCCATCCATCGCCACTTGGTCTTGCGTACTTCATCTCACTTTCTACATCTTACATATACACACACATACGCACACGCACACATCCATACACGGAGACCCACATATATATACTAAACAAACATGTCTGACGTGGGTGTATATCTAGTTTACAGCTGATCTGGATGCCCACATGCTTTCATTCCTTGACAGCTGAACTGATCTGTTCCCTTCTTATCGAAATTAGCAACCACAATATGCTCCTGTGACCGGATCAGGACTCGCCAGCTCTCCTATCGTTGCCTCTCTTCCTAGTGAGTCGGAGTTGTATCATTATGTCCTATTTCATAGAAACTGAGTCTGGTTCTGACACGTACGCACCCTCGAATGTTTGAATTGGTATCTCTGTTACTCCTACTTGAGCAGAGTCTTTTGGGGGAGAGGGATTGACCCGAGCGGAGTTGGCCGAGAAGAAGGCCAAAGAGGCTGCCGAAGCTGCCGGTGAGAACAAAACGGAGTGAACAAAGACGATTGTAAGTCAGCAGTACATTGAGATTAAATGACGAGGTCGAGGGATGTAAACTAATGTGAATTCAGCTTGGTGTTTTCTTAGAGAACGATCGTAGATAGAGATAGAAACAATTACCGAACTGTATTTTCTCGTCAAAGGGAATTCTGTATCCATCTTGCCGTCCATCGATAGATATGTAGTGTCAGCTCCGTAGGCTTTGTTGATGTTCTGATATCTAATTTGTTGTGTAGAAGTGAAATTGAGTGATCGAGCCTACATGTGGGATCAACCCGAAAAAGAGAGGGCAAGAAAGTCAAACAAAAGCGGTTCGGAACCGGCAAAGGAAGGGACAAGGATGAATACAAAGGCGGGTAAGATGCCTGAGGTATAGAAGCTGTAGTCTGTCCCCCATGTGGGTCGAAAGACAAGATTTGCTTTAATTCCGCTTCCGCAGCAACAATCGTTCTCAGGAAGAAAGCAAGCCAGCCATTAAGTCCGTCGAAAAACAAAAGAGCAGATCGAGCGAGAACAAATGGAAGCGGATTGGAAAAGAAAGTCACTCGATTCGTTGGAACGTCACCGAAGGGGGCCGCATGAAATGAGAACGTCAAAGGCAATAGAGCCAAAGCGTTATTTTCGATCATGAGAGTCATGCAGCCCCTAACTTTTCAGTTTTTTCTCTGCCCTCAAAACAAACACAGAAAAACGGCAGGGATGACAGAGTGACCGGCACAGTCTATAGCCAAAGGTCTCATCTTTCAGTCAATTTCAATGGAAAAGGCTGTCCAACCTTTTGTTTCTCCACGCATCTATGATTATGCTTCTCTTCCCGTTGAAAGTAACAGGGTTAAGAATTTATTTCTTTGTTTCATCATCGTTCTATGGAAGCCTCTCGATCTCTTGAATGCTCCTGAGAAGTATACCGATTCGCTTGTAAAGGAGTTACACCTTCAATGAATGGATCCGTAGTCGGGCATTTGATCGATTTGATTTCTCTTGTGACGTTGATATGTCCGACACCTGCTGTTTCGATGAACTCTGTTTTCTTCAGTAAGTTTCCCCTCGATCAGTCCCCGAAATCTCCGCTCGGTGATATGTCCGTCTATGGCCGGCTATGTGGATCCGAGACGCCCGGTCCTATGCTTTCCCTTGGCGATTGGAACCGATGATGCACCTTCGATACAGGGAAGCGAAAATGCTATTTAGACGGAGAACCCGGATCAAACCACCAGCGGCGAGTCGGCGAATTTGAAAGGTGATATGGACGAGAATCGAGAAGTGGAGGGATCAACGTTTGGTCTCCCTTCTCTGTTGTCTTTCTGCTTTCACGACTATTTTCGATCACCCTTCTTTGACCCCTTCAATTTGTTATCATATTTTACCCTTCCCGCGCACATATTGACTTGGTGATGTTTCTCCGGAGCTTTTCGTCAGAGCGATCAATTCATTAAGCGAAAGAACGAAAGAGCAAACAGAGAGACTAATCCCATGGCCCACGCGAACGGCTAATAGATAATACAGCGGCGATGTCCTTCTCACTCTCCTCACTCTTTCGAAGACTTGATCTGTTTCATGCCATCCGCAGGCGGTGGTCGTCGTCGGTGGTCGGTTTCTTTTTTTGTCTTTTCCCGGTTGATACTGACTAACCTTCCGGTTAAATCGTCCCGATTGTGTTTGGAGCCTTTTTCTCTCCCTTTTTGTTTCTTTTTTCGCAGCTATAAAACTGGAAGGACCTTTTGCCCTCGATTTCTTAAGGTCTTATAATTGCCCTTCTCCTTCTTTCTCTCTCTATATCTCCTTACCCCGCATTTGCATTCTGTTTTGTTTTTGGTTCCTCTTTTCTTTTGTCTCTCCCTTCTCTTGGCCCACTTCAGTCGCCTAGATTCTTCCCAACGAGTCTAGTCACACCCTTACCTTAACCTTCTCTCACCGACCCTGAGGACAAGAACATTCTTTCCGAGAAAGCAGCCAACCAAAATCCCTACACCTCTTCTCTCTCATTTCTCCGAACTGTGAACTCCCTTCTTCGTCCCTGTATCGCTCCTCTAAAGCATTATTGATCTCTATCTACTGGACCGCCGTTGCTCCTTACCACCCCTTCAGGATACAGTCACCACAAATATGGACAGCATATCCTCTCTTCTTCTTCAAGCTACATCAACCAAGCTTCCTTCTGCCCTAGAATGCCAACCGTCTGGATCGTCTTCCCCGTCTTTTGCCATCATGGAATCCTGTTCAAATGGCACTACTGCCTCTAATACTACTACTACTACTACTACCACCATCTCCAATACAGACGTCATTGACCAAAGAACCTCCTACGCCCTTTCCTCTTCTTCTACCACTTCACCATCATCCACGATGAAGGACATTGATCTTTACTCGACAAATCATTCCCGAACAAGGACGCGTACTCGGACCCTGACTCGAACTCGTAATCGATCAAATACAATTCCCTCATCTTCTTACACCGCCCTTCCTTCGGCTCCAACACAAAAACAACAAGTCATCAGAAGGTCGATTGCTCCGTCAGGTCCGATAGAGTTTGATCTGGAAAAGAGGCGGACAGGAACGTCGCCGTCATCGAGCCCTGAAAGGTTGGTTACCACCATTGCCCTCACATCCAGCGCAGTCGAAGACAAGGCAAGGGCAAGGGCAAGGACGAGGACGAAAACAGAGGGGAAAACAGGGGGAATCATCGTCACCAGCCTAGGTGGAGTTCAAGAACCATTGTACGTCGTTGGTGTCGCTCTTGTAGGGGGTGATCAACACCCGGAATCTGACCTATTATCTTTCTATCCGTAAAGCCTACCTATCCGAGCGAACAAAACACCATTGAAGATCCCAGAGCTACTTCGGTTGATCTTTCTCGAACTCGATATAATATCTCCGGCCTCGCTCGCATCGTGCCTAGCAGTTTCTCGATTCTTCTTTGAAGTTGGTGCATCCGTACTCTGGCGCGAGGTCCGGTTCGAGGATTGCTCATTTATCTTCAAATGGGATATGGACAACAAAGCGCTCAGGCGCAAGAATGCAATCGTTGTGGTATGTTGTTTGTTCGGATTCTAGTAAAGAACAGGCTGCTACCTGAATCTGACGTATCCGCTCTATGCTTCACTCACAGCCCGAAATGAGTCCGAGCTTGGATCTAGCGTACCATCACAGGTTGCTTCGATACACCACGTCGATCACCTCGGTACATATCACTGAGGTCATCAAACAGGGCCAAGCGGTGGATGTTATGATCTTACGAAGGAAGTACCCGCTCATGCTACCTTTTGTGAACCTGAGGAGCGTAGTTCTACATCGACTGAGCCCCCATGCATTTTACAAGGAAGAATTTGTTTATTCGGTGAATACTGCACTTTTCTTCTCTCTATCTGCTCTTTATAAGGCCAAAGTCTGGTTGTACTAATCCCTGTCTTCTTCAACAGGTCAAGTTCCCTGAAATGTGGTTCAATCTATCAGCGACTAAGTGTGCCCATCAACTCGACATCCTTAATTCATCCACCGCACACCGGTCCACTCGACACATATACGTTCTCCCTTCAATCGCTGCTATGGCAAGCATGCCTCGATTAGCAGATCCGACGACACTCGTCTGGATTCAGACTTCGGTCTTTGTTCATTACCAGCATTTGACAGAGTTTGTGCTCCACATGCCCAGCACTTGGTCTCTGGAAGCTCGGTTCGTCTTCCTATTTGGTCCACTGTGTTTGCGCATAGCTTGTTGACTTCCTGTACTGATCATATTTCCTCTCATCCGTTAGACACGCATCGGATCTCCTCCGAGCGATAGCCTCCAGTCCAAACAAGGGTGTACTGAGAAAGCTCGTCATTTCCTGTCCTGTTCCGGCAAATCCGTTGATTACAAAGGCCGCGATGGTGTTGAATGAGAAGCCGGTCGGAGCCATGATCCTTTCTTCACTCCAGTCGCTTGAAGAGGTTGAGTTCGAGTCTGCCCTGGACGATCAACAAGTCCGAGTACTCGCGAGATCCTGGAAGAACCTTCGAAAGTTGACCCTTCGAACGCCTGCTCTCGCTGATGGACTAAGCGATCGAACCGGTCGATATTTTTCTCCTCGACTTACTATACTCTCCCTTCGATATCTCGCGACCTATTGCGTTCGACTGGAAGAACTTGATATAGATCTTCGATCGGTCGTGCGATTGGCTCCTGGTCAACCGCTTCCGATTCCAGTATTCAGCCGAGCGCTCCAAAAGTTAACAATTACCGGTTGGGAGGAAGTACCGGTCGAGTTCCTTGCTCAGATCGCAGTCAGGTCGGTTCCTCTGACGTGCGTCTTAGAATTTAAACAGGTGGCGCTCGATGGGGTGGAGGACCTGTTTGAGCTCGATGGGATGGATAAGAGTGGTATTGGGCGGGAAGAAAGTAGAAAGATCGCTGCGGCCAGGATGATGGAGGCGATCGAGGCCGCCAGAGAGATCGCTCGATCGGATAGAACTGGAAAAAGATTGATTGGCAAGTAAAGGGACACAGAGGATGGCATCGATTTGGTGGTCCGTTTTATTCGCTTTTTGCTTTGACTTTTGCATTGATTCTTTACCTATATCTTGTTATTTTGTCCATTTGTCTTTTCACCTTCCTCACATTCAATATTTCACCATCCAGCAATATCTTCCAACGTGTTGCAAGCATATTTTCCTCACGCTCAATCCATATCCGGTTCTGTCTAAAACGACCTCTTACATGACCTTGTTGTCAACATTCTTTCCTTTCTCTCTTCCTCAAACCAATCATTCTTGATATATCATTCACTGTATTAAATCACCCGGGCAACCGTTGTTCATTTTTGTTTGTCTTTTTCTTTGTGTTCCCAGTCTCGTGTTTGTTTAATATCCATCTTCCTTCACGAAACTATTTCGTCGACTTGTATTTGCACCTCCGAGCATCTCTTACTCTTTTCATTTCTGAAACGCCCTTCATCATCGCTTTTTTCCTTCACAGTCTATACTTGCTACCCTTTTGATCGTTCAACCACCACTTCCTTCGTACATATCGTGTCTTTTTTTTTGTTCTCTTTGCATCAGAAAGGAGAAGTTGTCTCTTGTTTGTCCGATCCGATCTCCCTTGCACTCTTCATAAAGTTCTCTGATGACATGCGCGCTTCGAAGGAAGTCTTTCAAGATGAAACAATTGATTATGATAGCAAACGTACAACAGGCCATAATACAAAGACGATAGAACAGACGATGTTCAATCACATCTCATTCCATCAGTTTCGCCTTCCAAATTTATCTATTTCCTATCTGACCACCGCTGTCATCCTCCTGGTCATTCATCTTTGACCATCCAAACCTGATAGAACCAATCAAGTGCTACGTAGCTACCTATGGCGAGTAGTCCAACCTCCCACCACTTGATTCGGTCGGTCTCGGGTTTCTTTCTAGACGGAGGACGCCGTCCCTGGGATCGAAGGTAGGCATCGTATTTTGCTTTTTGTGCAAACCAAAGATGGACAACAGCAAAGCATGTGATTAAGCGAGGTCTGAGAATGTCAGTTGGCTGGTCAAGGAAAAAGAGAGAGAAAGGCTAGGTTGATCGGATAGGCGGGTATCTTACCTTCAGCAGCAAACCTCTCAGTCTGTTCGATCTGCATATCTTTGATCATCTGTTCGACTTGGCTGTATATGTATGGTCCATAGAACACCTGCCGGGTGGTCCAGTTCACAATCGTTGGGAGAGTGAACGTTCTGAGCTTTGAGTTCCGTGAATGGGGATCTGAAGATTTGGGCGAATCGATCAGGATTGCCGGAGGATTGGCATGTAAGGATCTACCATGTGCCAGGTTCCAGATATCAGGACGAAGAGAATTGAAAGAGTAGCTGAAGCGAGATGGATGAGGAGACGACGAACCTTTCTTCATCTTGCTCTTGCATGAATTCTTGTATCAGCGCCCACTCCTGTGGACTTGGCCCGCCATCTGGGTATTCCTCATACTTGAGCTCCAGAGGGTACGGATTTTTGACAAACCCAGTAAGAAAACCAGCTCCTGCCCGAGCATCTTTCGAGGAGACAATCAGGCTTTTACACAAGGTCGAAACAGTCGATGTTGTTGAGCTGTAAAGAGGATCATGATGAGTTGGAGATGGTCAGTATGTCTATCAATCACATGTAACAAAGAAACGGGTGAGGACAGACTAGTGGCTTATGCGCGGAGGAGGCGGTTTGGAGGGAGGCACCGGAGGAGGAGAGGAAAGGCCAGATGAAGATTCATCGGATATCGAACCGTCCTTGCTATTGGGCACAGACGTGCGCTTCGGTTCTATGGACGAAGAAAAAGAAGAAGAAAGAAGCCAGTGTTATCAGTTCTACTGATACGACCAAAAGTACGAAACACGAGTTGAGATGGAAACTGACCGAGTTCGACGATCAGCGCTTTAGAAAACGGAGAGGAAGACTGAGACCTCTTCAGACAAACGAAGCAGGCCGATGGGTATGCTGATGGTCCAGACCCAGAGCTTCGGATGAGCCTGGCAGCTCGAAGGATGTTGATCTGTTTGAACGAGAGCGACATCCGTGATCGTGTGGTTGTTGCACTGCACATTTCGGTACTGACCCAAATCTTGGATCTACCCTAGCTTTAACGCTTAACCCTAACAGCGGTTGTAAGCAAAGAGAGTTCAAAGAAGGAATTCGATTTCTCATCATCTGGATTATCTTTCCATCTACAACAGACAAGATGGCAGACCCGTCCGATATCGACGAAGCTACTAGAGTGAGTGTATACCGGTTGTTCCGTTCGTTGAAACTTGCCAATTAACTTATTTGCTTGTTTCTCTATAGATTCGGTTGAAGCGTCTCGAACGACTCGGGGCTTCTCCTGCTACCTCATCTCCAGCAAACACACCGTCATCTGGAACTTCTACTACAACACCTACACCAACAGTCCGCCCGACTTCTGCCTCATCAACTGATAGATCTATCTCTACGCCCACTGCTACATCAAAAGCAGCTCCAGACCCTACTCCTGCTGCTCGGCCTGTCCCGCCGGCAACGAAACCAGCGCCTGTCGCAAAGACGAGACCTCCACATCCCCCCGCTCCGGCTCCAAGGCAAGCTGTCAAGCCCGTGCCCACAAAGTCGTTCGAGCAGTGGCAATCGGACACAGTCGAGTGGATTTTTGGAATCACCTTAGATGTAAGTCTTGCTCTGATTATAAATATAACAATCGTCTAGTCTACGACTCATCGGCATGCAATCTCTCTTGGCGCGTAACTCCAGAGAGATCGAGCAGAGGCGGTCGATTGGACCATTTGCTGGCTTAAGGAACTTTCCGAAGAACTCTCGTCTGAAGGTAGGTGTATCCCTCTTGTCCTTATGTGGTGCATGGCTTCTCCTAGTACGAGTTGGATCTGATAGGTCAGCCCTTTTATCTATTTGACAGGGCAATCTCATGGACGATCCAATCCTTCTCTGGCAGACAGGATCCTGATTGCTAGACTCTCTCTTGATCCTAACTCGATGACGTGAGTCCTTTGATCGCTCGATCATACGTCTGATGAGTGATCAAATAACCGAGAAATCGTACCCCTGCTTCTCATACTAATTTGGTCTCCGTACAACAGAGACGACGTGGACGAGCTTCAGGTTCTCGCAAATATACCGGAGAAGGAAACTATTTTCGAGTACCTTGTAGGATGTTGGAAGCGACTAGGACAGGTCAAGCTTGGTGCTGAACGACAAGTATGTCTCAGATTTTGATCGCACTCGAATTAACGTATCGACCTACAGAGACCTCATCGTTATCCGACTTGGCATCATATGATCAACAGGGGTACAAACCGGAGGAGAGCTCAGGTTGGACTAAAGCGGCATCAGAAGTGAATGATTCTATACTTGGATACATGGGAGAGTCTTTGAAGGACCCCGGAATGTTCCCACAGCCCTCAGAGTGAGCGTGTTTACTCTGGTTGATACTTCCCAAGATGCTCTGCTCACTCGTTAAACGTCTCCATCCATCTATTCATCCAGTAAACCGCTGGGCGTGATCGAGTTTCTTCCTGCTTTCTTGTCTACCCTGTCCCCTTCTCCCACCCACCCAATCCCCTCAAAGCACTTAGAAAACTTACAGTTCCCTCAGCTTCTTCTCGAGCTCTCCATCAAATTTGCCGACGGAAATGAATTTGTCACCTCTCTGCTTTCCCCTGCGCTGAGTTTCCTTCTGCAGGCCTACTGGAACGGAAAGAAGGAAGACAACCAGGATCTCGATGGCGAAGGGTGGAGGAGATGTTTGGCTTGCGTGAAGAAGATCGCTGAGGTCAAAGAGTTGGCTGCCTTAGTAAGTTCTCCGAGAAATGTCACGTTAAGGCGGTTGAGCTGACAACGTGAGGACAAATGCATCATCTACTGACAATGTGATACTTTCAGTTACCCACCTTGCCAATCTGGCTATTGGAAACTGCCTCAGCCCCTCAAATTGAGTTTATGTCTCTTCTTGGCCCACTCACTAGGCTCAGTGTCTTCCCTCGAGAATTTGTAAGCCTTTCTTATTTTGTTAAAACGCTCATGATATCGATACAGTCACGATTTTGATAGAGTGATTGTCCTTGACTCGTATTCATTTCTTGACTGGCTGACCGAAAACACAGCCGGATGTAGCCAAAACGCACTTTTTCAAGCTGGAGAACGACAAGCAGTCAGAGATTAATGAGAGTGCGCAAAACACATTGCGAGCTACCCTTTTCTCACTTCAGGTGTGTCACAATCACTGGTCGATATGCTGAAGGATTATTAATGGCTTACATCTTGATATTCATGTATCCTGATGTGGTCGCTCAGGATACTCTGTTTTCGATCTATAACAACATCATTCGATCGGGACCTGCCGCCCGAGAAAAAGTGGTAGAGTTCTTTGCAAATGCTGTGAGGCAGAATGAGAAACGGTCTGGTATGAGGGTCAGTCGATCTTCGCATACCATCTTCTCCAACAGGAATATTAAACAACCATATTCAATCAATATTTTGACACTTGTAATGACTTGACCTGCAATCAGGTCAACCGAACAACCGTTTCATCGGATGGGTTCATGACGAATTTGCAAGTTTTGTTGTTAAGGTTTTTCGAACCGGTCATGGACGTGGCCTACTCCAAAGTAAGTCACAATCGCAATTCTTCTAATCTAGGATGTCGCAGAGATGTTGTTTTCTAAGAATGTAACTCTCTGCCTGGATCCATCTTAGCTGGACAAAGTCGACCCAGACTATTACCGAAAGTCTTCTAGGATCAACATCTCTGAAGAAACTAAGATCCGAGCCACGAAGGCTGAAGCAGACGAGTACTTCGCCGCCGATCCATCTACCTATTCTTCAACAACACCAGTGAACTTCATCTCGGATGTGTTTTTCCTAGCGTGTGGAATCCAACATGTCGGTTTAGGTAAGACGATCAACAGTCGAGGTGACTTAGAGAAGAAGGTCGGGGAGTTAGAAAAGGAGCTAAAAAGAGTCGAGACAGATTCGACATGGAGAGGGGTGAGTCGTGTCGTGTTTCGATACAATACGACATGCTTACAAACGACTGACAACGGCGGGCTTTTTTTATTTTTATTTTTATTTTTATTTATTAAATTTGAATCCTTGGTCCTCAGACACCAGCCGAAGCGCAGGGCGAGGCCATGATCAAGAAGCTCAAGGTCAGCAGAGCTCATTACCTCTCGTAATTTATATTTTCTCAATGGTTGTTTTCTGTTGCACCCTGATCTAGACGGACATAGCCACGACTCGATCTTTCGTCACCGCCTATGATGTTCAGCTTCTCGATAAAGATTTTGTTTCGAGGGTGATGATGTTCCAAAGCTTTGTGATGACCTGGTTTGTTCGGCTCGTCGATCCGACTCATATTTATCCCAAGGAAATGATCACGTGCGTTTTCCCATCGCTCTGTGGACGCATCTTTGAGTAGAATACCAAAGAGATGTATAACAACTAATTCAAGAATCCGATTTTGTCCTCGAAAACGATAGTTTACCTTTACCCGATGAGGCTCCGATGGCATTCCGAATGCTACCTGAATTCATTTTAGAAGATATGGCCGACTACCATGTATTTTTGATGAGGTGTGTCTTTTGATCCGAGACTCTTTCCAATATGCTTCGTCTCTAAGTGATATTGTCGACTCATGGTACCCATTCAGCCACCAACCTCAAGTGTTCGATAGTACCGATCAAACCAAACTCATAACATTCATCATCACTTTCTTGAGTGGAAAATATGTCAAGAATCCCTTTGTCAAGGCTAAGCTAGTTGAAGTAAGCTTTCCCCTTACTATTTATCCGTCGGATCATTTTCTATGACTGATGATACGATTTCAAATCCAGTTCTTGGCTATGGGTTGTCAAGCTTGGGGCTACTACCGAGAAGGTGTCCTCGGTCCGGCTTTGATGTACCATCCATTAGCTGTGGAACAGCTCGTGCCCAGCCTGATTCAGTACTATATTGGTCAGTTCCTCTCTGGACCTATCGAGATATGAGAGTCTCAGAAACGAGAGGAGGAGATCTAACATATTTCTCTACTCTGTCCCTCTCTTCATCAGACATGGAGGCTACTGGTGGCCATCAACAGTTCTACGACAAGTATGTGTTCCATGTTGCTGAAGTTTCATTCTCGAACGACGCCAACCTCTTCCTCTTCTATTATCAGATTCTCGATGAGACGAAACTGTATCTCTGTCCTTCGATACCTCTTCAAAAATCCTATCCATCGAGATTCATTCCTCAAGGATTCGATGTGGGTGATTTTTCTATCTTTGCTTGCTCTTATGTTTGTATCCTTACCCGTTCGCGTTGTGTCTTTCTCTTTTAGTGCCAACGAGGACCGTTTCGTCATCTTTGCCAACATGCATATGAACGACTGTACTTTCCTCCTCGAAGAAAGTCTGACTAACTTGGCCGAGATCTCCGCAATCGAGACCGAGATGGCCGATACAGCCACCTGGAACTCGTTGTCCGACACCGAGCGACAAGACAAGGAGGTGAAGCTCAAGTCGGCAGAAAATCAAGCTGGTTGGTCTACGGACGGAGGAAAACGAAATATCAATGTTCTACAAGAATGGACAGGTACCGTCCGAGAGCCTTTCCTCAAACCAGAGATCGTCGACCGATTAGCCGCTATGCTGTGTTTCAATCTGGCAAACCTCGTCGGAAGCAAGATGCAGGATCTTAAGGTGAAGGACAGGAAAAAGTATCGATTCGATCCGAAAGCACTCCTTGGGGACTTGACAGATATCTTCAGGAACTTGGGAGTAGAGCAGCGCTTTGTTGAGGCTGTCGCGAGAGAGGGTAGAAGTTATCGTAAAGAGTTGTTCGAGCGCCTAGCTGGAATCTTACAAAACCGGGCAATCAAAACGCCTGGTGAGATCCAACAAATAGTTTTATTGTGCCAGAAGGTGGAGGAAACTAAAGCGAAGATCGAAGCTGAAGAGGAGGGTGATGATGTGAGTGCTTCCTACATCTTGTTCAACCTTTTCTCTAAGCAGACATGCTCACCTGATATTTCTCTGGTCAGCTCCCGGACGAGTTCCTTGGTATGTAATTTTCAAAAATAACCTTGAAGTGTTTGCTCAAAGCTAATATATAAATAATTTTTGTATAATGATGTTCCAAAATCTAGACCCTCTTATGTACACGCTCATGAGGGATCCTGTCATTTTGCCGTCCTCTAAAACAACCATCGATCGATCGACCATCAAGGCTCATCTTCTATCTGATCCGACTGATCCATTCAATCGGGTACCGCTCAAATTGGAAGATTGTATCCCTAGTATGTCCTTCAGTTTCGATTTCCTGATCATCGGCTTGACGACTTTTGTAGTCTAATGTTCTGGTCGTTCCCTTTCAACTGTAGATACTGAGTTAAAGGAAAAGATTGAGGCATACCTACAACAGCGAAGAGTAAGAGCGGTGGAGCCGATCTCGGTGGATGGAGTGCCTTCGGCCTAAATATGTCTTTTCGTTTTGTTCTCTTGATTGAGTTCATGATGATCTCATTATATATGCACCGTCTGTATCGTTGATCTCACGCCTACCAAAGAAAAAAATAGACATTTAATTTTATCTTCCACGTTCGATGTCTTGTACAATCAATCCTTCTTCTTCCAAACCACAACGCTCAAAACTCTTCTGATGCCAATGACCGTCTCGCCATTCCATTCTGAACCATCAGGAGTGAGCGAGGCTCCTTCCCTATAGATTTGGCGGAACTGCTCGTCGATCCAGTCTGGTTCATCAGGTTGGAGATTAGCTCGATATGCTATGATGGGAGAAACTGAAGCGAAGAAAGTTGCGAGCTGATGGAGGCCGGAGCAAATTCAGACCAAGATGATTCGGAGCTTGAACAGAAGGAACGGTAAGGAGAGGCAAGTGTAACCAGAGATATATTCACCTGATTCAACGTCAACCGACTTTTCAGCGTCCTTTCGATAGCTTTGTCCTCATCTGTTGTCTGCTCCCCTTTCTCACCTAATAGACCTTCCTTATTCTGGATGACATTCCATCGGTAACCCTTCTCATTCGATACGTACGCTTCTTCGCTCTCCCAGCCCCATTTCTTTCTGGACGCTTCCTCAGTCCACCGGGGTTCAATCGATAAATCACTAGCGGACGACGGGCCGGGTAGGGTATCGTATAGCTCGTACGTCAACTTGTTACCGGTCGTTCGATATGGCTGAAGAGGACCGGCGTAGCGCTGGGTGACCTTCAAAAGGTTCTCTAATGCCGGTGGATAAGTCTCGTCCTGATCTGGGTCTACAGGGAGTGAAATATAGGGACCTAGAGTAAGCACGCATATATAAGCGCAAGCTGAAGGAATTGAAGATCGGAAAGAAAGAGAAAGAGTAGACCTACTGGATACGAAACATGGACCGAATGTCCACACGGCCACAGTTCCCCCTTATCATCACCAAAGGCGCCATGACGTAAGAAGATATCAGGGCCAAGCTACCAGCATGAAAGGTAGAGTATATGGAAGAATTTGGCGAAGAAGAAAAGAAAATCTCACCAGGGCGAACGATTCTGCTCATCTCTTTCCACCACGCTGGATGGTCAAACCAATGAGCTGATGTCCCAGCCGTGACGAGGTCAACTGATCCATCCTCCAGGAAGGGGAGCGACGATGCCGAGGCCGTTTGGTACTATATTGAGCCAGATTATTCTCGTCATTAATCGTTCTGATATCTTCATTCGGCACAGACTACGTATAGAAAGGAATCAAAAGGAGGGGGCTACATACTTGCACGTTCGGCACGGTCGGAGCGGAGAGATACATCTTTGCAGCGATGTCAACCCCATAGACCTTGTCAAACTCGGCAGCGAGAGGAACAGTGACTGTGCCTATCAAGTCGAAAATGTGATGATGTCGACGATGAACAAACCAACACTCCTCTACTAGAAGTACTGAAACAAGATGAAAAAAGACTTTTACTTACCTGGTCCACACCCTAGATCGACAGCGACAGTCGACCTCCCTCCTTGAGTCGAGGTTGATTTGTGAAACCTGACGATCTGTTGAAGAAGCTCAATTGGATATGGTAGTCTTGCTTTGTGGTAATCATCTCCAGAGAAGTTTGTCCAAACCTGGGCGTTCGGAAGGCTAGAAGACATGGCTCTGTAGAGATAAAGAATCAGCGGGGAAAAGATCTGATCGGAGGGAAAGGAGATGGCTGAGCAACATGCCATGTATTCATGAGATCAGATGATATGAAGATGTCGATGTTCGGCTTTGACCGGCGCAAGTCTCTATTTTTGAAACACATTGCATTATTCATAGTGATACATCAAATAAGAAAAGACCAACATCAATGACTTCTATACTATGGCATTCCTTGCAGATGCTAGATAACGAGTAAATCAGCCCAAGACCTTATCACGATTCGACCCTATGTGGACCGCGCAAGCCACATATACAGCCAAGCAGATGAATCAGATTTCTGGGCGCAACATCGGATACAACAGACTGGAGAGGAAGACTCACTCGACCGTGGTCAGGGAACTTTTTAGGATCTCGACTAATGATCATCGCATGGCTGTTGAATGCATCCGGGAAGAAGACCAGATGCTATATTTCCGTTTATTTAATCAAGGTAAAAGATCCTTCAATATCAGCTCTGTTTGTCATGGTCGGAAATTGACAAAACACGATCTTACCTTCTTCAATTTTGGAAGTTTATTAAGCGAGCGAATATTATCCAACTGTTCCTCCGTCAGAATTAATGACTGTTTTTTGTGCCCGTGTTCAAGCATGAATTTTGAGACGGGCACACTCGACTCTAGTTCATAACTCATGGCCTCGTCCACGCCAAGCGATAGATCATGCTCTACTGCTTTCTCGATCGATCGCAGTCGATCCCATACTCCTAGAGTCGTTTGATTCTTGAGACCTATGTCAGATACGAAAAGGAACGAATGTGGAGAAATGATATCGGAAGTCAGCCAACACGTTCGGACCACGTGACGAAAAGCACTGAATATTGAGAAGGAGAACTCACGACGACTGGACTGACGCCCGGATTTGATGAAGTGTCCTAGGACAACGCATACGAAGACCGGTACAAGGAGCGGCAACGATACAAAGAATAGTATGTTCAGAGGAAATCTGAATCTGAACCACGGTGGCAAAGAGTTTCTTTTGTGCGTTCTCTTCGGAACCGGTGGAGGCGGGGGAGTCGGTGAAGGGCTGTCAAAAGATTCTTCAGAGGAGGATCCAGAGGAAAGTCTCGAGGTTGATGGAAAGCGAAAGCTTTTGATGACGGGTCGGTCAGATTCCATCTCTCTATTGTATATAATCAATTGTAGAACCAGTCGATCGGAGAAGGTTAAACGAAGTCAGGAGTTGCTTTGGGCCGGGTTTAACTTTTCTTCGTGAGAACGAAACATACATTTCCAGACCGTTTGTATCATATTCGTCAAATGGATCTTCGGCAGAGATTGCTCCTGTTGGATATGGTACAGTCTGCGATTGTTCGAGAATATTAATGATCAAACACTTTAGAAACAGGGCCAACCACCTGAATGGGTAAAGTCTTACTTTATCGAATACCGCGTTGGCTACCTGAAAATCTCTTAAATTCATCAACAAACTTGATCGCTATATGCAGGCAAAAGAAGAACACTCACAACATCTATTCGTTCAAATCGCTCGAGAGCCCTATAAAACACGTCGCCTACAAGGAACCCAGGTATATGAGAAAATTAGCCTCACGGCTATACCATCATATTATGATCGGAAACGGTATACCTTTTTTACCCAATCGATATACCAACTTCTCTTTGTCGACTAGTCACAAAGAATGAAACGCAATAAGATGCACATAAGACCAAAAGATCGACCTATTTTACTCTTTACAACACCATAGAGAGGAAGAGTGACATACCACAATATAGTTGAGCACCGGTTCTGGATAACAATTTACTCCCGATCGCGCTTGTGAATTTGTTTACTACGCCCCGGTAGCGAGGCATTCCAATCCACGGGGTAGCGAACGTCGCGAAATTCATTGGCTTTCGCTTCTCGAAAAATCGTTCCGGACGGGATTCTAGGAGCCTGTGTTGTTTGAAGTCTCTCCTAAGATAAGCACGCGGGTAGGGATGAGAATGAATATGAAGGAAAGATATCAAGACACACCCTATCATATATCGAGCAACCAAACCTCCTAAAGAGTACCCGACTATTGAGAATGAGGAAACCTCCTTTCCCTCGATATTTTCTAGCCGGTCAATCTCAGCATCAACCTCTTCTATCATCCTACTTGCGCAAATGTCGATCCCGTCATATCTAGAAACAGATTGCCAGGTCAATCATCGAATGAAGCAGGCAGGCCCACAAAGTCGAGTCATTAAGAAGGAATTCCTTGCAATTCAAGCTGATCGAGCGATCCAAAGATCGAACCGGGTCCACAGCTTCAAACTTTATTGCAACGTACGTAAGATCACCCTCATTGCTCTGAGGCAAGAGAAGAACAAGCTCTGTTGGCGATTCTTTATGAGTTTCCTCGTATGAAGCTATGATTTCTTCTTTCATCGATCCCAGATGGGACCCTTTTAACATCAAACATCCATCGCACATTAGTGATTTTCACTTTCATCTTTACTTCTTCAAGAGGAAGAAAGATTAGATTAGAAAGAAGGAGACCGACCATTTCCCCAAAGTCCTAAAGAGTGAGCGTAAGACGATTCGATTTATGAGCAACCTTCTTCGAACGGACTCCCTTGCTGAAAAAAATTCTCGAATCTTACCGTGGACAAGAACGAGTAAATGAACGGGTTTGAACATGTCTCTTGCTGCTGTTATTTCAACTTAAGCGTTCGATAGATATACAAGTGAAGAGGAGGAAGAGGAGAAGAAGGAGAGAAATTCGATCTTAAGTACAATCCCTCCCGCCGGCGTTCTGCGCCCGGCCGAGCCCGAACGGCTTTGTCCACAGCTGACGTCACCTCGGTGGACTGTATAATCGATGTCCGAAAATGTGGACGTGTGAAACATGGTAGACAACCAAGCGAGACATAGCCAGACCAAGGAGGAAAGAAGAATAAAAAGGCAGAATAAAGAAGAAAGATGATAAACACAAGAGACGAAAGAACGATGGAAAGGAAACGGCGTGTGTTGCTCTATGTGGAAAATTAATTTATGGCGAATGGGTCAATTGGAGAAAAGCTACAGTGTGGACGATATTATTACAAAAGATAGTTGACACCGAGAGATAGGTAAGATGCTAGGGATAATCATGTATGCCAAAATCCCATCTCAAGCCCAGAGTCCTCGGAAACGGGCGAGTATATCTTCCGTTCGAGAAAGCCTAAACATCGGTCGTGTGACATCGCCGGCACTGAACACCGTAGCCCACGAGGTGTTGTCGACATCCTGATGTGGAGCGTAGTAGAATCCAGATAGCAAGGCGAGATATCTGTTAAATCAGTCGAAAAAGGTGTGAATTTTGGAACGGAAAGAGAACAAGTGAACGGATTGATGGGGATGATAAGAAAAACCTACACCAAGATCAAAATAGACCCTCGATGGTAATTTGACCGGGCCTCGATGTACGTGTAAGTCAGTAAAAAGATCGAGAACTGTGAGGTTTCACCAAGAGATTCGTCAGGCATGATTAACTATCACAACTATAGTAATAAGGAACGTACGATGATGCAAATACAATCGTATTGAGGGAAAATCAACCTGAAAAGGTATCAAGGTTGTAAAGAGACAAGAAGAAAGTACGCTCAATGAAACATTCTCTCTGTTTTTCTTGGAGAAAGGAAATGATGACATACGTGAATGTATCGACAAACTCGCCCATCTGTTTAGGGTCGTAGAAAGCCGAGAAAGCGACCATCGCCGGGATTTGAAGCAAGCAGACTTGTAGAGCATATGCCGAACCGATCTCCATTCTACAAACAGACAAATTTAATTTTCCAAGATCGCATCAGTTTCAACAGAAAGAGCAGAAGCCTTGAATCCGCAACACAAAGAGACGCACGATAGAGCAATATTACCGCCAAGAGCGAATGAAATCGCATTCATGAACTCTGTCACATTCGGTACGAGTGTAAATAGGGTAATTCCAAGGAACTTTTCGTCCAATCCGGATCCTTCCAACACCACATCCACCACGTCCACCAAAATTTCTGACGAACACGACAACCAAAGCCGAGAGAGAAGAAAAAAGAGCTCAAGTTAACCTCTATGTTCGTGATCTAAATAGAGAGAAGCGAAGAGAAACGAACCGGCGATTATAGCATACAAAAGGGTGCAGGATAACAGGACACTTGCACTCGTCGTCCTACTCCAAGATGGGCCTTCGTGTCCTCCTCCTCCCTCGTGTGACTCCTCCGCTGTTCCTGGCCCACCCGGACCTCCTCCTTGGGCAGATCCATGTATACCTGTGTGATGGGAAATAGGTCGAGGTCGGTTGGCAGCAGCGGCAGCAGCAGCCGCATTCACAATCTGCTGTTGGTGTCTCAACGCGGTGACGGTAGCGGCTGTGACTGCTCTGGTGAACACCTCGTCCGACGCAAGAGACGAGGGAAGTTCCATCGGAGGAATTCCTCCTGTGTTGTCTGACCCGTTCTTATCTTCGCCTGACGCACGTGAACCGATGACGATCCCTTCGACAAAGGGAGTAAGAGAGCCACTCATTGAACCAATCGAATGGACACTACCTGACAGTCCTTGCCCTATCCCTTGAGACTGGTAGCCATACCCGTGGCTAGGCCCACGTGGTTGGGTCGAATGAGCCAAATGGACGGGTGATGGTGAGACTGATCTCGCCGGACCAGAGAATCCATAAGGCTTGTTAGTCGTCTTTGATTCTGGATGAGAGAATCCCGGACGACCGGTTGTCAGACCTTGGGTCGCGGTTGTGGAGCTCTGTCCCTTGACTGAACCAGCAGAGGATGAGTTGACGGGCATGGTAGTAGGAAGAACATCCTTGCCACCGATGGCGTTATTGTTATCGACGGCAGCAGCAGCGTTAGCTATAGCAGCAGGAGTCAACCTATTATGGACCGAGGCTCGATAGGCAGGGTGCACCGAAGCCGGCCCAGAGTAGTGAGCAGCCGTCGCTTCTGCTTGGAGGAGTTGTTGAGGGTTCTGCCAAATTTGGGAAGCGTGGGTTTTGAGAGAAAACCATAGGCCAACCAGATATGACTTTTTTTTTCCCCCAGAAATGTATGACTTTGTTGAATACGTCTTGACCCAAACTAGTGACTTCACAAAGCAATTTAAGAGAGAAAGATACGACGTACGAATAGAAGGAGTCCAGCGCAGATGAACATCAGATTTTTGACATTTTCCTGATAGAAAGCATCCTTGGCCGGGTCCGGATGGACATATCGACAGCTCTGGCAACCCCAAGCATTTTTGTTCGGTGTTTTTAACGGGAAGGGATCTATACGAGAAATCTGATCGTCCGAGCACCCCGTGCAACTAAGTTCGACCTAAATATTTAAAATAGAATAAAAACATATACCCCAATAACAAGACAAGTTGGCAAAACAAGAAGTAGGATGAGACAGACAGACAGAAAAGGAGGTTGACATACTGTTCCAAAGGCTTGGTAAAACACAGTAGGGATTAACGTGCCGACGATTGCCATGATCAACATCGTGCTCGTCACCCCTGCACTCTTCGCGTTGAACTTCTGCTCTTTTCGCTTAAACGCTCCCGCGCACATACTGACACCCGGCATAAGCAACACACCCGCCAAGAGACTACCGACGATCGAACCCTCTACCAGCCGACCTTTCCCTTGAACGAGCGCTATTGAGTACAGGATAAGCTCAATGATGGATCCGAAAGTCGCGTTGATTACGGCTCCCATACCGATAGAGGATTGGGCTGAGATCGAGGCGACGGCCATGCCGATGAAGTACGAAAGTGGAATAACGGACGAGATTGCAAGAAGAAAGATTACCTCTCGGGCCGCGAGGAAATTCAAGAAGGGACCCATGTTTTGCTTCTCCGTTAAAGGAAGCAACACGAACGCGTCGGCAATAACAAAAAATACGAGGGGGACGAGGTTGACAAATAGAATATTGACACCACCAATGGTGTACTTGTAGTACTGGGTGCCGACCGCTTTGTAGGTACACAATAGGACAGTCGACCGAGGCCCTCCGGTGGGAGCGACCTGACCTGGTCGAAGTCTGGCCCGTTTCTTCCAGGATCCAAGAGCAGAGCCATCAATGGCGGAGTTTCCGTTTGCTTCGGTGGCGGCTGCGGCTATCTCTGGATCTACTACAGGAATTTTGGGTGCCGGTTTGAACCCAAGCTCCAATGGTCGGCTATACAAGAACTCAAGAAGAGCCCAGAGAAGTTTTGCCATCGGTATGGAGAATACAAAACCCCAACAGAGGACACAGACCAAGGCAAGTAAGGGGGCGATGATAAGACAAAATACGAGCCAGTAGGTGATTTGTCCGAGTCGGTGACCAAACGTCAACACTGTTTCGGTTCCGTTGATAAAGTCGGCTGAAAGGGAAGAGTCTGGTAACTTGTAACGACCTGACGGCGAGATCGATCCGTAGGCGCTCTTCGCATGGGTAACCGTGTTTACATCTGATGGGAACGTTGATCCGTTGTGCTGGGTAGTTTCTCCAAGAAGGGCATCCGTTTCGTGAGCAATGGGCCGAGGGATAGGATTGAGGGACCGAGCGCTTTCAGCGTCATCAGATTCATCATCGGTGGTATGGCCAGTGCCAAACGCTTTAATCGTTCTTGAGGAGTCTGAACGTTCACTCTCGCTCCCGGGTACACCTCTTCCGTTGGGAACCCCATTTCTACCATCAACCTCAACCTCCATACCTTCTTCATCATTCTCAACTTCCTCCTCATCACCTTCATCATCTGCTCCGATTTTTCCTTCGCCCTCGACGTACTTTCCGAACGGCCAAAAGATGTACCAACCCAACCCCCAAACGAGCGCGCTAAACCTACCTCCACCACCTTCAGACAGCCAGATCAGCCCAGCTCCGATAAAACAGACAAGGGAGAGCCACCATCCGAAGAGCACTGTCCAAGCAATGTTTCCCGGAAGGAGATGCCTTTGGGCAGCAGCGGAGGGAATGGCGTGCAGGGCAGTTTCGGCCTGTCGGGTGACCGTTCGAGACTTCCGATAGAGCGCAGGTTTCCAGATAGGCAATCCAAAAGGATGCTCGATATTGATAGCCTAAGGAAGAATGAGTCAGCAGGAAAGTCAGGTGAAGAAGACACAAGAGATGAGAATCAGTACAACGACGATGTCATCAAGCAATTTCAGAAACTGGTTTTGACCACTTACATCCTGTCTATCCCTGAGTGTGAGCTCGACCTCACCGTCGTCATCGGCATCGTCGTCTTCACCTTCATCATCTTCGGGATTGTGGTCTTCAACCTGATCTTGTCCATCATCAAGCAGGTCTTCATCTCCGCTATCCCCGTCGATGTCTCTGACCGGTAGGATTCCAGATGAGGCGAGTTCTCCCAGCTCATCTCCATATTCTCCATCCTCGTTATCGGGGTCATCAGGTGGTGCCTGTCGGCGAATGCTTCCTCGTTCGGAGCCTTCGACCGAGACGCTTTTGCCTCGAGCAGATCGAAGTGATTCGGCACGAGGCCGAGTAGAAGGCATTCGGGGAGGAATAGAAAGCAAAGGACTTGTCGGTCTAGTCGAAGACGGCCGATCGAGGAACGAAGGCTGGTCGAATCCAGCGAAGTATCCACCATCGTCCTTTCTAGAGTTGATCCCTGGAGTCTGACCACGGGAGAAATCCCTACCTCTAGCTTGCTTCTTGGATCCTAGGACAAAAGATGGCATCGTTGGACTGGCCCCATCAACTTGATTTGAACTCGAATTGAGTCCTGGGGTGATTGATCCGGCAGCGGCCTGACCAGAGTATGACAAGAGCTGTCTTCGTTCCTTCATTCGTCTTCGGACGAGCTTCTCTCCTCTATCCGGAACATGTAGTTCGTCGTCATCTCCGTTCGAAGTGTCATCATCATCATCGGTAGTGAGTTTGAGAACCCGTCTGAAAGAAGGTAGTCCCAATGGGCCCGAGCTTCCTGGCAGGGGTCGAGATCTAGAAGACGATCGCTGACGGGTCTGTTGAATATTGTGCTGTTGTTGCTGCTGCTGCTGCTGAGAATGATGAGCAGAGTCCGACATTGAAGGTTGTGTGTACACAGTGCTAGGCTGTCTGGATGCTGATCGTCTGTGAGGTGTTGTCTCGGTGAAAGGATTGGCCTGGTTGCCTACAGCGGCTGCGTAAGAAGGATGATCGAGTTGTGAGAACCCAAAGGCTGAAGGAGGATTTGTTGTGGCCGAACCGGGAACTTGCTGATTGACCGAAGTGGTGTTTGATTTGATCGCAGGAAACTCCCTTCTAATGGGACTTGCTGAGTCGCCCATAGGGAGCGAGAATTAAATGGATAGATGAAAAGCCTTGGGAGTGATTGACCGTCGTGGTCGTCGTCGTGGTCGTCGTCAATGCCGAAAGACGAACGATGGGATGAAGGAAGCATGAGTCGAACGATCATCACACGTGTTTAGGACTTGGCCGGCTTGAGATCTTATTAGAAAACCCTTCTATTCTAGTTGAGTCCGGTTGTATTTGAGCTTTAGTCAGGCCAACCTTTTTTCTTCGCGCTCCCTTTTGCGATGTTGATATGATGAGAAAAGCGAGAGATCAACATGTATGCAATCTCACCAGATCATTCAAGCCATAATATAGAGAGCTGGAAAGAAAAGAGAAGCAAGAAGGATGGAAAGAACGCAGAGAATTTCAGCATGTTTTGCCGGCCTGGATGGTTTCTGTGTTGTTCTCCCCATCCACATCATCATTTTCATCATCTCCTTTTACTCTGGCCAACATACATACGGACTGCCTTCGATACCAAGCATATACCGGCACACACATATATAGCATGACCGTTCAGTCGGGAGGAGAGAAAAACCTTCTCTTTCCTACATCTCCTACTTCTCGAAGGACCTCCAAAGCACGGTCAGTAATAGTCCATGCCCGGCATACATATTTGGTTCCTCTGCTCCCCTATAGTCTTTCATCCTTGCGGTACACACATGCTTCCGCCGTCAACTAAACATCTTCCAAGCTCTTTTCTCCCTTTGTGCTCAGCTCGGATCACTCTTATTCTTCCGATGTCCGACCGAGATCTACTACGTCCTCCTTCCGCTCGACCCGCTCACGATCATCTCGCTCGTACGCCTCATCGACAGCAGGATCCTCAACAAATTCACGCTCCTTCATTTCGCCTTCCTCTCCAGAGACACCAGCCAAACGATGGATCAACTGGATGTCCAGAGCTGCTCTATCGGACTGGGTTCCGTACTCTATTTTCTTCACCGCCGCGCTCATCAGATTTCTCGTCGCCTTGGGTGGCTACAGCGGTCCGTGCGCTTGTGTTCTTTTTCTCTCTTTTCTCCCCTTGCTCGCGTCCGGACGTTTGCAGGCTGACCGTGTTCCCTTCTGATTGAAAAAATTCCTCTCTTTTCAAACCAAAGGCGAAGGATCACCTCCAATGCACGGCGATTTTGAAGCTCAGCGTCATTGGATGGAAATTACGCTCCATCTACCCCGGTCTGAATGGTATTACTATGATCTCCCATATTGGGGACTGGACTATCCTCCTCTGACGGCCTACCACTCCTTTCTCACTGGCCTTATTGGTCAAGCAATTGATCCGACGTGGTTCGCGCTTGAAAGCTCACGAGGAGCCGAAACAGAAGGTCTCAAGGCGTTCATGCGAGCGTCTGTTGTTGGCTGGGAGATCGCTGTCTGGTGGACGGCCCTGGCCGCTTGGATCTACGGAACAAAAAGGTCCTCAGGCAGCAGGCGATCTAAGGTGAGTCGTGTCCTGATATATGTGATATGTGTCGCTTGCTTCTCACATACCTCTTTCTTTCCTCATTTCTCCTTTTTAATATTCAAAAGCAACTGGTGCTACTAGTTCTGCTCCTCTTGCCCCCATTAATCCTGGTCGATCACGGCCACTTTCAATACAACACTGTCATGCTCGGCCTTGCCCTTTGGACTTTTGTCCTTCTCCGAGCCGGCAGAGATAGTTTGGCTTGCGTAGTGTTCGTTTGTAGTCTGTGTTTCAAACAGATGGCGCTCTATTGGGCTCCAGCTGTGGGCATCTGGCTTGTTGGTAAATGCTGGCACTTAGGAGGCAGCCAAGGGTGCGTGTTTACATTTTCTTCTTTTTCTCCTTCTAAATCTAGTGAAGTTTGTTTTGTCTTGATGAAGCTCAAGACATCTACTTTTGATGGTGGAATGCTGTGTAGGTTGCGTCTCTTTGTAAATCTGGCCGTTGTTACTACGCTTTCCTTTGCCGTCATCCTCGGTCCGTTTGCCTACCCACACATGGACCTTGCTCAAGTCGCTCATCGGGTCTTTCCATTTGCCCGAGGGATTTTTGAAGACAAAGTAGCCAACTTCTGGGTATGTCTTGGTGTCCTTCCTTGTCTTGGTGTCTTGCATTCCCAGACTGTTTTGTGTCGAACCCAAGGTTGACCCTTTTTTTCTCTCGCGTACGCTAGTGCGCCACAAATACGTTTATCAAATGGCGTTCGATTCTTCCCGAATCTTTCCTCCCTCCTCTCTCGCTCATTCTCACCTCACTCGCGCTTCTCCCTTCAACCGTTCACTTCCTCTACCTCGCCCACACTTCACCACCAGGCACGGACCTCAGAGCATTCATTCCTCTTCTTGCCGGACACGGAGCGCTCTCGTTCTTTTTGTTTTCCTTCCAGGTTCATGAGAAGACAGTTCTTATCCCGCTCTTGGGGGTTTGGATGTGGATGACGGATGAAGAGACCGATGGAGGAGCATTAGACTGGGGTGTCTTCTGGAACAATGTCGCTGTCTTTAGGTAGCTTCCTCGTTGCCCTTCACGTCTTGTTCTCGCTTGGGAAATACTCGAAGGGGCTGACTCTTGCTTCTGTTCATTTGTTCCTTGTCCGATACTAGCATGTGGCCGCTTTTGAAACGTGATGGTCAGATCCTTCAATACGTTCTGTTGACCGCGTTCTGGAACTATCTTATGGGTAGTTTCGACCGAAGAATGTACAAATCTCCACGACCGCTCCTCAAATTCATCTCTATGGTGAGCATCTTTTTAAGCGAAACCTCTCCCCATTCAGTTGAGAGACGCGTCTGTGTGTACTGATGAACCTCATTTTGAAACCTCAACGGAAGACGACATATCCATCTATATTGGCCCTCCATTTGGCAGAATACCTACTTCCACCACCGATCGATAAACCAGATCTTTACGTCGTTCTGAACGCAGTGTTATGTTTCAGCTTGTTCGCGCTTGGCTGGCTGGCCGGGCTGAAAAAGATGGTGAAAGCCGGTTGGGCTGTGGGCGTTATGGTGGATGCCGGAAGAGATGGGAAACACAAAGAGAGATGAACATGCTTTTTGTAGAAACACAAAGTAGAGAACGAGATAGAACGATTGTCTTTGTACACTTGATGGAAAGCCACGTGTTTAGGGTTACGCGTGTGAAACAGAAAAAAACGATGACGCTCACCTTCAAGCTCCTCGTCCTCACTGTCGTCAGCCGTTGGTTCTTTCCGCCTCTCGATCCGATCGATCCATCCTTTTTTACCCGCTTCTTTCTTACGATCATCATTTAATCTTCGTGTCCTGCTCGGTCGCTGCTCTTAGCCGAAACAATTGGTTCATATACGTATAAGATATAGCAAGACGACCCTTTTTCACGACTGATTGCTCTTCAGACCCAAAGGTATTCCAAGACTTCCATGTCCTTCAGCCCTACCGTCCAGGCTCTTATTGTACGTCCATCCTTTCTCTCGTCAGCTGTCGCTTCTTGGCTTCAATTTAGCGATCCATCTTCTGTGATCGGTCTAAACATCCAACGCTTGACGGCTCATTGAGGTTTGTGCAGGATGAGTTTCACCCGCCTCTATCACCTACAGTTCGTTTGTTTCGCTTGTTGTTCCTACTCTCTTCCTGGTCGAAGGCATGATGACTGACGTACAGATCTTGCTCTGTCATTCATCAGTTGATAGCAACTATCTCATACGATCACGACCACACAGACCCTACGTCCTTATTGCCAGTTAGAGAAACCCTACAGGCGCTAGCCTCAGATACCATTCTCTCTTCCGACTCAAATCTCGATCCGGACGCGGAATCGGACGCAGGAAATTCAGCTCGAAAGTATGGAATAGACGAGCTGGTGAATGACGTGGACGGTTGGAGCCTAGACGGATCTACAAAGTCTGATGAAAGCTCGGAGCGCACGAGCGCAAGCCCTAAGGACAACACGCCTTTAGGGTTGTTGAAAGCTTGGTTTCCCTCTAGGTAAAGTTTCTGTCTTTCTTGCTCTATTTGCTTGATGACACTTCGTTCTTACTCCAATCTACGAGAAACATAGCTCAGAAGAGTACTTGGCAGAAGCACTAGCAGAAAATCCAACCGATGATCTGTCACAAGTTGTAGAAAACCTATTGTCGCTCGAAGCTATCCGTGAAGCCGAAGAACGCGGTAGTTGGGGTGAACTCGATCTTGAACTCGAACGCGAGCTCGACCTAGAGCGCGAGCTTGAACTTGGACTAGAGTATGAGATGGACAACGCGCCAGTCTCTACATGGGATTTCATGACGCAAGAAGAAAGAGATGAGAGTTGGATGATGGGAACGTCGAGACCCTCGACACCCATGTTTGCGGACGCGTTTGCTTCTGACTTTACTATTGTTAGCAAGAAGAAAGTCAACAAAAAGGCCAAGGCAACGACGGTGGTGGGTTCAACGCGAGGAGACTTGACAAAACAAAAGAAGGCCACAGTCGTACCACTTGCTTCGCCAATCACTCGACCAAAGTCTTCCGCCGTTCGGACTGAACCTGGCGGAAAGAAGAAAATGGTGCTTCTCAACAGATGGGATGACTTTTCGACCACGAGTCAGACGATGTCGTCTCTTCTATCACCTTTCCCTCAGGCGACTCCTGCGTTCTTTGTTTCGTATCTTCATGATCCGTCATACGATACAGCTCGTAGCGCACTCCTCGGCTCAATCGATCGAATACTAAGCGAACTCGAGCCGATGGAATATCCAGGGATTGAGTTTCTCATGGACGTCTTGTTTTCGTCGGATGACATTGGGAAAAATGTTGAAGACGGAATCCAGAACCGGCCGGCAATCGAGAAGGTGTGGCAGGTCTGTTTGGGAGATTTCGAACGCGCGGTGGACATGTGGACGATCCTGGAAGGTTCCAAGCAAAGGTCTATCGTTAAAGTCTCTCTCGACAAGCCTCCTCAGTCTCGAGGGCGGTCAAGCAGTGAAACAAGAGAGGAACAGGAGAAGGTCAAGGATAGGAAGCAGATAGAGGTATTACCAAGCGTGGTAGCTGCTTCCGAATCACCCGCAGTATCCAAACCACCGAGTATTAAGAAATCAAAGCCGGTTCTTTCGAAGCCTGCTGTTCAAAAGTCAAAACCAACAGGATCGACACCGACGGCGCCGATCGTGTTGACGTTTCCGTTGGTCGCATCTACTGCTTCGAAGAAAAATGGGAGCGCGCCCTGGTCGAGTAGTCGGCCAAGTTCACCGTTGCCTCGCTCTGCCCCCGGATCGAGATCGAACTCCCCAACGAGGGCGACGGCCGTAATAGGAGAGAGTCCTTCGGCCTTTCCTTTGCCATCGCCGATTGCAAAGGGTACGAAGGCAAGAGCGCAGAGGACCAGGACCACTGCGGCAAGCGTATTGGCTGCTCCTATTGGAAAACTTGATCAAGTGGCTGCTGGTGGGTTCCAGTCTGTTGAGGCCAAGCCGGCTATGAACCAAACGGATGTTGGATTAGGATTCGTAGGAGATTATGAAACTCTAAAGAGGAAGGAACTTGAAGCTTTGGAGAAACGCAAAGAGGTAAGTGGGGACGTCATGTGCCTTTCTTTGATTCTCTCATGTCTGATCATCGATCCATCTTGTTTCCTTTGATACTCTATTTAAACTCTTTACATCCACACACCATCAAAGGCTTTAATGCAAGCGTCAAGACTATTCACCAGTGGAAGCAAATCAAATAGAGGAGGGGAAGTCGCGGGTCACTATGTGGAGCAGGCTAGGCGTTATTACGATGTCTCCCGGCGACTTGCTCTGGACGTTGCCCGAGCCAAGCTCGCCATGTCTAATCGGTAGGAGTTTCTCCAGTGTCTTTGTCTTTTCTCTTATCAAACTAACTAGCTCGATGTCCTATCGGTTTTTTATTTCTCAGAGTAACGCCGACCTGGATAGATCTTCACGGTCTCACGGCTTATCAAGCTCTCCGGGTGGTTCACGAACGTGTCCAAGTCTGGTGGACGTCTGGCTTGAGTAAGTTTCGCTACTTTCATTATTAATCGTGGCCTTGAATCCGAACCATCGGGCTAACTGCTCCCTGCTCCTCCCATCTTCAGGCTCAACCTCTCACTTTTCGATCGTCACCGGCCGAGGAAGCCATTCGGCCCACGGACGAAGTGTTCTCCGTCCGGCCGTAGCGAGGTCGCTTGTAAACGACGGCTGGCAAATCTCTCTAGGCAAAGAAGGAATGATTGTGGTCATTGGTGCTGCCTAAGAGATCCATCCGAGCTGTAGAGAATGTATCGAATAGAGTGTATAAAATGAGTCGTTCACGGTAAATATCGGGGAGGAGTGAGCAATTTCGAATGATATGAAAACCGCCGAGGCTGGAAAATGCTTATCTCCCTGAGCCGCCGGCAGGGATAGAAATTATTTCTCGCCTTGGAGCTCTGACCTTTGCGCCCTCTCTCTTTCAACGACTGCTCCCTCATTCCACATTCATATCCACATCCATTCACTGATCCATCCTTCTTCCTTTCCAGTGGAGAAGTTGAAAAGAAAAGGAAGCGGAGGGAAAGAACAGGAAGAAAGAATCGTAACCACCTGCATTGTAACCACCTCGGCTATCGATTGTTCCCGGTGTTGCCCGCCATAGTGACGAACGTTGGGCATCCATCCTTCGGCCCATTCCCTCGAGCTCTCCTCTCCTTTCTTCCTTCCAACTACCATCCAAGCCTACTCCTACCTGAAGGCCCATGAACGGCGAAGATAGGTCGACTGAAGATAACACACTTGTTCCATTCACATCGATGCTCAGCATGAAAGAAAACTTGGCTGCCCATATTCATATACACCTGTTATTTAGCCCCGGTCAGGTCCGTATGATCTTTTGTTTCCCTTGTCCTCGAGACACCGTCAGCCTGACTGGAGACTCACGCCTTTCTCTCGCACCCACAGGAATCTACATGGACATTACTAGAAAGAAAGTTCCCAAAGGCTTCGGAAAAAGATTTCAATGCTGCAATCTCCCTACTCGAGATGGACGTACGTCTTCTTCTTTTTATTTGCTCACAGCTCGCTCCAAGGCGAACGTTTCGTGGGCCCCCGCTTGTGTTGGCAATTCTTGTATCTTTCAGACTGACTCACCATCATCTCCTTCACTCCAACTGGCTCGATTCATCCCCCCCCAATCAGGATGTCATCTCGGTAGATCCGCACCCAGAGTTTGCCCAGGAGATGCTCGTAAAGATCGATTACAACCACTCGATCCCTCCGCCGCCACTTCCCGTTCCAGGTGTGTCGATTGTTTTGCCCTCAATCGCCCAGGAACAGGGCTAATTAAACCTCTTACTCGCTCTACTCTTGCACGATAGGCTTCCGATTTCCAGGTGAACACGATTGTCCTCACGGCACGAAGAATGCGTCGACGGTGGCTGGCTCCCGAGCATCACCGGCCGATCCATTCGTGCTGCCTACGAAGAAGTCAGTTGGTCTTAAGCCGGCAGCGTTCAATCTGGATGTCTCCTCCCAGCGACGTCCGCTAATGATCTCGCCAGACCCTTCGCCGCCTATCCTCGGTGAATTGATTTCGAGAACGAACAGCGGAATATTCGCAGAAGGCGCTTGGAGCCACACGCCTCCTCGAATGAGAGATGCTTTAGGAGAAGAAGAAATTTTGATTGAAGGTCAGGTTTGGAGACCAGAAAACGAGGAGACCAAAGGGAATGAAACAAAGAGAACGTTTAGAGGAGTAGGTGACGGTGCAGCCGGCTGGCAAGCCATGCTGGTTGCGTAAAACCCGGCCTCTGTATTTCTTCCATCTTGCAGTTCTGTAAAGAACCCTCGACCCGCCGGACCCCTTGCCACGCCACTCCACATCTTATTGTCTGTTCTTCCACTTTTGGATCGCCGAGTTTTTCTTTCTCTTTTCTCCCTTCCTGCCTATCTGTAGTTTACTTTCACCAAGGTTTTTAAAGAAAGAAGGCGGAGAGGGACCTGGAGTCATATCCTCACCCATCCTCTTCGTTTCTCAACCCCCGTTCGTCTTGCGGAGCAGGGTATACAAGGGGGTAGGAGGGAGAAGAAACTCCAATTATTGATACAGGCGCGAACGCGAACGCGAGTATTGGATCACTAGATTAGAGTGATGCTGAGGCTTACTTGTTTCCATTGCTTCAAAGAAGTCTCTATATCGAGTTAGATTTTTTCTCTTTTACATGTATAATACAGATGGAAATTTTATTGGGTAAAAACAAAAGAACAAAAAAGAGAAGTATGCTATATAACACTATGTACGAGCGAATAGAGATGTACGTTTAGTTCACGTTGCATACATGACTATGAGGTTTCCGATTCATCTGGTCGTTTTGTTTTTTCATTTATTTTTGTCTTTATTTACTTCGGCCCCCTTTTCCTCTTGAACCGAGCCTTTGTTGTAGAAGATAGATTCATATTCTTCTTTTCGTACGCTTTAGATTGAAATTCCAACTCCCTCAGCATTCATTTTCTCATATGTGTCTCTACCGAGAAGTTCAGGGAACATTTGCAGATGGATGCTGGGCAACGGACAATAGTCTATGAATAATCGATGATGAACAACGTGACAAGACATGATATGCAGACAGACAAGGGCCCCTGTTACTACTTTGAACGAATAGACGAGAAGTTGCACCGCTTTGCTTGACCCAACCTCCTTATTTTCCTCGTCGACCGTTCTGCGCTCCGTCCACGTTCGCCTAAGAAAGCGAGGGCAGGCGAGAAGGGCACGAGGAAAGAAAAGAAACGCACACAGAAATTAAAGTAAAGAGGAGAAGATGTAACACATGCGAGATATCGAATCTTTCAGATCTCTTTGACATAGGCAGCCGGAATCAGCCCCTCTTGACCCGTCTGAGCATCTCTTGCTTTCCACCAATCGGGTGATGTCTTCTCGAGCACCAGAACCACCTGTTTTCTTTGTAGAGGAAGATCTCCAGGTTCCTTTGGATAGTGAACCAAACGTTAGGAAGGAGCAGAATGATCGAAGACTTCGAGTGAGTTTCTCTTTTGGGATTCTTTCTTGGGTTTTATTTGAAAAGAAAAGGAAGAAAAAAACTTAGGAAGAAGGAGGAGGTACATACGTTGCCGGCGAAATCATATAGCGCTGAATCAATCGAATAAATCCAGTCACACAAGCCAGTTAGTTGATAGATATAAGAAAACAGCCATGAAAGAGCAAAGAAATTTGAAGAAGAAGAGAAGACGAACCCTCAGCATAGTCCCCATCTTGATCACTTTCCGCCTCAGGTTCTTGTTCCGGCTCTGGTTCCGGCTGGATGACCCTTCTAGTAGGTGGCGGAGGGAGTGAACTCGCTGGGGATGTCCTTGCTGGTGGTTCGTAAGGTTTCGCTACATCGTTCACATCACAAAATTTAGAAACCAATCACAGATTCAGCGAGACGACAAAGAGAGCGGACGAAGTAAAAGTAGCAAAGGGCCAAGAGACTAACGAGCAGCCTGAGGATCTTTAAACATCGTCTTAAAAGCACCTAGACCAGAAGACGTATCGACATGACCAAACGTCTTGCTCTGGACGAGACCTGCTGAACCGGCGGCCCGTGTTTTTGAACTTTGTGCAGGTGGAGGCGGCGGCGATTTTGCATTGCTCGACGTGGCAGCAGGCGAGGAAGGAGAAGAGCCAAGAGCTTTGCCGACCATGCCTTGAACGTGTTTGTTACTAAGGGCTGAAGCCCAGGGAGAGGAAGCACCGTTAGTGGTAGTCGTGGTGCTGGTTGTGGTGGACGAGGAAACCGGGCCAGACGATCGGTTCAGGTGAGACTGAACCGCCGTGAGCCCAGAAGATATCTGTGAACGACTCGGTATGGGCACGTTGACCGACTGAGACGTTGTTGAAGGTTGTTGAGGCGCAAGATGTGGGCGGGATTCAAAGTATCTGTAGAAGGAGGTGATAGAAAAATTAAGTCAAAGGTTGTTTGAAGCGTGAAAGGTAAGCGTGGAAGGTAAGCGACAGAAAGGTTGCATACTCGTCCAGCCTAAGGTGTCGTTCATGATGTCCGAAGAATGGTCAGATTTCATCAGTAGAAGAGCAAAAAATGCTAAGGAATCGATCGAGGAGAAATCAAAAGATGATAAGAGGGAAGGGAAACGAACAGAGCGAAAACCGCGCTTTGAAAGAGAAAGTATTCGAGCGAAAGTAAGCAATGACAAGCGGTGCAATGTAGGACTTTACACACGAGAAATCAAGATTACTTACAGCTTGTCAGCATGAGAGATATTTGCGAACATAACGATGAACAGGGTCGGTGTAAATTGTATACGAAAGCGAAGCTTAAGGTTGATGAAGAACAAGCAACGGTGAGTTATGCGATGGGAATGGATAACGATGATGATGACACAGAAGATGGGGCTGTATGGCGGGTGAGGTATGCACAGCTGTTGAGATATTGTGGCGAGTTTTAGGTCACGTGCGCCTTGCCGTCAACCCTACTAGAACCTCCTTCTGGCCTCTTACGACAAAGGAGCGGTGATCGAGACGAAGGAAATAAGATTGGTCTTTTTCTCTTGCGATTCCGTCGACAGGATGGATAGCTTGATTTTGTCAGAAGATATGATCCTTTTTAGTTCGAAACATATATGAACGAGGAAAGATGGCCGGAAAGAGAGAGAGAGTCTATTAAGTGACTACGAGGACTCAGGTTGGAACCCATGTCGCGAGGGAGAGGAAATAGGAAAGTTTGAGTTGACCATTAGCAGAGAAAGAGAGATTCTGGAAAGATGCTGCTGGTCGTGATAGATGAAGGCTAAGGTTTCTCAACACGATCAAAGGCCACATGTGTCACAACCAGATCTAGAGTGCCCCGATAGTGTACCAGGAGTAAACCACTTTCGTTATTCACAAAGAGTGAGAACCAGGATCAATCTCCGATGATGGCTATGCAATGAAATGAACTAAGTTTGTGATTCTGATTCCCGACTATACAACTCGATATGGTCGTACGACCCTCATATCCACGTGTATTTTGCATTGTTTTGTTCGACTCCTACTATCGCTATCTCTCTTGGCTGTGCTCTCACCCTGATTCTCATTCTAGTACTAAAGTCCCACTCTGAACATACTAACTAGATGCGTCCTCTGTTCACTTCATTTGTTTTATCCCTTTTTATCTCCAAGCTCTTACAACTCAGCCGGCCCTTGCTGCGGACCCGCGGCCTGGCTCGGCTCCGATCCCAAAGCCAAGCAGGAACTTCTGCGCCGGTGACGTATATATGTTAATTTCTGCTGCGGCGGAAAAATAATGCGGGAAAATACATTTTGATCGTCCATCTGATTAGCAGAATGTATGCTAATGCGCTGAACTCTGAGTACATTCAACAAGACTGCCATTCAACCAAGACAAATATTGAAACGACCCGCAGTGTTCAACGACGATCACTCAAAAATCATGTTATAGATACGGCAGAAATGGAGAAAGCTCGAGAGATCGTGCCGAAGACAAAGGCAGTTCCAATGTGTTGAATGCTCACACGCTCCTCTTTCTCCACTCTTTCTTATTGAGGAAAAATGATTCTTCTCTTGAAAGTCTCGTTCTTTCTTCGTTCTCGTTTTCAGGATCTCAACCATGGTATTTGGTATCAGGGTCAACCCGATCTTGCCACAGACAAATATACAGTCAGGCCAACGTCAATTGCCTAAGCAAAGACTGATCAAGTTACTAGCTACTCTCGTTCTCCTTACTATCTGCACGGCCGGGCTTGTCCATCTGGCTGGTAATTCGGACGGACGGTCCCTCCGTCATCTGGGTCAGATCATCATCGGCTCTCACAGCCCCACTGAGAGCTATCAATCAGACCTACAGACCGTTCTACTGTGAGACCCTAATCTTTTGTTGCTCCCCTGGCCGCATACTCACCCACATTGCCTGTGACTTTGATACAGAGAGAACAAGGAAACTTATGCTATATTCAAGCCACAACAACCATCAAGTTCGCCCTCTATCGGCCAGGTTCCAATTTTATCAGATGAATGTCTCGAGAGTTGGCTCGCAAGAGGAGAGCCTTGTGAGGCAGAAGACGTCTCTCAGCCTGAGCTGGATGTCGTTTGGACCTGGGTTAATGGGTGAGAAACCTTCTTTCTTTCTCCTTCGGGGTGCCTCTTCAGTCTTGTCTCTTGTCTCATCCAGCCTCGTTTCTCAGCTCCGACCCGATGTGGCATGAAGAATTCTCAAAATATGGCGCGATAAGCGACTTACCCAAAGGATGGGGTCCACCCCCACTCAGACACTACCGAAACAAGGGTGAACTCCAACATTCCTTCCGTTCGGTCTTCGAGCAGATGAACAAAAGGATCAGAACATTCCACATTGTTCTCAGCGACTGGGACGTCGAAGGCTTAGGCGAAGATCTCGAAGAAGGGCACAGGATCGGACAGATTCCGTATTGGTTGGGACTGATTGGTGTTCAAGTCGACGGGCTAACGATCAAAGTTCATCATCATTCCCAACTCTTTCGAGACCGAACTCTCGATCCGGACGACATCATCGGCGCACAAGCGTTCACCAAACAGGCCTTGCCCACCTTCAATAGTTTCTCTATAGAGAGTCATCTAGCCAACATTCCCGGGCTTGCGTCTCATTGGATATACCTTAATGATGATTTCTTCCTAGGCCAAAGTGTCCGTCTTCTGCCTTCAATATTACGGTTGCTCTTACTCTTTTTTGTTTACTGACATCATGACCCTTTTACAGCACTCTATCTCGGATTGGGTATCTCCAGCTTATGGACCAATCCTCCGACTCGACAAACAACCTATCTCACCCGATGTATGTCTGTTTTTCCTTCCCGGGTGCGGAGAGGAAAGGCGCTGATACGAGTCAGATGTCTTTTCCCCTATCTGATCCTTCTTTCCTACTCTTGGCACCCCCACTCAGGTTGAGTTCCCACCGGTCGCTTGTGTAATTGAACGATCTGCTATCCTTAGGTCGAACTGGTTGCTGTGTGAGTGCTCTTTTCCATATTTTCAAGCTCTAGCTCAGCTTTCTCTAAACCATTTCCCTTCACTCCTACATCAAGCCCAACGATTTGGAAAACGACCTAGAGTTCCTCTAGGACATATTCCCAAAGGAGTCTCGACAGCCATGATGGATGAGATGTCAACGATCTATGCTGCCGACTTGAAAAATTCTTCTTCCAGACGATTTAGAGAGATACAGGGCTCCTCAGATCCAAACGGACCAAAGACCGGTGATCTTCATCCTGGTGAGTGGGGTTTCTTAGCATCCCTTTTCTGCATGCTTTCTAATAGCTCATCCAATCAAATCCCTTGGTATCTACAGTCTGGTTAGCGACATTGAATCAGGTGGAAAGAGCTCGAGAATCGATGCTATGGACATGGGCTGTCGCCAGACTAGGTTCATCCAACGAACTGTGGTCAGAACCAGAACGTGCAGAGATACATTCCCTTTTGGGTCTCTCCTCCTATCGGCCAGATAAAGATCTTGTGGTTCCGGTCGAGAGACTTTCAGCGAAAAGGAAGAATTACCTAGAAAAGAAGGCCGTAGAAGACGTCTTGGTCAAAATGGGATCTCCGAAGATGGAGAGTGCCACTTTAACTTTCAGTCAGTCCTTCTTACTTTTGCCTTATCGATCGAGTGTGTATCTGATTGTGCTGACTATTTCTCTTGTCCTCTTACCCCTCTATAGCCAGCTTGAACGGAGCTAGACCAATGAGCGAGAACGAGCTTGAACACTGCAACATCCGATTAGACACCTGTTTTGGTTCATTCTGGAGGACTGAAGGCTCCTCTAGATCGGCAGTCGGCATGTTCAAACGGATTGCTTTCGATCATCCCGAATGTGGTGACTGTAGTGAGTGTGTTTTCCTCCTCCTCCTCCCCCCCCTTTCCATCTTTCCTCCCGCCGCTCATGTGTGCAAATCTCTAATTCTTAGCGTCTTTTTCCTACTTTCCGTGACAGTCCTCTCGGCTGTCATCTCCGCCTCCGGAGAGAAAGGTCTATCGGCACTACTTCCTTCGCCAGGCTTTGTGTTGGCCTCTTCAAGCTATCTCTTAAACGAAGACTCCCAACCAATGATGCCCCTCACAAAGACTTTTAGGTCTACCGACTTTTCTCTTCAAGCCGTTATGCAATCATCATCATCGCCCAAACTGCGGACAGAGATACGTTCTAGCGCAGATATGGAGATAGAGGCAGATATGGAGACAGAAGCAGATACAGAGACAGAAGCAGATACAGAGCCGGAGATGGATAAACCGATAGAGATTGATGTAAGGACGTGGTGTCTGAGATTGTTGGCCAGATATCAATATAGCCAAGGTAAGCCTCTCTCGTTGTCTCCCGGACAGTTGCCCCTTGCAAATCGATAAAGACAGACAAAGCTGAATGCAAAGTACCCATTTTTTCCGTTCTTGATTAATAGGCAAGGTCTCATCAGAGTTCGGCATGATTCATTTCACCGAAGAGATGGATGCACTAGCTGAGCGAATGGAGGCTCATCCTGTCGTGCGTTCTTAATCTAATTTATAGCTGGTCGACTTTCCGTTTTCTGCTTCATGCTACCTCTCATTGTTATGACTGGTCTGACTGATTTTTTTTCTGAAACATTTCTCTCTTTTCCGGTCATCAGTCTAGCTTGGTATTGAATGATGATGTCGAAGGTGTTCTATGGCAACAAGACGAAGTCAGTTTGATCTAGTGCATTACTGTGCGGATTCCCCAAGCGCATGGGTTCAAGAACTGACGGATCGAAAACATATGATTTGTACACATTTTATAGGCCGTTGAACGGATCGCTAGGTGGTTGGAGAGCTACTGGCCTCGAAAAGGATGGTGGGAAAGAGGAACGGAAGAGAAACGTTTGAACACGGAGAAAAGAAGTACATAAGGTCTGAAGGATGGTGTAATATAGTCATATTGTAGACGATCAAGCCTGATAACTGTATGAATATGAGTAAACACACGCCCGCAGTGTCTTGTTTTGGCGATTTTCGATTTTCGATTTTTTCCTCGACCTATCCGACTCTATTCTGTCTTTGACACCTTCACCTTCACCTACATCCTCACCCTCACCCTCATCCTCGTAGCTCGCACTCGCTTAGAGGATCGTTAACACAGAAGAGAATCCTGATCTTGCCACTCTTGATCCGGTCGTCATCGCAAGGATACCTCGTCCGAGCTCTCACTCTCATACATAGCTGCTCCGTGGTCCTATCTTCTAGGCAGGCCAAAAAGGACCTTATTGTTTCGTCTCTGCCTCTGTCTTTCGGCTCCCACCGTCTTTTCTTCTCTATTCTATCCATTCGTTCCTGTTCTCTTCCTCTTCTATTGTTCTTTTCCACGTTCTTTCACAATTCTGAAAATCCGACAGTCGATAAACGATGTTGTGAGTCTATTCCTTCTTGTTTTCTTCTGTTGCAGTATGCAGGTGTTCCGCATGATCTTTATCGTCACCCTCGTCGTGTTGTGGATGTCAAGTTTCTTTGAGAGTCTACCTTGGTCTTCTCAAGTCCTGCTGCCCTGTTGGCTCTCTCCTCTCTCGTCATTGAGGTGATGACTGGATAGACTGACGAATGTTTGAAAATGTTGATTTTCCTCTTGGTGGCAGGTACCTGACTGCAGATGACTTTCCAGTGTGTAAGTCACCTCCTTACTTTCTATCCTTCCTGCAAGTTTCACTCGAGTTCTTCTTACTCTCTTCTGTATTTACTTCTGTTTCTGCTTATGTTTACTCAACCTTTTGTTTCATTCGCCTAATTTTGGATTCTTCGTCTGTCTGTATCATCTTTCAGTCGTTCCATTCGGTGTTATTGGGTAAGTGTTCCTTTCCTTTTCATTCTGTTCTCCATTGTGCCGTTGGCATACTTTGATCTGGTTCGATTGGTTCGCACCTTTGCAAATGTTATTTTACTTATACTATCATGCTCGTTGTATTCTCTGACACGTTGTTTGAATAGTTTCTACCGGTACCTATGGTACATGATCCGACTGATCGCTACATGGACGTATTCTCCGATCCCATTACCTGAAAACCCGACGTACGTTGCCTCCGAAGACGTCACTATCATTGTACCCACCATCGATGCTGGTGAAGAATTCAAAGAAGCTGCCCACTCTTGGCTCGTCGGAAATCCGAAAGAGATCTTGATCATCACCGAGGAATCTATGAGAGGACCTTTGCAGGATTTGGCGAACGAGGTCAATCCGGAGAAAATCAAGGTTTTAACGGTCCCGTTTGCGAACAAGCGTTTGCAAATGTCTCATGGGATCAGGAACTGCACGACGGACATCATCTTGTTTGCAGATGACGATGCGATCTGGCCCCCAACTTTGTTGCCTTATGTGTTGGCCTGTTTCGAAGACCAACAGGTTGGTGGAGTCGGGACGTCCCAGAGGGTCCAACCGGTGGGTAACAAGATGACAATGTGGGAGGTTCTGGCGGCTTTCAGGTTGACGATTAGGAACATAGAGATCTCTGCTTCGACCCATATCGATGGTGGAGTACCATGTTTATCTGGTAGGACGGCCGCTTATCGAACAGTCATTCTGAAGGATCCAGAGTTTCTCCATGGGTTCACCAACGATCTTTGGTTAGGGAAATACCATTTGAACTCGGGAGACGACAAGTTCCTCACCAGGTGGATGGTTTCCCATGGTTGGAACACGTACATCCAGGCTTGCAAAGAAGCAGAATTACTTTCCACGATGAAACCTAATTGGCGATTCCTCAAGCAAGTATTGAGATGGACGAGAAACACCTGGCGGTCAGACTTCAGGTCGATCTTCACGGAGCGTTATATTTGGACAAAACATCCTTACGTCGCTTATACTATGATCGACAAGTTCATCAATCCGTTGACATTGCTTCTGGGACCTTGTCTGGTAATCGTCATCATCGTCAAGAGTACTAAGAATACTGAAGATGGAGGATATCATCTGCCAGCCTGGTAAGTTTTTTTCCTCTCCTTATCCTTTCCTTTGTGTCATCTTCGAAGACTGACCATGTGGACTTCAATCTTGGGTTTCATCTCTTGAACAGGAACATCATTGTGTCTGTTCGTGAAGCTTCTTGAGTTCTTACGCGTTTAGATTTCTATCGCTGATCTTCTGATCGTCTCTTTACTTTCTCTTCATACCGGACGATTCAGTATATTGTTTGGCTAACAGCTACTCGAAGTCTCAAGCTGCTTCCTCATTTGTGGTACCGACCTCAAGACGCTATTTATGTTCCTGCTTGGATTCTGTTCGGTTATTACTTGTACGTCGTTGTCCGATCTCCTTTGCAAATCTTCTTTCTAAATGACCTGACCTTGAACTCATCCTTGTCATTTCCTTTCTATGTCCTGCTTCATAGCGCGATCATGAAGATCTACGCCGTGTTCACGTTACACGAGGTGTGTCTCTATCTGTACATTTCTCGTTTGGCATGATCCAGAGCTTTTCTTATGCATTGCGTTATCTTTCCTCTTACAGACCGGTTGGGGTACTCGGACAGGTATCGCCGACCCGGCCACAGCCACCCAGGCCCTTCAAGACCAGAACGAACGAGAGAAACTTACCGGCGCGGGTTATTCCTCAAGAGAGGACGTCGAACTCGGAGGATTCACCGGTCGACCGAGAAACGCTTAAGATGTGGCTACATGCCCCTCGATTGCTTCCCTTGGTGATATTCTATCCCTCTCTCCTGACGACTGCTTTCTCCTCTCCTTCCTGTTCTTCTTTTTGCTTCTCTTTCATCCCATGTATCGTAAACACATACCCTTGTTTCCTCCGTTTTTGTTTTCCCGTTCTTTTTTTCTTCTAACCGATTTCTAGACCAATGGACTTCATCATCGCTTTTCCCTCTCTTTCAATTTCCTCATATCTCTCCTGCCAATCTCGAACGCATCGGCCTACACCAGATTCTTTCTCCTTTTTAGCATCAAACGCCTCTGATTCTATAAACGAACCTTTTTCCAACTTCTTCTTTCCCTTATTTGTAGCCATTCGTTTGACGAAGTTTATTCCCACGTTTTTGTTCTACAAATCCCACTCGTTCCTCCTGATCTTTTTCATGATTCAGTTTTATCCTTTGCTTTTCTTCTTTCCTACATTCTAATATACCGACTATCCAAGAGTCTCCTGGTCACTCGATCCTTTCTGTCAAAAGTAAACCTTATTGCTTGGTAGTTCTTACTCGACTCTAATCATTTGAGACTGAAAGAGTCGTCAGAGGTTAGATCGTCGTCAAGCGGAGTCAGGCAGGGAAAGACGGAGATGACCGAAGAATGGCCAGCGTGGATCTTCATCTGTGCACAACATCCTTCATCTTCTCTTCTACTTTTAACCATCGCCTGCTCGTTCAACGATTCTCCAACGAACACGCCTTTTAAAGGTTGAATTACATCTTTTGCAACCATGGACAGCGAGCCTCGACCTAATCTATCGGCCTACAAACTCCTAGCTGAACTCCCAACGTTCAAGTCTGGCCAATTCTTCACCCCCGATTATCTCCATCTAACGACTCAAGTACGTTCCCACGTGTACAACACCCGAATTACCCAAGTCAAGACGGTACAAGTGCCATTCGAGTCCAGCAAGGGGCTGAACGTTCCAAGTGTCGATCTTCCGAAAGGGACGATAGAAATATTCTCGGACGATGGGTTCTGGAGGGCGTGCTTCAAAGTCGACACGGTAGACGGAAAGGAGAGGAGGGTTTTGGAGCTTTGGGATGTTCGGACAGGTAGGAGGAATGCTGAGAGGATTCTCACGGATATCTGTGGTGACTTCCTATCAGACGGTTAGTTCCCTATTTTTTTCTTTTTTTCTTGTCAAGCACTCTCTCGCTTGTTGCTCGCCAAGTTATTAGCTGACCGTACGTGGGTTCAATGGACTGAATCATATCAGAAACCTGGGGGCCTCCAAGACTGTATTACGACGAAACTCAAACAGACACAGGCATCCTTTCTCTCGTCTTTACCGCTCATAGACTCTCACCTTCCCAAACATCCGATCTGTCTCCATTTGATCAACATAAGTTCACGCCCACCTGGGGAGAACTGAACGCCAAGAACACATTCCCCACGATCTTCTACTGTTCAGCGAATATCTCACCAAAGACAGAAATATCTCTCAACGTTGTCCCGGTTGTGAGCGCTTCTTTGGATGAGACAATCTCCTTTGGTCAACCAGTGTTGGCCATGATGAATGGAGAAAGAAAGCTAGTGCTGGCTACAGGGTATGGAACAATGGAAGACGGTCGAAGGCTCGGGATCGTCTATTGCACGAACAGACGAGCAGAGATCTGGACCATCCCTGTTCCTCCTCCTCCATCTTCGGGATCTCTGACTTCAACCTACGAAGGCGCTTCTCTATCAGATATGACCCGGATCTCTGGGTCAGACCGAAGTGCGCGATCGCCTAGAGTATTGGATCGATCAAAAGTGAACAAACCAGATATTTTGGTGTACCTATCCAACCCACTTGGTGGTGCTCATAACTCATGCGCCTCCCTGCACCTTCAGCACTTAAGTAACCTCTCTCTGATTAGCAAGACCGAAAAAGAAGAGCGTGACGATGATGATGTTCTTGTCGGTCCTGTATGGGATCCAGAGTCAAAAGACGCCTTCCCAGGTCTTTATGTCCAGGCTTTACCTGCTTTCCCGTTCTTGAATACGAACGAGCCGTTTATTGTGTTGACGTCTATCAAGCGGTCCAGGTCGACTGTATATGCAATCCCACTGGACGTGTCAGGCAAAGGCATTCGATCCAACCCTGTCGAGTTGACAAGAGAGGGATTGAACAGCTGGTCGGTTTTAGGTACCGACGCAGAAACAAGGGTGTGTTTGGTCCGTAGCGGGCTGATGGACCCACAAGAGGTTGTGGTCGGACAGATAACGCCTGATGATGAGGGTGATTTAGAACTCCAGATCTTGAATGGTGTAGAAGGTGGTTTCAAACTGGACAGTGACGGTGAGCTTTCATCTAGAGATCTTTTCTTTCTCGTGAATGATGTGTGCGATGGTCTGACCAAGTATGATACTTTTACGATTTTGTTCTTTGGTGATGATAGCCCGTGTGGACATTATCAAACTTACCCACCCAGTAGAAACGATTAGATTCCGACCTTCATCTAACTCAACTCAGTCTTCAGGAATAAGACTCTTGAGCATTCATGGAGGACCTCACTCAACCACTACCACGGCCTTCAGCCCTTTAGCAGCTGCGCTTGTCCAAGAAGGGTACGAAATTTATTTGGTGAATTATACCGGTAGTCTAGGCTACGGAGAGAAGTGGGCACAAGCGTTGGTGGGGGAATGTGGACAGATGGATATACGAGATTGTTGGGAGGCTGTCGAGAGGATGTTAGGAGATGCACAGGCGGAAGGAGAAACAAAGCCAAAGATGTGAGTCCATCCATCAACTAGTTGGTCATTCCAACACGTTGTTTTGTCTGACGATGCAACTTCTTCCTGTTTTGAGGATAGCGGTATCATGGGCGGTTCTCATGGAGGGTATGTCTGATCTTCAACACAAGCACTCTTTCTGTATCCTCTTAATACATAACCAAACATGCTCGTTTCGCATCTGAATTAGGTTCCTCACTGCTCATCTGACTTCAAAGTATCCGGACGCGTTTCATGCGGCGATCCTCCGAAACCCTGTAATCAGCCTTGGCGAGAATGCGGGTACATCTGATATACCAGACTGGTGAGGCCTATTTTCGATTCATTGTTTACCTATACGCTTAAAAGATATCCCTAACGCCGAAAACATCTCTTCACAATTGATCAATCCACCTTGTAACGGAAAACTTCGGAACCGAAACGGAAATTAAGGGTCTACGCCGAGCTAGGTCTCCCGTTCTCTCTCTCCTCCAAAGACGATCGACCACAGACGACGCCTACAGTCGACCAGTACAAATTCCTTCAATCGAGATCTCCGATCGGGAACGCGCACAATGTCAAAGCGCCTAGTTTGATCTTGATGGGTGACTCGGATCAAAGAGTTCCTCCTAGTCAGACCAAGGCTCGTATTTTTCCTGTTATTTCCCTTTTTTCTTCCAGGAAATACAACTCGTCAGCACAGAGGACTGATCATTTTTGTGAACACATGATAAACACAACAGGGATGGTACCACGCCCTACGATCAAGATCCCATCAAATCAAGACCTATAATCGTACATTGTTGGAAGAAGATCGGATTCCGGAACTTGCGGTTGAATGCCTCGTTTTCAAAGGCGAAGGACATGCATTGGATGGTGTGAAGGCAGAGTTGGCAAGTGCGGAAGCAACGTTTGCTTGGTTCAAGAAATACCTCGCTTAAGGCCAAAGGTATAGGATCGCGAGCAGATGTTTTAGAAAAACAGAAGACCTTCAAGTTAGAAAGAATGTATCACTTGACTAGAGTATCACAAAAAAGTGCACTATCTAAAATCCCAAAGGGTGATAAATTAATTTAAATTGTTTTGGAGAGGAAAAAGAGGGATAACGAAATAGAAAAAGGAATAACACATCCTGGTCTCATTCTCTCATCTGTGACAACAAAAGGGGAGTGACCATTCCGAAAACAATCGTCGCAAGCGCTGCCATAGAGCCCAGCTCTTCCGTCCCCGGATTTGATAAGTTTCCATCATCTCCTGCTCCTGTCCCTGTCTGTGTTTGGCCCTCTGCTTGAAATGTTTCGTGGGAATGTCCATGGCTGAGATCTTGTATGACGGTAGCGACGTATAAGAACGTCCCACCTGATATTAAGAGAAGCACTCCGGTCCAGTATGTCAAAGAGGCAACGTCATCTTCTCCTTTTGAAATTTGAGTGACTAAAGTGTAGGTGAGAAACGCTCCGAGAGGAGCGGCGGAAGCGAAGAGGGCAATGCATGTCCGGATGAGTGGCCGAGGGAGGTGATCGGAGAGGAGGGTTGTACATAATCCAACGGATGCCGGAACTATGAAACGGAGAAGAAAGAGCATTGACACCAAAGGAACCTCAGGTGAGCTTGTGGATTAGGATTGCTGAAGAAATATGAAGACACTTACTCTTGTGAACAAAGATAGCGGCAAAAATAACGAGCCCAAGACCACTTCCGGCTTGAGAACTCCTTGCGCTTGCTCCCAACGCAACTCCGTCAGCGAGACTATGAATGACCAAAGCAAGCGTTGCCGAAAAACTCTTTGGGTGATCCCTCATAACTAGCCTGACGAGACCAGATTTCTCGTTTCCTGTGGACCCTGACCCTCCCAAACTGGGTCCTCCTAGAACAGCGGTACCTGATAGTCTTCTTGGCGAGCTCGATGCCTGAGACATCAAGGCTTCATCCACTTCTTCATCAAACCTGTCATCTTCGGGTACCTGCTGATTTAATTGTAGGTCATGGTTCGATGCCCGGTGCGAAAGTCGGTGCCAAGTTGGCGGACGTGATGGAGGTAAAATGAGTGGAGAAGAGGACGACTGACGTACGTTCGGGGGTACTGGTGTGTATGCATGGGAGTTTTGAGCAGATCGGGTGGTCAGAGAGTGAGACACTTTCTCGACTCTGAATATAACACGCCAGAACCACACAAACGCAATAATGAAAACGAGGTGTCAGGTGTCTCGATTCATAACTGGGTGTTGAAGAAGGTTACAGGGTTCACAGCTTACATCATCATAAGGATGAAGCCTCCTAAGAGAGACATTCCGATGACCTGACTCTGACCTTCGACGGTGTCATCTCCATCGTGATCTCCTACGGTAGCAGACACAAGCGATGTTGCGTCATATATTGTTGATACTCCTCTATGGGCACGAAAAGAAGGTTCGTTCAGCCAGTCAACCGAACAGTAGAGTACGTGTGTAAACAATGAAGAGCTTCAGCCCACAAAGCTTCCGTCCATACTATCTTGTGCGAGGCCGGGCTGAGACAGACTGATAACATACTCTGGGATGACAACACTCAACGCCGCGCCGACCAGCAATCCCATTCCGTAAACCGACAAGAACCTCAGTCGTTTACCTACATGTCTCGATGGATACAAAGAAACGACATGAGGTCGTATTTGTGATATCAATATCTTTGTCCTTCAACCACTCCATGAACACGAGTATCAAGAACCTGCCTAACCGTTTGTCGAACCGAGGAGCATTGGGACCAATCCGACTAGGAAAGATGATATCCCCATGGCAAGCGACTGGAAGAGAAGCGTTGTGAACGCCATGTCAGCTTAGGTAAGTATGAATGAGTGTGTATGTGTATGTATCGAGCGTGGAAGACTGATTGTGTCTTGATGAGATCGTAGTTGGTAGATAGTTGAATGAATAAGAAGTCATTGGCCAAGCGAAGCTTTTGGGGACGGGACAGTCGGAGTGATGACGATTTGGACACGTGTGTGTAACCATGAGTGTAACCAGGAAGGTTGAGCCGGGATATTCGCAAGTACATATACCAGAGACATGGAAAGCAAGCGAACAAGCAGGGTATACATCTACATTCACAAGAGCTCTGTATTGACATCTCATCTATTCCCCTCAGCATACAACGCATCCCTTTTCCTTCGACTTTCCGCCAGATTTGCGCCGGTCCCGCTCTTCTTGACCGACCATTTCCGCCCACATCAGCTTTTCCTCCTCGTTGAGGATTCCTAGTCGAGCCCTGTTAGCGAGAGCCTGACGTCGAGAGGAAGATTCTGCCTTTGTATGCCTGGTGAAGAGTCGGGAAACAGAAGCAAACATCCAGTAAGATTCAAGGTTGCAACTCGATTTTTGCCTGTTGCATATGCAGAGGACAACCATCGAACAAGGAATAGACGAACAGTAATTCCAAGCCGGTCGCGTGCAAAACGATGAACGAAGGAATGCAAGAAAGAAAGAGGAATTAGTGTGTTTACCTTGAGGTAGCGCTCAACGGGTTTGTTATTGGCTTTATTTTGGTTTTCTGCTCGTTCGGGTTGACGTCCTTTTCTTTTGATGACAATGGCTTCGGATCCGGTTTTTGAACAATCACCGGTTTCGGCGTAGACGAAGGCTTCGAACTTGTTTTTCCGGATAGGTTAGCCCGCTTGATGGCTGCCAGCGCGGCTTCTCGAGATGGACCTCCAAGGATCGATCGGGTGTTTGACGGAAGTTTCTGTGCTGCCTGAGGCACGATAGTAGAACACGAGTGAGAGGAAGGGAATCGATGTGGGTGGCAATATGATCTTTTACAAGTCTTCAGATTTAATGGGAAGGAATTTGGAACCGGTGAGCATGGAAAGTGGTTGGATAAAGAAAAAGAAAAAGAAAAAAAGAAGAAGACCACAAAGACAAGACTAACCTCGCATTTGACGCCCAACCCACCCTGAACCGTCTTCTTGCAACCTTTATTGAAGCAAAGCTCGCCCCTCTCTTTTCTTGACCTGATAATCTCTTTCTCGGCTCTTCCCTTCTGAAGTATATTCTCGCTGCACTCTTTACTGCCCATATGAACATCCATCCGAACGTTCGGATCCTCACCTGGATTTGTGCTGATCGGAAGCTGGCAAAGCGGACAAGGAATCGGTGTACGGTCGGGTGGTGGGGACGAGCAAGGATGACCCGAGGTGGACGAATGGAAGGGAGAGTGATGAGGAGTGCAGAACAGAAGGAGACATCCGGGACACTTTATTTTGTTTTGATTCAACGAGGTAAACGTATGACAAATAGTGTATCAGCACGAGCTTGTGTGGTGGCAACGTGGGAATACAAAGCAGCCCAGACGAACCTTTATCGGAAGGAAATCATGAAGATGGCAAGCTGGATGTGAGCATTCGACCGAACCCTTGATATGAAGTATTTGAGTGTTGAGTGATTCTGAGGATGAGCTATTCGACATGACAGAACCAAAAGAATGGAGGATGGATGATGAAGGTTGAATCGTCAACGGAGTTGTGTGTAGGAAGACGGGTATGAAGAAGGCTTGGTCCGACGTGGAGGCTGACTCAGCTAAAAAGTTCTTATCTAATCTCGGTGTTCTCATCCATTCGACCGATGATGTCTAGTATATAAACTCTCATCCCAAAAATCATCTTGACAATCACCTCGACAATCTTTTTAACAACCTTTCAAACATCGCCATCATTCTTGCCTTCCATCGCCTCACCTCTCTCCGCTTTAGAGCAAGATCTATCTATCACGCTAGTTTTCATACAGCCAGAACCATGACTAACAAAGTTATCAAGCTAGATATCACCTCAGACTGTTAGTCATCATAAGTTGTTCTTATTCATCGTTTTTCTTCTTTCTTCTTTCTTCTTTCTACTCTGCATGATCGACCCATCAGTTCACGAAGGCCAAATGCTGATGTCGTCTTGAGTTCTTGATTCGGATCTATCAAAACGCACACAGCCGTCTGTCCGTTCTGCTAGTCAGTCGATCTTTCTGTTTGGTCTATGCCCAAATTTATATCTCTGACTAATCACTTCCCATGCTCCTCTCGTAATCGTTTTACATCAGTCTGTAAGCTCAACACGATCATATATCTATCAAGCAGTTGAAGAAACTGATTCTCTAGGCTCTGTTCTTCCCTTTTTGTCGTGTAGCGGATTTCGGAAGATCGAGCAGGCGATCGAGAAAGTCAAAGCCGATAGCCCGGATGTTGACTTTTCTATCCAGTTGAGTTCTTTTTCCTTCATCCCTTGTTATGTTTTTTTCTGTTGAGCCTTCTTCCTCAGGTTATTGAACCATCGCTTCTTCTTCTCTTTTTTCCCGTGATCCATAGGTTCCATCCATTCTTACTTGATCCAAATGCATCAAAGAGTCCAAAGAACAAGCGAGGTGTATATATCGAGAAGTTTGGCTCAGCCGAACGAGTGGATGGCATGATCAAAATGATGAAGGACAAAGGCAAGGAATGTGGAATCAACTTGTATGTTCTCTTTGCTCATACGTTCACTTTCTTCATTATTTGCTTCCTCAAGGCTTTCACTAACAAACATGTTTGACATCTGACATTCTGGCAATCAAGCTCATATGGTGGAGATATCAGTCAAACGACCAGCTCCCACCGACTCATCAGTAAGGCATATCTTAAAAATGGACAGGATATGCAGCTCGACCTTATCAATCGAATCTTCAAGGTACAATCATAGAGATCCATGCGATCTGCTTGCTTTCTCTCAATGATTGTAGACCCACCATTGACAGTATTATGTTGGTCGGCCGTTTCTCTCTATTCTCTCTGTAGGGTTATTTTGAAAATGAGAAAAACGTAGGAGACCACGCTTGGCTTGCTCAAGAAGCTGTGGCCTCCAAGGTCTTTGAGACCACGGAAGAGGTATGTTTTGTGTATCATGTGACGCTCACCGATCGGCTTTCTCTTCTCCCTCAACGGTTCTAATACTCTCTTCTCATCTGGGTTCGACATTTTTTTTCCTTAGGCCCTTCGATTCTTAGAGTCTGATGAATTGTTGAAAGAGGTTCAGCAGGAGGTGCTGAAATCGTCGACGATGGGAATCTCGGGTGTGCCGTTTACGGTAATCGACAACAAATACGCCGTTTCTGGTGCCCAGGAGCCAGCAGTGTTCACCGAGGTACGACTGAGTCATAGAAGTGTTTTGTTCTTCCATCAAAGACTGATTCTTTCTCTTTCGGCATGATCTCTTTTCCGGGTTTCTAGATCTTTTCAAAAGTCGCCCGAGGCATGCCTGTGGCTTGATCAATTGAGAAATGTCTTGCGTTTCGATTTATTGATGTCTCTATGCACCTCGTGTTCCATATGAAACACTGTCTCCTTTTTACTCAAATAGTGTACACACATGAAAGTTCGACTGCTCAAGATGAAGCTTATGAATGAAAGGCTAGTTGACCTGATGGCATCGAGCGGGTAATGCCGATGATCACTTTCCTCCGCCGGATTACATGCATTTTCGGCCGGATGTCACCGGAGTTCTCCTATCAGGCCCGTCAGTAAGCGGTGGAAATTCGAACCTTGTGACTAAACAAGTTGATTTTCTTAACCAGCATCCTTCTTCACTCGTCGTTCCACGGTCCGGTATACTAACACCATCAGAATATAAGTCTGTCAAGGTAGAGGGAAAGGAAGAAATCATAGGAAAAGACAGAGGAGAGAAAGAAGGGAAGAGAATAGCATACCTTCACGATTTTTCAACATGTCTTTCCGTCCCTCCGATGATCCGCCTGCAGCTTTCTCTTGCTCTTCCTCCTCGGTTCATTCTTCTCCAATCCGGACCGCTTCTTCGGTTACTTGCCACACCCTGGCCGATCCCTGCAAAAAACCTATCCATGAGGTCGGTTTCTCGTCTGCAGAGATCGAGCCCGAAGTCAAGGGCAAACCGGAAGAGGCCCAATTTGATACGACGGAGCTGGACGACAACTTACCTGAAATCTCAAAGGAAGAGTGTTCGGATGGTGAAGTCCTGACCTTTCCAGATGGGGGTCTAAGGGCCTGGCTCGCTGTCGCCGGAGCTCTTATGTGCACGATGTCGACCTTTGGTTTCACAAACTCGTGGGGAGTCTTTCAAGTATGTCTTGATGTATTGCACCATGATCTATTGCAGGCTGCTAAGACCGCAAGTAAAGAGTCTTTTCTGACCAGTCGTTTTGGAAATTTCTTTCACTATTCAGGAGTATTATCAATCAATAAACCTATCTAACCAAACATCCTCAGCAATCGCGTGGGTTGGTTCCGCCCAGGTGAGTGTCAGTATGTATGTATCGCGCTGTATCCGGATCAAGTAGACTGATCGCATACATTGCTTGGTATGACCTGCATGCTTGTTTGCCATCGTCACGTCTCTAACCTTGTCGCCACAGTACTGTCTGATCTTCCTTCCAGCGGTCATCATGGGTCGTCTGATGGACATCGGGAAGCACTTTGTGCCGTTCACTATAGGATGTGTTCTTTACGTCGTTAGCGTCTTTCTCATTGCAGAAACGCATGAATACTATCAGGCCTTGCTCTGTCAAGGTATTTTACTTGTTCGTTCCTCTCTCTCCATATTTTATCTACACACAGCCTGTTTATTCTCGCAATTCACGTTCGTTGCCTGAAACTGACCTTTCTTCTTCTTGCCGATCCAATATGCGGCACCCATGGCATAATCGGCTGGCAACTATCAGGGTCTCTCCGCCGGTGTCTTGTTTGGACCTGCGCTCGCTATCCTATCCCACTGGTTCAATAAGCGGCGATCGTTGGCCTACGGTGTCGTTGCCTGTGGATCGAGTATCGGAGGAACAGCTTACCCAATCTTGATCCGGCAGTGTATTCCTCTGATTGGTTTCAAATGGACATTGAGAGTTTGTGGTTTCATCATCATGGTTTCCATTGGATTTGCTTGGCTCGTTAGTCTGTCTCCTTGCTTTTCATCGATTTCATTGGAAGCCATCTTACTGACTCTATGTTTTAACTGAATGTATCTACCACTGATGCAAAACGTTTATCCCGGTGGGATCAGACATTGAGACCTAGATTACCACCTAAGAACATGTCTGGAGGGATATTTAATTTCGCAGCATTCAAACGGCCCGCTTTCAGGCAAGTCCTCCCCTTTACATCGATCGGTAAAGACTCTGAGATACTAACTTGAACACTGTCTTGTAGTCTATATGTCTTAGGCTGCTGGCTGATCATGGTTGGGCTCTACACTCCTCTATCTTATTTGGGTATGTCCCTTCTTTCGTCGTTGTTTATCAGGATATCGACGTTTCTATCAGCTTTTGGTTTCCTAATTAATCAGCTTTTTCTTTTCTCCTCGGACTGCTAGATGTCATGGGTCGATCCCAAGGATTAGGAAATTTCTCGACTTACCTGATCTCCATCTCTAACGCATCGAGTGTTATCGGAAGACTTGTCCCTGGGTTCTTTGCAGATAAGGTCGGACCAATCAACCTGCTGGCCCCTGCTTCTATGCTGGCCGGTTGTCTGGTGAGTTTGCCTGTTCCTTCTTAGCTCTCTTTGTCCAGTACAGAGAAAAAGTGAGAAGATAAATCTTAATCTGGTGGATTTGTTTGATGGACATAGATGTTTGCCTGGCCGTATTGTACTACGAAAGGCGCATTGATCGCATTCGCTATCATCTATGGTCCGTTCGGTTCTTACCTGACTTTCTTTCTCTTTCCTAGTGTTTAATTAGTTTTCATTGATCTTTTCTTTCCTCTTCGTTATGAGTAGGGATCTTCTGTGGCTCCTTCGTTTCTCTATTCAGTCCCGGTGTGGCTCAACTTGGAGAGACATTCGACATTGGGCGTCGAATGGGAACGTTGACCACTTGTCTATCTCTCGCTGCTTTGATTGGACCGCCCATCTCTGGAGCGTACGTCTCTTTGGTTTTTTTTTCAATTCGCTTCAATCACTCGTTGTCCAAACAAACAACCTTTATTGACAATTCGTCTTTCTTTGTCATCTTTGATTATTTTTTTCATTCCCTTATGAAATTATCAAACAGCATTCTGACGAAAACCGGATCGTATCTCTCCGTAGCTGGCTTTACCGGAAGTTTTGTGTTGGCTGGTACAGCTATCATGTTCGCGTCTCGATACTTGCTTCTGAAGGGATTTTGGGGTCGAGTTTGAACCCATCATCTCTTCCTTCCCTTCCTTCTTTCTTTGACCTAAATTTAATTTTTATACTTCGGTCTTTTAGCCTATCTCCTAAAAACCGTTTCATATCTCTTTATACATCGATACATCCCTTACGTGCTCTTGCGCATACTACACTTTGCTCACAAATTCCAATGTTCATACAACCGTCAATATCCCATTCATAATCATCTTCTGCATCCTCAATCATCTTGCATTAGTTGTCCTTTTTGTTGCTTCTTTCTTCCATAAATGAAACCAGGACACCATCAAACTGTGCGGTCTTTCGATCAACAAAAGTAAAAATTTGGCAAGTTTTGAAGTACCTAAAGCTGGACATGATTGTACGCGAGCACTCAAGCTATTCATGCGACCGTTTCCAACAAAAAGAAGAGGGGAGAGTACATATACATCTTGGGTCTATCTATAATCTAAAAAGAGATGAGAAAGAAGGAAAAGGTTGGTCCTGAACCCAAGAAAACAGGACCTCATGAACGACCGTTTCAATCCCAGGCAGCTTTTATGAACTTTTCTACTAATTCTGGGTCTTTCTGAAAGATTCAAACGAGACATTTGAGATCGAAGATCCATCAGTTCGGCATTCAGTTTAATCTAGCGTATCACTCGTTCCGAGTCTACTCAATCATGTCGAAGGAAAGAATGAACAAAGAGAAGAAAAAGAAGAAGAAAGAGAACATACTCGATATTTGCTTTGGAACCCAGCAAAACCTTCTCGAAGTATATGAACCTCTTGTTTCGATTCCGGGTAGGCTTTAGCCAATGCCTCGGCGTACCTCGTTGCAGCCTTCGGACCTCTGATAAAATTCCAAAGGCAACGAACACAACATCTTGTCAGTCAGCTGATGGTCTTGTTGTCTGCATTGTTCTTCAGGGGTAGGTGATTGTCTTTTTGGGAAATAATGTATAGATAAAGTTGGGAGATGAAGCCAAAGTGGGAACTCACCGAACTTGGGACATGACGCAATGAAACACGACATGCTCCTTGTCCTTCAACTCAACGGCTAGCTGTGCGTACTTTTCAGCATTCGCCTCTCTCGAAGGAAGTCTAAAACACCCAGGAATATTACCTCCCTAAAGTGTTTCCGAAAACGGATTGATGCAGATGTCCTCGAAAAGATGAGATTCCGCATTGATGGCCCAGAAAGAACGTGTAAGGCAAAAAGGATGCTTACTCGGAAGTCGCTATCTCTCACATCAACGATCGCGTATTTCTTCTCAACGGTAGCTGAAGATTCAGATTTTATAAGTGCTGCTAAATCCTTTCGATAAGATGATATCGTCCATTTTGTTTACAATCAAGCCAGGCACACGGAGAAAAACGATAGATACCCAATGGTTAAATTCAGAATCAGTAGCGGTCATTCAGAACACAAGAGAATGTTCGGCAACGGGCGAAACAAAGATGGAAATCACTTCAGCGTCCATGTACTTGGAGACAACCATAGTGGCTCTTGGAAAACTTGAAGAGAAAGCTTTGTTGAGATGGGTAAAGGTACGTATGTGTCGAGGATTGAAGAGTTCTGTAAGCATGCGAAACGGAAGATTGACAAATGAATATTACACAGTTCGACATTTTTGTTTACTTCTTAAGAATTCTATACTATTCTTAATCAAAAGATATTGTCGGTAGACTCGCATAACCATGTCTGCTCTCATTGCGCTGACAGTGTAGACCAAACCAGAATGAGAAATTCAATTTAAAAAAAAATGAATCATCCAATACAGTCTGGCAACAGGACGTCGAGAAAGATGAAAGTATGATAGTATAATATAAAGGCCGATCTGATTATCTGGTCAACAAAAAGTCTAAGCAGAATCAAACGTGAGGTAAAAAAAATAATCCAAGAGACCAGAGGTGACAAAAGGGAAGAAAAAGGGAGAGCATATCATTGAGATAGAACGTGCCCAGGTAAGGAAAGAAAACGAAACTACAGGATCATGATGATTTCGAGAGCATCTGCATTTGAACAAGCTCGGCGTAGCCTCCCTGCAGAGCGAGGAGTTCTTGATGAGTTCCCGCTTCAGACACTCGACCATCCTTGAAGAAAAAGATTCGATCAGCCTTCTGGATCGTGCTCAGCCGATGAGCGATAGCGATCGTAGTTCGGCCCTTCGCGGCATTATCCAACGCAGCTTGAACGACCTTCTCAGACGTAGAATCAAGCGCACTAGTGGCTTCGTCGAGAAGCAGCACTTTTGGGTTTCGAATTAATGCTCGGGCGATGGCGATTCGCTGTTTCTGACCACCACTCAATTGGGCTCCCTTTCCTCCGACCTGGGTGTCGAATCCGTCAGGCAGCGTCGAGATAAACTCCAAGATATTGGCGCTTGCACAAGCCCTTTCGATCTCCTCCTGAGTAACCTCCTCGTGAGGCTTGTTTGCTCCCAAAAGAATGTTGAACCGGATGGTACCAGCGTATAGCGTAGGCTCCTGAGACACTAAAGCGATGTTCGATCGGAAACTGTTGACGTTGAGCTCATGCAGAGGCACCCCATCAAGAGTGACTTCTCCGGAACTAGAGTCATTCAACAGAGGTCAGACTCGAATCACAAATGAACCATGCGGCTTGACAAAACAAATTGTGAAAAACTCACAGTGGGTCGTAGAATCTGCAAGCCAGTTGGATAGAAGTCGACTTTCCACAACCAGAAGCACCAACAAAAGCACAATACGTTCCAGGCTCAATCTCAAGATCAAGATCTCTCAGTACTCGAACGCCTGGTCGGGTAGGGTATCGGAAGTGGATGTTCGAGAACCGGATGTGGCCTTTGACGTTGGCACGATCAAGGATCTTGCCTTCCGTAGACTCGGCATCGATCTCGGGGCGGGAATCGATCAAGTGGAGGAAATTAGAGGCAGCGGACTGGGCTTGCGAGATATCTGGCACAAAAGAGAAAACCTGAACAAGAAGGAACAAAGAAATCAGTACGGTGGCTAGACTCCATATCAACGTGATGTAGACAAAACTCACATTTCCGGCTTGGATACATCCGAATACCACACTCATAAGACTAGAGACAGTGCCGGCCGTGAATATTTAAATGCTCAGTACAAATTGGCAACTTTGCATCAAAACTTTGAACTTACGTAGTGAAGAAAGACTGAGTCGTGTATGAAAGGCTTCGAAGTGTAAAAGAAGACATGGTTTTAGCCAAGTTGAGAACCAGATATGTGATGGATGTATAAACACTTTGATACGTACTCTGCGATCCATCTACTTCCAATGAAGAACACGAGCGCAATAACCCACAAAGACATGGCTTGTGACACAGCGTACAATGCATTGGAAGCTAAAAGACTCTTCTTGGCTGCCTGAAGAGGCTCAAGAAGAGAATGCGAGTAGGCGTCGCATGCCTGTTGTTCCCTGTTGAGACTAGCGACCGTTCGGATGGCACCTGCCGACTCGCAAGCCAATTGGGCACTGCTCTCGTGCAAGGCTTTGTTCTTCTCGTCCTTGAGTACGACGATTTGAAGTCGGATATAACCCGCGGAGATGATCAAGGGAATACTAAAAACATATCGAGATGAGTGATATGACAACGGCAAAAGAAAAACTCGAAGGTGTCGAGCTACTCACCAGGCGATTCCAATAAGAGCCAACTTCCAACCGTAAATCAGACCAATGATGCATCCACTGATAATTGTAGCGATCGACTGAATAATTGTTCCGAGCGTCGTACCAGCAAGTCCGTTGACTTTCTGGGCGTTATCAGAGAGGGAAGAGGTGAGAGCACCAGTCGAGTTCTTTTCCTCATCAAACCAGGCAATGTCAGATCGCAAGATCGCCTTGAACGACATTGAACGGATTTTTCCTGTGAGCCCTTCCGAAGCATGGACCAAGGTGTAGTTCTGAGCTGCGATGATAATACCGGATAGAATGGCCATGATAAAGAACCAGAGGGCGGTTCGGTAAGAGGTGTCGCGAATCTTCTTGTTTGAGTCGGCACTGAAGTTGTTGAGCGCCTGACCGTACAAGATACCGAACGCGGGATAGACACAACCACTCAGGATGGAACAGATGAATCCAATGACGTAAAACCATTTGTGACCCCTGTTGATCACCGCAAGTCGAGCAAGAATCGTTCGGTAGGGCAGAATTTTGACACTCCTTGTTCTCTCTTCCCGCTTGTTAGCCAACACTTGAGATGATACAGACTGCCCTCCGGTATGGCTTCGCTGGAGTCCAAGGGGTTTCTCGTTTTGCTCTTTCTCTAGAGGAGAGGCAGAACCCTTCTCAAGAGTAGAGGACCCGGTTGTATCAGCCTCACCATCCTCTTCCTCGTCCGCAGCTGCGAGCTTTTGAGCAAGGACTAGCTTGGCATACGACCCATCAGAGGCGAGAAGCTCGTTATGAGTTCCCTGCTCAAGGATCTCGCCTTGGCCCATGACAAGGATCTTCTTGGCATCGATGACAGTAGACAGTCGGTGGGCGATAGTGATGGTCGTTCGGCCGGCAGCAGCCTTGTCCAAGGCATCCTGAACAATACCCTCGGAGAGTGTGTCCAGAGCGGATGTAGCCTCGTCTAGGAGAAGAATCTTTGGGTCAGATACGATAGCTCGAGCGATCGCCACCCGCTGCTTCTGTCCTCCAGAAAGAAGCATTCCTCGTTCTCCGACGATAGTATCGTATCCCTCAGGCAAGGCAGAGATGAAACCGTCGGCGTTGGCCTTGATGGCAGCCTCCTTGACGAGAGCAAACTTCTCTTCAGGCGAGTAGTTCTCAAAGGCAGATCCGATGAACCCATACTCAATATTCTGACGGACGCTCGTCGCGAACAAGACGGGTTCTTGAGAGACAAGACCGATTTGCTGTCGCAGCCATCGCAAGTTCAACGTCTTGATGTCCCTCCCGTCCAGTTTGACGACTCCGGCGACAGGATCGTAGAACCGTTCGACCAGGGATACAACCTGTGATAATCAGATCCTCACATATTCGTCAGCATTACTCGACCAGGGAAAGAACTCAGCCGAAGGACACCCCGGTGAACTCTGTTATGACCGACTCACCGTAGATTTTCCACTACCAGAGCTTCCGACAAGCGCCGCTGTCTTTCCGGCCGGGAATTCCTAAAGTCACGTAACACAAGAAAGTTCCTTAGTTATTTGTTTCTCATCACAAAAACTTCTTTGATGACACAAACAGAAGAAACTAACCACACTAAGTCCCTTCAAGATAGGGACTCCAGGTCGGCTGGGGTAATGAAACTGGACGTTTTCGAAAGAAATGTGCCCTATGCAGCTGTCTGGTCGAAGCCCCTCCTCACTGAGCGAGTCGATCTCAGGCACCCGATCGATGGTCTCGTACAACTTAGCAGCCGCTCCCATAGCTGCAAAAGTGAAAGATGAGATTTTAGCTGCATGTCGATAAACTGATTATGATCAAGAAGATAGAGTGCGCAAATCGACTGACCGTTGTTCATAGCTTGTACTTCAGGATTCAACTAGCATGGTTGCAAATGCAGAGCAATATTAGAACACTCGATGTACCGCTGGTTAAACTCCAGATTCCAGAGAAAATACGGAGCACTAACCATGACAAGAGAGAAGGATCCAATCAAGATGGACATGAAAACGTTGACAACGATTTCAGCGCTGGCTCGGCCTTCAGTGATCAGAACTCCACCTAATTATTATTATTTTGACGAAGGCACAATAAAGATACACGAGACAAGACATAAGATAAGCCTCGTTGGTCTCAGCAATCAATGACTGATTTTAGAAAGAAGTCAACGAACCAAAAGCGAAGGCGAGCGCATACTATTGTGATATAAAAGGAGTTGATTGATCAGGTTCTTACACTTCGCAAACTCGACATACCAACTCGATTTCCACTCACAGCAGCATAGATGATAAAGACTAGATAAATCCAAAACCCAACGAATGATCAGTCTGTCAATGATCTAATCTCCAACGTCTAGGAGATGAAGTGATCGTTGAGAAAGCGAACGTACACATTGCCCCGATAGCGCAACCGTGACTGACTGCCTGTTTGTATCCATCCATTCGAGATTTTATTCTACGGAACAAGCCGAATATCATGAAAAGCGAAGATGCGCAAGACAAGCATATATCAGATACCCGATTTGATGCGATAGAGTACAAAGAGTTGAACATAGTACGTACATGTGACTGTCGAACAGGGCTGCCAAAGTCTTCTGTGTGGAGAAAGCTTGAGCGGTTCGGATGGTGGAGATAACCTCTTCAGCCAGAGATCCGGCCTCGGCAACGCATGTCAACTGATTGGTTTTGTATTTGGTAGCAAACTTTCCCATGAAGACTCTTCAACACCGAATAGAACGCAGAGTAGGAATTAGCCGTCAACAAAAGCTCACACGTAAAATCTCTTAGGAGCCAGTTTGATCAGGAAGATAGACTCACCCGACGAGCATGATGCATGGCATCATGGATGTTAGGGCCAAAGAAAGCCTCCAGGATCGAGCATAGGCAAGGATGAAACTGAAACCAAGAAACCAGATAAAGTAATTGTCAGCCAAGCATGCCAGGCACTGAACAGACATGAATGAATGTTAAATATACCCTGTGAAGAAAGTAGAGATGTAGCTGAGGGCCTGTGGGACCTTTTCACTCGTTCCCTCTTGGACAAGATGAGTATCGGTTTGAATCCTCGTCGCGATTTCTCCAGCTCCAACGGTATCAAACCAGGCAACGTCCTGGCGAAGAACGGCTTGATAGTAGCGCTCCCGAAGTCTCTTTGAATTAAGCTCTCCGGTAAAGACAAAAATAGCCATCTGTGAACACAAGAATAGAAGATTGTGAGCAAGCTTGACAATAGATAGATATGTCAAAAATAAACGAACAAATGCGTAGGTGGTGATAAACATGCCCTGTATGATACATCAAGAGACAGAGCCGATGAAGAGTCAGGACCAGTGCCGATGGTGTATTTGCACAGCAAAGAGGTTTGAATAGAACTCACGATTCCAATCAGTGTAAGCCACAAAGCATCTTTGGCAGAAGCGGATTTCACAACAGACTCTGTTCTCCCGACAGAAAGAAGATGAAGCGCCGGAAATCAGATTTAAGTCTCAAGGAACCCTTTAAACGAGTTGACTCTGCTACTTACGGGCTGCCGAGAGTTCAGCCTGGAGGGCGGGAGTTATCCCGTCGGGGCTAGAGGCAATTTTCTGAAGAGTGGTAGCGAATCCGACGAAGGATCCAGTGAGTTTACCTGCATTTAACAAAAAGCAAAAGATCGATCCGTTAAGGGTTTGCCTGGAACTAGTATTCTGTCTCAAAATGAGAAGGCTCGTAAGAATCTGTGAGCGTACCGAAAATTAAAGTCATGAGAGGCTGGGTGGCTCCAGCCGCGGCTATGTAGACCCGGTCAACAGATCAATGTAATAAGTGAGCCCAAAAAGAAAAACGGTAATAAGAGGCCACAAGAGAAGCAGAAGTTGAAACACAACCAGTGATGGGTCTCAATTCGGTCTGCTCATAATTAAAAGATTGTAAGCCTCACCAGCACAGATGAGTCCGATTATATTGAGCACCACTTCCTTTGTAGTGGCAAACCTGTGAAGGATGAAACGTCCCGTTATAGAAGGAAAGAACATGTTGAGATCGATAGAGGCAAGAGTGAGAGACTTGTTTGTGGCTACAACAGAGATGGCGAAGATGGCTCTGACCTGAATAGCTTCAACAAGCTGACTTTCTTCTGGTCTTTCTTTTTCGGGTCGACAGCAGCGGTGGATTCGTCCATCGCGATAGCCGCTGCGGCCTCTCCACCACCGACAACAGCACTCTTCGGGTCGACCGCTCTAGTATGACGGGACCATCGGCTGGGTTTCGTCGGGTTGGATATGGCGTTTGAGTCTTTTTCAGACAGAGTTTTCTCTTCCGTCATAGACTTCATGAAGGACGAAGGATATGAAGAGGACGAGACCACGGATAAGAGGCGATGAATGAAAAGGTGGAAGCTTTGGTGTTGGTAGTATTGGTAGCGACGGTGGTGACGGCAGTAGTGCTGGTGGTGGTAGTGTTAATGTCTATTATCCAAAGGTGTTCTTGTTTTGGCCTTGTCGATTGGTCGGCGGATATAGAAAATCAAAAGAGAGGACTCGATGCAAGGATGAAGAAGACACCAAGATCGAAAGATATATTCTTGGTCGGTGGTAAAAAGTCAAGAAGAAAAAGGAAGTTAAAAAGAAGGTTCGACCTTTGTACATGAAAAGACGACACACTGTAAGCGTCAACAAGCGCACGCGTGTAGCCGGCCAAACAGGACGGATCCGAATGTAGAGTAGATAAGTAATGACCGACAAATCAGATATGTGTAAACAATCATCTATCGAGCTTCCAAGCGCCAGTGATGCTGCAAGTGACGGGCCGAGGGCCGAGCCAAGCGCGTTTACACGTCTGTCCGGCCTCAATTGTACCTGCCCGGCCTTGCTTGTGCCTGTCCCGCTTCGAGTCAATGACGATCGTCTCGCTCTCGGCCATAATTAATTCGCTCTCTCGGCAATGACTGCGATCACTCATCGGGCCGGCTCGAGAGCCAGTCTATCCCCGGAGCCAAGACCGGGTCAGCGCCCTGGTGACTCGGCAGTAACCCTAACAGGCCAGCGTCTAGACTTCCTCACTCTTTCTCCGCCAGCATCCTCGTTGCCAGCATTGTTGTCACCATACATCCGGTCGAGATGCTTCGTCTTATCGATCTTCCAGCCAAACCTGCGGTCAAAGAGAAGGCTATCGGCAGCTCTTCTTCGGTCAAATCGTTCCAGGCAGCACACAAGGTATTATCCATCAACCCACTGCTCACTCTTATCTTGACATATACTCCCTCAAATTTCGTCTCTGCTTTACTAGTCTCGTCCGAATGGTACCATGCTTTCATACCCGTTTGCTATCACACCGTTCTTCTTCGGAGACCGACCGACCTAATCGCGTTTCTTTCCATCGATCACCGCGAGGGAGCCATCCCTCACCTCAAGACTGACGCCCTTCGAAAGGTCCGCCATCTGGCCGTGTCGATGGATAGAGATATTCCGGTGACTGATATCGAATGGCACCGTCTCGGGCCTCATCTAAGCGACGTTCGTTCGGTCCTGCCTTCACTTCGAGTCCTTCAGTTCGCTCAGCAAAAATCAGATATGGCCGAATGGACGGCTTCTATCATCGAATCCCATCCGCCTTCAACAAAGGGGATCTTGACTAGGCTGCTGAGATGCGTCGAACCAACAGACCTTTGGTTCGGACCTATGTATCCGACGTCTACCTCACGCATAGATCACGTCGATCGATCGGAAGTCCATCATCGTTTGACCCTCAGGAAGCTATACGCGTTCCAGTCTATGCTCAAGCCGTTGTATCAAAACGGATCCCTCCGTCGGATCACTTTTGATCGAACGTTTTTCCATTTGGTCTCCACTCCAGCCGATCACCCGAATCCTCATTACACCAGAACACCTCAGCCGACCTTCTTTCTGCCCGCTCGCGTGCCGTCGTCCAGCTTGGTGCTTGAATTGTATTTTGCTCCGCTAGTGAGCGCACCTATAGACGGAGACGGCGGCCCGTCCCTTAATCCATGGGACCAAAGGACGGCTATCATCAAACAAGCTGGTTGGCGGGTCAGGCCGACCGACTTGGAGCATACCTTTGCCGGCGAGGTTCATATCAGAGGCGTCGGGCGTTCTCTTTGGGCCGATATTCGAGCAGAAGTTGAGCGCAAAGATTGGACGGGACGCTTGCACTTTCACTCAGAACCAACAGATCCCGAAGAGATCCGCTCGATCCCAGACTTGTACGGATAGATCTTCATCGGCTGTCTTGTGAAATTCTATATTGACCGTTTTATCCATGGAACAGAACGCCGGCACAGTTGCAGACCTTGTTCTACCATCCATCGGCCAGGGATATAGCGTCTAACATCTTTTCCAGCACTTCCTTGTCCTTACCGATACTTCTGTCGACCGATCGATAGCTAGACGGCCTGCTTAGGCGTTCATTGAGTCGCTCAGTTAGGTTACGGGTCGCGGATGCCTTTAGGGCTATGCAAGGGTATATGCGCATGTGTATATCTATCGATAGTTGCGCCGCCTTCCCTTCCACTGTCAGCCATAGCAAGTGGAACGGGTTATCTTTGTTTACCTTCTGCTTTGCGATCTTTAGATGTGCATGTATTCTAGTCATGAAATGTTGGCTTGTCGTTCCTTTTTTCACTTTCAATGCTAAAAATAGACTGACAGAAAGAAATGAACCATTTCCTGTCAACCGAGTTTCATGCTTTATCCATACGTGTTTACGGTTGACATACACCTCTGGCTCATCCTCTACTCACCATCAAAGAGTATTGATCGAGATAGATTCCAATTATCTGCTCAGGATACCGGAGAGCTTCTGTCCAGAAGACACTTCTATCAGCTGTTTGATCAGTATTTATCTCATAGAGTGGCCATCAGCGTTCTCATTCGCCTATGAACGAGCATCTTTCTCGGTCACAGTAAGTACTATCTTGATATCTTGATCTCTTCTAAACTTGCTAAGGGATCTTATTCCATTCTTGGGAACAACTCAGAATCTACCTTCAAACTACAACAACAACCACGATCGCCACGTTCATGCCTCCCTCTTCCTCTATTAAACCTCTGCCAGAAAGGCCATTTCGGTCGACGCCTAAAGGTCTCAGTGGCATGCTGTCTTCTTCATCCCGAAAAAGACCTGCCGAGGACCAAGTTGAAGGACGTTCTTCCCGAGCTAGGCTCTTCGAAATTCCTGACTCTGGATCCCCTTCTAGTTGCCTCGTGGCTCAAAAAGAGACCCAGAACATCAAACCTTTCTCAATCTCTTTGACGCCGCAAGGAGGGACGGCCCGCCAGGAGCTGTCGCTATCAACTCCTGCCAATGATCGGGCATCGGTCGTTCATCAGTCTGCTCAGATACAGTCGTCCTCTGCATCTGTGTCTTCGATCGTTTCAAAAGGTGCCAAACCCGTCATCAGGCCGAGCTTACATTTTTCAACAGACCCTTTGATCGGAGAGGATTTCCAACATAAGAGTATGCGTCTCGCTCATCGACGGGCGATCCAACCACCGCCGCCGATGACACCTATCTCAAACCCTCGGTCTAGTCCTCATTCATATGCGATCAAGACGCAAGATAGCCGCCGTCTTAATAATCAATTGTCTCCTGACATCGAGGATGACTACTCGCTTTCCGAAGACGGATATATGCACCAGGAAACAGGGGGTGTTCAATTCGGTAAAACTCCTTACGCTGTGCGCCGAGACCACGAGGGCCTTCCGGCTGGAATATTCGATGAGGATGACGAGGACGACATGTTTATGCAACTTGGAGCCGAGCAACTATTGATGTTCCAAGACAAGAAGGACCAAGCGGATGAAGAAGCGTATAGAGGGCGATCGGTCGACGAAGATGTCGAACTGGACGAAAGACAACACGGATTTAGAGGAAAAGCCAAGTTCGATCATACAGAAGAGGACATTGCTGAAGGTCGATTTGAAGACGACATCGAGGTTTGAAATCGTCCTTTGTTTCTCTCTTAACCTGAGGTAGTACTGTAACAGGACTTGACAAATATTCGGCGAACTTGCACACACACATACACAGAACACATACCGAGGTCATCCCATATTTAGCTCGGACGACCATCGATCAACCAATTCTGTACGCATGTCAAGCCGTTCCTTCGACCTAACACACACCCATGAAACCGCTCAACATGCACACAGGCACCACAGTGGAGTTGAAATTGATCCATCCCTTCCATTACTGGTCCAGCTGGTCATGCTCAAGGGAGGCAAGATCGGTGAGGCGTACGAAAAGATGAAGGATAAGTACGCGCAAGAGACTCTAACGGCGGAGCAATGGGAAACCCGAGGAAAAGGTATGCTCTCAAGACCCTTCGATTGGATTTAAAATTCGGCCAAATTTGTTCATATCTCTGTCTTGTCGTTCTTCTTCCGGTCATGGGCTTTTGATCGATGATGCAGACCTAAGTACTCGGTTCGATTCACTCGCGCAGAAAGTAGCTCCTCTCATATTTCCTCTCTGTTTGATCGACGTCAATCTAGAGGTCATGATTGATGAAAGCAACCCCTTTACTTGAATAGATGGTTCAACATACCAAGGAACGTATCGAGATCCATCGGGCTGCTACAGAGAAGCTGGAAGCTTACGACCTGAGTTTATCGAACGTACGAATCCTTCTATCGTTTCTCTGTACATTCGCTCATCAGCGAGAGAAAAAGCTGATCTTCAAGTTCTTCCGGCCTCGTTTACATGTTCTCTTTTTGAATAGCGATCAGCTGTTCTTGAGACTATTCAACGAGGACTGGCTGGGAAAGCAAGCTCTCTGCTTGATAGATCTTGAGTCAGTCTGATGATCTCCCCTCAGTTCGATCTATTCTCCTCTATCGATGTGTTTGACTACACTGTATGCATCCCTCTGGCTCTTCGATCTTCTCCTAGTGTGTATTAATGTCTTCCCCGCTTAAACTGTTGCGCGCTTGTGACGTAACGGACATGGCCAAAGACTAATCAGATCGAAGTACTGAGGGCTTAGAAATGGTATGCAGAATATCAGTACATCCATAACAAAACATGAAAGGAAAGGAAAAAGAAAAGATGAGGGAGAGATGATAGAGAAGCAAGAAACATGGCCCAAAGCAAGAAACAAGAAGCCGAAGAAAACAAGAGAAAAGGAATTTATCGAGGAAGACGGATGGTCTCCCCCCTTTTATCTATCTATGGGTAGGTAAGAGGTAGTCTTTAAAAGAGAAAAACGGGAGTAGTTTCGGAAAGATGGATGTCGAGACGAAATGTCGAGAAAGAAAAGCGAAAGAAGGATAGCGAGGGGGTATGCGAAAGCCTTTGCTGAAGAAGGAAGGAAGAAAAAAAAAGAAAATCTATCTGAAAGTAAAATATCGAATATAAACGAGCAGCGAAGCGAAAAATCAAAATTGAACGCAAGAGCAAAGGCGACGTTTGGTCTTTAAGAGGCGCTCTCGTTCCCATCCTTGATCTTCTCATTCATTGTTTGAATAATCCGTGGAAGCCAACATGCGAGGGGTCCCAAAAGCAGAAGAGGAAGAAGCGGAAGATTTATGGAACAACGAATGCCAGAGGGCGAGGAGAACAAGAACAGACAGCGCTTCGACTTTCTTGGTTCTTTTTCTAGTGAGGTTTGAAGAGGAGTATTGGAATGATGCACGAGATTAGGCAAGAGACGTAGATGATGATAAGATCTGAGAGGCGTAGGATGTCAATCGAAACGAGATGAAAAGTTGGATGTTAGGGAGCGACTTGAGTCCTATGGGTCGGGCAGGTGCGTCAGGTATCGCATGATGAGTTCATATCTGACCACCGAGAGGGTAAAAAAAAGGAGACAAGGGGTAAGCTAATGTTTTACTTTCTTTCTTTCTTTCTATATCAACACAAGCAACCAAGATTGAAACAAACTCACGTCAACATTGTCACTGCGCTGGCCGGCACGGTCCTGACCAGATTGATACTCAATCCTCTATAGAAGCCGGACCAACCACTCTCCTTTCTTATCTGACTTATTGTCCTCCACAATCCTTTATAAGCCGATCCGGCGCCTGGATCACCTTGTCTGACCCCAAGAGCACCACCAGAACGGACGTGATATGGTTGATTAAATGAAGACCTGGATGACGAAGTGTTTTCAGCAGGAGATCGTGAGGTTGAAGCTGATGCGCTTGTTGATGACGGGGGCGGGGAGTGTGTTCTCTGTATTTGAAGTCTTGTGCGAAGAACTTCGTGCGGGTAAGTGGTCACGCTAGCCACAATCTTTGAGAGCGCAGAACAGATGAGAATGACTGAAGGAGATAGCGTCGAGTCTAGATCGTTCGGTTGATGTTCACCTGTGTTTGAGAGAAAACAAGCGACGGCGATGAAAATCGATGCACAAATCAGATATTTGCTATTTCTTTTGTTTTATTCGCGAGCGCTTACCAGGAGTCGGCTGACTCTGGTCGGATTGCGCTCAAAGCTCGCAGAAGGATCAAAGGAACATGAAAGACTCACTGGCCCAATATTTGAGTTGTTCGTACAACGGGAAATGAACCGCTACATGACTCACACCCATCAGACTAGGCGTCAATCCTCTATAGAATCCACGCATGCCCTCTTGTTTATATATGGTGAGAATTGCGTCCAGCGTGTGTTTGTATCGTTTCTGATTTGGGTCTTTGACAGATTGTGCCTTTGATGGATATGTGGTTGAACATCAACCGAAAAAGATCAGAAAAGGGATCGAACGTGATGGATAAGGGGACATCATTCGGGAAGCAGTGAGGAGAACGAACCATGAACCGAGTTTTGATCACCCAAAGCGGATTGGTAGCTAATGTGCCGGTCCCTCCTGCCATCATGGCTGCTACTATATGTATCCAGATTGATTCTGCAAGTCAACGCGTCGCGTCATCAAGGATAATCAAGCATCGGTTTGAAGGAAAAAAAAACTGATCAGCTCAATAAAATCGAGTCTTGCAACCATGAAGAAAGATAAACGAGGAAGTTTGCGATGGAGAATGAGCCAGAATGACTAACCTTTGACTCTCTCTCCATTCAGACCATCCGGGTTAGCATGCCTCAGCCGGCTTTTTACTTCATCATAAACGCTAAAGTAAATGGCCCAAGTGGGCAGATATCCGAGAACCGTCGGTCCCAGACCTCGGTAAAAGCCTTTGAGACCAGACTGTCGAGCGATCGTTCGAAATGTACCTGAAGTCCGAGAGTGGATAAAGAAACCGAGAGACAGAGAACGAAATGATATTAGTTGACTCATCCGAAAGGAGGCAGTTTGGGAAAGTTTGAAGAGGACGTCGAGGTCTTTCTAAAGGAATGGCTGCGAGAGCATGGTGGTTTTAACGTCCTTTCTAAAAGGCATGCTGATAGGAGGCCCACAGTCTATCAAAAGGAGGGTGAGCCTATTCATTCCCAGTCCTTATACCTGCTCCTCTCATAAGCCCCAACGGCCTAGACCGAATGTTCTCCTCCCCATTTCCCTTCCACAGATCACGAACGACTCTGCCGAACACGAAAGATACTCCAGCAGACAGATACGCTCAAGGTGACGACACGAGGCGAAAAAGAAGACGAGAGATAGACTAGATGACAGAGACGAATGCAGGAAGAGAAAAGAGGAAGGATAACGAACTGTAGACTCCCTCGTAGCCCACCTGTCCTTTCCCGAGATGTTGAGCCTGCAATCTTGTTTTGACGACGTCCAACGGGCAAGTGACCACGCTAGAGATCAAGCCTGCTCCTGCACCAGCCACCATGGACGGATTGAGGTATCTGAGCGTAGTAGCTCCTATCGGCACTTGGGATTTTTCTGCCTCGAGAGGGGGCGAGGATGATGCACCATGAGTCGAATGAGGAGGTGAGGATGATGGGCGCTGTGCCGATGATGAATTTGACAGGGATGACGACACCGACGGATGGGTTGAGTAAGAAGTGGATGTCAGAGAAGACAACGGAAGAGCCGATCGAGTGGAAGGCATCGGTGGGTTGTTTGCCATGATGAGAGAAAGAAGAAGAGAGGACGAGAAGAAGGACAGAAGACGAGTAGAGAGTCGGGGGGGGGGGGGGGGGGGGGGGGGAGGGAGTGATGGAACTGATGATGGCGATGGCGAGGAGAGCTCCGCCGAGCTTTTTGTCATTTCAAGTCGACCGACATTCTATTCGCTTATCTTTTTGTCTGGACATGTCGTTTCTTTTGCTCTTTGCTCATGTATTTAATTCACTGGATGATACCAGGATCATTTCCGAAGACAACAAGCATGTATTCAATGGAACGCACAACATTATGAGAGAACAAGGATGGTCCATGGGGAATATTATCCGTGGAGTCTGCGCACACGACTCCGGACGACAACAGAATTGGAAGCAACACTCAAAAGAATAAGGAAAGAATAAGAAGAGAGTGAGAAGAGAGTAAAAGAAGAATGAGCGACACAAGTGAAACAAACTGATGGAAAGGCGAACTAGGTTATGTGTATATATATATAAACGATAATGGTAGGATTGAAAAAGTTAAGAGAGGATGTAGTTGCTCGAGGGTAGATAGAAAGAAATAAGACTCAGAAGAGGAAAACAACAAAAAGGGGAACAGGAGGGAAAGAGGGATATAGACACAACACAATCAAAAACACGCAACGGCCGTGGCTGGCTCCTCATGCCATGAACGTCCAAAGCCCACCGAGCACAACGCCAGCAACTCCAAACAAGGCAGACATCTGTGTTTTTCCAGCACCAGATGTACCGGTGCTCGCCGCCTCGACTGCAGCCGAGATTGAGGGTCCTACAAGGGAGATGTACTCCGAGTAGTCATATTGAGTTCCAGACGAAGGCTCAGCGGGAACCAATGTGGGCGGAAAGGTCTGATCGTGTAGCGAGAAACGGCGGTTCAGTACCAAGGAAAAGGAGCATACATCCTATAGTGACACTGCTCAGATGAAACCACTCACAGGGACAAACACGGAAGTGCGGACCGTCCTTTCTCCAGCAGCGTTGGTAGTTGTATATTGGAAGCTGTAAGGCCGACAGATCAGAAAGGATGCTTCTCAAGAGATCATCTTTTTCACGAACGGAAAAGCTATACGCACGTAGTCGACACGACGGCCACCGTCGAGTCTTGACCAACCACCCTCTTTACAACATTAAATCCAAAACCAATCCACAAGTAAAGTGAGCATGATGTTTCTTCTATTCAATCCCAGAATGAACGTGTACTAACAGGAGTAGTGGTGGCCGTGGTGGTCGCAGTGGTGGTCGCGGCCGTCGTTCTCGAAGCCGAGGAGGAAGAGCTCCTAGTAGTGGAGGTTGCGGTCCCTGTGGCGGTGATGGTACTGATAGAAACATCTGTGGTTTGAATCCATTTGAAAGGAAATGTGAGAGATTAGGTATAGAGTTGAAGCAGGTATTGTTTGAGAAACTTGAAGAACGAACAAGTCGTGGCTCCAAGTGCGTTCGTAGTGGCGGAGTACGCGACCTAAAAATGCATGCCGACCATCAGAGTGCTTTGAATTAGTTCTCTTCAATTAGGAATGAAAGCAAGACATGACGATGCACAAATTATTCAAGAACTTACGGTATCCCCATCGCTATTCGCCATGAGAAGCAGACGTCGGGTAGAACGAAAACACTATTAGGTCAGTCAACCTTTCAACATATTTTCCAACATACCCACCCAACCATCACACCTGGGTTTGCCTTCTCCATTCTAGATCGACACGGGGAGCAGTGTAAGCCTAAGCAAGCGAAACGACTCACGCATAGCTGATGGGCAGGACCCAAGCAAGCATAGCAGACCCGGACGGATGAAAACGTTGATCCGAGAGAGAAAGAGAGCGAGAGAAACACATGATTCCCAACAAGAATATAGAAAGACACAGCAAAGAGTCAGAAGATCAGTCCTTCGATCTGACAACCAGATCCATCCTCAGAACGATGAACCTCGTTTGAGAAGAGGGAAAAAATGAGGAAAAGGATGGACGGACGGAAGTGTACTAGTGATCAAGACCTGTCCGCTGACCTGCAACATGGTCGCTGCCGAGACAAGCAGTGTGAGTAAACCGGTAGAAAGACGCATGGCTATGCTTTCACTCTTTAATATTCTTTTTGGTTATCTGAGCAAGAGCACCTGAGAGGAGAAGATAGATATTCAAGGGATGGATGAGAAACGAGCAGGGTGTATGGTCGAAGGTGGACGAGTGCGGTTGGAGGCAAGGATTCAACCGGATGGGATGGCGTCTATAAGGAAATGAACCGTCGCCGCGACAAAACGCCAAGGGGGGGACGTAACAACGACCAACGGCCAAGCATCCAGGCTTGCTTCCTTCTTCTCTTCTATGATTCTTTATTTGAGTTCTGTTCAAGCAAAAGCTGACTAGATGCGATTGTCTAATGTGAAACCGAAGAACATAGCAACATCATGAATTCACAGTTGGCTCGCACAGGACAAATACTATGTATCAGATCGGATGAAGTATGGGAGAGCGAATGAGAAGGAAAAACACAAGAGAGTTATGATGCGCCAGAACGAATGGGTATCATAGAGGTGAGTTAATAGAAAATGAGGAGTTTGATGAGGGGAGTAGGCGAGACAGTGGTCGAAACAGAACTGGAGATCACTTATGGAAAACAGTCTCTATGATTCGACAAGCCTGATGACTCTGGGCAATGCATTTTGCTGAGAAAGATTATGAAAGGCAAATCAGTGGAGAAAGGGATAGGAGAATTGAAAGCGTCCGGCGAGAGAAAAGGAAGACAAGAGTTGATACGAAAGAAGAGAAGAGTCCGCCGGCGGATTATGATGAGAGATGAAAAAGAGCGAAAGGAACAGAGAAGAGCTAGAGATGATATCTAAATGAACAGTCCGATACCACCAAAGGCTCCTCCCACGACGGCCAAACAGACAGAGAGGACAACTGGGAACGAAGACAATCCAGACTGGCGCAGAGCTAAAGCAAGGGATGTGCACGCCAGGACAAGATATGTCAGTAATTTGCTATCAACAAGAAAAGGGCTCTGTTCATCGACCCTTTCAGACACAGCCAGAGAACAGAACCGTACCAGAGCTGGATGCGGTAGCGCTGTATGCGGCCTCTAAACTAGGAGCGACAATACTGGAGAATGCTGCGTAATCCATGGTTGTTCCGGACTCGATCGTTACTGTGACACCAGAGGCAGTGAGAACAGTGGTGGCGATGGTTGCAGAGGTGGTAGTCTGAGTCGAGGTGCCCGTTGTCGTGGCCTTGGTCGAAGAGGTTTTTGTAGCGGCGGCAGCGGTAGTAGTTTTAGCAGTGGTTGATCTTTTGAGAAAAAGTTCGTGAGAGTTTTGAAATATGGAAACGTCAGCATCGTCTCTTTGTGCTGATCGCTTGAGGAAACACATAAATAAATAAAAAACACATGATAGAAGAACACATACTTGCTGGTTGTCGCATCTGCCGCAGCACCAGAGGTCAAGGTTGACACGCTGAAAATAAAGCAATGAACGAGATGATAAGCTTCTCGGCACACTGAGTATGGTATGTCAATTCCTGTTCGAGGATACCTACGTAGCAGTTTGTGCGACGCCGTTCGCATTCGTAGTCATCGACACGATGATCTATTGAGAGCAGAGTAAACACGTCGTTAGCAGGGCTGTAAGTTCATTGTTGTGAGAAAGCTGACGAGTTCGTACAGTATCTCCCTGATCCCCTGGCGATGATGGAAGAAGAAGAAGGAACGAGAAGCGAAGTCACAGAGTAAAACGGATCCCCCACATGAGTACGTTAGCATTGTTGGTTGAGTATGTCCAATTGTGATAAGAATCAAAAACGAAAGGAGAACACAAACAAGGAAGGGTCATGGTGACAACACCGGCCTGAACGTTCCAAGCGAGGAGAGTGAAAAAGGTAAGAAGAAGGACAAGACGCATGGCTGGAAGGAGCTGTGATTGAGTGTATCTGTGTGTGTATGTACCAGGATGAAAAAGGAAGGAAACGAAAGGAAAGGAAGGAGATATAGAACCAAAGAAAGACGGCTCTAAACGAAACGGAGGGAGTTGAGAGAAACAAGACGAGCTGGGGGCGAAAGCGAGGCGGAGTAAGAGCAGGCGAGGGCGAGCGTAACCATTCCGTGCCGCAAGGGAGGGGAGGCTGGACAGACTGGGCTACAGCATCGGGGTCACGTGATTTGGAGGTAGCTTGGTCTGCAGCCAGCCTTCTATCGATCCTTGCTCCTATATGTTCGCTTGTTCCTCTTTGCGTCATGGGTGACATCAAGGGAGAACGGTGCATGCATTGATCGTGCACTCAATCTCTCCTTCACTCGTATGCGCTGGATTTTTCCTTTCTTTCAAGCCAAGGATTCTTCTGGGATTGATTCGAACAGAGTACTGTTATGAGCCACCGAGGCTGAGCGCCACAGTCATGTGCGGATCTACGACGCACAGCTCTCACGTTGTAACCACTCGCTCGTTTTTTTCCCTCCTTCAGCCTTCAGCCTTCCTTCCGGTCATTCTTCCTCGTTCTCAACGCTCATCAACTTTCAGGTTTGAATGAACCACTCGTCTACAAGACTAGTCTTCACATTCTATCAGCCCTACGTCACTCCCAGTTCAATCCGAACGTTCTCTACCTCTCTCGCCTGCTTTAAAAAGAAAGGAAAGATGCCTCCCAAGAAAGCCGCCGCCCCTGAGAAAAAGTCGATCCTCGGTCGACCCGGAAACAAGTTGCGTCTCATCTTTTTTCTTCTTCTCCTTGTATCTATGTCTTTTGCTCGTTTTCTTCTGCTTTTCTAGTCGTCGTTCTGCACCTTCTGGTTCAGTTTGACTGGAGATAATGGCCTGATTGTGCAGAATTAAAGCTGACGAATGTACCTGCCTCACTACTGTCTTTTGCCAAATTCATTCTTCGTCTTTCAGCTTGAAGATGGGTATCGTTGGTGAGTCTATGGTTCACCTTACCTAGCGTTTCACCATCGACGAGTATCTTGTCGAGACATCTTGACTGATACACTCGCTCTGTCTGTCCATCCTCCACAACTTTAGGTCTCCCCAACGTTGGAAAATCCTCTTTCTTGTGAGTCGGGCGTCAGCACATATCATCAAGACTTCATTTGCCTGCTACTGACTGTATGCTGTTTGTCTTTCAATCGTTTGTAGCAACGTGCTTTCCCAGTCTGGTTCGTTCATAAAGATCGCGTGAAAATCTGGACGCCCAAACCTCCAAGTAGCTTTCCCATGCTGATTTCAATTTGATCGCACAACATAGATCTTGGAAAGGCCGCCAACTTCCCCTACGCTACCATGTACGTCTTTGCGCCTCGTTTGATCGTTCGCTCATTCATCTTCGCATGCTCACCTCTTTCTTTGAACCATTAATTCTTCGTTTATTTCCATAGTGATCCTGAAGAGAGTAGGTGTCAATTTGGCGAGAAAATATTTAATGATCGAGCATGTTCTTATCTACATTTCCATTCCTCCTTCCTTCCTGATAGCCCGAATCCCTGTCCCCGACGCTCGATTCGATTGGCTGACGGATGTGTTCAAGCCCAAGTCAGTGGTTCCTCCTTTCTTGACCTGCGTGGATATCGCTGGTCTTACTGCTGGTAAGTGTCTATCATGTGCCTCGAAAAATTTTGACCGAGCACTGTGAATCTAATCGTGAGATACCCGTCGATTCAACTCGACTAGGTGCCTCTACCGGAGCCGGTCTCGGAAACGCTTTCTTGTCCCACGTTCGAGCTTGCGATGGTATCTTCCAGGTTGTCCGAGCGTTCGACGACGCCGAGGTCATTCACGTCGAGGGAGATGTCGACCCGTTGAGAGACATGGCGATCATCCAGAACGAGCTTCGATTGAAGGATATCGACTGGATGGAGAAGGCAATCGCGGCCAAGCAGAAGGTCGCTCGTGGAGCAGGCAGTACCTCTCTTGCCGACAAGGCCAAGAAGGAGGAATTGGTCACCTGCCAGAAGGTTCTTGATTTGCTCGCTGCCGACAAGCGAGACGTCCGAAAGGGAACGTGGACGCCGAAGGAGATTGACACTATTAACGAGCTCCAGTTGTTGACCGCCAAGCCGGTTATCTACTTGGTCAACTTGTCGGAGAGGGATTACATCCGAAAGAAGAACAAGTGGCTCCCCAAGATCAAGGGATGGATTGACGAGAACAACCCGGGAGATTTGTTAATTCCGTTCTCGGTTGCGCTCGAGGAGCGATTGGCCACCATGAGCTTCGAGGAGCAGGGAGCCGAGCTCGAGTCTCTCGGTCTTGAGAAGGCCAAGGCCAAGGGTGCTACCCCTGGTTTGGGAAAGATGTGAGTGTTTTGTGCTTGGGAGAGGTTGTCTAGTCTCGTTGAACGGAGACTGATATATTCTGATTTCTTCCCATTCTTATAGCACCACCGCCGGTTACGCCTCGTTGAAGTGAGTCTGATAAGAGAAATCTCTCATTTTGCAAATGAGCGATCAATTGTTTCACACAAAGGTTGATCAACTAACGCTTGACCCGGTCTCTCCTCATTCTAGCTTAATCCGATACTTCACGTGTGGTCCTCAGGAGGTTCGAGCATGGACAGTTCAGCAGGGTATCAAGGCGCCCGCTGCCGCCGGAGTGATCCACTCTGATTTCGAGCAGAAGTTCGTGTGTGGAGAGATCTTTTCATATGCTGATCTCCAGGAGTACGGAACCGAGACCGCGGTGAAGGCTGCTGGTAAGCAGCGACAGCAGGGAAAGCTCTACGAGATTGTCGATGGAGATATTTGCGTCAGTTTTCTGTCTCTCCTTGATTGTAAAAGTGAAAGCGTTTGGACTCGCGCGCTGACAACTATCCACTTTATTGTGCCGTCTGTTCTTGAACAGTTCTGGAAGTGTGGACAGTAGATTGGCAATGTGTGTCATCTGATTGTGGGAAAAGAAAAGGAAGATTGTTCTATAGAAATGAACCTCTAAAGACGGACGTGACTTGTCCGAAAAGACAAGGAAAAAAAAAACCGGTCGAACGAGGAAGACGGAGAAAGGAAGGCAAAAATTACAGATACAACGTTCATTCTAATTTTTTATAGCGAAACTTCCAAACCTCGACGCCATCCCAATCACTTTTGGCCCAGCCAAGATGTCTGTCGACCGACTTTTTCAACCTCCCTTTGTTGACCATCTTTGCCTCGAAGCCCGCATTGAGAAACTCATCCAGAGACCGGTCGACCAAAGCTGGATCCCTTCGTTCGAGTGCCAACAAGATCGGTGGATGGCCAGACAGAGAGGAGAGCGTTTTGAGTGTTTTCAACAAATGAGGTAGGAGTGACGGTAGATAGATCGTATCCGTTGTGAGAATCAGATCGAACGGCGGTCCAGCCGGGGCGGGACTAAATCTGGTAGAACATGTTCCGACAGAGGTGACGCTCGAAGGATCGACCCATTGACTGGTGACACTTGATGGGTTCTCGACCCAATTCCAATCGGCCGGATCGACTGTCCAATCCAATTCTCTGCCTACGACAGAACCTCCTTGCGTCGGACGATCGGAAGATGGCGTGGGAGCTGAGGAGGGATCGTCAGAAGCCGGGCACGGTGCGAAAAGCGGTTTGCTCCGTCGGATGTTGGGTAGTAAAACCGACTGAAGGACGAATGGGATATCCGTCATGACGACATCGAACGACAGACTGGCGAGGGTTAGGCTGCAAGGGGAGTGTGAATAGGAGAGATATGAAAAAATGCGATTAGATAGGATAAGAATTCAAATGAGGTGAATAAAAATAAAAATAAAAAAGGGAAATAAAACAAAATAAATCTCCTCCACAAGAAAATTTGGCGAGCTTTCAAACGGTGAGAGAACGAACCCAACGAGGCCAACGCCTGCCCCGAGCTCAATACACCGTTTAGGTTTTCCTTGTTTGCCCGTGTTGTAGGTGTCCATCAAATACGCGGAGAGTACCTGTGCGGATAGCCATAGGGTTGTTCCCGTTGTGGGGAATGAATTTTGCTGAGATTGACTCAGTCGAAGGTTGATCGACGTGCTCAGCGGGTAATCCTGATTGTATTTGTATGGGAGAATGGCATTGGTATCAACACAAAAGATACATCACAATGGAAGAGCAAAGAAGAAACAAGATGGAGAAAAAACAAGAAAACGAAAGAAAAAAAGAAAGAAAAGAATAGAAAGCCAGAATAGCTAAGCAACCCTTTGGAAGAGCTCACGATCAAGCTCTGATGTTTGGTCTGAGGTGAAGGCAACGGAGGCATGGCTTTGATGAGAGAACTGAATGATATATGTTATCCAACGGAAAAGCCTCGAGTGCCACACTCTCACACATACAAACACATACATCGGCAGGTTAGACCGTTACCAGAAGGTGACTAAAATTCATAGCCGGGAAACCCAAGCCTGCGTATCCTCTCTACTTTCGTCCAGTTGGTTGATCACTTGCCCGCCCAGTCATATGTACGCCTGAGTTAAGTCGGTCGCCTATCCATCAAGCACCCTATGTGCTGTGCCCGGTCGACCGTCGTCTGGTGTACCATGTTGGACATGTCATTAATCAACGGATACAGAGGAATAATATGTTGATCAGTCGAGAGTTAATAGAGAAAGCACGTCAGACTACATGTCGACTACAATCTATAAATACCCACCACCTGTTTGATGAGATCTTATGGCGTGCAAGCTTCTGTGCTAGTTGTGATCTCAAACTCTTATCTATGCCTTATGCCTTCGCTCTTCTGTAGGCTTCTCAGTCTGTCAGACCTCACCTCTGCTGCTGCTGAGCTGGGTTCTCCGATTCAGTTGGGACAAACCTTTCTTTTTTTATTTGTCGCAACAGGAGCAGGAACCGAAGTAGGAATATGAGCAAGAATGTTGATCTTCGAAGCCATGAGAGATGCAATCCCTTTTAGTTAGCAGTCTTATAAAGTCTGACGACCCGTTCTCGTTCCCGTTGCTTTTCCCATCCTCTTCTCTCTTCATCGTCTGAACACATATCATTGCCTTTGATCACTTGGAAGGGGTTCTTTTCGTGTCCTTTCCTCATACCACCATCCACTTCCTCTTTCCTCTTTCACACTTTTGCCGATGACTCTCTTCGGACGAGCAAATTCAGCCCCGGCGTCGGCGAGTCCCACAGGCTCCCAGGCGTCTTACACCGATGAAAAGGATGGGATCGTCGACGAGAAAGTTCTTACAGACATTCATGTATCCGAACTCGATAGTGCAGGGAATGCCATTCATAACGGTCAACTCGGTTTCGATGATTCTATCCAGGGCGGCTTGGGCCGTCATCTCGGCTTGGTCTCTACCACGGTGCGCAAACTGTCTCTTATCTTTTCCGTCTATTTTCTCTTTTCTATTGTTCGACTCTGCCCGCCTTTCGACCGATAAGCCTCTGTATAGTCCTTGATACTCACCTTCCCTTCCATCTGCATCCTTGCTTTTAGCTCCTTGTCGTCGGTAGGATCATTGGTACCGGTATCTTTTCTACTCCAGCCACCATCCTCAAAGGTGTCGGCTCACCCGGAGCAGCCCTCTGCTTATGTGAGTCTTAGCCTACGCCCCTTGTTTCATGCGCCGGCGCTCTTGCTGATGAGGCGAGGAAACTCTGTCGTCTGCTCTAATTTCGTCCATTCTAGGGGTCTTCGGGTATCTCCTCTCAATGTCTGGTCTTCTTGTCTGGATAGGTATGTGTATCATATCTTTTGACATCTACGAATGTCACGTGCGCGCGCGCCTCTACACACGATCCATACTTACTTTCCCCCCCCCCCCTCGTTCACAGAGCTCGGCTGCATGTTTCCTCGGAGTGGAGGAGAAAAGGTTTACCTGGAGGCAGCGTACAAAAACCCAAAATACTTGATGACCATCCTCTTTGCCGTCAATGCCATCTTTCTTGGTTTCACTGCTGTTAGTTTTCTCTCTCTCTTGGAATTGATCACAACAAGTTCGATATAGGCGTTCTGATGCGATTTGTGTGATGAATGCATCAACCAGTCGGGATGTATTGTGTTTGCAAACAATATTCTGACCGCTGCTGGCGTTACCGCCAGTCAATGGAATGCTCGAGGAATTGCCGTCGGTGTCATTTGTTTGTCCTTCCTCTTCGTTCATCCTTGATCCTTCCGGTACTTTTCCCAATGGCATCATGCTGATATATTTTGTCTTCCTTTTACGGTCGTCCCCCCTCCAGTCTTTGTCACTGCGCTTCACACCATTCGACCCGGCTTCGGAATCAAGGTGATGAACTTCCTGACGATAGTCAAGATCGCCCTTTTGTCCTTCGTCGTCGTCACTGGCTGGGTTGTCTTGGGCGGCGGAATCTCAAAGACAAAAGTCGCGGATCCCCATTCTAGCTTCCGAAACTCCTTTGAGGGCACCAGTTCGAGTTCTTATGCGTTAGTTCTCATTCCTTTCCTCTTTCTCCTGCTTGGTTAGTTTTGAGGCTCTAACGAAACTATCGAACGCTCTCTTTCTCTTACATTCAGGTTCGCCTCCGCGATCTTCAAGGTCCTTAACAGTTACTCTGGCTGGTCGAACTCGGCTTTGGTGTTGAACGAAGTCAAGAATCCGGTCCGAACGTTGAAGATCGCCGGTCCAGCCGGGTTGACGTTGTGCTTCTTTTTCTACCTGTTTGCCAACATTGCCTACTTTGCTGCGACACCTGTAGCGACTCTCAAGACTACATCCCTCACTGTCGCCTCTCAATTCTTCGGAGTTGTGTTCAACGCCCAAGCAAAGAAAGCGGTCTCTGTGTTCGTCGCGCTATCGGCCTTAGGAAATGTCATCACCGTGACGTTCGCACAGAGCAGAGTCAACCAGGAACTCGCCAAGGAAGGAATTCTCCCCTGGTCGAAAGCACTGGCTAGCAACTGGCCGTTCGGCTCTCCGTTCGCAGGATTGATCGTTCATTTGATTCCTTCTGTCATCGTCATCCTTGCCCCTCCGCCAGGAATCGCATACAACTTTATTTTGGATATCGAAGGATATCCTGGTCAGATCATCAATTTGCTCGTCGTTGTTGGCCTATTCTACCTCCGATGGAAATACCCCAATATCAACCGACCGTTCAAGGTTTGGTTGCCGGTGGCCGTGTTCTTCATGGCGGCCGCTTGTTTCTTACTCGTCGCACCGTTCCTGCGACCGCCAGGCGGAATCGGAGACACCCCTCCTCTTCCTTACTGGCTCTACCCTATCATTGGTATTGCCGTGTTTGCGATGGGCATTGTGTGGTGGTTCGTGTGGCGAGTGTTGTTACCGAGATTGGGCAATTATAAGTTGGTCTCTAGGGTGGACACACTATCGGACGGCACGAGGGTTACTCAGTTCGACAAGGTCAAAAACGATTGAGGTTTTCAATATCATTCATACTTATATCCATTTCTTTTCTCTATCTCTCTTCTTCGGTCTCTCTACCTTGCCTCTCTTTTCTTTTCTTTTCTTTCCTTCTTGCATCTCTGCCCACTTCTTCTAGACGACGGCTCTGAATTGTCCTCAACAAGAACGCACCCAAAACGAGATCTTTGTCCGTCTGTGTTAATAGGTTGTACTAGTGTTTCAAGTATCATAATGTTGATTCTATCTCGTACGAGAAGGCAAAGTGATGATATCATTCACAAGAGAGATCTACACGTTTACGTGGTCTGTGGAAACCCGTCCGCTTGATCGATCTATCGGCCGGGTTGCCGGCCTTCCGGGCAGCCTGACTACCTGACTGCCGAACTGCCTAACTGCCCGGACACGTGTGATTCTAGACCGCAGGCCCAGAATTTCAGGGCACACTGCTGCGGCTTGCTCTGACTATATTTTCCTATATTGCTCCCGTTACACTTTCTGATTACACAAATTGTTAATCCATCAGGCGATTTCCCTAATCAATTTTTTTTTCTCCGCCTTACTTCTCTCCCCATCGCTTTTGGGTCAACATTGATATTCCCGATCCTCTTCACCGTCCGTCATCGTCAGTGGCGACAAGAAAGCAGAGACCGAAAGCTACACCATCACTATCGGGAGTTGGAACTTGCTCAAACGGTCTGTGTAGAGTTCGAGTCGTCCTACTGGTCAGTCATCAGATCTTGAAAGGAATATCGTGTTCCTGTTGTTCATCTCTGGACTCTTTTTTCCTCGTCTTTCTTTCTTCTCTTCTCGGTGGCTTTTTTCTTGCTCGCAGATACTTGGTCGGAAGAAAAACAAAAAGCACTACAACAGATACTCAAACATCATGTCATCCTCCTCGGACGACCGGGAGACACTCGCTGACTCTCCACTTTCGACTCCAACGTTGCCGATGTTTGTCGACTCAGATACCGAGGCCATCATCAACTCCCTCACCTCGTTCTCCTTCGGAGGTGGTAGCGCCTTTGGGTCCATCCCTGGCCCTTCCTCGTCCTCGTCGTCTTCTTCGTCTCTTTCTACTCAAAGAGCTACCCCTGTCTTTCCTCCATCGTCCTTCCCGTCGTATTGTCTTCCTCAGAGGACGTCCGCACAGACGTCCACATCATTCACTCCAAGCTGGGATGCGTCAGACTCAAACGACTTGGACGGGGACATGGTCAATCCATCTCCAGTCTATGCTCCATTGGACGCGAACGGAGACCCAATCAACCAGTGTCCTGGCACGCCGATTGCCGAACGGGAAAAGTTTGAATACCCAGAATTCACAAGGGAAAACTCCTATTACTCAAGTCATTCCGGACGGGACCAACAAGGAGCCAGCACCAGTCGCAGCTTGCAAATCCCAATCAGGCCGCAACCAGTTCCAGCACCGACAGACAGAAGAGGTTCGATCTCGTTACCGAACGTAATGACCACATCCAGTGCTGTTCTTCTTCCGTCGACCTCCTCTTCTTCTTCCTTCTCCTCTCTATCGTCGACCGGGAACGAAGAAGATTCGTCCTATTCCGCAGCGTCTCACCCGGTGTCTCCCATGGCTCCTTTGGAATATCTCCATCCGACCACTTCCCCTTTCGCGACCGCTATTTCAACCTCGGCTGTGCCCACTTTCAACAAAAGCCGCAGACAGAGTCTCCCAGCTTCGTCCCCTCCGCCGTATCTCTCTAGGGCATCGTCTTTCAATAACCATCAACGAACATCGACAGCCATCCCAGAGTCTCAATCCCCAGTTCCCCCTTCAACCTCGTTCGTCCTTCGGTCTAATAGACGAGGTTCCCAGACTCATTTCCATCCTCCTCTCATCAGTCAACGTTTCCAACCGTCGATCACGTCCGGTCCGATCCCTCCGTCGTTACTGAATCACCCGGCACTAGCTTCCCACTCGGTCAGCTCTGCATCTGTCTCGACTCGTGACTCATCTACTGCTGCCTCTCATTCACCTATCACCCCCCAAGCAGGCATGTTCGCCTCGACATCATCAGCCCTTCGCAGGCATCCCCCGCCCTCGGATCTAGCAGTGAGACGGGGGTCCCTTCCTGCCAACACTCTCAACTTTCAACCTTCTCTCTCGGCAGCGTCCGGCTCCCATGATAGAAGGACCTCCCCGTCTTCTGGGCTGAGACGTCAATCCGATCAGACAATGGTGTCCAACAATTCGTCGAGAGAGCCTCGGTTGAGATCCGTCTCGTCAGGGACAGGAATAGGAAAGCTGTCGGCGGATGACAGACCGGGTCGTCGATCCAGCGCGAACGATGCGATCCCTCCATATCAATCTCGTCACGGGATAGAAGGCATGAGGCCCAAGTTGGGCAGTATACGCAGTTTCGGCAGTGGGGAGGACGACACCGAAGGGGAGGATGAGCACCGGGAGGGGAAACAAGGTCTTGAACGACCAACGCAGTCTGCTCAAACGATCAGCTGAGTTTGTGTTCGTGCCCTGGAGAAGGCGATCGGCAGCGTCTTCACCTTTTGGCCCTCCCTAACTCCTCTCTCCCTCTGGTCTTTTACTGCATCACACCAGAAACTCCATTCTGTTCTTTCCGTCCACCCTCTTGTACAAGCCTAATCTCCAGCTATGGCATAATTGCGCTTCGTTTCGTGATCTACGAACAATACGGAAATTCATCTGATGACTAGATTTTATCATTTCTCATGATCGAATATACGTTGTATCTCAGCCGTCCATCTTTATTTTCGCCTCTCCTCTTCTCTCTTCTTTTTAATCAAGTATCTAGTTTCTATCGACCACATCTATTTGTTTTACATATCTACAGTTCTTCGTTTCTACAACTCTACAGTTTGGTCATGCATTCATACACTTCATCTTCAACTAATCTCATTTGATCTCATTCGTTTCCATCAAGCCTTGTCGTGAACATACGAAGTACATCCCTCTATCCATACTACTAGGACGGCTCTAGGTTACATGACTGGTGCTGACTCCAAATCGATAAATGTCCCTCTCGATTCTCTGTTCCGATCTCTACGTCCTTTGTTGTCTTTGGCTCTCTCTGGCCTTCCCTTCGGCAAGTGTTTTCTTTCTTTACAAGATTTCTTTTGATCCTGATGAACGATTCAACTTCCGTTCGGAAATCATCCCGTCACCTCACGTCACGTCACTGCATCTCGATGGACGACGAAAGCTTGGTATCTTTCAGGACGAAACGTTTTGATCACGCAAGGGTTTGCAATCCAGAGCAGGTTCACAAGAAACGAGACACGAGTACGAGGGCTTGAGATAAGAGATAGTATCAGAACGTCGAATAAAAGCTACACAGATGGAGTCAGGGACGCAGGTACACGAAGGATCTTGGTTGATGTATAGGCAAAAGGAGAAAGATCAAGAGAAAGAGACAAGGTAAAGAAACTTGGTGATGATGGCAATAATAATAATAATAACGATAAGAGAAAGAAGAGTCGAAAAGAAGATGATGTAGGTTGAGAAGAAACGGAGAAGGAGAGGTGCACCCGCAAAGCAAGAAACACTTGGGGGGTGAAGAAGAGAGGGATCCGAAAAGGTAAGAAACAAAGAAAGAAGTCTTCCGCCGACTGACTAGCCTACTGATTGAGTTTGAATAGGTTTACAAACAAGGATGTGAGGACACCAAAAAAAAAAAAAGGTCAAATTATGAGAAATTAATTTAAAGGGAAAGGGAAAGCAAGAAGGAGTGTAAAGACGGCCTTGTGAGAGCATATTCCATAGTACAAGCAGAGATGAAAATGAAAGAAAAGAACAGAAAGCATGCCTCCTCCTTGTTCGCCAATATCTAGAATGAAATACAAACGTAAATCTAGCCGAAGGAAAATAGAGAAAAGAAAAGTAAAGAAAGACAACCCCCCAAACTCTACCATACCCTGCCGACTACCATCTCTTCTGTCGGTCGATCAACCTCCATCGGCCTCATCTCCTTGTTAGGTAACAAACTCATCCCCACTCCTTCCAAAGGATCAGGGTGAGAGGGAAGAACAACGGGTGGTATCTCGGAAGTGGCCGTGAGCTCGACAACGGGCTTAGATTCTGTGATCTGACTCCCGCCGAGGTGAACCGGCTTGCTACTATCAGACGAGGGCGGAGAAGGGACCGAGCTGGAGGCCAGTTCATTCTGAACGGATGAAATTTCCGGGCCGGAATCCACGGCGGGTTCTCCTTCCTTGTCGGCATGAAGGGTAGCAGGAAGAGGCTTTCTGGCGATGTTGGAAGTCTTTTTCTTAACCCGCAATGGGGATTCTTCAACAGATAGAGACGATTCAACTGAACTGGCGCGAGCTCGGTAATCTAGCGGACCTTGGTCAGTCTGACTGAAGAAGCCAGAGCCGATGGGATCAGAAGGGGAAGTCGAGATGGAACCTCGGGAGGGGCTGATGATTCTAGGCGAGAGTAATGGGAAACCAGCTGGTCCTCCAAATGCACTGCCCACCGCCGGATCTGTAAGATTTCGAGAAGCGATCCGAATTTGCTGTTCGTGGTAGCTGACTGGCGTATAGACACCAGAAGGTGAGATTGAGCCTTTGCCGAGGGCGGCTGGCTGTGCTGAGGGCAAATCAGAGGCAAGCGCGGAAGGCGCTTGGGAAGTATCGACCGATGAAGGGCCCAGGTAGGATGAGGGGTTGATGTACGCCAAGTATGATCGACTTCTGGCGAAGAATGAAGATGAGCCTGAAGTGGACAGCGGCGGGCGTACGGCGTCGTTAGGCTCAACCTTGTTGGTAGACGGAGTGGACAGCCGGCGGGCTGATCCGGAGGGACCTGGAAAGCTGGCAGGGGTGTAAACACCGGAAGAAGCTGGTCGCTTTGGGACCGGACCGGACGGATCGATCTCGGGCGAGAGAGGGACGAAAGTGGACTGGATAGACGATCGTTTGCTAGCCAGGTCAGGCGAAGAAGAGTGCACCGGAACAGATGTTGGAAACTTCCATTCTGCAGGCGAGGGAATCTCTGGTGAAGACCGAACCTGTAAAGAAGAGACAGAGGAGGCAGATGAAGGTGACGACAACGGAGGGGACAGATTCGCGGATTCTACCAAACGACCGTCATTGTTATGGATATCCACAATCTTTCCTTCATCGACAACGCTGTCGTGGTCATCGATATGGATGTGGACGACATCGTCTCGGGACGAGTGGGTCGAATGAAACACCGGTGTTGACGATCCGGACGGTGAATTCCCAAGCGCGAGACGGGCTTTCGACCGAGGGGGTAGACGTGGCAACGGCACCAGTCCATCCGGCTGGGGGGAGGAGGATATGTCATGATGGACACAGATGTATAGTTGGAGAACAGCAGATGACGAAAAGAGTACACAGTATGATCAGCATACATGGTCGAGCATTGCGCACAACAGAAGGATGCAAGTCCGAATGTCTCAGATTTCGTTGGCTCAGCTCGGCGGCGCAAGTGAGAATATCGGGGCGTCTGAGTTTGGGTCCATAGGACTCGGCAAACCGTCTTGGACAGAGAGCTCTTGCGTGAAACGCCGCATGCTCTAGGTAGTTCGATGGCTTGCTCAAAAACAGTCCACCCAGCTCGAAGGGACACCAATGAAGAAACAGGTGGGCAAGAGAAGGCATGCTTCTTGTTTACTTACCTGACCGTCACTCATCTGAACTGAACTTGGAAAGATGTTTGAAGAAAGACCGAGGGCGAGATCCGGAAAGAATGGAGGGTGAGAAAGAAACGGCTCTCCTCTTTTGACCTGTCCTTTAAACGAAAGACCCAGACGGACTATACCACCAGGATTCACGACGATGGATGGATGCTTGATGGATGAATGGATGAATGAATGCTGCTTGCCTCAGGTTCTCCTGAGCAAGGCTTCTCAGACGATGTTTCGGGTGACTAACCGGGTCTGCCTAGGATTTTCATTTGCCCATGCTGCCGGTAGAATTGATACCTACATCGTCCATCCAGCTCGGTCAGTTATTTGTATTGGAGGAGCAACGGAGCAAGCATCGCACATACACACTCATATACGCACGCACGCACACCAATATACACTCATATATACCCTACCTGCAATCTGATCAGAGATGGCATACACAAAGTTTACATTCGACGACGATCCGCAACCACCAGCACAGGATTCTATTAAACAGACCACTCCCAAGACTGCCCCTATACCGACGGCCGTTTTAGCAGAGACAGAGAAACAGAAGGCCTTCAAGGTAGTCGATTTTCAGGCATCTGACGAGGAAATCGATCTTCCGTTCCCTCTGGGAGGAGGAAACTCAACCAGCACGTCGTCCAACAAAAGGAAGCGACAAGAGTCTGCACACTTGGACATCGATGCATCCGGTTTCGAGACCGTTGGCAAGAAGGGCAAGACTCTCAGCAAACGGGATCATGGAGAGGGCAAGCGACTTCGAGAGGAGAGGGAGAGACTGGCAAAGGAGAGAGCAGAGCTCCCTATTTGGTCTGGTTCGTTCCCAATTACTGTGCTCTGATTATCGTAGATATCTGTGTGTGTGTGTGTGTGTGTGTGCTCAATTCTGATAACGTCAACGAAACAGGTCAGGAGGCTATTCAGAAGGCTGTAAAAGAAAACGACACTGTGGTCATCCTGGGAGAAACCGGTAGTGGAAAGACCACTCAGGTTCCTCAGTTTCTACTTACCCTCTTTCCCAACACACCTTCCACCCCTCGCCCACCTCGGATAGCAGTGACCCAGCCTAGACGAGTCGCCGCTCTATCCCTTGCTACCCGAGTTGCCGCTGAACAGGGTACCAAGGTCGGACAACGAGTTGGACACAGCGTCAGATTCGACACAGTAGTCGGACCGGCAACCCGGTTGGTCTACTGTACCGATGGTATGCTTGTTAGAGAACTTCTCGGGGACCCTATGCTATCGTAAGGGTACCACAGTTCACTAACTTTAGACTGAGCCAGCTCGCTGATCATTCTTAGCACTGCTTAATTAATCAATTTCATATAATAAAGACAATACTCAGCCATCATTATCGATGAAGCACACGAGCGCAACATATCGACAGACATCCTTCTCGGCTCCCTTCGCGAGATTCAAAAAATACGAAATGCGCCTGGCGCGACGGATGACTCTGGAAATCCTCAAGTGCCCCTCAAGGTCATCGTGATGAGTGCCACGTTGGACGCCGAGAGGTTTTCTACATTTTTCAATCAGTTTCGTATTCTTCTCATCGCTTTTTTCTGAAATATGTACAAAGTATCTTTTCGCAGACATCATGCTCATAGAATCTCTTTTTTGATGACAATCAGTTGCCCTATCCTTTATGTTCGGGGTCGACAGCATCCAGTCAAGATATATCATACCGAAGAAGATTCAGATCAATACGAGGACCTCGCCGTCCGGACTTTCTTCCAGATACATACCGCTAGGCCTGATGGAGATGTCCTTATCTTCCTTTCGGGTACGTTTCTTCTCCTCATTCTTATGTAATTCCACATCCGACGCGCTTAGCTTACGTCTGCAAACTCGTTTTCTTCTCCGTGTTCACTGGAACTCACAGGTCAAGAGGATATCGATAACCTGGCTCAGCAAATCAAATTTCTATCCAACCAATTGGAACGCCACTATCAAAACGTGGGCTGCATCTTTCGCGGGATAACTCTGTTGCGCTTTCCAACTCTGACACTTCGTTTCCCCCTCTTTGACATCCACTAGGTGCTGGTCTTGCCTTTCATGGCTTCTACTTCCCCCCTGGATCAAGCTCGAGTTTTCCAGCCTGCCCCTGCCCGGACCCGGAAGGTCATTCTGGCGACAAATGTGGCGGAGACATCGATCACGATCCCAGGAATCAAGTATGTCATCGACACTGGAGTTTGTAAAGAAAAAAACTATCTCAGCAGACGAGGGACCGGTTCGTCTCTTTCCATTAGATGACTGCATGCTGGTTACACTTGGCTAATTCTGTATCTGGAGCGTCTTTCACCTCCCACTCAGGTATTGAAACACTTTCTCTCAAGCTGGTTAGCCAGTCTGCTGCCCAACAGAGAACGGGTCGAGCCGGTCGAGAGGTTCGCCCTTCATGGAGATTGCTGTCTATGCTTGCTTGTTCTCAACTGACTCTTTCCGTTTTCACCAATACAGGGTCCTGGTTTCTGCTACAGGCTGTACACCAGCCAAACATACAAGAAAATGTCTGCCGCCCCTCTACCAGAGATTCTCAGAACGAATCTGTCAAGTGTTGTTCTTCAGTTGAAGGAGATTGGTGTGGACGATGTTCAGTCGTTTGGGTTCCTTGATATGCCTCATCCTGATTTCAGTGAGTTCTCTTCCTAGTCTTTCGAGTATTTGACAATTAAAATCTCGAGCTTATATGCTTATTCTTTTGCCAGTTACCGAGTCTCTCATGACCCTCTACGGGCTTGGCGCGCTTGATAAAACACTTCACTTGACACCCACTGGTTCCCGCATGCTGAAGTTTCCTCTCGACCCCGCCCAAGCCCGGATCGTCCTCGCTTCTATCGATCGTTCATGCACCCTCGATATTCTCGATATTCTAGCTCTCGCCAATGAAACACCTATCTTCACAGACCCCATCGACAAGAGAGCCGAATCGGCAGAAGCGAGGGCTTCGTTCAGACATCGAGATGGCGACCATCTCACCATGCTCAATGTTCTCCGATCTTACGAGGCACTTCCAAAATCGGACTCAGCAGGTAGAAAGCTTTGGTGTCGAGATCGGTTTGTCAACGAGAGAAACTTGAAGAGGGCAATTCAGGCGAGGGACCAAATGAGAGAAATTTGTGTGAGAGAAAACGTCGATTGGAAGACGACGGCAGGGGATGATTCAGAGCCAATCTTACGTAGTCTATTGGACGGGTTGTTCATGAACACCGCCATTGAGCGGGATGGAGAGTATAAGCAAATGGTCGGCAACTCGGTCAGTTTACCCTTCCCTTCCATTTGATGATGGTCTATCCGACTAGAACTGACCAAATTGTGTATCGCACTCGTTCACATAATCTAGATCGTCAAAATCCATCCGTCCTCCACGATGTTCGGAAGACGTGCAAACGCTATTCTATACGGCGAGATCGTATGTCCATCTCTACCTCTGTAGCTCTGTTCGCTCTTGTCTAATGGACTCAATGCTTGATCTTGTTCTCTTGATTCTCAAAGGTCCATACATCGAATACATATGCCCGATCTGTTTCTCAAGTTCAATACGCCTGGCTCGCCGAACTACCTATGTTCTCTTTTGCGGGCGCAGGACTCGAATAAATCAATGATCCTTTGAAATGACGCTGATCGATGAGAATACATCAATTCTGACCAGATAGAGTGTTAGAAAAGGACAACATGAGACAAAGAGAATGAGAAAGAGAGAAGTATTTGGTATTTGAGAAGGCAAGTATAAAGCATCACACAGTTCAAACCTTTATACAAGAACAGTACATAAGAACAGACAGAAGAGACAAATACAGGCAGGAAGGAAGTACAGATGTGGGACCGATCGAAAACAGACCCAAAACAGGCAGAAGCGCGAGTCGAGGCAATACAGAACCGAAGCAGAAAAACCCCAAACCAAGAGTGAGAGACAAGAGAGAGGAAGGAAGATGTTTAGGCATCCCAAGCAACTCGACCCCGGATTGGTCCATCAGCTCCGGGGTCTCTTGGAACTCTTTTGAACCATCCAGACTTTTTACAAGGAACCTTGGTGACGATGATATCCCCTAAGTAATGAGTGATCGATTTGGGAAAATTCTTCGGATCATGCGAATTGGGAGTAAATAGAGAAGTGTTGTGGTTGGAAGCCGGTAGAAAAGACAACCAAGCTGAAGACGACGAGGAAGACGACAGAGACAGCGCCCTCATACTAAGAGCAGCATGAAAGAGAGATGAACGGGGTTGCAAGTTTGCTTGCGTCTCATAAAAAATCATTGAGTCGGGTCTTCTTTGACGATCCAGACGAAGACAAGATTGATTTAGGGAAACCAGGATAATAACCAACCATCTCGAGATAGTTATTAAAACTACAGCCTTCATAATAGGATTCGGCGAACTCGACGTGGCCATCCGAAAAGACCGACTTCGGCCGCCAGCATATAGCCTCCTGCCTCCGACGCTCATCATCCTTCGCCTCCCTCTCGGACTGGACGAAAGGAGGTCGGTGTTTCTGGATCCAGGAACAAGGCGCACCTCGTTGACCAGAGGCGACCGCTACCCAGCACTTCAAGCTTTTTCTGCTCTCAACTTGTTCGAGAGAAGGAACGAACCCAGGCTTCATCATTCCTATATAAGTGAGGGCACAACCTTCAAAAACGAGAAGCCGCTTGGGCTTCTTGGAGAAAGAGGGGGATTTTTTCGGAGGTTCTGATAAAAGAGGACCGACTGAGGGCCAGGGATCTTTATGGGGATCCATGATCGGAGGGGTGGCAAGTCGAAGAACAGGAGGAAGAGGAAAGCTGAACTCATCAGCGAATTCGTATTCAGGAATAGAGAATGTCGGTTCCCGAGCTCGTTTACCAAGAACAGATAGGGTCTTTGGTATGTGGCTGGAAAGTTCGACGGCGGTCAATGAAGAGAGGCGCTTGGAGACTCTGAAAACAAGGGATTTTGCATCGTTGAGCCTTTGTCGTTTACCAAGAACACTGAGGGAAGCTCGAGGGTGCAATCGTTGATCTCGATCGTTCATCTCCTTCCGGATTCGACCAGCCAGAAGTTGACTTCCGAGACCTGCTCATAGAAAGCCAGATCGATGCCAGTGTCGAAGGCTGTATCATTCAGCCCTGACTGTTTAGAGCTCTTAACTCGAGAACACCTGGTCCTCTTGGACATGGAAGCCATGGAGGCTGCGACAAATGGGTGAGATCGAATCTTGACCTTATTGCCTCGAAGAGGCACTGTCAGAGAAAGGATTGTACAGAGAAAGGATTGTACAGAGAAAAAAGTTAAGTCGTAGAGACAGAGGGGATATGATGTGAGGACAAGACAAACTGATAGATTCCATCACGGTCAGAACGTTCTTGTTTACAGACAATTGTTCGGTCAGCAACTGTATCGGAGCCGCTCCAAGCATCGAAGGTCCAGCGAGAAAATTTTGTTCAGGAGTTGAAGGATCCCTATAGATTTCAAAAATAGGCTTCTTCTGAGGACAAACGATTGACTTTCGAGGGGCCGTCCTCTTCTCAATCTGGCCCCACTGAGTAGCGTCTCTCTCCTCGAGATCTCTTCGATGAGCCGCTAATCTAACGTCGAAATGGGTCTGCAACAGATCCAACCTCTCCTTGTCTTCATCAACTACAGACAACATAGGTAGATCCTCATAGCGAGGATTCTCCATCCCACTCGATTCATGCCTGAGATAGAAAATTTATTGAAGCAAGGAAAACATCAGTTAAAGAACTCAAGATCGGATTCGAAGAGCAGCATTGACCTTGTGATATTCGTTTCTCTAACATCTGTCTCTATGGCTTGTCCAGCTCCTTCACCCCTTACGATCGTTCTTGGTTCTCTTGTCGCTTCGATCGTTGCAGCTCGTTTGGTAGCCTCAATACGACTGGCTGGTATAACTCTTTCTGCTCGCTCTGATGGTATGACTGGTGCGATTTGTTTTGCCTCTTCGACCTCAATGTCCTTCTGAGCGTAGTGAGCAAGAATGACCTCAATAATTTCAACAGACTTCTTGTTGGCTCCTTTAATGAACAAACTCTGAAAATGAATCGGGACGAGAATTCTATCTGATGAACATACGAACTAATAACATGGAGGTTGAAAGAGAACACGAACTTTGCACAATTTTTGAAGAGAGACTCTCTTCAGCATCTGAAGAGACTCGCGGGTAGGACCCTTTTGGTTCATGGGGATAGGAGAAGAGTGAGGGGTAAAAGGGGAGAGGAACGGTAACTGGAAGTCAAGTTAGTGCGAACGGGTTGTGATAGACAGTCGAGTCGAAGTTGATGATGTAGGTTGCGCTATGGTGTAGACAAGGAATACATGAGCAAATGACAGTAAGCTCTTTCATTTGACCGCGCTCCTGCGCAACTAGTGTCGATCCATTTCTGAGCTGGTCAGCGACGCGTTAGATGTATTGAAACTTGGAAGAAACAAACTGATGTGACCGTATCCAGAAGACGCGATTATTTTTTTTCCTTTTAAAATGAGGGGGAAATGTATATTTGGGCCACGTTGCGTTTCTTGTTTGTTGGTCTTGAACGCGACGTGCCTGGCTGCCGCGGCAAACCCATAGCTCTAGGAAGGGACCATCACCACGAAGAAAATGCCATTTACAATCGGATAAGTCTATTAGTTACATCAGTCATGGCTAGGATGATGACTCCTGAACCGCCCAAGACTGGGGGACAGGTGTCTCAAATTTTTTGAGCTATCTAATTGAGTCGAGTCGAAAGTTTCTTCTGGAGGAGATCCTGATAAGGACACAGCAAATGAGGAGGTGTAGAGGAAAGGGCCGTAGAGTCAGAACACAACGCGTCCAGGCACAGCCTGTCACAAGAAAACACACTCACGTTCACATGGTCGAGGTAAACAGTGGTGGTAACCCAGTTCTCTCGAGTCATCCTAGAACAAGACAAACAAGGTTCCGAAGAACAGTGAATATTGAGTAGCTAAGCCATGAACGAGCGAGTGTGCATACTTCTTTCCATGAATGGCCAAGGCCAAGTCCTTGGTCATGATTCCGTCTTGCTGGATACTCTCTACACAGGCCTCCTCCAAACTCTTGCAGAACGCTGCAAGGTTCTCATTCTTGTCAAGCTTTGCTCGGAAAGCGAGACCTCGGGTCCAAGCAAAGATGGAGGCGACCGGGTTGGTTGAGGTCTCCTTTCCCTTCTGATGCTCTCGGTAGTGCCGGGTGACCGTTCCTGTTTTTATGTTGTTATGATTTTTTCCAGAAAACCCGACAGACATCGAAATTTTTAGTTGAGACTGTGTCAACCGCGGGAAGGTTAACTTCTAAACAAACCGTGTGCAGCCTCAGCCTCCATGACCAAACCATCAGGAGTGACCAACTCTGAAGTCATCATTCCCAAGGATCCGAAACCTTGACCCAAGATATCGCTTTGCACATCTCCGCTGAAAAGACAAATACAGACAAATTGAGTCCATTATCACCTTTGAGACACAGCGTCGTCCGGGACTGACTCGTAATTTTTGCAGGCCCAAACGAAACCTCCGTCTCCCTTGATGGCCTGAGCAACCATATCGTCTGGAAGTTTGGCCAACACGAAGCAGACAAATGGTCAGAAATCATTTTTATTTTAGAGTGATACATGCAAGACACTCACCAATCAATCGATGCTCATACCAGAGACCAGCAGCCTCAAAGTCCTTCTGATAAGTTCTGAGAATGACGAAGTTTGATTGAGATTCAGCTATAACCTCAAAGTTAGTATTCAGAATGTGGAGCACATACTTCTCGTAGATACCCTGGAAGATGTCCTTAAACCTTCCGTCGTACTTCTTGAGAATTGTGCTGAATGAAATGAAACGTCGTTTAGCCGTTATTTCAGTGTGTTGAATCTTGAGAGATAGGGTCCTTACTTCTTCGTGCTCAAGTACTATATATTGAGCAGCATGATAGACAGGTGTTTAGCGCAAAAACAGTACATGAAATAAAGACAGCATTACAAGTAACAAGGACACTCACCAGAGGCATTTTCTTGGACAAGGCCATCTTGAAAGATGAGTGGGCAAATCCGATGATTGATTCATCAGTGTTGTACATGGCCACTGTGCGGAGGTGACACAGCACGCATATTGGTGTCAGACTACCGTATTCTGTATTATGAACAAACGCAGTCAAGTTGATAAGAACTAAACGTACGAGCAACTCCTGGCCCCTTGAAGTTGTAGACTTCCATGACGACCTTCTCTCCTCCTGCCTCAGGCGTGTAAACCATCTCTAGCTTCCCGGGACCCTTGGCCACATAGTCAGTCGATCTGTACTGATCTCCAAAGGCGTGTCGACCGATGACAATAGGCTTCGTCCAACCGGGCACAGGCTTAGGAATAGAGGGAATGATGATCGGCTCTCGGAAAACAGTTCCGTCAAGGATGTTTCGAATCTAACAGAACATATTTATACAGCCATAGATAGAGATGAACGACTGAACTGACGAGAAGCAGGTTGTAGAAAGGTTCTGGTTTCAAAAAAGGATACGCACAGTTCCGTTGGGAGATCGCCACATCTGCTTCAGCTTGAATTCTAAACCGACCCAAGTATTTCGCAAGAATCAAGTCAGCCGCGAAATGATGATTCAGATGTTCAAGATAATTTGATTTACCTTCGACACGGGCTTCGTCGGGAGTGATGGTAGCGCACTAATAAAATAACAAATCGGTAATGTTGAGTATCATTGACTTGCACTCTGGCTCTACTGAATCGATTTCGTCGCTGACCTTGATTCCAACGTTGTACTGGACGCAAATGTAAAGAGTATGATTATCAGATGGATGTGCTTGATTGATGGCCGGACCAGACAAAACGGGATGCTTACCTTCTTGATAGCCTCAGCCGAGTCAATGGTCACTTGGTCATCAGTAGCATCTCGGTTCTCCATTCTAGAGCGGGCGCATTAAAACAATTTACGCATAAGTTTGAATAAAATCAACTTCAACTTGAAACCCTGTAATTAGGCTTACCCCAAGTCATAGTACTTAATGTCGAGCTCCAAGTAAGGAAGGATGAGCTAGCGATGGGAAGGTCCAAAGTTAGACCTTGACCTCGCTTGCCTGTTTGGGTGTCTGATGAGAGGAAAGAGCTGTTTACCTCCTCTCGGATCTTCTTCCAAATAATTCGAGTCATCTCATCTCCGTCCAGCTCGACAACCTACGTTTAGTCGAGCGAAGACAAGCATGATCAGGCTTAGGTCGCAGAAGACAACTTGTCAGATGAAGATTTCTACGGACGGGATTGGCAACCTGAATTTTCTTTAGAGCAGTGGCATAAGCTAAGGCGACCAGAATTGATGAGAATTATCATGAGTAAGGTTCAATACAGTAAATATCATAAGCATGGGTGCAGATAACCACTCTTACCGCGGCTAAGATCCATTCGGGAGAGAACTTGTGGGCGAAATTGGTGAACGGCAGACCTAGCGGCGGGAGTAGAGATTCTAGAAGCAGAAAGGAGAGCTCGTCTGGATGAAGAAGCAAACATTATTGGACAGTGATTGATGGATGGGTGGATGATGGTGTGTTGATGGAAGGAAGAAGTATGAAAGATTGGGAAAAATCCAAGTCGAAAAGATGGAATTTCAGAATTTGCAAATCATCGGGCGTATTATCCGAAAAGTGTTATGTTTGGTGTGAGCAGCAGCCTCGACCGAACACTTACAGCCACTCGGCTTATATATTCTGAACAAATATCATGAAGACATGGCAGACCCTACAACATGTATATGTTATAAGCCTTACGCTTGGTGAGGTTGATCTCGATCAATGGTGGTCAATACATGGCCCTTTTGGACTGGGGTGTGCCCTCAGATCACATACCATCAAGTCCCCATGGGTCATGGGTTTAGTCTCTGCCAGCCTCAGCCTCAGCCTCAGCCTCAGCCCCACTAGCAGCAGCAGTATCAAACACCAGCATTCTTGCCCCTTCGTTCTCTTCCTGATGAAGGGCTAGGTGCAGCATGTTGCGCGACGCATTGACATCTCTGTTCCACCAGGTCTGAGAGAGAGAAGAGAAAGCAGAGAAAACAATGAGCAAGCACAGAGAACGATCAGTCATCGAGACATCATCATAAGATATGTAATAGACACACAGCACTTACTCGACAGACGCTTCGACACTCTTTGATCGCCCACACTTTATTCCTTCCTGAGAACTCGCCATGGCACTTCGAGCACACCCTCGACGTCCGATACTCCCGCACTTTGCGAACATAGAGCAACGGAGAGGCCCTCAGCTTGGCATACATCGTCTTCACAGGACCAGAAGCATGCCCACGAGAAGATGACGAGAAGGCACCATCGCCGAAGGCCAGAAAGGTGCGTGGACGTCCTGCCGACAGACGGAGCGCCACCTTGTGGTACGCTTGATCGCGGCTGATGTGTGCGCCCCAGCGAAGACGTCTCCAGCGTCGAGCAGCGAAGAAGGTCGCGAGCCAGGAGTAGGACTGAGAGTGCGAGACGAGAGCAGCGCGGAGGCCGTCAAGACTGGCAGATCTGAACGAAGGAAGATCTGGAGAAAGACACCGAGGAAAGAAGCCAAAGCAAGACACCGAGGAAAGAAGCCAAAGCAAGACACCGAGGTGGGCAAGGCAGTTTGCAAGGTCAGTAATGCTGTTTGCACAGTTAGCTTGAACGTGAGTGTGAGTGTGAGTGTGAGTGTGAGTATAAGCGTGAGAGACACTCACCACGGAGAGTGTTTGGCACTTCCGCATGGTTCTTCATCCACAGCTGCTGTTTCCGAGCGTCTCGGTCCATCCCTGCAAGGTGCCTCCATGACTTGAGAGAGAGCGACCACTGCGTGCCCCGCTCAGCCAGACCGCCGTTGTCCAGAGACATGTCGAGCCCTCCGGCGGTCGTCGAGAGCAGCGTCCGACGGCCTGGGTCGAGCCCCACGACCTCGTCCTCTGGCCGCACACCCCACGGAACATACTCTGCTCGGTGACGGTCCTTGCCTTCGCCCTCCCATCTCCACCCGTAGTCGTCGATGCCAGATGAAGACGATATGGGTCTCAGCCTTCCGGCAGACACGCCGATGCCGTCTGTACTGAGCGACATGGCGAACTGTCGCGTTCTGGTCTTGACTTTGGATATATGGAACGACCGTTTCCACCAAGTGTCAGAGTCAGCCCGGAAGGACTCCTCAGTCACCCCGCGCATATATCCCATATCCGCGTCCTCCAACTTGAGCTGGGACCAAAGGTCGTAGAGAGCCATGGTGTCTACAAAGACGTAGGATGACCGGTGGGACGAGAGCGGTAGAAGCGAGAACAGGCGCAGACCATGCCCCCGGCGACGAGTGGTCCGTCTTGCAGCCGCATCTTGGGGGCCATGTTCCTCGAAGATGGTCAGTATCCGGTACAGAGGGCGCAGATAGGACCTCCACGAGTTCTTGATGGCCTCACCCGTCAGAGGCAGACCTCCGAAGATGTGATCTGTGAGGAAGTCGAACAAGCCTCGGAGATGAGCCTCCATCACCGTGCGCTGGTCAGGAAGGAGGAGTTTGAGTAGCCAGGGCGGGGCCACCAGGGATGTGGCAGCTTGTGGTGGCTCCTCCTCTCTATCCTCTTCACCCTCTTGTCTTTCTTCTCCCTCTTCTCCTCCTCGAGGAGAGGGAGGGGACAGTTGCTCCCAGAGCTGATGGGAGAGGGCAGTGCGCTGAGGACGAACAGATGGATCAGATATGTCAGATAGGTCAGTCGTTGCTGCAGCCTTTCTTCAGATACCTCCTCAGATGACCCGTCTTCCTTACCTGGCTGATACTGATCCGGCTCTGGATCGCTTCTCCGACGTGTGTCTCCAGCCACCAAGAGATGAGCCGAGAAGCCCGGCGCGGCATGTTCAGGACGACATGGTTCTGGCAGGCCGTGGTCCACGACTGAGCTTTGGCGCTGATCATTTTGCCCATGTATCTATGACAACAGCAAATCAGTCAGTCCCTGTTCACAGCCAGCTGCATTACTGTCATCGCCAAAGAGATCACTCACTTGGAGTCTGTGAACTGGTGCTCAGCAGGGAAAGAGGCGTCGCGGAGGTCGTTGATCCCTTCGTTCAGTGTTGGCGCTCCTTGGTGCAGATTTCCTCCACGCGTGTTGAAACCAACAGCCTGAAAGTAGAGCCGCATCATGGAGGGAAGATTCGGTATCTCCCCTCCATCCGCGCAGACTTTCGACATGTGGATATTCAGTAGTCGCGATGCGTCGAATGTTATCTTTCCTAGCCGGGCAACGGCCGACTCGATCGGGCCAGCCAGTGGCCCAAAGGCGGGTAAAGGACCAAAGCCTATCTTCACTGTCCGTGACACCATAGGGACCGCTGACTTGGCGCGGATCTCTACTCCCTGACGAGGGATGTAAAACGGGCAGAGGTGGTTAGATCGCCTTGAGTGCCCAACCTGACCGCAGGCTGAGCACGTGGCAGTAGTAGTGGTAGTAGTAGTGTTAGCTGCGAGAGAAGACTTTGCCGAGGCCTGAGCCGTCCTCTTGCGCTTCATGTCGAACACAAGAGGAGCGGCACTCCTCAAAGCAGCTAGTGAGTGTTCTGGTATGGAGAAGTGTTCTGATATGAAGAGATGTTCTGATACGAAAGAGCGCTCTGATCATCTCGAGTCCGTTGTGTCTTATAAGCTGTTGGGATTGATGTCTGCTTGTTTGCAGGAAATCCCCTTTGACCGGTTTTCCCTTTGATCAGTTCGACTGGCTGTCGGTCATGATGAACGACCTGGTGAACGCTCTACCGTCCACAGACAAAGACATGAACATATAAAGAGACAAAGAGACAAAGAGACATAGCGACAGTCATGAGCAGCCAAGGTGATCATCAGACAAAACAACAGACAAACGAAGAGATGGAGAAGAAGTGTTCAACCGGGCCAATTGCAGCTGATCTCAGCAGTATTCATCTAAGCGCTCCATGCCAGGCATGTAATGTAAACATCAAAGTAGTCGAGTCGAATCGATCGATGGTCTTGCGGCTGTTCTCAATCTCTGATATGTATATGCTAAGTTCAGCACATACCCAGATGTTTGGCTTGCTAATTTTTTTTTTCCTTGAGTCGGATTCGCTAGCTTTATTCATCCGGATGTTGTAGATAGAGGTGGATATAAGTACAGGAGTAGTGATTGATACAAAATCAGCTTTTGTTTGTTTAGTTGGCTGGCTATTGGGATATGTCCAAGAGCTCAAGCTCTCGAAAGAGTATGGGATGGTTTACAGCATACTATACAGGCTAGCTATATGGCTTAGGTTTTTGAGTCATGAGTGTTTTACAAGGTCGTTTTACAAGAATTACAGTGCAAACTCAGCTAGTAGCGTTTCCAATGTTTGAGTAGATTGTAAGGGATTCGGCCACACCTGGAGTCCAAAATTACGTAGAAATGAACAGATGTCCTTGAGAGCTTCTACTGCTAAGTTCCGTCGACATATCTCTGTCATCTGTGGGACGGACTCGTCAGATGATTTTGGTTGCGTTGTAGTTGAATTGGAGGAGGTATGCGGAAAGTGACCGGAAGCTAACAGAACTAAGACACCACCGGCTATGAAAGCAATATCTTGGTTGTTCAACGGACCACTCGAGGGACCTGACGAAGCTAGGATGAGGCGAATCTGTGATCGTAGAATGAGAACTCGCTCGTGAGTTTTGCACCTCAAAAGAACTAAAAGAAAAATCCAAAAAAGGGGAGATACTCACGATGCGGACGATTTGCCAGGTGGCGTCCTCACACGCCTTGCAAAGAGTTTCTAGATATCGATGCTCTTGAAGAGTACCAATGAAGGGTTGACAAAGAAGAATGCGAACTGCGTAATGAAACATGATCAGAGTACAAACACTAGCCGAAAAAGGACGAACTTTAGTCTCGCTAATCGATACCCTGAATAATCAATGCACTCACTGAGATTCAGTCATGGTAACGCTGATATCAGAGTCAAGGCGTAACGATGATGGTAGAGACTGAAACCTACCTCATCAAAGATCTTGAACTAATCAGCATGTGGAGAAACTCAGAAGTATATTGTAATTAACTAACCAGTAGTCCAGCTCCTCCAGATAGCGTAAACACGCCTTAATGTGTGAATCTATGTCCAAGATTGGGTCGGTGTAGATCTCCTCAATCGCGAGAGAAGAGATAACAGCCAGACGAGAATGATAGGCCAGCGCGAGATCAACAAGAGGTAAAGACTGCGGGTCTAAAGGGATTGGCAAGTTCGCTTGAGTGACATGCATTCGAGGGAAATCAGATTCTCTGCCGAGGTAGGCGCTCCACATCACGTCTACACAACTGAGGGTGGCAAACAACTTGATGCGGTCATCGCAAATTGTTCGCCAATTATTTGGCAAATTTGGATCTTTATGGCTAGGGTCAAAGGCAAGATGTAGTCGGACTTTTGAGTGGAAATTGGTTAACTCAGTTTATGTAACTCTCGGTGATGACAAGATGCAAGAGAATGACTCACAATCTAGAGCGACAGTTGTTGCAATTCCCTGATACATCACAGCCAAATTACTTGACAGTGGAGGGAAAAAACTGAGTGAGTTCTCATACCGAAAAATGATCTCTTCTCAAGATCGCATGCGGGTAGCTTACTCTTGGCCCATTCCTACCATGTATTTCAAAAGAACTGTGACGCCTCTGATAAACGCCAGATCAGGTTCCGCGCCGTCACGTCGTAGCATCTCTTGAGCAGCCTCCGCAAAAATTTGTCCTCTCTGTTCATAGTCGACTCCTGGCGGACAGACAAGATGATGTTTGTCGGGTGACAAGTACCGACATCCAATAGCTAGGACGGCAAGATGTACAAAAGGGGTATAATTACTCGTCCTTAAGAGTGGAGACGCGCCAAGATCCGTTTTAAAATCGACTTCCCGAGCAAAGGATCCATAGCCTAGAATGCGACTGAAGGCCAGGTCGATGATATGACGATGAAGCTGATGATCTAACTGAATGGGGAGATAATTGACTTCGATCGAGGGAGGAGTCAAATTGCCAGAAGGTGATGATGGGAGCATTCGACATTTTTTGCTTCTATTGGGGTGGTGCGTCCGGAAGAAGGATGAGGTTGGGTCATGGTAACGAAGAGCTCCGTAAGATGAAAGAGAAAGTGATCCTCCCGGAACCCATCTTGTCTGGGATGGGGCATTGCTTGAATGAGCGGAAAGAGTATCTAATCGATTTGTCCGCACACTCAACGCAGCATCAAGCCGAGCCTCTAGATCCACAATCCTGGCCTGGAGTACAGTAGGGGCGTTCTCTGCGCCACGAAGACTTGAAGGATGTATTCGGGAGAAGATTATAAAGGTAATCGAAGTGAGTCTCAGACGTCCCAAGCTTAACCGGTCAAGACTATACGATCCAGGAAAGAACAATCAAAGCGCACCTCCGGCCATCGACACTGTACTTACACACCCTGCCAATCTCAACGCATCTTATGCAGGTTGGCTTTGTTTTGTCACAACGGGTCTTACATCTTCGACACCTTGAGGGATGAGAGGAGTCCGAAAGTAATCTGATTAGAATAAGCTTTGTGCAGAAAGGAGAAGATTAGACCAAAACATACGCGTCACAAGCTGAGCCGATCAATACTCTCTTTTTCTGAGATACTGGGCCGGCAGGATACTGCGACGAAGATGAGCCTGGGCTTGAAGAGAGACTTTCTCCTAACATTTGTTTGACTTAGAAAGAGAGTTAATCGTAACTTAGCAACTAATACATTGGTTGTTTATCGATTTTCATTGACTGTGGTAGAGAAGAAGGGAACAGGCTATTCTGGGTAAACGCTTTAAAATACGTGAACACTCATTGTGGCTTTGGATGCCTGAGAGCAATCCTAATCAATGATGCTCCATACGTGGTCCTCTTGGGCCTGGGTGATCTGAGACCTCAAACCACAAACATCCAAAATCTCACGGGTCATGGGTATAATCTGCCCACATTACTGAGTAGCGCCAGCTTGCTATTTTCTTTTTGATACCTAGCCTCTCTGAACCAGACTTTCTTTTTCAGATATCGTTTTAAGCCGATATATTGTTTCTTAAATCTACATGATATATTGAGGTTCATAAAGGCCTCTTTTGCGCAACCAGGATCAAGTTTCGAGGAGAATCCTCATAAGCCCAGGTCTGGAAAATGTCCACAGTTTCTGGATCTACTGCATGGTGCGTCTTTAAAGTGAGATACCTATCAATCGCTATAGTACTGGATATAGAATACGCATGTAACAGTCTAAATCAATATCTTCGAATCGTTGATCATATGAAAAGAAAAATGGAAGATGCAACGAACGATTCGACAACCTCTCCGATAGCCTTGCCAAGGGCCTCTATAGTCCTGCCTCTCGCGTCCCACCTCCACCCAGAGTATGTCTCTTCGATCAATTTTGCCTCCTCCATCAATGAACCATTGTTCTCTTCCGTCAACAAGTCGAGCTTAGAGAGAACATAAGATGCATACGGCGTGAAGGATGACAGTTTGTTTCTAGGAATGGAGCCTAGTCGAAGTGTTTCCAGTTGAGGGCGAGACTCTTGTAAAAGGTGCGAGGAAAGGAGTAATCGTGTAAACAAGCGTCGGTAATGTTTTCTAAGCCAGCCGTCCAAGTGAGATATGAATTTGAATCAGCACGAAAGACGTTGCTACAAAGCTCGAAGGTTGCATAAACTAATTGAAACTTGACCAGGAGACAGACCTTTTCCTGCTGAGAAGTTGATTCTGCTCTTCCTTCTTTCTCTCTTTTTCACTCAGTTCTCTTCCGGTACTATCTGTCCAACCCCCCACATTCTGACAAGCAGCCATTTTTGCTGTCGAGCTCAAACGTAAGCTGTACGACTTCAGTAGACTACTTGAGGGAAAAGTCGACGCGCTCGGTTCAACATCGACACTGTCCTGCCCGATACATGACTCGGCGGGTGTAGCGGAGGTCCGAAGATGATTGAAACAGCCTAGTGCGTCAAGCCCGAATATTGAGTACAAGAATAGACCAAAGATTGCACTCGAGAAGACTTGAACGTACAACCAGCCACAGCAACTCCTCTAATCGTTTCTGTCTGCAAGAACATACCCAAAAGGTCATCTGTCAGACTGCCGCAACAGTGCAGTCCGACTATCACTGCTGGACCTTTCTTCTTCAGCCAGCACTCAACTTCAACTCGCCCAGAAGAAGCAGAGGAGACGTGTTGCAGTAGGTATGTTATTGAGGGCTCTAGAGTCGTTGATGCCGATGAACCAGATAGCGCGATAGATCCTTCGATCTGAGATCGTGACCCATCGACGGCGAGGACTTGAAGAGGCTTTGACGTGTCGGGATGAGCAAGTGTTCGGCTAAGATACTTCCTCACAAGATGACGAGTATTGGATATCACTAGATGATCGAATGCTGATTTTCAACGGGCTTGAAAGACTCACACCAAAGCCTGCCCCAATATCCTGTAGAATACACCTCGACCTGATCAGCTCTAGAAAGGAATGTCTGGTTGTGCGAATGGACGGGTGATACTCACGATAGCATTTTCTGCACCGACTCGGTTTGCGAGACTCTGTACAATCCCTGCAAACTCAATAACCTCAACTTGCTTCTTGATTGACATTCCTCTCAACAGATCCGGAGAAAGTTCAGCGATATGGGGTTGAGAGAACGTGGATCGTGACTCTCTTCGCAGCCTAGGAAGGGCCAGACCGCGGAGTCTGGCCAAGAAATCATCGAGTGTCTTTGGTCTGTTGAGCACTTGCTCATTTCAATAAAGATATATAGATAGTCAAATTTGGCTTTCTACACAGAACAACGATTTACTCAGCTTACAGTTTGAAGTACCCTTCATTCGAACGTCTCGCAGCCTCATTTCCAGCCTCTCTATATCCTCACAATCATCTTCAAACCAAGCCCGCCATTCGCTTGGTAGCTTTTGCCAGGGGTCATTCGGAGTACCCGTAAGAAATGAATCTAGATGATGGATCTCCACCTGGACAGCTCGGTCAACGACCTGCATGTTTTGATCATATATCAGTTGATTGAAGCTCACTGTGAGGAGTTGGAAGATAGGAGAGTTGACGAATGCGGCTAGCTCCTTAGCATAACACTCTGAATCTGCAAAGCCAACAGGAAAGATCATATCTCGAAGGTACTCCTGACCAGAGACAACCTTGACGAGGGAGACGATGGTGGACGTTCTGCACAAAATCGCGCTAGATCGATGACGCTCGAAGCCATGGTTGATACGGATATCACAAACCTGAAGACCAAGGATTGACCTTCAGATCGCATATGGACACTATCTTCTACGAACCTCTTGAGCTCTTGGCGGCATCATATCACTCCTCCAGGCTGTATTTCACTTGCTTGTGTATAGAATATATATCATCTGAGTATAAAGTCTATGATCTTGTGGCAGCATACCTACTGTAAACACGCAAGGGCGGATGGACTCAGTATACCGAATCTCACACTCAGATTGCGAGGTTTAACAATTCTCAACGAATGTGACTCTGTAAAACGGTCAACTCTCAACGAGCTTATACACCAAAACACCTCATTGATCATTTTTGTTGTATATAGTATCCCTTAATGTTGGTGATATGGGCAAAAAGAGCTGCTGAAATCTATTGAGAAGAGGACTAAGACTGGACGATACGTAAAACTAGATAAGATTGAATCCGACGGCTGTTTGACCGGCTTCCTATTTGTTGAGGAAACCAGGGTTCTGAGAGAACTGGAGCAATAGACGCTTATTCGGTTCGCTGCTTCTTGTTAGCAGACTTATCTAAAAGGGACTTTCCGCTCATCTCTATGTTGGTCAATGAAAATAGATAGAAGAGGGAGAGAGTTTCGAAAACATGTCAGATAATGCTTCAAATAAGGTGACAGGCTGTTGGAATCAAACATACCGGCCGGCTGGTCGAGACCCTATTGAAGAAAAGGGCAGACAACAAAAAAACATTTCAATTAACATCATGTGCTGTTCATGAGTCTCGATCATGAGCTTTGGATGGAGCATACCATGATGTCGAGAATCGTGGGAGCAACATCAGCCAAGCATCCCTCGTTCTTCTCGTCCTTGATGAAGCCAAGACCCTTGGAATCTTTGCCGGTCATGATGAAAGGAACAGGGTTCTACGAATAGGCAAGTGATCAACAAATGTGAGGTAAAATCGAAGGTTGAAAATTAAAAGTTGACGAACAGTAGTATGACTACAGAATAGGTATGGAAATAAACGTCAAACGGTTAGCAAATGGCTCGATTGTACGTGGATGTGCTTGACATAGCCAACATGATGATAGAACGAACGCGGTGTGGGGGTTTCCGGTCTCGGGGTTGATCATCTGCTCGGCGTTTCCGTGGTCGGACTGTGATGGCCAGGTGATACAGAACGTTCGAGTAAGCGCTCCTGTTGTACTCGGGCGTGTGGTTTCATACAAGATTACGTACAGTGACCAAGAGCACGTAACCGGCAGCCTGACAGGCCTCATAAACGGTCTTGACGGCCTTATCAGTGGCGGAAATAGCCTGAATGGCGGCCTCCAAGTTGCCGGTGTGTCCAACCATATCAGGAGGAGCAAAGTCTGAGGAGATGTTGTGATCAACAACTAGGAGCTCGGTGCGAGTTTTGAATGAACTCTAAACACTTACTGCACATGATGAACTCAAACTCATCGGACTTAACAACCTCAGCAACCTTGTCGGCGACAGCCTGGACACTCATCTCGGGCTGCTTGTCGTAAGTGGGGACCTTGGGGGAGGGGATCATATGCCTAACCTCATTCTCGAACTGCTTCTCGACTCCACCGCTGAGGAAGGAAGACAAATCAATATAAAAATTAAATCCTCAGCAGAACAAAACGTGGTGTCGATACCAGAGAGGTTTGTTGAAACACGCACTTGAAGAAGAAGGTGATGTGAGCGTATCTGAAAAGGACGTCAAAGAAAGAAAAGTTGGTTCAGCCAGTTCAGTGTTCCTAAACTAAACGATACCAAAAAGAAGACTTACTTCTCAGTCTCTGGATAGGTTGTCGTGAAAAATATTTGATCAATACACTATTTGAGCGCAGAAGTTGAATCGAGGACTTGTAGAAACTGAAACGTACCAGCAATGTGGCACTGCTTGAGACCTTTTTTGGCAAGCCACTCGGCCAAAACGTTCTCCATCGACGAAGGAGGGAAAGCAACGTTGAAAGGGAACTCAGAGTTGTATCGAGACATGGTGGTGATGTGCTAGAAGTAAAGAACCACAATTGAGCTTAGAAAGATCTATAAAGAGCTCTTCAGAAAAGTCGCTCACCAAGTTAGTAGGAACGGTGACCTCCATAGGCTTAGGGTCGATACCAAAGACAGAAGTGATCTCTCGCACTCGGTCGGATCGGTAGTTGAAGAAGAATAGGGTATCGTTATCTAGAGAATCCCATAGAGGTGCGAAGAAGTTGTTCGTAAGCTGATTCTGATCGCCTCAGAGGTTACAGAACGGATTTCAAAAACTAACCCTTGATCCTGGACTCCTGGCCACCCAAAATAATGGGCTTCAGGAACTCGTCAGTCTCATCCTGAGTATACTTCTCTTCAATCGTCTTGACAGCATCCTCACTAGCCTCTCCCTCACCTCCAACCAATCCGTCAACAGCGATCTTGACCCGCTCCCATCGCTTGTCTCGGTCCATAGCGTAGTACCTGCCCACAACAGTGGCAACCTCTCCAACTCCGTTCTCGGCGATGAAGGCCTGGAGATCCTTCATGTAACCAGCAGCAGATCTGGGAGCGGTATCTCGTCCGTCACCGAAGAAGTGAATGTAGACCTTGGGAACTCCGACCTGCTTGGCAGTCTCAAGGAGAGCCTTGAGGTGGTGAATATGGGAGTGAACTCCTCCGTCGGAAACCTGCAAGAAGCGGTGGAAAGTCGGACAAAACAAATCTCTTCAGCTAGAGCTCATGCACAGAGAACTGGATGATGGCATGTCAACGCACAAGTCCGAGAAGATGAAGTCGGCCATTGGTCTTCTTAGCGTGGTTGAAGGATTCAAGGATGTTGGAGGTTTGGTGGAACTCCTTGGTCTTGATAGCTGATTTATCGTTCGATACAAACCGGGCATAGACCGAGATAGGAATGAGTCGAAGAGGACGTGATTGATATCAGAAGAATATGTACATACACTGATCGATTCGGACGATATCCTGCCAGACGACTCGACCAGCTCCACAGTTAAGATGACTGTACGAGTTGAACGCAGTCAACAGGTAGATAAGAACATTAGAGTCAGCGAAACGACAGTACACGTAAGGAAAGAAGAATAAAGTATAGAGATAGAAATAATTGGCGCGATTTGTAGACACTCACCCAACTTCGGAGTTACCCATGAGTCCGTCACTAAGTCCGACGGCAAGACCATGGGCCTTGATGGTGGTGTAGTTGTGCTCCTGAGCGATGGAGTCCATGGCGGTAGTATCGGCGTGCTCGATAGCGTTTCCCTTGTCACCCTTCGCAGGAGCGATACCCCAACCGTCGTGAACGCTGCGAGTTATTGGGGCGAAAACACGAAATCAGTTTTTTTGCTCGAATAATCAACACATCACATATGCTGTACTAACATCAAGCAAACTTTGTCTGGTAGAACAAACAAGTCACCATGAGGATTGAACCAGACGAAAAGGACAGAAGGATAAACAAAAAAGAATGGTCGAAAAGCCAGGTCAAACGTAACCGTGCGCGGGCAACGAACGTGATATCAAAAGCAAGAGAAGAGGAAAGAATTTCAGGTTAGAAACGATAAGGGATAGATATGAAGAAACTAGCGTACGGTTAACAGTAGTCATAGCGGATATGTGTTTGTGTTTCTTTGAAGCAATGGTTGAAGGGGAAGAGCGAAAAGAAACGAAAGAAGAAGATGGAGATCTATTGATGAGGGAAAGAAGAAGGAAAAAAAAAAGACTAGGAAACACACGAAGGAACAGGAACGGTGAAGAAGGCAGAGGAAACAGGCACGGAGGGAGCAGGGGCGGACGGAGTCTGAATTGAAAATAACCCTAATGTGTAACCCTAACCGGGACTGACGTAAGTGCATCGCAACATCAGTCAACACCAACGATAGATCTTAATATCCCGTTGTCGCCTTATAGCCAAAGTAGGACCGGCAACTAAAACCAAAGTATGCTAGAGATTCTGACGTTGAACTGCTGGTCAGGAAACATCTTCCGTTGGACTCATTGAAACAAGTCCTTCCTCAACTAACCATTGCTTGTATCTGGCCCTACAGGGGACTTCGACCAATTTCAAAGTATCGGATAGAACGGGTCAATGTATGTCGTTATCATGCTCTTGCTGTCGCTCTTTGTGTTCTCTTGATCAAGTTGATCCTGATGTCCTGTGTCATTCAGGCCATAGCAATTGAACTGCTCGCTTCCCGCCAGTATGATCTGATTTGTCTTCAAGAGGTGTGGGTTAGAGAGGATTTTCTTCGTATATATACCCGCATCAAGCAAAACTATCCCCATAGTAAATTCTTTATAACGTATGTCCTGTTGTTTCAGTACTTCTTGTCTTTCTGGACGGATGTACTTCACTGTTTTATTTGGTCTGACTGCATGTCGTCTTCTGCCACCAAATGCACATACTCATGAATGTACTGAATCAAGCGGAGCACTAGGATCGGGTCTCTGTATCTTCTCCAAACATCCGATACTCTCGACAAAAACTATACCCTATCACCTATCCGGCCGACCTCTTGGCTTTTCCGATTTCTTCGTCAACAAAGCCGCTGGAAGCGTGGTCATCGAGCATCCAGAGCTCGGGCAGGTTGAAGTTTTCACAACCCATGTCAGTACCTGACTGATCTATTTATGCAATTCATTGACGTTCCAAACATATCGGTGCTAACAAGTCATCGGTTCCGGTTTCTAATCTACGATTCAGATGCACGCTGGAGGACCCGAGGGTTATCATATAGGTAACTCTTATCGATCCCTGCAGGCCTGGCAGCTTTCGAACGAGATTAGAAGAGCATCATCTCAGGGAAGATACGTCATTGCGGTTAGTTCATTCTGCCTCGGTATTGTTGCTTCCTTCACCTGACAGAAGTACAGTGTATCCTTACCAAATACTCCCTGCCTGATGACCAGTGTGGAGATTTCAACTTTCAATCCAATGAGCTTCCATATGCCGTACTGAGAGACCATGGTTTAGTGAAAGACGCTTGGATATGTTCTCGAGCTCGCAACAATCGAGATGTTGAGACTGCGGACAGAGTCGATAGACCGTGCTCGAGTGCGATGGAGGCTCTAAGCGAGGCAGGCATCACCGTTGATTGTGAGCACGTAAAGTCTGAGTTCTTTAACCCCTGCCTACGCTGACATGTCTTTGTGTTCTTCTGTGGTTCGTTCTGTCCGTCTTGGTTCTTCTTTCTTTTGTTTTAAAGCTCCTCTGAATAGTTGGACCTTGACGAAAAATATACCGATTGAAGTTCAAAGGACTTTTGGCAAACGTCTCGACTACATTTTCTTTCGAGATCCTTCACCTCCTCCACGTTGGCCTTTGACGGACCGAATCAATCCTTCGCTTCAGTGCACATCATCAGAAGTAGTTGTGACCAGCCATGTGCCAGGAAAAGATTATTCATATTCAGACCATTTCGCCGTTCGAGCTTCATTTTCCTTGTCTTCTTCTATGCCTGCAACATCAGCTACAACGACCGAATTGACAAACAACAATCGATACAATGGTGAAATATCATCCCCCACCTTATCAGACCGTTCGACCTCCTCGAATACTCCACTCTCCATGTTCTCCGGGGAAAAAAAGAGACAGATGCTCAATGAATTGAGACGCGTGGTCGAGCATCACAGAGAGGTCCACGTTCCTCATGGTAGGCACTTGTTGATCGGAGTACCTGTGTTCGTCGTTTCTCTGTTATCTTTACTCGTGTATTATTCTCGCCTGTCAGAAAAGTCGTAATATTGATTCATATTCCAAATTGGCTATCTTACCGATACGCTCCAACGTATTTACAGAGCACTCGTCCTACTGGTAGCTTTCACAATATCGACCGCTTTCCTTCCCAATCACTCATATTACTCGCCTATTTTTGCCTTTTTTGCCGGCATCGCCGGGTTTGGTGGCTGCGTGGCTTTGGTGACTGGATTTGTTTGGGCAAGGTGGGAAGACGGTGCTCTGAGAAGATCGCTAGAAGAGTTGGCAGAGGAGACAGACCATCTTTGAGATCACATTGTTTGACGGCAATGCGGAGCGAGGAGCATAAACACCAGAAGGAATCGAAGATGCTTGAACACAAAATTGTAGAGAAGAACGCGCATATATTTTCAGATAAAGGATGATTATGACACTGTGAGATCCAAAACGATGGTGTTTTCGACAAGACATGAAGTACCTTGCCGATTGGTCTAGACCAGGGAATACAATCTCGACAACACGGGCGATCTCCACACAGAAGAGATAGAAGAGAAACGATATGAAGGAAGAAAGATACTGTTGATGGCTGAAAAACCATAAGGCCTTGAGTGTCTATCTATCGCTCAACGGACATGTCCGCCAAATAATCCGACAACTGTTTGAGCAGGAAAACCGTTAAAAAAAGATCATACACATGAGATATAGAGCTCACTGAGAGAGAGATGAAACTGGATGTCATTTTCTCATTCGAAAATAGTTGAACTTACTTTGAGTGCTCCGGATCTAATGGATTCTGCAAAGTTCTGAACATTCTCATTCGCCATCACCTTACCAACAATCTCCCTCGCGGCTCTCTCAACAGACTCCAACCCTTCTCCGTCGTCCAGGCTACCAGGCATGTGCTCTTCCTCCTCATCTCGTCCAAAGTATTGGTTGGACGAGATAGCGCTGGCTCCAGAGAATTGCTGTAACCGAGTCTGTGCTTGGGAAGTCGCAGCTGCATCATATGATCCTCTACCAAAGTATTGATCGGAAGAGATAGCTGAGCATTCAGAGATATGACGATATCCAGAAAATTGATATGATCAGCTCAAATTTTGAATGAGAACGACTACAAATTCAATTACACACCCTTTTGAGAAGAGAATTTATCTCGAGCGTACGTTCGCTCATCCGCCTGAGATTCTACACTTCGAGCCGGAGCTTTAGCCACAGGAGCTGCAAAAGTTTGCCCAAACCCAAGCTTGGGTACAGGAGGAGCCGAACTAGGTCCGGATGTCCCTCGCCCGCTGCCGACCGATCGCGCTCCTCCCAACGAAGTTGAACCCATCTCTTTTCTAGCTTCGGCCTCCTTTCGCTTCTTCTCCTCTTCTTCCTCCTTCTTTCGATCATATCCAAGCTGAGCAATCCTGGCCTCTTCCTCTTTAGCCTTTCGCTCAGCCTCTTCGAAGTTGATGGGCGCGGCTGCCTTCTTGGCACCTAGCTTCGAACCCCCCAATTTCATAGCTCGCGGAGCCGAGCCAGTAGTCGAGGAGGCTGATGCAGTCCGGCCGGGGACAGCAGAACTGGTTCTTAGAGAAGCAGAAGAAGTCGTTCGTGGAGCAGTGGGAGTAGATGTAGACCGGACGACTACAGGTGCAGCGATAGGAGTGGGACCAGCTGGCCGAGCCGAAGTGACGGGGGGTTTGACGGGAGCAGAATCGAAGCTGGAGAAAAAGTCGTCAGCATTGGCGGCTGAAGACGAAGTGGCGACAGAGGTATCGACCAGACCATCGATGTGGATAGAATTGGGATATCTAAAGACATAATTCATCCAAGTATAAAAAGTTCAGTACATCGAAAGAGTTTCGCTTCGTACAAGATTGCGACAGAGATGAGACTCACCTCCTAGCATCCTCGGCCTTCTTGCGATCAAGTTCATCTTTATACGCCTGAGCAACCCGGCTGGTGTACTTTTGCTTGCCGTCTTGTAAGGATAAAATGTTTGAACCCCCGTTCTTTGTGAAGAACTCGGTAGCCGCACCGTTTCCCCCTACTTTCATACCACGCAGCTGGTTGACGTTCCATGAATCAAGATTCGTCGATCTGTATTGAAACAAATAACAAAACGTCAAGGTGTGCTTAGTCTAAGGTCGGAAGGAGCTAGCGATACTCTTTCTTCTCAATTAAGCTTAAAAAGCGTAGAGTGAGATCTGTCTAGCCGATTGACGTTCAGGTCAATCGATAATGGCTCACATCTTCCCGTAGAGCGAAACGATATTCTGTGCTCAAAGGTTCGAATCGAGGAAAATTGAAGCGACACACCTGACAAATGTGATATGAACTCCCATGTTTCGGTGGACGCTAGAGCAATCCAAGCAAAGGTAGACCCCGAAGGTGACACTAGACCACGTTGGGTTTTTGGCTTTGCAATCGAAGCATACCTACATGTCGTTGAATGGATTACGAATTGATGATCATGTTTGACGGTCCGCATGCTCAGCATGTTGTCTGCTCGACCGAAAGGAAAGATAAAGATAGCAACGAACCTTGTTGGCTTTCTGACTTCGCAGATGATTGCTACAGGTGTAAAGAAAGGAAAAAAAAACAACAGAAACAGATGAATATAAGGAGATGTGGGATAATCACAAGAAAAGACGGATGAGAAAGTCAAACGGCCGTACAAAATAAGAGTGGACTCTTGCTTTGAAAGAGCTGGCGCAGACATAATTTCGATTGCAGTAAAAGTTGAAGGACCAGGTGTACTAAATGAAGGTGGCGGGTGAAGTGAGAGCTGAGGTGGTTGTATGTTGGGAAGGATGTTCGAAACGAAACGCTCGGGTCGCACAAGTTACGCGTGTATGGCCCGCCAACTCTCAGAGACTTTTCAAATTGCTTCGACCGCTCGATCGTATCAAACTTTTCAAGCTCTGACTGAAACACAATCTTATATATTCGACATGAATCATCTATGTAGTTCATCGAAGATCGACCAGTTCTATCCCTTGACCCTCCCTCATGCGCACATGTCCAAAACCTTTATCTCGAATTCCGAAACCGCCCTATGGCGGTGAAAGAGGAAGAAATCAAGAAAAGGCTCGTTAGACACATCCTCAAGTCAACGGAATATGAAGTATCAATCGGCTTACAGTGTAAATACCTCCTTCAGGATCTGGGTGAGGATGAAAAGTCTCCTTTCGCGTACAATTACCAATCACTTGAAGTCCTGGAGGGTCTGTAAGTCTGAAAATCCCAACACTAATCACAAGCAGAACACCAAGCCATCTCAAAGTCAGAAATCAGATATTGGGAGGTATAGCGTCGAAACTTAAGTGCTCACTCTGGGTTGCTCCTCGGAGCGCATACGATCGCTATAGATTCTGGAAACATCATCTGATACGATGCATGCGTGTGAAGCTATAATGAAGGATGATCGTCGTCAGTTACAACTTTTTTCCGTCAGGAAGAAAAAGAGTCCAGAATTACTCACATCTAGAGATGACATGAAGCATGTCTGCGTCGGATGAGTATGTATCTGCAACGCGACAGAAAGATAAATATCGACAAGGTAAAGGTGTCAATATTGTGAATGTTTCTTTTTGTGATGAAGAGACGTTCTATTTACCCATCCCAGGGTAAGTAAGCCTCTGGCATCTTGAAATTCAAAGACTTTCTCTTCTTCCAGAGTCCTGTCATTGTGTATGATGGACCATGATGATGCGCAGATGAATAAAGGTCTTCGAAAGAATTAGACAAACAAAGTGAACAACATACTCGCAGGTGTTACTCGTGCCTTTTTGAACAGGGATAAGGAGTACTCGAACCGCTTTAATCGTTTATAGCAGATTAGTCCGCAAATCTCACAGGTAGCAGCCATCAAATGCATACTTACTAAACGTTCCATTATCAAGCGACCCTAAAAGGAAGCCACAAGTCTCCTTTTCTCGCCTGGTATTCCTTTCGGCGACCGTTAAGAACCTGTATATTATACTAGGCGGAAGATTAATCGTCCGCAATCCGCCAACGAGATCGACATCAGATGTAGATTGAGGACTCGGAGAAGGCGAAGATGATGGGCGGGATTGTGAAAGAAACTTTCGACGATATGCGCTAGGCAAACTCGGGTAGGTGATTGCATGTTGTGAGCGGTTGATAGCTGGAGATGGATTCGTGAATGTTGATAACGATGTTGAGGACGAAGGAGTAGAGTATGATGGGTAGGCTGCTGCCGATGGAGGAGAATGGGCGGCCCAGGATTTGTTTGTAGAATCATTACCTACAGTTCTCGAGGCCGGCCGACTAGCTTCACCCTCTAGCGACCTTCTTCCATCTTCAGCTCCGTTCAGTTGCATATGCCTCCGATGATCGCTCTCTAGCTCTCTTCTCCTCTTCTCCTTTATCTGTGCTCTCTCACGAACAAAGTCATGTTCCAAATTTCGGGACCGCCAGGAGTCATATTGCTTTGCGACCAGAGGCTTCAGCTGCGAGAGGGACTGAAGGGCTGTGTGGCCTCGCTGATGAGAGATGAGACTATCAATACAGAGCGCATCTGGCCAGACACTGGAAAACGATTATGCCCGACAGGGTGTGCTCACTTTCAAAAATCCAGCCTTGTCTTCGGCTGACAGATCCTTGTACTGTGGATGGCATGGAAGAAGGTCCATCAAGATCCTAGAGATTTGTATGCAGATATACAGAAAACCGAAGCAACAATGTCTCGATTAAACCAACAGCCAGATGACATGCCAGCGTAGACATCCAAGGTTTTACCTGCAACATCTGACTATGCAGACAAACTCTCGTTCCATTGCTTCTATCCTCTCTCGTTCCTTCCCTCGCTCAAGGTGAAGCTGACCCTGTTGATGGTAATACGCTTTCGCCTGGTTGGTCAGAGCCTCGCAAGACCTGACCCAGGCTTTGAGTGAATAACGGGGAGAGAAATGGATTGAGGAAGATGCATGCTCGACCAACTCCTGAACAGAATGAGGACGATTTCGGCTGAGTTCCATTGCGAGATAGAGTGTGAGGCAGAACGAGAGTAGAAGTAAGAAAGATGACGTTGCCAATGACAAATACTTGAGAACGAAAACGCTCACGGATTATCCTGAACTATCATCTCGCATCATGAATCCTCTTCGAATCGGATATGTCCCAGAGCATTTTAGGTAAAAGCGATCTTTGCTCGTCTTATTCAAACTGTTCGAACGTCTCCTCCGTCAGCATCTGATTTGTCCTTCTTTTCTCCCCTTCATCGCCCTGCCATGTCCATTGCAGTACCCCTCTGCTTGAGCTAGCTAAGGAAGATGGCGGTCAGACGTTCACCCTGGTCAAGTGCCCAGCCGGAACTGGAGAAATGATCTCTCGACTCACAGCCAACGAGATCGATATTTCAATGTCAGTCTGTCTGTATGGAACCATCCGCCTGTATCTCCTCAGCTCTGACATGTGACATGCTGCCTCTCGGTTTGAATGTGTGTAGCGCGTTGACGGAGAGTCTGATCGCAGGCATCGTCAACGGATCCAAGGCCTACAAGATGATCGGCAGCTACGTCAGCTCTCCTCTCAACTGGTCAGTTAGATGCTTCTCTGCTTCCGGACTAGACGCCTGTCGGTGATCATGCTCTTACCCGTGCTTTTCTGCCGAATGTTCTAGGGCTGTGATCACCGGGCTGGACACACAGTTCCACTCGATAGCCGACCTGAGGGGACAGAAGTGTGGAGTGTCTCGGATTGGAAGTGGTTCTCAAGTAAGTAACGTAGCTATCACTTGATCTTCACGCCAGCGACACACGTGCTAATGTGCGGTATGTGACTGTTATCTCTCTAGGTCATGGCGCAAGTCATGGCCGACCAGCAGGGTTGGACGGACAACGAAGGTCGACCTGAAGCAATGGACTTTGTGGGTATGTGATAAGTGTCTCTACTTGTCTCTGCATGTTTGTGCATGTTTGTACATCTTTCGTTCATACCTAAGACTGATGCACTGTGCTGGCTGGGAACACCCCTTTCAGTGAACGGGTCCTTCGAGAGACTCCGCCAGTCCGTCAACGACGGGTCGACCGCTTACTTTGTATGTTTGCGCAGGACTTGTCTTATGTGTTTTACTGCTCAGCAGTAGCTGCAACTGATCTCGACATACTCCACTCCTTGGCTTTTGTCTTTCTTGCATATATTTGTGTGTGTCCGGCATGGTCAGATGTGGGAGCATTTTACCACCAAGCCATACCTGTCCGAGGTCCGCTTCATCGGCTCGGTGCCAACACCATGGCCCTCATGGGCCATCGCTGCATCTGCCCCGACGCTTGCCTCTACGGCGTCCAAGAGTCAAGTCCGAGAGATCTTGCACAGGCTGGAGGCTAAGGTGAACGAGTTTGACTCTGAGACGAGCCGGAAGAAGAACAGTGGCGACTTGGTCGAGAAGGAGTTTGGGTATCCCAGGTTTGTCATTTCCAACTACTCGATCGAGAGACCGGACAGCACTGCAGGCGACGGGTGCGAGATGGATGATGCAACGACTGACGACCGTTTCGCTTGTATACATCTTGAACGACTCAGAACCGATGTCGAGGCTTGGCTTCAGACGGTCTCTTACTTCTCGAAGCTCGAAGGGATGGACAAAAACATGATCCTCACCACTCTCGAGTCAGTTTCCTATGTTTGACTCTCGTTCGACATCTCACATTGCTTGTTCAAAGACTGATACGCTTCATACTGTTCTTTTATCCCACCGGTACTGATAGGACACTGACCAAAGCTGGCGTGGTCACCGTGCCCGAGGGGGGATGGACGATAGAAGGAGAGATTTTGGCGAGCTTGGACTGAAGGGAACATAGAATACCATATGATGAACTAGCTGGCGCGTATGGAGATGTTGAACACGAGACTAATAGCTGCGGTACAAGATCAGACGAGGTCAAGATAAATTAGCGCTCCTGATGAAGTGTCCGCGAGGGTATGATTTAATGAAGTGTCCACGCGGTCATGATAGCAAGATCCAATCAGATTACGACCGGGCCGCAGATATCAGTCCAAACTCGACTCTACGTATCTGATCGGTCTTGTTCTTCGTTGTGGCAACCAACACTCATCATTCCCGGTGGTCTTTCGATTCAGCTTTGTCAGTTAGACCCGACTTCACTGAAACAGATCCATAGACGTCTGCTTGCTTCTCTGTCTGCTCAATTTTCTATCGATCATGTCGCCTGGCAAGAGTGCGACCCAGGGAACTTCGGACAAAGCCGAGAGAGGCGAAATTTCCGAAGTCGCCCAACAGAGCTTTCTTGGTTTCAAGATCAAACCTCGACCGGCAGGGTTCGCAGAAGGGAAAGAGATCCCTCAGAACCATGTCAACTTCTTTTCTTGGGTTCTGTTCTCATGGTTGACTCCTTTACTACGAGTAGGTCTCCGTCAGGTTCTCATGGCTTGTCATCGCTTGTTATGGCTTGTCATATACGTGGGGTATACTGACTGGATGACGTGATCTTGCTTCTCTCAATAGGTCGGTGTTTCGAGACCTGTGAGTCCCTTGTTGAGTTGCATAACCATGGAAGACTGCTCTGTCTGACTGATTGCTCTATGACCTGGGGTATAGTTCGAGATTGATGATTTCTGGTGAGGCAGCGTGTTTCAGTCGTTCGAAGTCGTCTGCTGACATGACGATGTATGTCTTGAGAACTCGATCGAGTGATGCTCACTGGCCACTCTTTTCTTCATTTGTTTCCCAACAGGGAGCTCACCGACGAGTTCAAAGCAACTCGACTGGCTATAGAGCTCGAGAAATACTTCTATGGACGTGTTCCTCCGAGTCGACGACCCCAACATCTACGACCCTCGTCAACTGGCCCTGCCACTAAACGGGACGTGACTGACAAGAAGCCTACAGGAATGGAGTTAAAGGATGTGGAGTCTGGAGAAGGCGTGGATGTGGAAGACGAGCTTACAGGAAAACAAGTCAAGTTGGGTAAGACTGGAAAGACTAGCAAGAGGAAGAAGACAGATGACGATGACGAGAAAGAGCGGACGCATCCGGAGAAAATCGAGGAGGATGGAAAGATCTATGATCAAAATTTGCTGCTGGCAATACACAGAACAGTGATGTGGAGGTACGTGTCAGACTTTCGGAGTTGTTGAGCTCCTTATTATGGCTGTGTTGATCTTGGTGTGATTTGTTTCTATGAACACATGTACAGGTTCTGGACCGGGGGAATGCTTGGAGTGTGTTGGATCGCCTTAACGTCGACTTCTCCTTTGGTATCACGGATGATCTTGAACTACATCACCGAGTCGTACGAATACTCGCATCGAGAAACTGGAGAAACGGTGTCCGTACCGAAGTCTGTGGGCTATGGGATCGGGATAAGCTTTGCGCTCTACCTCATGCAGCAGGTTTCTAGTCTGTTCATGAATATGTTTCTTCAGAGAGGGTTGATCACTGGGTAGGTGAACCTTCAGCATCTGACACAGTTCTCAGAACAAAGACCAAGCCTTCTGATAGACTCACACACCGGCTTACATCTCCATTCGCTTTCAGGTTCATGCTCCGAGCAGCGGTCATCTCGGTCGTCTCAAGAAAGTCCGTTCGGCTGTCCGGAGAAGCCAGAATGGTGCATACCAATGGAAAGCTCGTCACGCACATCTCGTCCGATGCCTCATTCATGGATTATGCTGCCCTTCTCACCCATGAGCTCTATCTCCAACCTGCGCAGGTCATTGTCGGGTATGTGTGTCTTGCGTTTCATCCGATACCCATACCGTTCCATTGTAGTTTATCAGCCTGACCGACATGCTTCTCTTTGTCAAACACGTCACAGACTTATCATCCTGCTGCACACTATCGGGTACTCGGCCCTTGTAGGCTTTGCGGTGCTTGTCATCGGGATACCCTTCCAAGCGTGGCTCTTCTCGCGGATGATTGGAACTCGACAACGGCAAATGAAGATCGTCGACTCTCGAGTTAGGTTGCTGCAGGAGATCCTCTCGGGCATCCGAGTCATCAAGTTCATGGCCTACGAAGAATACTTTGGCAGTCGGATCTCGGACTATCGACAAGACGAGATGGAAGAACTAAAGAAGAACTGTTTGATGCGAGGTATGTTGCGCTTGGTGTGCTCCTGTCGACTAGGATTCGAAAGTGACGGAAGAAGACCTCAGAGAAGCGATTGTGTCATGCTGACCAGTAGATCTGACCACTTATATTCGGACCGGCTAGCTATAATGAGTGCTGTCATGGCGTTCATTCCTGTCTTTGCCGCGGTGTTGTCATTCGTGAGTCGTCGACTGAATGAGATGAGCTACTGAGATCTGCTGCTGATACGACAAACGCATATGTCATCTTTCAATACAGATCACATATTCGCTCTCTGGCCATGATCTGAACGCGGCAATCATCTTCACCGCCCTCCAGTCGTTCAACAACATCCGGCAACCGCTGCAACTCATTCCGCTTGCTATTCAGGCGGTCTCAGATGCATATGTCGGACTCGGTAGAGTGTCCCTATGCCTTTTGGGAGACGAGATCGATAACCCAGTACCTGTATATCCTGATGCGGAATATGTGAGTGGCTTTCTGATAGGCCGGGTGTGTTGCATGTGACAAAGCCTTGCCTGTGCACCGACTGAATCGTTGCAACGTGTACTATTTGTGTTCATCTAGGCTGTCTCTGCTCATGGAAGCTACTCTTGGGAGAGTGCCGAGAAGCCAAGCGATGAGCCTGTTAGGGTGACTCCAGGAAAGGGCGGGCCGATGGGAAAGGGCAAGCCACCAAAGAAGTCAAAGAAAGAAAAGGCGGCAGAGAAGGAGGAGCGAAAGAGAAAGAGGCTGGAGCGATTGAATGCACCCCCTGTCGTTCCATTCGCATTGAAGGACATCGATCTTGATATCCCTCGAGGCAGCTTTGTCGTGGTCTGCGGTCGGGTCGGGTCTGGCAAGTCTAGTTTGATGCAGGCGCTGCTCGGAGAGATGAAGCTTGTGTCGGGTGAAGCTGTAAGTAGACCGATTCTTTATGTCCCTTTTTTGTGACTGTGTGACTGACTTAGTGGGGATACACATGGGTCTGCCTGTCTACTGCACGTAGTATCTCGGAGGCACTTCCGCTTACTGTACGTCTGCACTGTTATCGTTCAACGTGTCGAGATGACATTCCTGGTCTGTCTTACCCCTGGCGAGTGCTTGAGACAGCCACTGACAAGAGACGCTTCTTCCGGGGTATGTTCTGTTTCATTCTGTTGTATCTTCGGATACTGTCATACTATCTGAACGGGCGCAACTAGTTCCTCAATCGCCTTGGATATTGTGAGTGATGTGTCTACCCAGTGGTCAGACTGAGTGAAACGGATACGTCTGGTCGCTGTAGAAACTGTCCATGCAGACTCACCACCTCTTTTTTCTTGCACTTTCTCGTTGGATATTGCCATGGCCGTTTTCCACCTGTTTCTGGTCTGCATCAACGTCTGATCAGAAATGCGACTCTCAAAGAGAACATCCTTTTTGGCTCAGAGATGGACGATAAGCGTTTCGACGCTGCTGTCAAGGCCTGTGCCTGTGAGTACAGTTCATCAGGAACGATGTCGGCTCGATGGCAGATTTAACAGCTCTGATCGTTGGTTCTGTACGTTTCTGTTACGTGGTCATCATTCTCACCATGTGTTCCATCTGCGCACGGTCAAAAGTGGAGAGAGATATTGCGATGCTCAACCATGGGATCTACACCGAGATCGGAGGTAACTCATGCTCTTGGGGGCACGCTAGTGTACTAGACCGGCAGTGTGCTGACGTCCATCTTGTTTGGATCGGTTGTGTCATGTATGTTGCTGGTGGACATCACGATTGAATCTTGTAGAAAAAGGAATCAACATATCCGGTGGACAGAAGGTGAGTCTGAGCGATAGGCGCAGAGGATGATATCTCATCGACAGATTCCTAGTTATTTCGATACAGTTGGTGGGTTGATTTGCTTACAAGACCAATGCACTCTCTATCTTATCTTCTTCCTAAATCGCATCGACTCATCCGCTCAGGCCCGAGTGTGTCTAGCCCGAGCTGTGTACTGTGGCAACGAGATCAATTTCTTCGATGATCCGGTACGTGCTTCCTTCTCAAGTCATCTGTTTGCTCAATGTAGGCGAGAGATGTTGACTGAGACGTATCATGGGGGGTCTTTGCCTTATCTCATTTTTTCGGTGATGTTCGAACGTGCTCGCCATATATCCGGCTTTGCTCTGATACAAACAACCTTCCCGCCTGCAGCTATCTGCCGGTGAGTCCAATGCTGATGGCCTATACTCCGTCCAAGCGATTGCAGACCGTCCTTCTCTGGCTGAAACTCGCTGCCTTTGCATACGTTTTATCATACGTTTCCGTGTGTCACAGTTGATGCTCATGTAAGCAAGTCGCTAGTTGACGGCCTCGTCAACGGACCGTTGCGGACTAAAACTCGGATCTTGATCACCCATCACCTGGAGGTGCTTTCGAAAGCTGATCTTATCATCACGGTGAGTATATTGCCTGTCTCTATGTATGACCAGGAGTGAGGCCGAGTTACGGAATGAGCGTTTCTGACGATGACGATGTCTTTCGGTCTCGCGTTTTTGCTTACTCCCTCTCTTATCGGCGTCCGTTTGGCTCGAATGCTGCTCTGGAAGATGGTCGATGGTAAAATCGCTGAGAAAGGGACGTATCAAGAGCTACTCGCAACAAGCGGGGCGCTTGCAAAACTCATGGCAGAGCACATGTCGGTTGCGCATGATGGTAGTTCTGAGACCGTGACTGATCCGGATTTAGACATAGATTCTGCAGGGCTCATCGAGACGCAAGAGGATATCGAGCTCAAGAAGGTTGCGATAGAGGACGAGCTCGAGAAACAAACCGGTGAAGGTCGAACGAACGAGGGTACGGCTGATGAGTTGGCGAAATCACAGGCTCCTGGTGCGCTTGTGACGATGAAGGAAGAGCGTGCGGTCGGAGCGGTATCTTCGAAAGTTTATACGAGGTACATAAACAGTATGGGATCTGTCTGGTGGGCGCTCGCTTGTGAGTCTGTGAGATTCTGTGTAGCACGTAGCTGGCGTGTTCTTGACCATCCGAATCTGTTACTGATGATGGCTATCTTCGATGGCTGATTGATGAAGTCATGTCATGCTTCATATTAGCTCAGGTCTGTAGAGTCCTGTTCTCTTGAGGTGTTTTGTGTCGGCTTCCTCTCTTTTTCTCGTCTGACTGTTCTCTCGACGATCTCTCGTCGCGACCACTCAGGCTTCCATCGTTGGGAACACCATTTTCCTCGGAAAGTGGTCTGATAGCTCTATCGTTGGATGGTCTCAGAGTGATTGTACGTCAAGCTGTGTCGGGATTGTACATGTGAAGACATCATACTGATCAGGAAATGCCTCTTCTTAATCCTTCTCTCTGCGCCTGATCCTCCTCTCAGATATGGGGTTGTATGCTGGGGTTCGCGTTCTATCTTTCTTTCAGCTTATTGTTTCCTCTCAGATCAAAGTCCTCATATCGACCTCTTCATCCATGGTTTCTACCCACAGCTCGGTCTGGCATACACTATCTTGACTTGTAAGCATTATTCATCGGGACTTGATCTCTTGGTATCTTGATCAACGACACTGACCACACCAACGACCGGTTGTATGACGGACAGTCGCTGGATCGTTCCTCCTGTCGGTTTTCACCTTGTTCTTGTGGGCGAACGACTGATCTATCCGGCTGACTGTGATCATGGGGATCCATCCATCATCCCAAACAGATATCTATCGGCTATCAATGCCAGTTTCAACTTGTTCAACTCGGCTTATGATGGCGTCATGGCCACCCCAGTCTCGTGGTTCGATGCGACCCCAGTAAGCACGGTCTTTCATCCACTGGCGATATGGTATTACAAGTTCAAGCTGACATGAATCATCGATCAGATCGGCCGAATCATTAGTCGGTTGTCAAAAGATATAACCACGCTGGATGATCAGCTACCGATGCAGTGGTATGTTGAGTTCCTATCACTGTAGATGGATCATTGCGCCGATCGAATGATGGGTGATGAGGTGTATGCCATGGCTGAGACATCACTTTCTTTGTATCAACAGGAACACTTTCCTGACTATGAGTCTGAATGTGTTTGGTACTATCGCCTTGGTCTTCTACTGTGAGTTACTCCCTTTTCTTCTTGGATGTATATGTGATCAGTGGGCTCGAATCTGAGCATGTCCTGATGGTTCGATGGCCTTATCGCTTCACTCGATAGCCTTCCCCTATCTGGGTTTGATCTTCATACCACTGCTCTCGCTGTACTACATCACTGCTGTCTACTACCGAGCATCCTCGCGAGAGGCAAAACGACTGGACTCTATTTTCCGATCTACGATCTACGCTCAGTTCGGAGGTTAGTCTGTTCTTCGAGGTGATGCCGGACCAACGATGTTGATCTGACGGATAGAAGCTGATCGCACAGTCACGTTTCTCACCTTCTGACCACTGCAGAGAGTCTCAGCGGGTAAGTATATGCTGTTTGTGTGTTCTTCATCTGACATCACATCACTGAATGGGTAGCTCTGCAACCATATATATACAGTCTATCGTCTATTCGAGCTTATGGGGCAGAAGATCGGTTTGTCCGCCGGACCGAGGCCGCTATAGATATCGAGAACAAATGCTACTTCATCGTCATCGCGCTTCAGAGGTCAGTCCCGGTCATATGTTGGTTTGATGACGTTGAGCATTGCACTCAACCATACTGATGACATTCATCGTGTCGGCGCACAGATGGCTGGGTATCCGTCTTGCAGCACTCGGAAACTTGCTTGTTTTATGCGTCTCACTATTTGGTGTTGGGTTCAGAAATAACACAGTGCGCATAACAGTCGCTTCATTTGGGATGTCCATAGCGAATAGTCGAGTAGCTCACAAACTTGTTGTTTTGTCGTTGGCAGTCTCCCGCCAAGCTTGGAGTCGTTCTCACCTATTCTCTGTCCATGTCGCAAATCTTCTCTCAAATCGTCAAGTGAGTACTACTGTTCTGCACTCTGGCTATTTGATAGGCGTGGATGATAAACGACAAGGGACTGGAATGTCGATCTGACCTCATTGGACACATAGTATCTTTGCTCAAGGTATGTTCTGGTCCTCATGTCGATTTGGATAGACATGGTCATGACTGACGTGCCTGGATGAACTACGTGTATCATTGTTGGTGATACTACTTCACAGTCGAACAGGACATGAACACTGCAGAGAGAGTAGCCTACTATGCCGACCTGTCACCCGAAGCGGCACGATCCACTTTGGAAGATCCGCCTGAGAGTTGGCCACAATCAGGTGCTATCACGTTCCGAGATGTGGTGCTGAAATATCGAGCGGACTTGCCTCCTGTGTTGAAGGGCCTGTCTTTTTCGGTTGGTGCAGGAGAGAAGATCGGGTGAGTGGCGTCACTGAGCGAGAAACCGCGCCGATGGGAAGGTGTGGGTGTGCAAGGAAAGGAATTTTGCACTGGCTGACTTGATGTCGCTGTTTCTATTCATATTTACGTTCTCTCATCCTCCTGCTATCCTTCTGTCATTCATGTACTCGTATCTCGCATGGGATGGACCGATGTGATTTGCAGAGTTGTGGGTCGTACAGGAGCCGGAAAGGTCAGTCTTCGTCTTTTCGGTGCATTTGTGTACTGGTGATATTCAAGGCTAATTGACACCACCATTTGCTTTGACTTCTGCTTCTGATGTGCATTGCTATCATGCTCACTTGCCTCTCATCCTCGATACCACATCGTTCGATCCATCTGCAACTGCCGTGCTCAATCCATGTTTTGCATCGATAGTCGAGTTTACTCCAAGCACTCTTCCGGATGGTTGAACTGACGGAGGGAACGATCGAGATTGATGGTGTGAATATCCGCAATGTCGGTTTGACGTCGATTAGGCGAAAGCTCGGGATTGTCCCACAGGTAAGGATCGTCAGCTGAAGATTGTAGAAAGAGAGCCTTGGCATATGAGCCTTACGAAAGTGGCTCAGTACTGACGCAGAGAGGCGACATGGGTCTTCTTTGTGCGCGCGGTGAAATAGGACCCCTTGCTGTGGAACGGAACGGTTGCCTCGAACTTGGATCCTGAGGGCACTTGCACTCCAGAGCAGCTGATTTCTGCATTGTAAGTGTTGATTGTTCTTGTTTCTCTTTCTCTTCTTCTCTTTTCGGTCATTATGTGCTTTTGGCCTCAAACTTCCGGGTCACGTTGATTCTTACGACTTAATCTGCATACACATCCTGATACTTTAAACAGGAAACGCACTCACCTGATCGCCTCGGCTGATGCGTCTGTGGAGGTTGATGCTCGACTGAAAAAGTTCAAGCTTGATGCCATGGTCCAGGTGAGTTTCCAATCACCGTTGTTTTATCTATCATCTTTCTTTCCTTCTATGTTCTATCTTCGAGGACCCAAATGCAATGCTCATCGTCGATTGTCGATCGCCTTTAATTGGCTTTCTACGTCTGTCGAACCAACCACCTGCCTTGTCGCCGATCGTGATATCTAGGATGACGGGTCGAACTTTAGTGCAGGAGAGAGACAGTTGGTTGCACTCGCTCGAGTTGTCGTCCGAGACTCCAAGTCAGTATCCACCTGCTTGAATATCTCACCCACATCTTGATGTCTGATTCAAGACTATCTTTTGACCAACAGGATCGTCATTCTTGATGAGGCTACATCTTCCGTTGATGTTGAGACCGGTGAGTGCGCCATTCATGCTGTTGTGCTCGGGATCTTGAACATTGTTGGACCTAACGTCTTGGACGTGGTTGCTTGACGCCTTTCTAGATTCGTTGATCCCAGACACGATCAAAGTCAGTGTTCCGTCCGTCTGGGTAGTTCAACTACGAGCTGAGCACCTACCGTCGGCCGTGTGGTATCTATCTGACATGTTTTATCTGCATCTACATGCTGGTCACGATTCGTGACACACAGAACGAGTTCAGCGATAAGACCGTTATCACGATCGCTCACAGGTATGACTTTGTCCACCCAGCAGTTCAGTCATCTCTTGTGCTGTTCTCACTGACATATGCCTCGATGGGTTCTATCTGCACTTTTAGATTGGCAACCATTGCGTTCTAGTGAGTTCGATCAATTCTGTAGTCGTGCTCTTGAATGCTCCTCAGATATACCTTTGCTGACCGATCATTTCGCATTGTATGATACCAGTGATCGAATCCTGGGTATGCCTACACTCTCATCAGGTGCTGAACTCGGATAGTAAGCAAGCAAGATCTGATGATACTGACTCACTTTATGCCCTTCCAATCAAAGTTATGGATGCTGGTCAGGTCGCTGAGTATGCTCCCCCTCTAGAGCTTTTCGACAAGAAAGACTCCATCTTCAGAAGCAGTCAGTATCCCTCTTGTTCATCTGCCTCATCTTTTGCGCCAGATCGAACGATCTATCTGCAACAATTTTTCATCAGAAACTCTTGTACATTCACTGATACATGCCGCCATCTCCTACTCTTCTCATCGCCCTTTCTGAAACAGTGTGCGAACAGGCGCAGATCACTCGATCTGATATCCTCCGGATTAGAGGAGAATCTATCTAGGTGCTGCAGATGCAATCGCGTCTGGAATATCTCTTGTATATCGCAGACAATGACTTCTTCCATCTGCTCACGTTCAAACAATCTTCTCTCAGATTTTTTACTCCTCTTATATATATTTTCTCTGCTCTTTTTTTTGTTCTTTCTAGTTTCACGCTCGATACATAGTTGAGTCCGCCGCTCATGTTAGATTACCTGCCCTAATGTCGATGATGAAGGTAGACCCAGACACGCCATACCTACAAGATGGCATGTCCTTATGCTAGCCAACATCTCATAAGAAGAAGCTCGAATTCACAAGCAGACAGACATATATCCTTCTGGAATATTCCATAATGAGCTTGATGACAATCTACTGTTTCACTAATGCTGGATAATGATATTGATATTGATGTTCATGCTGATGCTGATGCTGCTGATGCCGATATTGATGCTGATGCACGCCGTCTGACAGAACTGTTGACACTTGTTCAGCCGTACACGTACTGCCAAAAACTACGTGTGCTCTTTCCATTCAAGTGTCGTCCTCTTCCTTCTTCATCGTCCACAGGGCCTGGTGAAGCATCCTCTTTCGTACGATCGATCGTCGGTGAATCCACGTGTGCGGAAGTTTCGAAAGATGGACTCGAGGTAAGAGTCTGATCAGCATCCTCCTCTTCGTCCTCCGCTATGGCAGAAGACAAGAATGACAAAGATGATGGTCGGATGACACGGGACATCGAGCTGGAATACGAGTCATGACTCAAGGTTGATGGAGAGGAAGGTGTCGAAACAAAGTCCAGAGACACCAGAGAGGACGCAAGTGCATCAGTCGTAGACGAGGCCGACTCATCGTCTGAAGATTCGACATCAGCTTCCAGGTCGTGATGATTCGCCAGGGAGACCAGCTCGAGGGTTTTCGGAACCGTGGAAACAAGTCCGGTAGGCCGCGCTAATAATCGAGCCTTCTCTTCCTCTGCTCTTGTCTCAACCTCTTCGAGTCGCTCATTCTCCGAATCCCACCCTCCCCATCCAGTCTCGACCTCGCTCTCGCTCTGCCCATCCGTGAAGAGCGCTCGATCGGTGTCTGTACCGCTTCCACCAACACTAGACATGTCAGTTGTCGGAGGAGTATCCAAAGTGCCGGCTGTGACCGTGCGGTCCGATGATCTGGCCGGAACACGGGATGGCCGGACGAGGATGTATGTCAGTCGAGTGCCATAAGGTGATGTCTTGGAGAAAGTCACAAGGCCGTGGTATCGAGCGACACAGTGTACGACGTATCTATAGAATGGTCGTCATGACGTCAAAAAGGTACTACCGAATGAGACCCATGCAGAGGCGATGTGCAAGACGAACCTTTCGAAACCTTCCGCTATCGCCCACGTCAGGCTTCCTTCGCTTCTTGCAAGCTCTACGATGGCCGGACAGAAACCGTCATGGTCGAACGATCTGCTCACCATGTCCAGCGGCAGAGGTCCGGCCCGCCCACTGGCACTCTGATATGGAGTCGACGGGCTGTCTCGAGCGGGTGTGGGAACCAGAAAAGCATCGACGATCCTCCCGCCTTCGTTTGACTGGTGCGGTCGACCGGAAAATACGATCACCTCTCGCCTAACCTCCTTCTTCCAGCTTGTCAGCTCGTCCTCGACGATCTTGCAGAGGTCCTCAGCCCTAGCTCCTCTTCGTTGCAGTGTTCTTCTGATCCCCTTGAGCGACATCGAAAAAGAGCCGGCTTCTGTCGACCCTGGCTCCGATGACGGAAGAGCAGGCGAAGGAGCTGGGCGGGTTCGAGGAAGAAGGGATGGTGGCAGAGGCGAAGGGAATATCGGTGGCGGAAGCCTCTGAGGAGCAAGTGGAAGATCGTGCCGGCTAGGAGCGACGGCATGGGGATTGCCAGCCAGAGAGTCTGAACATCGATATGTTTCCACAGACAAACAGAACAGGCAACACGATCAGTACCTGCCAGACTAGAAAAGAACAACACTGAGCACCTGAAGCACAACACTTACCGTTCTCCTTTCTCAGCCGAGCCCTCCGACCTTGAGCTCGCTTGGTGGATGTAAGCGGTTTGATCGACCGGGATCCAGACGCTCTGGAATCCAGACGAGGATAAGAGACAGCTGCAGGTTTGGGATTGACAAGGATCGCCGGAAGCGACATCGGAAGAGGTTCGTCAAGCATGGTCGGTGAAGGCGTTCAGTGGTGCCACCATTAAGTGTCGAGATGAGGTTAGGGATGAATGCGCGATCGTAGTACGGAGAGATAACTGAGGAATCCTCGGGGCGAGTTAGGGTTACAGTCGTGGGCTGAATAATGATGCCGTCCAGACCAGCAGTCAGCCGTCTCTACGTTTGTAGAGATGTGTCTCTTTTTGATGACAATCTCTTCAGTTTCTTCTGTTCGATTCATTACTTGTCCGACAAAATACACGCATGTTCACACAGAATGTTTGACTGAATACTCTAGATTCCAGCAAACGAGTGTACAAAACAAAAGTGCCACATTATATCATGATCCTTCTCTCTTTTTCAATACAAAAGCTAGCAAACGTCATTGTCTAGTACAAAGGAAGCTTCAAGCTGTCGGTAAAGTCGTAGAACCAGGCGTCCAAGCTCCTCTGGTCATACTCGCACTCCATGCTCGTTCCGTTGTTCGACCACATCGGTCGCAACGGCCATTGGCAGATCTGAGCGTTCTGACCGATGTAGTCGCCCGCCAGGTAGGTCGCGTTCAGAGTGACCGGCTCGATCCCGCTCTCGACCCAGTCGATCATCACTCCCAGGGCAGTCTGGCACCACGGACCGTTCGGCTCGGCCGTGTTTGGGGCGCAGTGAGCAGCGCCCGGGACAAGGTACAGCTGGTACCACTCGGCGAGGGCAGCGGTCGACTCGTTGAACGACATACCGGGATACATGACCTGTCGGACAGAGTCCCAGTATCGGATGGAGGATGCGGTCGGGATCGAGTTGTCCTGTTCGCCATGGTAGTGGATGATCTTGCCGCCGGCCTGTTGGAACTCTGTCAAGTCAGGGTTCGTGGTGTGAACCGAGTCCTGGTACCTGTACCAACCCTCGATCATCCATGCTTTCAGGGTGTCGTACGTGTAGCCCTCGATCGAGTCCAGACTGCTAGAGTCAACGAGCTTGAGGAACCGCTGGTAGAACTCGGCACCGACGCCGGAAACAGAGATCCCCCACTCGCCGCTGGTCGAGTTATAGGCGGTCGCAGCATCAAACGAGATGTCCGCGCCGGGCTGATAGGAAAAGTAGAAGGCGTTCCCATCGGTGTCATGAAGGCCGTCGATGATGGTCTGCACGACGGCGACACCCTGGGCGGTGATCGATCCGTTCTGGGCAGGCGTGGCCGATGAGGTGACCATCTGCCTCTTTCTCAGAGGGACAGACGATGCGCTGCTCTCCTCGCACGAGTAAGCGGTGCCGATGAGGGATGTCATGTTGAAGTCCAGCTTGCAGAGGTCCGATCGGCTGACGACACCGTCGGTGAACCCGTCCAGAGGGTCACAAGCAGCGATGGTCTCGCTGATGATCTTGTCAAGCTCGCACGAAGGAGGGTAGTAGTCAAGCGTCTGCTGAACAAAGTTCGCTCCAAAGTGGTTCAACTGCTGGAAGGAGAACCGGAAGGCGGGAGCGCCAACGACGGCACCATCAAACTGGCCGCCGTACCGCTGGACTTGACTCCACCCCTCTCGTCCGCCCTCGGAGCAGGCGTGATAGTAAGTGTAGACCTTGGTGTCGTTCCCGATCTCATAGATCTGCTTGGTGAACTCGAGGCCAAACACACTCATCTCGTGGATGGACTCATAGGCCTGTGGCAGGTAAGATCGAAGGAAAGGCCAGTGAAAGGGTAAAAGAAGAGGTCAAACAAGATCGTAAAAAAAGAAAAAAAAGAAAAAAAGGAAAAAGAAAAAGGTCAAAGCAATGGCCATTAGCTCTTCTGTCTGACACGATCCGACACTGCTCTGAGCGCTCTCCACTCACAAACGAATAGAGCGCAGGGAAGTTGGCCGTTCCGTTCCGGAGAGGGAAGACAGCGTCAAACTCGCTGTCGAACCCGCCAAAGCCACCGTCGGTCGCACCGCCAACAGCGCCGTAGAACACGGCCTCCGGGAGACTGGTGCTGACAGAGTTGATGGCATATCCGCCTCCACCGGTGGTCAAAAATCGGTTCGAGAAGTTGGACGGCAGCCAGTACTGAACCTGGACGTTGTCACCCAGACCGGCATGGCTGTAGGCAAAGGTAACGTTGCAGTAGGAGATCGTGGCATCCGGAAAGTTGTTCTCGCCGGTGTAGGTCTCGTTGTAGACGAGAGCTGCAGTAACAGAGGACGCATTGAAGGTGACACCCTCGATGAAGCCATCGGCTGGAAGGGCAGCCTGGACGTTCGACGTCGTGCAGATCTCGGAGAGAGAGGCAGCAAGGCCGACAGAGCCCAAGAGAAGGGGACTCAATGCACGTCGCATCTTTTGGGAACAGGAAAGGGAAGCGTAGATTGAAAGAGAATGGACAACCGGAAATAGACAGAGAGAGAGAGAGAGGAGTTGTGAGGAACAAGAAGCTTTCAGCCGTATCCTAAGGAGACTCACTTGCTATAGATGTCGCCCTTCGCTCGTTCAGACAACGAATGCTACAGGTCTAAAAGGAGATTCACCGAACATGACGGGCGCTGCAGTGAAGCATACGTCTGAGAGCCTGATGACGACAGTCAATCGTTTTGCCATTCGTCCCGCCAGATGGAAGACGGTAGATGGTAAACGATTGGTCGGGAAGACACGCTAGACAGACAACGGTATCCGCGGCCGCTGTCAGTGACCCCGGGATGTAATATACCGGAGACAGAGTTGAAGTATAGCCTTCGGAGCCGGCGTCACCGGTGTAATCGGCCGGTCGTCGTTCACCAGCGTTTGCTGCGGGCCGGGTTTGGAGGGCGGCCTCCTTCCGCTGGCGACTTAACCGATGGGGTTCCGGTACGGGCATAGGCAAGGTAGGAACAAACTAGACTGATAGAAAGGGCAGGACGGGTATCCATCTGGGTCGGTAGCTCTGATGGGCTGGGGGCCAGTCGGCTGAACAAAGAAAGACATGTTTACCAGGTCAAGGCTGATGAGTCTGAGTTCGACGAAACAGACGGTGAGCGTGTCTCGGATCGATAGTCTCCTACGGCCTTCGTACGTTCATCTGTATCGCATCAAAAGGCGTGAGAAAGAACACACATCAGACATCGATCAGATCGCAGAGACATGTTTGGATACTGAAAGCAGAAGAAGAGAACGCCAACGAACATAGGGGGGAGGGGGGGGGGGGGGGAGGGGGTTTCCCCAAGATCTCATGTTGTGCTCCACCTGGCGCAGAGCCAGGTGGAGCATGTTGCGGGACGCATTGACAACCTAGTTCCACCACGTCTGAGAGAAAGCATAAAGCACAGAAAATACAGGGAAATTGATCAGTACTCGAGGCACTATCTTGAGAAATCCAACAAATTTTCAACACATCAGACTTACTAGACAGATGCTTCGAACACTTTTCCGACGCCCACGTTTTGCTCCTCCCCAAGAACCCACCATGGCACTCGGAGCACATCCTTGATGTCTGGAACTTCCGGTCTTGACGAACCTTGAGCGGCGAGGAGACTCTCAGCGTGGTAATCTGCGTGTTTACAGGACCATGAGCATGGTTACGAGAAGACTACGAGAAGGCGCCATCTCCGAAGTCCACAAATATACGTGGATGTCATTGTGGCAGACGAAGTGCCAGCTTGTGAAACGCTTTTTCACGGCTGATGTGCGCACCCCAGCGTTGACATCTCCGGCGTCGGGCAGTGAAGGACGTGGAGAGCCATAAGTAAGACCGAGAATACAAATTGACAGCAGTGCGGAGATCATCAAGACTGGCAGTTTTGAACGGAGAAGGATCCAAAGAAAGAAATCGAGGTGAGCAATGCCGTCTGCACAATTAGCGTGAGTATGAGAAACACTCACCACAGAGAGCTGTCGACACTTCCGTATCATTCTTCGTCCACGACCGTTGTTTTCGGAGCTTTTGTTCCATTCTCTCAAGGCACCTTCAAGACTCTAGAGAGAGTGACCACTGCGAGCCCCATTGAGCCAGACTGCCGCTGTTCGAAAACATGACTAGCCCTTATGCAGTCGATAAGCAAAGCTTACGACGTTCCGAGCTAGCAGAAGTCATTAAGGTAAAGGCACCCGATGATTGTCTACATGTCAAAATGTGTCCTCATCACCCCGACTTCTTTATGACTTACAAACTATCAAATCATTCCTGGCTCTTTGCAACGATCCCGATTGATCACTTCGGCCAGTCATCGGTCACGATGAAGATTGACATGATGGCCATCAGCGATGGCATTGCAGTTTACAGACGAAGATAGGACGGTTACATAGATAAGCTAACAAAGACAAAAAAACAAGAAGGTAAAGTTGGGATCATTTGCTCGATCGAGCCACGTGCTGCTCATGCCCATATAGTCAGAGATGTGACTGAAATTCTACCTGTTTGTAAACCTTGACACAAGGACATGGTTCTCAATGCTCCCACAGTCCTGCGTTCTTCTTTTTTCCTATGGGAAAATCTTCCTTTGTCCCCTCAATCTTATGAAAGAAGAGTTCTTAAACCGTCATACAATCGAGTTTCTCATTGGAATCACAACAGATGTGAACCTGATATCTGGCTAATCGATCATTATTAGAATTCATCAAACTCATCTGTCTTCACATGGTACCCATTGATGTTCGACATGGGTCTGTTGTCCAGAAGTATGCAAGTCCGCTCTATGTATAGCTTGGGAGCGGAGGGTCATCCGTTGTAAGTCAATCATCCCGTCAATCCAAGATCAAAAAAGAAGGTATTTCTTGCAGACTTAGATCAGCTGATCTCATGTCAACCCGCGTTTGGATCATCTTTAAGCCGATACCTCCGTTCTGAATTGTCTTTTGCCCGGCTTCAAGAACCGATCATATACAAGTATGTCCGATTTGCCGTACACCTCACATGTCCCTTTTAGAATCTCCATACATGTCTCTGAGTTGATTGCTTCCATCATCTTGTTTAAGCATATCTCATTGTCGAATTTACTCCGAGGATCCGATCTCGGAGCCGGGCATCGCCGATACTGATCCGTATATAGATCCTGGACGACTGGTGTGACGATGGGGCCAGGAAACTCACCATGTCTTCTACAATGTTCTCAGCAGTGATCGCAGCCATTTTTTTGACTCAAGTAGCGCAAGCTTCAAATTCGGCATTCTACTATTCTTCTTCGGGCTGTAATGCCCAGGGCTTGAAACTCGACTCTACGGGACATCTAAATCGTACTCTTCCCAGCGGACGGACATACCTACTTCACGTCCCCTCAAACTACGATTCCAATGCATCACATCCATTGGTACTCAGCTTTCATGGTGGTGAGAGCGTTTTGTCATTCCTATATGAACGGGCGGCGTCTGACTGAAGTTTCTTTTCAGCTGGAGGCACCTCGGCCAACCAGGAAAAACTATCGCAGTTCTCCGTGCCCGGCATAGCAATTGGAGGACTTCCTGTCATTGCGGCATATCCCCAAGGGGCAGACAATACTGCTGAGAAGAGGACAGGAGTGTGGTACAGTGCGCCATACGCAAATACTACTGTCGATGACGTAAGATTTTTTGTATTTCCTCTTTGGAATGTATGTGTGTTGATTTGCTTTTGCTTTCCTCTGTCCTTGCTATCATCCAGGTACAATTTGCAAAAGACGTTGTTGCCGACATCTCTTCACACTACTGTATCAACCCCGTTCGGGTTTATGCTTCTGGCAAATCAAACGGCGGAGGCTTCACAGCGTATCTAGCATGTCGCCCAGATACGTCGACTCTCTTTGCCGCTTTCGCTCCGGTCTCTCCGGTCTCTCCTGCTTTGTATAACGGCACGCTCGCTTTCTCGGGATGTGATCCTTCTCGCCCGGTACCTATCATCAACTCGCACGGTGTAGTCGATCAAACGATTCCTTTTGAGGGTCGAAATGTCTCAGCAACGGGAGATTATGGAGTCGGCACCGCAACAATCAATGTTTCTCTCTGGAGACGTCAATGGGCCATACGAAATGGTTGTTATTCCAACGGATCTCTTCCCGATCCAACCTACACGATCCATCCTTATCCCAATGCAACTGAGGAAGTATGGCAATGTAATGCCGTACTCGAGGCTTTTACTACTTCAGACCTTGGCCACAGTTGGCCCACGACGTTGGGGCTCGATTCATCTGGAGCACCAAACAACACGGCAAGTTACAATCTGACGAACCCCAGTATTCTCGATTTCTTCTCAGTCAATACCCTCCCTATTGGATACCTAAAGTGAGGGGTTATGATAGAGTTGTGATTTCTAAAAGCTACATGATGAGCAAAGACTTTTGTACAACTATGAAGTATCGATGATATATTATACCATATATCACATGATATGGCTGCGCCCCCGATCGTGGAGCCAGTCAAAGATGGATCTAGGGGTTTATGGATCTTCTCTTGAACCCAAGCTACGTGGATTGCAAAATGAAGATCAATCATCATCGATAGGGTTCAAGCATTGGGCTGGTGTTGCAACCTGTACGACACACGCTCGTACAGCTAGTGTTCTCACGATAAACGGAAAGCATGAGCGCGATGGCGATGAACGATACGGCTCGTCAGATAGTCGTGGTCATACCTCCTAAGCTCAACGAGAAGCATGCTAGGTGAGGATTGGTGTGTTTGCCTTCATCACAACAGCACTGGTGAATCTACTTCACAGGCTTGCAAGATCTGCAAATACACGGTTCGACGCGGATATGGCAGACAGTTTCCACAAGCTGGTCCCCGTCATACAGATCACTGGCAGAAAGTCTCAAGAGATTCGCGACTCGTTGCTATAAACAAGACCCACATTCTTCTGGTTACGGAAGAGAAGTAAGCTATCGATGAATATGTAGAGGACTCAGGCGGGGACCAAGTACAGAAAAGTACTCAGTGAATTTGAGCTTTGAATAAGGAAGAGGTCATGCGATATTGCAGAGTCAGGAGAATGATAACGCTGATAGGGGACCATGAGAATTTAAAAAGGTTTCAAGCTTGAGAGAGAAGAGGACAGACAGCTAGTCAACTTCTCAGCACATACGCCATCCCTTTGTCCTCCTTGACAACTATCCTTTGATCGAGACACCAAGTTAGGAGAGAACAAGGGAACACAAGGAAGGACAGAAAGAGTCAAAGCCAGTGTACATCCATGACGGGTAACACCCGAACAAATATGGAAGGAGAGGAAGCAGGAGAGAACAGGCTGAAAAGGGGAAGAAAAAACGTTGACCATGGTCGAGATTCTCATGATATCGACCGAAGCAATCTACTTGACGCTGATTGAACCTCATTCTAGACATTTAGGCTGATTGATGATACGAACGATGTCCAGTTAAAGACAAAGCAGATGAGAAACAGGGAAGAACGACAGAGCTTGGAAGACTTTCGTCCGGGCATTAGATTCCCGGACGTCGAGCACGCCGATGACCGAAAGATGTATCGAAACTTCCTGCTCAGACGTATGATGTGTAATCCAATTCGAGTAGTTTCACCGGAGATGGGATATGAACAGATATATTATGATCTCTCTCATCAGGAAATCATCTTCCCCGACCTGTCTTCATCTCTTGTGCTACATCAGTCCGTCTACGTTCACATTCACAATTATGACCTTGTTTCAAACATATATCCCACCTACACCCCCCCAATACATCCATCGCTGGCCGAACTGTTATCGTGACCGGCGGAAATGCAGGACTCGGTTTCGAAGCATCCCGACAACTCTTAGTCTGGGTGCCGGCTCCGTCATTATCGCTGTACGTTCACTTATCCGAGGCGTAGACGCCGTCTCTCGGCTCAAGAACGATCCCGAGGTCAAGGAGAAGAATCCTGAGGCCAAGGTTGAGGCTTGGGCGCTCGATCTGGACGATTACTCCAGCGCCATAGCGTTCGCGAACAAGGTGACTACTGAGCTCAAGGTGCTTGATTTGCTCCTCTTGAATGTGGGCGTCAACTTGATGAGATACGAAACAAGCAAAAGCGGCCACGAGAGGGTTATGCAAAGTAAGCTCATCATATCACGCGAGCTTTCAGAACACTAGGGACATGTATTCATCGTTCGATGTCTGCTCTTGAAGTCAACTGCTGGACCAACTTTATCCTTGCTATCGAACTTCTTCCTCTCCTCCGCGCGACTAGCGCCGTCCGTGGGAAGGCCTCTCGCCTGGTCATCAGCAGCTTTGAGATGCATGCCAGTCATTCTCTTACCAAAGTTGGAATTGACGCTGGCCAGACCGTATATGGTCACTTCGACGATAAGACCAAGTACTCGAAAATGTATAGATACCCAGACAGTAAACTAGCCGTCGTCGCCTTTGTCGAGCAATTGGCTACGCATGTCCCAGCTTCCGAAGTCATCATCAACAACGTCACCCCCGGAATGTGCCTGACAGACTTTGACAAAAATCTTCCTTTCGGCTTGAAACAGATCCTATGGCTTGCTCGTAGGATCATGGCCAGAACAGCCGAGGAGGGTGCGAGGACTTATATATATGCTGCGGAGGTTGCCGATGCAGAGACTCATGGGAGATATATCGCCAATAATCAAGTCGATCCGGATGTCACATTCGTTTCCCTAAAGAGAGTATATGTTTCAGCATAGCTCACGACCTTCATCGACATGCGATACAATAGGGGTACGCCCTGGCTTCAGACGTCAGCGGGCAGTGATTTCTCTAGCAAGCTCTGGA